>CM069903.1:104586925-105186925 GCA_036172215.1 Camellia granthamiana | reverse complement strand
ATTTGCTTAGTGTATCCATCACACTCTCTTCACTTTGGTGTATCCATCACACATGTTTGTCCACTTAGTGTATCCATCACACTTCGTTCACTTTTGTGTATCTAACGCACATGTCCGTGAGAATTGCATAATTCTCTTACATCCTTTCTGCATGAGATGTAGGTTGGTTCACGTTTACTTGCTTGCATAGCATTCGCTTAAAATGTTGCATTTATTTTGCATAATTGCTTCATTACAGCATCCTTTGCATGATCATAAGTTATGCACTTGCATTGTGCATCACTTTGCTTCCTGCCCCCGAACTACGCTGGTTTGATTCCTTGCAAAGGGATACGTAGGCAGCCTGCGGGCACAACCATTTATCTATTTATATTTTGTTTGTTTGTCCAAGTCTTCGGCCTTGTCAAAAATGGGTCGTCTCTGGGCTTTGACATTCACTCCCGTCATTGTTATGACTTTCGAGTTCTGTCAAAGAGGGGCAACTGTAGACACCCCATTTTTGACCGCCCTCAAGACTTGGGCATTACTGATGGTTTGCTCGGTGTTGAGAGATGTGCAGGCCAAAGATTCAATTCCTTCGGAAAGGAGAGAGGCAAAACCCTTCAAAACACTTTGTTTAGGGGTTTGGAGTTGAAGAAAAGAGGAGAGGAGGGGAGAAAATAGGTTGGAGAAGAAGTTCGCCATGAATCCGGGTAGAAGAAAGTCGAGCGGCCCTCGCTGAATCAGGCTTATTCAATTGCATACTTGGAGTTAAGCTATGAGGCCATAACCATTGGAAATAAGACTTCCGGGGCTTCACTTTGTACTCAAGAATCTCCCAAAACCAAGTCCGGGTGGAGGAGATATGATTGGTTGAAGCTGGGCATCATCCCGGTTGGATCGAGTCTGCGCGACTTCACGGAAAAGGGCATAACTTTTTGCATATGAGGAATTTTGATGTAAGGTTTGCGCCATTGGAAAGCTAACTTCTGGGGCTTCGATTTGCATACCCACTGGAACTTTTTTGACCTCAGAATCATCTATCGGCACTATATTTTGCCGACCGGCAATATATAGTGCCGACCGGCACTTTATTTTGGCCGATGATCAAATTTTCTGGCCGGTTTGCACCCTTTGTACCCTCCAAGCCTGGTGCATACCAGCTGTGCCAGCTGGGATGCACAGAACCAGATCCACGTGCATACATGTGCCTATTTTGAGCCTTTACACCACCTTTACCCCTCTTTTGGTGCACCCTTTGCTCATGGCTTCTTGAGGAAGCCTTGACCCCTTGTCTTGGCTTCCTCAAGAAGCCTACCAGCTGTCCAAGCTTCTTGAATAAGCTTTGCACCCTTTGCCCCTTTGATTTAGCTTCTTGGATAAGCTGGGGGCTTAGTCCATTGCCTATATAAGAGAGGTTCCCTCTCCTTTGTCTAGGGTTGGATGTTTGGAACAAAAACCAGAGATATATAGATATATCTGATATATACATACATATATCCCTCCATCTCTCTCTATATCTCTCCCATTCAACCATCAAACATCCTTGTTCTTGGGCCATTTCTTCATCAACTCATAGCACAACACCCCCAACATCCATTCCAGCACATTGGAGGTCATTTTCAGAGCTTAGGAGCACCTAAACTTAGTCCAAGAGGTGCTGGTTTGCTGGTCTTCAAGGGTAAGTCCTCCTCTTCCCTTTTCTAGCCTATTCTTGTATCATATCTAAGCCGTAGTTGCTTACATCTTTGGGCTCAGACCCTAACTTCAAATAGTCTTATTTCGAGGTCCTCTTCATGTTTGATTGAGGACCTCTTGCTGTTTGAGGGCAGCATCTAGCACTTCCTTCATTAGCCCTCTTATTCCATTTTTCTTGCATAGTATTTTTGACTTGTGTATAATCTGTGTTGAGGCATAATGTAAACTGGAAGTAGGCTCATTTTGAGCCCTTCTTCAACCCTGTTTGGGACCCCTATCTTGCACTTGCTTCATAATCTCTTCCATTTACCGTAATTTTGCATGCTTTGTTAGCCTACCATGCTTCTGTTTTTGGGCCTTCGACAGACCTGAAAAGTGTCTTATTTTGACCCCCTGGACATATCTTATCAAGGGTCTTTGGCTTTTTGGTGAATGCTTTGTATACCTCATGTTATAGCCTCTTGGTGGCCTATTTCTTGCATTGCATTTTTAGCATATTTGCATATTGATTTGGGGCTGTCATCTACTGTGAGTAGTCATATTTTTGGTCCCTCATCAGTGTTGTAGAAGGGACTTTTCCTGTTTGGGCTTTGCATCATACACTTGCCATGTAAATCATGCTAGCTAGTCAAAATCACATGCTAATTTAGCCAAGCATGCTAGCTTATTTTGGCTACATTTCATACATGTTTTAGCATTATTTTGGGCTGCATGAGGACTGTTTGTGGCTGTCTTTATCATTTGAGCATCGCTTTGCATGCTTATAGTGTATTGCATCTCACTAGCTTTAGTGCTTAAGTCCTTAACAATGCATTACATGAATGTTTGCATGCTTCGGAGTCATTTTGGAGTCATTTTGCATGCCATTTCAGATCTGAAACATGCACCATTATATGCCATGTTTCATCATTTACCATGCCTTGTTAGAGTTGCATGTTGTATCTTAGGATTGGTCCATGCATTGGACATGTTTGTGTGCATTTCGGTTGCCTCATTTCACCTAATGGCCTCCTTGTATTGGTGTAAGCCCATCTTGCATTGTGTATGCCATGTTCAATGCGTTGTGCATGTTATGTTGTTAGCATTGTGTATGCCACGTAGTTGCATCGCATGTTTGCATGTTTGCTTGCATGCTTAGATCGCATGTGCATTGTTGTGCATTGCCTTGCCTCTTGATCAACCATGATTGAGGTTGGGTCCTTTGTATGTTTTGTATGCATTGCATTTGACATTGAAGTTGCAAACTTGGCCTCTTAGGCCATCATGCATCGAAATGCACAATTGATGGCCCGGGGGTCGAGGGCCATGCTTCCTTGAGTCCCATACATGATAGGAAGCATTGGCGATGCTTACATATGCCTAAAAATTCATGCCATGCACTGCTTGTCTGCTGCTGCTGTCAAATTGTCTTCTGCAGGAACTTTCTGCCGATCGGCAGTATAGAGTGCCGACCGGCACTATGTGGGTGGCCGATAAACCCTTTAGCAGCCGATGGAAATTTTAGACAGCCGGTGGGCACTCCCTCCAGCCGGTGGTGTACTGCAGTCTGCAAGGAAGGCATTCTGAGACTTTGGCAATTTTTGGAGAGACAGAACAGTAAGAACAGAGGCAACAGTGCTATGGTGCGGGTTTTCCGGGCAAGACGGATCGAGCATGCATCATTCACGCATCCCGAGGCAGAGGCTGTGGCCACCCTTCTCTTTGCATTTATTTATTAAGTAGTTAGAAATTTTGTAATAATTAATTTTATTCGTTATTCGGTTTTGTATATTCTTTTGGTCCCTCTGAGTAAGGGCAAAATTGTAATAAGTGTGTGTGAGTGGGTGTATGTCTTCCAATCCCCACTTCTTTCTTCCCTTTCATTTACCTGCTTACGATGGTAGATTAGGGCACATTTAAAATTAGCACACCTTATGCAATGCATGCGTGCATTCATGCATTTGTTTACATGCACCGGGCTCGGTACATCATACAAACTGCATTGCAATTTTCAATTCCAAATTGAATACGTGCTACTCGCGCATTTCACATGCCATGTTTAGGGTTAGCCGAGCCTTCTCTAGATTGCACCTATGCTTGTGTTGCATTAGCCATTTAACATGAACTAGGTCATGCATGTTTTGCTAACTAGTTTATTGTTTTGGCACGGAGTACGATGTAAGTATTTTTGCTTTAGCATACCACATGCGTGTGAATGCTAACATGACAGTATGCTTACCATGCGGCTAAATGCTTATGTGAGATAAACTGTTTGAATGCCTGTGGGTGGAGGTTGGGTTGCTTGAGTTGGAATAACTCGTTGAAATCCGTATTTTAGCCTACTTGCGAGTAGCAATTTCGAACTGTTTTCAAAACGAACGGATATGCAATGTTTATTCCCAAATTAGGCAATCTAGTCTATACTTGTTTGCTGTGCGCATAACATAGTAAATCTAGGCTAATAACCGGAATAAGAACACATAACGTTTTCAAAATTGGATATCATGGTTAGTAAAGGCCGGTCTTCGGACCGGGCGAGAGGGGGTGCTCATAGCTGACCTTCCCCGATCGTACCCAAGCTCCCGAGCCAAGTCACTTTGGTGATGACGGACACGTGGCCTTCGACACCGAGTCAGGGTTTCCTAAATTTCCCATTTTAAAAATATTTAGGTGGCGACTCTGTAATCTGGCAAAGCAGTCCATGTTTGGCACTACTTTTCAAAAATCTGTTTTCTTTCTCAAAACGATTTGCCAGAGTTGGACTCTTTGGTTCAGATTTAGAACCGTGACAAATTGAGTCCTTTGAACTGTAGTGAACCCAATGTGAACCGAACGAGACTTAACCCTCCTGGGGCGTTCGGGGACGTCTACACAGTGCTTTCCCCAATACGTATGTAATCATCAACTGCATCTGCTGCGACACCGTATGATAATATTCTCATCGCTGAAGTCATTTTTTGTAGGGCAGATAATCCAACTATATGAGCTGCATCTTGTTTTTGAATGAAATATGAATTGTGTGCTTCGATTGCATTTAAAATTCGCAGATACAAAGGACGCCGCATTCGAAAACGTCTCCGAAATATTGTACTTGAATACACTGGATTTATAGCAAAGTAATCTGCAAATAATCTATCATGACCTTGCCTTCTATCTCTGCGTATATACTTGTGGCCAACAACAGAACCCCCTATTTTCTTCGAGCTATCACTTGCCTTGAGAATCTGAAGCATAGTACTGGTATTCTGCTCATAAGCTGCTAAAAGTGTGACCATATATTCATCATCAGACTCCTCATCAGAGGAAGAGGAAGAAGAGGAGGATGAAAATGAGGTAAAAATCATGGATTTCAAACTATCCATTATGCTCTGTTTTGTTTAAGATATGATCCTTATGTTTAAGCTATGGAGTTGTCTGGCATATAAATAATAAAGTGTTTATATGAGATTTTAGAAGAAATTAATTATTACGGGTAAACCAAAACCCCATACATGTAAATGGAGGGAAAAACAATTACAGGGAAACAATTAGGAACAGAAATGGAGGGAAAAAAAAATATATATTTAAAATTACTGGTCGACCGGCCGGTTGACCGGCCGGTCAACCAACCGGTCGCCCCCCTCCCAGTTCACATCGGTCAGTTCACGTTGGTTGGTTGAAACAGTTCAGTGGTTGGTTCAAACAGTTCAGAAAGCTTAAAAAAAAAAAAAAAAAAATTTTACTCTACCCGGTCGACCATCCGGTTGCCCTGAATTGCCCTGAATCAGATTTGATGCGGCTGAACCGTTGGAGCGCTGTGTATCAAATTAAGGAAATAGCTATTTTTTTACTCAAATCTGGTGAAACATTAGATGCACCGTTGGAGATGCTCTTATGGTATTTGAAAAAATGTGAATTGTAAGATTTGAATAGGATGAGATGCTAATTAGATGATGAGTAATGATTAAAAGTAAAATTCGATTCCCAAATAAACAGTTGTTCTATGGGTACATATTTAATGAATTATTATATTTTTACAATTTTATTATTAAACAAAATAATTATTATAAATACTAGTACACACATCAAACTTTTTTTTTTAAAGAAAACAAAAAAACAAAACAAAACACAAATGAAATAAGTGATAAGGAAAAAAGGAGATAAGCTTGGAGATGATGGGACTTGCCAAGTGGTACCACGTGGTCATCTTGTCCAAGTGAAATGCACCAACGCACTGATAAATAGGGCATGGAGCAGGGAGAAGGGACCAAAGAAAGTGTGGTCAGTCAGTAAAGGTGGGAATTTCGGTGAACGGAGAAGTGAAAGTAAGGGATTAATAGTAAGGTAAGTAAAATTATATTTTGAGATATCATAAAATATTTTATGTATATTTTGAGTTATCATAAATTATTTTATGTAATTGGGGTTGGGTCGTGATGGCTTAGGAGATTTAAATAACCATTGGCTCTTTGAATTATCACTTTAGTGATCGTTTGATGGTCCCATGTTTTAGAAAACTCAAATAATCATTGACCTTTAATTAGTCACTTCGTGACTTTTTGTTTGTCATGGATCCATTGACTCTCCATTCTGTTCTGTACCGTAATTACGATTATTTTGTTATAATTCTACATTTTGTTTCTGTTATTTAAATGATTTACTCGAACCAAACTATTCTCTGTTTGGTTTAAATAATTATCCATGGTGATTTTATACCATTCTACTCTCAGTATAATATTTCTTACTCTGCTATATGCTTATAGTTGTTATCCCCTTCAGGTGATGAAATGCAAGGAACAATGGTAATCTCGTGTAATGGGACTAGCAGAAGACTTAATGTAAACCTACTTTTTTGTATCTTTTTTTATAATTGTCTGATCATCAATAAAATAAATAAAAGTCCCGAGGATTTTTTTTTTTTTTTTTATAATTATTGAGTATTTTGATTATTATTTCCCTAGTAGGACAATTTGGACTGGCGTTGTTTCTGGGGGTAGCAAGATTTTGGTGGCCTAAACTAGCTGAGCCCGTATTTGCCTTCAGTGTTCTGCAAGCCCTACAAAACAACATAAACAATAGAATGCCAGAACGACGAGAAAAGCTGATTACAGTGAAGCAATTCCAAGATTTGAACACCTCATTCATCGGCAGCTCAAACCCACTGATAGCAGAAGCCTGGGTCAGGGCATAGAGAAAAAATTTTGCACACGACCTTGTACGGAAAGACAGAAAGTAACCTTCGCCACATTTACTTCTAAAGATGATGCACATGAATGGTGGTTCCTTGCCTTGGAGAAGGAAGAAATCGTAATTTGGGTAAGATTCTTGGAGATATTCTACGAAAAATACTTATCGGATTCGCTACGGAAACAAAAAGCGTCAAAATTCATATACCTAAAACAAGGAACGATGTCGGTAGCCGAATACGAAAGCAAGTTCACCAAACTAGCTCGATTCGCAACATATGTCATTCCTATCGAAACTCAAAAGGTCAGAAAGTTTGAAGCTGGCTCAAATAATGAAATAAAAAACAAGATTGAGGTTCTGAAATTGCCAACTTACACGGAAGTGGTGGATCGAGCATACATCGCTGAAAAAAGGATTAAAGCCTCACGTTTTGACGAAACAAATCAAAAGAAGCGGTTTTGGGAAAGAGTCAACAGATGATCTAGTGTTGCACCCCCAAAGAAGGTAAATACAGGCTCAGCCAGTTCAGGTAACCAAAATCCTGCTACCCCCAGAAGCAACACCATTGCAAATTGTCCTACTTGTGGAGGGACTCATTGGGGACGATACCACCGAGACACGAGAGCATGCTTTAGATGCGGTCAAGTTGGCCATTTACTGAGAGATTTACCATTTACGTTAGCAGTCATTGTATTTAACCACTAAAAAATAAAAATAAAAAAAACAAAAATGAAATAAGTGATAAAGATAAAAGGAGATAAACTTGGGGATGAAGAACTTGCCACGTGGTATCACCACGTGGTCATCTTGTCCAAGTGAAGTGCACCAGCGCACTTATAAATATGGTGTGAAGCAAGGAGGAGAGACTAAAGACAGTGTGGTCAGTCAGTAAAAGAGGGAGTTTTAGTGAATGGGGAACTAAAAATAAGGGATTAATATTAAGGTAAGTAATTTTGAACATAAAAGTTATCAGTACACATTTCTTTTTTAAAACACACATCAAACTTTCTCATTTATTCTTTGTTTGTGTCTCCCCCTCTCTCTCCATTACTCATTGTTCACTTCACTGTTCCCCCAATGTTTCTCGTAAATTTAGTTGTTCACTTCCCAGGTTCATGTAACTCTATACTCCATTGTTTGTAACATTCTTCCATTACACTCCACTGTCATTGTTGATTTGTGTAAATGGAGAATTTGCATAACACTGAAGGTTCAAATATTAAAATAAAAATAAAAATAAAAATAAAAAATCTAATTGTTCACAACAAATAGGTAACGAAAATGTGATTTTTTTTTATGTTCAATTTTTTTTTTTATTTTTTTTTTTATTTCTTATTTTTTATTTTTTATTTTTTATTTTTTTTTATTTTTTTCACGTTTAGGATTATCATTCGAAAAATCAATTCCGAAAATAATGCACCTACATGGAAATCAAGTTCTGAAAATATTTTTATTGCGCGACATCTTTTGCTCAAAGCAATAGGTGGTAGACATTTACTAGGTTTAGCATCCATCTATATAATAAATAAACAAATAGAAGGGAGGGAGGGGGGAATTAAAATCCCGTTCGGAAATACAGAATCAAAATATATAAATATTTCGAAAATATAGAATCAAAAATATATAATTCGTTTGCAAACACATTCGAAAATATAAGCTTAATTTGGAATTATAGAACCAAAAGTTTTTCTTTTGTTCGGTAGTTATGTCAAAAATTTATATTTTATTCGAAAGTATAGAATCGAAAATTATTGTTTGATTCGGTTGTTCATAATTGAATTTGTTGTTTATTTATTCGAATAACTAGTACTGAATGGTTTTGATTGCTAATTTTAATTTTTTTATTAATTCGAATAACCAGCACTAAATGGTTTCCATTCTCTTCACGATACAATATGAAATGAATAACGAAAATAATAAAATAGTATAACGATTCTGGTTTTGACTCGACCCTTTTTAATTGCTTTTGGATTTGAGAACCCATGTATTTAACTGTTGTTCAGTTCATTTCCATCTTGTTGTTTGTTGGGTTTGGCTATTGAGAAGTTAATTTTTCAAAAAGTTGTTGCCCAGAATTTTGGTTGTTCGCTCGAGCTACCATTTTTGCGCTCGAGTGGTCTTTTACAATCTGCAAAACTATTGAGAGTCTGCAGAATTCTGCTCAAGCTACAAGTATACTTGTTTCAAGTCTTGGTACATCTTGGTATTTTTCAGAATGCATAGCAAACATCGACTTATGGGCTTCTTCTAGAATTCTTCTTTTCAATTCTGCATCATTAAGAATACAAAGTCTTCCTTGGAACCTTAATACTTGATCTTCAATAGTGAATCTCGATCTAGGCTTCGTTTTAAACTCATCACACACTTTCTTGAGAAACTGATCTTCCATCTGCTTCCGTTTGACTTCCTTAATGATAACCAGTTGTGCAGACATTGCAACCAAAGTATTGTCTTGCCCATGATACACAACTTCTATATCAAGCTATCTAAATCTTGCAAGAGCTCCTTCCATTTTGTAAGCAAACATGCCAACGTCTCCATATTCTTCCTGCTAAGTGCATCAACTACAGTGTTAGCCTTACCCGGATGATAATGAATTTACAAATCATAGTCTTTGATCAATTCAAACCATCGTCTTTGTTGCATGTTTAATTATTTCTATGTAAAGAAATATTTCAAGCTTATGTGATTCATATACACTTCACATTTAGCCCTATACAATTAATGACGCCAGATTTTCAATGCGAATACAACGGCTACAAGCTCTAAATCATGGGTCAAGTAATTCTTCTTACGTAGCTTTAACTGTCAGGACCCGTAAGCAATTACTTTGTCGTTCTGCATTAAGACACAATCCAAACCTGTGTAAGAAGCATCACTAAAAATTACAATTCCTTTTGTACCTGACAGTAAGGTAAGGATTGGAGTTGTAGTCAATCTCGTCTTCAATTCTTAGAATGCAGATTTCCTTTGGTCCGTCTATACAAATGGTTCTCCTTTTCGAGTCAATTGTGTCAATGGTACAGTAATCTTGGAAAAATCCTTGACAAATCTTTGGTAATAACCTGCCAAGCCCAAAAAACTTCAAATCTCTGTTACATTAGTTGGAGTGGGCCAATTGATAATCGCTTCAATTTTCTGTGAATCTACACATATCCCATCTCTATTAATGACATGCCCCAAAAATGTAAACTCATTCAACCAAAACTCACATTTCTTGAATTTTCCATACAATTGTTTCTCCCTGAGTGTTTAAAGGATTATTCTTAAATGTTATTCGTGTTCTTCTTTACTCTTTGAATAAATCAAAATGTCGTCAATAAATACCACAACAAACTCATCTAAAAATGGTTTAAAGATCCGGTTCATTAAATCCATGAAGGCTGCAGGTGCATTGGTAATTCCGAAAGGCATGACTAAAAATTCATAATGTGCATACCTACTCTAGAAAGTAGTCTTCTCTATGTCCTCGGCCTTAATCTTAAATCAGTCTTGGAAAACACTTGGACCTCCTGTAACTGATCAAACAAATCGTTAATCCGAGGCAAAGAATATTGTTAATCATATCATTTAATTTTGATGATGTCTAAAATATTTTTTGCAAAAATTTAGATTTTTTAATATACATATTATTTGACACAAAATATTATCAGTTTAAAATATATATATTTGTTAAATATTATTTAAATAAAAATATTTTAAAAAAACTCTACATTTCACTTTTTGACAAAATTAAAATTGATAAATTATATTATTTTGACAAAATTAATTGATTGGTTGTGTTATCTTGACAAATGTGATATTGATGAGTTGTCTTCTTTTGACAAAAGTGATATATTCAAATGGAGTGGTAGGTTTTGTTTAGTTGAAAATCTTTACAAAAATTTAAAAAGGGTTTGATCAGATCTATTATAAATATTACTTAAAGGGATTTTACTATATATGAAAATAGTTTATTAGAAAATTATATAGAATGCATATAATATAAATAGAATACATCACATGAGCAATTAAATTTTTTACATTACATTGATTATATCATATTATAATAAAACAAGAAGAAAAAGATGTAGTTATATATATGTATATATATATTATAAACAAGATGGAGCAAATCATTTGTTTGTTTGAAAGTTGTGAACTTTGTATTAAATTGTCTAGGTGGCTCCATATTTCAAAAAATAAAAAAAAGGAAAAGAAAAAATTAGTCTTACTTTTATCTTTTTAATTATTAAAATTTGCTGACTATTTAAAATCAATGAGCGTGCTTATGTAAGCCATAACGTCAGTAAGGAGCGTCCTAACGGGTATATTTTTGTGTATAAATAAAAGTGTTATGTGTGGAGAAAAATCAAGAACTTGAAGAGAAAATTTTCTGTGAGCTCCAAAATTCTGAGTATATTGTATTCCGCTCTTTCACTTTCAGATTTAAGTCTAGCCTTTGTTCTTACACTTTCATATCTACTTTTCGTCAGAGAATTATTGTAAAAGAGAGTTTAAGTACCACTTATTCTTATTCTTTATTTTTGTGAGAGATTTTGTAAGGGTAAGGCATTTATTGTTGACTGAGACTCAATAGATAAGAGTAAGTCCTGTGCCAAATCCACAAAGCTTGGTGGTGTATTTATTCAATTGATAGTAAAGAAATTCTCAAGGAGGTTCCTTGGGGAGTGGACGTAGACCTGGTGTGCCAAACCATTATAAATCTCAGTGTTTGATTTTCTCTCCCTATTTCTCTTACTTTTATATTGATAATTATTATTCTTTTTTTTTTATTTATTAAAATTCTGAATATTGTGTTAATTTTAATATTGTGAAATTTTTAATAACCCAATTCACCCCCCCTCTTGGGTTGCCTATATGGGATAACAGATATTTATTCTTAATAGTTACATTGTTTAGTTCTCGATAGTTAATACACAAGTAGAGTGTTCCATCTTTCTTCTTCACAAACAACATAGGTGCACCCCACGGTGATATGCTCAGCCGGATGAACCCCTTATCAAGCAATTCCTGTAGCTGAACTTTTAATTCTTTCATTTCAGCAGTTGACATGCAATATGGAGTTTCAGATATTGGTTGAGTACCTGGTATCACATCAATCACAGATTCAATTTCCCTATCAATCAATTATCGAAGCAACTCTTCCAAAAACACATCAGAAAAATCTTTTACAACTGGAATATCATGTAAGACAGCATTTGTAGTTTGAACATTCAATAGACTACACAAATACCTCGGACACCCCTAGTTAATCAATTTACTAGCCTTCATTATTGAAATTAAGTATGGTGGGGGAACTATACCCTTTCCCTCAAAATAAAACTCATTTTGTCCCGTAAGTTAGAATATCACTCATTTCGAGGCACAATTAATGGTCGCATAATATTTAGATAGCCAGTCCATACCCAAAATAATATCAAAATGAGTCATATCCAAGGGCAATAAATCAACATACAAGACGCATTCTCAAGTAAAATTTCACATGTAGGGTAAACAGATGAACATAGCATAAATCCTCTTGATGGTGATAACGCACATAGTATATATCTCAAGGTTTCCAAAGGTCTATTCAATTTATGAGCAAATAGCATAGAAACAAAAGAAGGTGTAGACCTCGAGTCAATCAAGAGATATGCATGTTGCCCACAAATAGAGAGTGTACTTGAAACCATAGTCTCTACATTTTTGGTGTCCCTTGGAATAAGCGCAAAAACCCTTCCTTGTCTTTTATTGTCCCTTGCCATAGTCGGAGTTGCATTGGCCCTTACAGTCAGTGCTGATCCAGTTGAGCTTGTAGCACCCTAGTTACCACGTTGTCGTGGTTGTGGACATTCCATCGCTATGTGTCCTACATTTCCACACAAAAAACAAGCCCCCATAGTCCGATAACATACCCCTCGATGATTTCTTTCATAATTTGGACAAACAGGTGCCGAGTTACCACTCTGATTCAAACTACTAGAGTTTTCCGATTTTGCTTTCTTGTTTGTTGCTGATGTTGCCCCTTTATTCACATTGACATTTTGCATTTTACCCCTTCAATCAAAATTCCGGTTACAAGTAGCCATATTTGCCTCTGACATGAGAGCCCTGTCTAAAACATCAACATATTTGGGTAGTTTTAACACATTAATTCTTTTAAGAATTGAGTCACAAAGACCTCTTTCAAATTTTCTGGCCTTTTTGTAATATCTATCAACCATATGAGTGCAAAACGTGCCAACTTTGTAAATTGGGCTTCGTATTCAACCACTATCTTGTTCTCTTAGTTGTTCAAATTCGGATACCTTTCTATCTCGGATACAACAAAATGGACTCACGGTCCCAAAACATATATGCTCGGAGCTTTCACACATTACATCCAAGAGTCATCGTGCCCCATTAACAAAAGTTTCCCCCTCCTTGTCATTGAGGTGGTTGCACATCACCAATTCTTGAAATTGTTAGATAGGAATGAGCTAGATGCCTAGTAGAAATACTTTTAACAGAATATATAATTATTCAAAGATCCATATGACATCATCACAACCAAAATTTTTTCTAATTCAATCAAAGTTAAAGCTTAATCAAAAGAAACTAAGAAATTAGAATTTCCATCAAAATCACATTTCAACACTGGGAGGTAAGTATGCCATCAAGCCCCTAAAGAGAGTCTCATCACATACATATGCATATGTTTATATCAAATATCCCCACATTTGCTGCTATTAATACGACAGGAAATGAGCACCCAAAATCATCTGTTTTTCCACTTTTATCGACTACAATACGGTGGGACCAGTGGACATCCAAAAACAATTTCCTCACATTCGTCTGATAATAAGCTCAAGACAGGGCAATTTGGCACCTAAACTTTCCCTGTGCAAGTACTAACACAATACACAACATTTTCCTAAAATCGACTCCCTACTCGGGCTCACACGCTATTTACCACCCCCTCAAAACAATATTTCCAAAGCTTCCAAACATTTATACATTCATAAGAATAAAAGTAACCTTTCACCATCCAAGCAATTGAGACAAATATAAAGTGACAATTTCCAAAATCTCAAATCAAATCTCAAGAACATTCCAATTTCACAATTCTCCATTCAAATACCACTTTGATATCATAATCTAACCATCAATTTAAAGAATTAAGGATCAATTTCATTTCATCATATTATTTCTAAATTTTAACAATTAGGGTTTTCATAAAATTTGGGGTTTTTGCCCCTCCAACATATATAATATTATTTCTTATCTACTTCCATAATCCAAAGCTAATAGTAAAAATCTTGAGAAAATTGTAAGAAGATCTTTGTTTTTGAAAGAAACTTCAATTTATAAACTCAAATATTCATCAACTCATCAATGTCATGGCAATACCACATAAACAACTTCAAATCAAAGAGATACACGGTTAAAAGAAATCCTACCTCAAATATCAAAGCAAAGAAGCTAGTCCAAAGATGAATTCCCCGAGAAACAAAAATCCAATCGATGGAAAAACTTAATCTTCACCCAAACTCTAACTTTCGTAAGGAAAAATGTTGCAAATCTAAGTAAAATGGGAGATTTCTTGTAACGCCCTCAAAATAATACATATAAACCCACATTCTTAACATGCATAGACATAAGAGAAATACGCATAATTCCATTCATCAGAGTATTCATTACAAAAGTATTACATGTTGACAACAAAAGAAAATGCCCTACGGGCTTACAACTTTCCAAGCCAACACTTGGTTACAACAAAAGAAGAGTTTTAACTCTTTATACAAAATAAGCCCTTGGCTTTGATTTACATGTAACACCAAAATAACAAAACAATCAAAAGAGTTTTCGACTCCCAAAACCTTCCAAGCTATGTCCTTGGAGGTGGCATAACTCCTGAACCTGGCAATGATGTCCCATATAGGGTGAACCAACAGCCAGTAGAGATATGCTAAACATAATATGAGCAATAACTAAAACATTGGCATTTGATAAATGTTTAACTCATATAAACAAACATACATCTCATTCCATTTCATTATCCAAACCCATTCATAGATATGGTTCCCTATTCAGCCAGACAGTTCATAATGAGACTGCAATTCATATCAACAATACTTCAACGATTCAATTTCAAATGAGACTACAACTCATATTATGATCACTTCAATACTTCAATTATTCTACGTTATACAAATGCAATAAAGGTTTCGGAACTTTCACCCTGGACACTCCGGCCAACTTAATTATCACTGGAGTCCATCCCCTATCTCCTCCCAAATTCGGTTTAGGAGTACATCCCCTATCTCCTCCTAAACCGTGGAGTACATCCTCTATCTCGTCCCAAACAACATACATATACAATGTATTTGAACACTTAGCATTTACAATGTTCAAGCAAAGCACATATTCAATTTGTTATTTCATCCGTCATATTCAATGACATACTTAATTGATTAGTTTTAATTCACCTAATCATCATGCAGTATCTACAACAATCACGACTATCCTCCACCGATAGCCCAAAGCGATTATTTCTAAACAGATAATAAATTATCAAAACAGATAAATTATCTACAATTTCAAAGGGTGAGTGATTAATCAATCCAACTCCACCATTATTTCCAACTCATATTTACCCAATTTCATTATTTCCAACTCAATTTCATATTTCCATAACTTTCCCAAATTAATTATACAAATTAATTCACTACAATAAATTAGGGCTTTTCTCCCCCTTTTCTTAACATTGACCCAAGTGCTCAAATGTCATCATTAAACATCAATAAACTCATTTTAAGACCCAAAATACACATGTATGGGTCGAAAGAACAAACCCCTCTTTATACATTTTGAAACCCTAACACCCAAAATTCCCAACTTCAACATTTAATCAAAAGGGCCACATATTTATGTCAAAGACCATAAAAATGAGTAGTTATCCCTACCTTGAAATGGAGAGACCCAAAGGTGATGATGAAGAAATTCGAAGGTGCTCCAAATCCAAAGATTTTCGGATTAAAGTGAAGCCCACGCCACCCTCTACCTTTCTTACAAAGAGACTTGGGTGGAAACACTCTGGAAGTAGATGGAATCTTAGAGAGAGAGTGTTCTAGAGAGAGGAGCTCTCAAAATAGGGTTTTGGAATGTTAGAGAGAGAGAGTGCGGAAAAAATGATTTCAAATAACACAGTCGCGATCTGATATACGTATAGTTCACTCGAGCAGAGAGTAATACACTCGAGCGTAAGACACAAAAACTGGACCCGCTCGAGCGCTAAGGCACAACAACAAAACACCACCCGCTGGAGCGCAAAGATACCCGCTCGAGCGTAGAATACACTTCTCCAGTACTTTTACAGACTTCAAACACCCGCTCGAGCGCAGAATTCTAGCTCGAGCTCAAACCTGCTCGAGCGTGAAAAACACTTCTGTAGTACGCACAAAATGCTGAAAGGATGCAAACTCCGCTCGAACGCAAAAGGATCCGCTCGAGCGGATCACCAAAAATCTGGGCAACAAGATTGGGGACTAAAGCTCAACCAACCTGTTCAAAATACGCCCAAGACATTTCTAAACTCAAATTCAAGGAGTTAAAGGACGGAAATGAAACATATACAACAACAGACATCCACGGAATCGAGTCCGGAGTACAACAACCAATGGAGAGAGGACCGGGATCGCTATATTTCTAGAGAGATTAGGGTTTTCGGAACTAGAGAGAAAAGAAAAGAGAAAAGAAGAAGTGAACAAAATGATCTACAAAGTTACTTTTAAGTGATTGATGTCGCGTTGACCACTTGAGCGGTCTTTCCACCGTTCGAGCGGTGAATGAAAGCTCCCAGTATCTTTATCTGCAAAACGAGATACTGCGGACCCCCTTTATTTTCGCTTGAGTGGTCCATCGACCTGCAAAGTGAACTACTAGAAGCCTCTCACCGCTGCTCAATCGGTCCTCTCACTGCTCGAGCGGTCACTTGGGACAAATTGTCACAAATATTAACAATTGAAAATAAATCAAAACATAAATCTTAAACAAAATCATCAAAATACATTGGCCTTGTTTGGTTTGTGTTTTGAGATATTATTTCAAAAATAATTTTTTAGAGAGAGTTTAGAAAATTTAGAAATTTGTTTGTTGTATATTTTGAAGATAGTTTTGGAGTTTGGGATGATTTGATATTTTTGTAGTTGAATAGATGGATATGAGAGAAAAAATGATTGAGAAGGAGAGAGGAGAGAAAAAAAGTAATTGATTGATGTGCAATAGAGAAAAGAGTGATTTTGGATTTTTATTTTTTATTTCATTTTTTATTTTTTATAATAATTTTCAACCAAACATGTGGTTGGAATTTTTTCTCCGAAAGCATGTTTTGAGAGACAAACCAAACATACCCATTATTTCTAACAGAAGCAACAATGATGGTTGGCCAATGATAGTTGCAATAGTAACTGGTAGTGTGTACTAAAAATGTTAGATTAAGTTATGTCCAAAATAATAATTTAATCGAAAGATATAATGGTAATTAGAAAAAAGCAAGTAAACATGTGAATTGAGAAGCTTAGTGGTGTATAAATAGAATTTTCTAATTTGTTAGTACTAATTTCTCACCAAATCACCAATATCCAAATGCAATCTATACTATATATTAAAGATAATGAGATTTCTAATGAGAAGGGCCTTATGAAACTTAAAACTCTCATATTATTTTTTTTCTAGAATTTTTATTTTTTAAATAATTAAAAAATATTTTATTGAATTATTAATTTTTTTATTATACCTTGATTTACACATTTCAAAAGAAAAGTTAACTAATCAGTTTTAAAATTTTAAAAAAATCTTTCAACTCTTACTTAATCATTTAAAAAAAAAAAATCTTATTATGCCTTGATTTATACATTTCAAAAGGAAAATTAATTAATTCATTTATAAATTTAAATTTAGAAATTTGAAAAGGAAAGTTAATCAGCTTTAAAATTTTAAAAAAATCTTATAACTTTTATTAAATCATTTAAAAAAAATCTTATTATACCTTGATTTGCACATTAAAAAAAAAAATAAAAAATTAATCATTTAAAAATTTAAATTTAGAAATTTGAAAATGATAAGTTTTAAAATTTAGATTTTGTACTGCTAAAATATAAGAATCAATTCACATCTTCTATAATTTATTTCTCTTGATGTTTAATTTTTGGAAAAATTACTCATAAGTCCCATATTGAGAAATGTTACTCCATCTAGTCCTAAGTGTTTTTTTATAAACCATTTAGTCCTTTTTTTACATCACAACATCATCATCAAAACATCGAACATTAAAACGTCAAAAAACATCAAAAAAACATCAAACATCAACAAAAACATCATCAAACACATCAACAATATCAAACATTAACAAAACATCATCAAACATAACAAACATCGTAAAACATCATCCGCATCATAAAAACATCATCAACATCAACAAACATCAACATCATCATCAGAACATTGAACAAAAACACCAAAAATCATTAACACCAAAATCAGATTCATAAGAACATTCCGTAACATTGAACATGAACAAACATTGTGAAAAATCATGAACACCCAAAATCATTGAACATCAAAAATCATGAACACCAAAATCTTCGAGCATAGCCACATCGATCGAACGGCTCTCCTTTCTCGCCGATTGGAGATCCGTGAACATGCCTTGGAGATCATCCACACGGTTCTTCGCCCTATCTTTGAAGATACTGTGCGACGCAGGCTTGCACCCTACAGTCTTCGACCCCTTTCCCATCACAAAAAAAACCCTACACAGTTCAACAGTCTCAATTTCACAATCAAAACCTCAGATTCGACTCAGAAACCCTAGCTTTGGAGTCGATCATAAAAAGTGGAAATTGTGAGGCGTACCTGTTTCGAAAGCGGAGAGTCTGATCTGATGCGGAGAGTCTGATCTGATGAGAAGAAGAGTGTCCCTGTATAGAGAGAAAGTAGTGGAGAGAGAGAAAGAGAGATGCTGTGTGCTTTTTGGAGTGCTTTGTGCTTTGTGATGTTTAACATGTTAGAATATATTTAACGCAGATTTTTGGTGTTCATCACTCAGTCCAAAAAAAAGGAGATTTGAAACGAGATTTGTTGAAATCGAGGAGAGACTCAACTGAGTGTTTGATGATGTTAGATTACTGATTATAATGTTGGGAGAATAATGTTTGATGTTCTAATGAATTTGATGATGGATTTCGGGTAATAGTTTTAATTTTTTTAAAAATAAATTTGATGTTTGATGTTTGACGAATAATGTTTGATGTTTGATGAATAATTTTAATGTTTAATGGTTGTGTTTGATGTTTGATGAATAATGTTTGTTGTTCGATGAATAATCCTAATATTTAATAGTTGATGTTTAATGAATAATCTTGACGTCAGAATTATTCATCAAACATTAAACGTTTTGATGTTCAATGTTTGATGTTTGATGAATAATTCTAATGTTTAATGGTTGTGTTTGATGTTTGATGAATAATATTTGTTGTTTGATGAATAATCCTGACGTTGCTAATGTTTAATGTTTGATAAATAATTCTGACGTTGCTATGTTTGATAAATAATGTTTGACATAAAAATGCCTATAGTAAGCTTTTAGAGAAATAGGACCTATTAGTCTAACAAAAAACATTTAGGACTAAATGGACTAACATTTTCAAATTTGGGATTTATTGGTGCTTTCCCCTTAATTTTTTAAATATTTAAATTTTTTTTGTATTAGCTAGCTTTTATTCCCTTATAATGTAATTGATAATTCATTTTAAGAACTTACTTCTCTCACCAAATATTATATAATTTTTTTTTTAGATAGTATATATCAATACAATAATGGATCCAGGACTCCTTCCAAACATTGTTGATATGTTTGGTTCATGGTTTTGGATATAAATTTTGAAAGAAAAAATGAAAAATGTGTGTAAAATTAGGTAAAATGTAATTATATTTCATTTACGTTTCTTTTTTTTTTTTTTTTTCCTTTTTCATTCCAAATTCCTGCCCAAATCCATGAATCAAATATAACATAAAGTTGGGTACATATTTTCCATATTTAAAATTTTGAATTAATATTACTTTTTTAAATTGTGTACTACAAACTCTTATCATATTACTAAAATTTATTTTAGTTGCTATCTCAAAAATTATTCAAAGAAAATGTTTAGGTTTTAAAATTTTAAAGTAAAAATTTTATGCAAGAATTGTTCAAATGTAATTCTTTTAATATTTATAATTTTTTTTTATTGATTTATAAAAAGCACAGTAAATATTAAAATTATCATATATATATTTTATGATATTGAGTTATTAATGTGATGTATTATAGGTTAAACCAATAATTATTGAAAAAAAAAATCAAGCCGAATTAGTTTTTCTAGGCTAATTTTAATATTCAATTCAGTATTGGAACCCAAACTAACTTATACCAGTCACGAATTGATAAAGACAATTTTTAATGATTAGGTGAAAGTTACATTATTATAAATATTGAGTCGAGTAGCTTCTAGGTCACTTCTAATGTTTAGTCCGATACTACGTGCCAATCCTAATTCATTTTTACGTTAGAGTTATGACATACGATAATTTACAATTTTGAGTAGATAAATTTGTGGAAAAAAAAAAAAAATAGTATATTAACAAATGTAATTTACTGCTATCATACGCTAAATTAAAATTATAAAGCTTAAAAACAAAATGTATTTATATTTTATCGTAAATATAATTTTTGTAATTTACTTTTTAATCTTTACCAATTAAATCAAGACATGCCATTTTTTATTAAGAATTTAGAACATATCATTAATGATATCAGAATAAAATATTCACTTATTGTAACTTTGATAATAATAAATAAAATTTAATTAATTATAAAATATTTTTAGTTCATAATTTAAATAAATTTTATATTATTATTTTAATTCAGCTAGTTATATTAGAGCATCTGCATCAGTCTCTACAATGATTTTGAAACTATTATAGAGAGCAAAAACTGTAAATATCAGCTCCATCAGACTCTCTATAGCCTTTATTCATTTGGATTTTGTTACAGTGCCTCGCCTGCTTTGTTAAGGCACTGTTCATACAACAATCTATTTTTTATTTTATTTTTTGGAGCAAAGTTAGGCCAAAAAGTCATGGCCGATTGTCCATCGGGATGTCCTTCGGATGTTCTGTGAGTATCTTGTAACAAAGAAGGAAAATACTCAAATTTGGCCTGACCGGTCGACCGTTCCTTAATGGGTTTGACCCTCCTGTGTTGCTATTGCTCTCCTGTTATTTTGATGTTAATCTGTTCCTGTCTTGGACCTTGTTCATGTTTACTAGTTCATAATATTTGAAAATAAAAAATTTAATGAAATGTATATATAAAAAAGAGAATAACTAAAATAAAAAAAAATAAATTTGACAATATAATTTGTATCAAAATTTGTTGAGGCTGACAAGACTGTAGAGCGAACAACTCCCAAGTTCCAAAGGATGAAAATTCCAGCATAAATCTATTTTATCTCACTCTGGGTGGAAAATTCTATCGAGAATCAAACGCCCTCTCAAATGGCTTCTACAACAGAATCCAATCATCATCATCATCAGCAGCAGCAGCACCATAACCGTCAGCATATCAGCAGCAACTTATCTCGATTAATCCAATCCACAGCGTCCAATCTCTCTTCTCTCATCATCCCCTTCCACACTCCCAAGCCAATCTCCTCCTCAACCACTCCTTCCAAGATCTGCGTTCCCCTCCAGTTCGCCTACTCCGCTCCACAATTTCTCTCCCTAACACCACCGTCTTCCTTCTTCGAGTCGACTCAGACCGACTCACCGTCTTCACCGTCTTCGTCTTCTCCGGCACTCAAGGACATGCCATCGCCCTCTGGTTCAGGTTCTGGTTCTGGGTTTCCTTCGACGGTCAGGATTTCCAGCTTGAATTCCGCCGGAAAGGGCGGCCCGGCCTTTGTAGGCCAGGTGTTCAGCATGTGTGACCTTTCTGGGACTGGCCTCATGGCAGTTTCCACCCATTTCGACATACCCTTCATCTCCAAAAGGTAATTCCTTAATATCTATATTTCTAATCTGTTCTATACTTCTCTCTAGGATATATGAGTGGATTCAAGTGCATACATATTCAAACCAGGCTACCTTGTCTTTCTATCTATTGGATTGTTATTGATTTTCACTGCTTTTGGAATCTTGATATTTGAATACTAGCAGTCTAGCAACATATGTTCGGATTAAACTTTCGGTTAAGGAAAAATTTTGGTCACTCCTATGGTTGATCATTTCACACACATGGAATGAGCTTAGGGCATGTTTGATTAGTAGGATTATAACATAGGATTGGGATTGTTAGTCCATGGACTCACAATCCCATGTTTGATTACAAATTTTGTTAACCAAATTACATGTATGGTAGATATTTAATCCGACGAAATTGATGATTTTTTAATATTGAGAGGGGTTGGGATCATAATTTCAAGTATGAAAGAAAAAAACAAAATGAATACATAATATATGGTTATCTCACTAATTTAATTGGATAACTAATCCTACATTAATTCATGGGATTATTAATCATTTCACTATTAATCCTCTTAATCAAACAAGGCCTTAGGGTGTTGATGAAGATATGTGTTCTTTTGATTAGTCCAAGCAGTGTGGAGACTTATTGTTGCTGAATTATAGGAAGGGAGTTTTATTTATTTATTTATTTATAACAGGGAGATGATATTCCTACTCCCCTTTAGCCTTTGACAATCCTTTTTCTTTTTCTCGTCATCTTCCCTTTCACTAGGCCAGTGTGAAGGGATGAAGGGGAGGCTGAATATCATTCCCTTTTCCATAGACCGTCACTGCATTTGTCATAGAAAGAAAGGGAGGTCCTTGAAGGCTATCAGGCGTGATAAAGGAATGGGATTTTTTCCTAGGAGGATGGAGTGCTCCCTGCAATGGTTTCATAGAAATGTTATTGAAAACATATACATTGGCTAATAGAGGAGCACTAGCCCTAGAAGATTTATTTGGCTGTGGTATGCCTCCTAGACTAAAAATCTTTGTATTCTATCCGTCAGTCGTTTTATTTTGCTTGTTTAAAGTTGTTTACCTTTTAATTGGAGGAAACCTCTTCCTCTTGGTTATGCACTGTTTATGTTTTGTTGTATTTTATTTTTTAGTTTCTAAGGAACAATATGGGGGCTTTTTAGACAATGGAGGTATGGAGAGGGAGGGAATTCTTCCTCTAAGGTCTTACCATGCTTTTACAACGACTCAAAGTTTCTATTTTACAGGCGTTTATTTGCTGCAAGAATAATTGAAATAACTGTTTTCTTCTAAACATCTGGTGTTCATTATTGAAGTATAGGTGTGACATAGGATCTTATAGGTTTTTGATTTGATATTTCTTTTATAAAATGAAAACAAGGAGAACACTGTCCAATGTATCTCACAAAATCCACTGTAGGGGGAGGGTCCCAGGCCATCAATTGTGGCTATTTGATCATGTCTGTCAACACTTTTTTATTTATTTATTTTTTTCCCCCCCTCTCTTTTGAATTTTCAGCCTGTATATCATGAAGTAAAATTATCTCCAGCCCACTGAAATTTAGAACAGTAGAAGATAATATGCACCAAGGTACACAACAGAGGATATATTATATTGTGCATACAAAATGACTGCATGCATGTTTATTTTTTTAATTGTTATATTTACTTTATTTTCTGGTTGGAATAATGTTTTTAACTGCAGTGCTTTTGGTTAATTCTCTTTGATATGTAGAACACCTGAGTGGGTTAAGAAGATGTTTGCAGCAGTTACTAAGAGTCAGAGGAATGGCCCCGTGTTCCGTTTTTTCATAGATCTAGGTGATGCAGGTAAGTTTGACACTCTTTATGTTTATTTTGGTCATTTTCATTAAATATTTTCGTGTTTTATTTATTTATTTCTTGTTTGCTTTTTCATTCTCATGTCCTTTTGAGTATTTTTCTTTTAATTTTATTCTTATTATTTTTAAATTGGAATTATAATTGTTTGTAGACATAGATGTCTTACAATTTAATTGATTATATTTTCCAGTTTCTTATGTTAAACGGCTGAATATTCCAAGTGGTGTGGTTGGTGCTTGTCGTCTTGATTTAGCATATGAACATTTCAAGGTATGGGTTGCTTGATTTGAGTGGATGTTGTATTGGTTTTTTTTTTTTTTTTTGGTGGTAATTTAAGGGTAAAATCCTACTTTACTCCCTTGTGGTATGTCTCTGAAGCACTTTACCCCCTTTCTCTTAAAAATAGCCTTATACCCTCCAAACGGTTTTGGACTAAATTCCAACACTGACTCTATTAATTTTATTTGTAAAATGACATTTATACCTTGTCTTCCCACCACTTTGATCTTTTTCACTGAGGGATCCCTTTCTTTTTCTTTCTAAAAATCAGTTTCTCCCCATCTCCAAAAATCAAACCCAGTTCATCTTTTTCACCCTTCGTCCCCACTTTCTCTCTATTCTCTTTCCTTTCCATTATGCAACACCTAACCATTTCTGCTAAAGATAGTGTGGATCTAATTCCTTGATTATAGGCAATGTGCATAATTATTTTAATGGTTATATATCCCTTGATGGTAGAGGTTGATTACGAAGCTTGATTACAGGGATTGATTACAGGCTTTGTAAATTACATACCCTTGATTATAGGCCTGGCTCCATTTGAATGAATAATATATATACCTATTATTAGTGGGCAAATTGTGAGGGTACCAAAGAAGAATCTACCGTGTAAAACTAATCACCAGTTAGATCATATTGAAGAAAGACTATCAATATCTGATTTGTAATGCTTGACAAGCCAATCAATAACTAAGAATGACAACAGTGATAAATTTAAGCCCCTTCACAATATAATTATATATCATTTTTTTTAATGTCAAATAGGAATAATAAAGAACCAAAAGCTCAGAACAATGCCAAAGTAGTGACACTGCCACTGTTTACATCTGTTTAGTCAGTTATGGTTTGGTTAGCAGATCAAAAAGTTCACTTCTTGAGATGCTGAGGTTGTCATGATCGTGGAGGATGGAGGAGGTGGCAGGGGAGGTCATGGATGATGGAGGAGGTGGCGGGAGAGGTGGGAAAGTTGGTGGGATTGGTGGCAGGTGGTGGGGGAGGTGAGTGGTTGAGGGTCATGGTATTTTAAGGTAGAAGATGAGTACAAGGGTTATTTTGTCTTTTTACGGGAAATGTAATGTTAACACTTTGGATAATTCTATTGACACACCACAAAAATCTTAGTACACACCATTTATATTGTTCGGATATAAACCTCCTAACAAAAGTCAAATATTCAGATATAAACTTATGAACAAAAGCAATTGTTCGGACATAAACAGTTGAATTGAATATATATTTGAACAATTTATTTTTGTTCATCAATTTTTGTCTGAACATTTGCCTTTTTTTCGATAGTTTATATCTGAACAAAACAAATGGTGTGTGTTGAGATTTCTTGTGGTGTGCAAATAGAATTTCCCTAACACCCTAGTCCGAAAATGTGTGGGAAGTATATGGCTATTTTTAAAATATAAGGGGGTAGAGTGCTTTAGGGCTATATCATTTGGGAGGGGGGTAAAGTGAATTTTTCCCTATCTTTAAAATAAGCATTCAATTTCTATGTGATTTATGCATTCTTCACGTCCCCTTTTCTCTATTTTGCTGCATATGTGATTGTGTTCATGTAGCATATTAGCATGATTTAAACTGTGTTGCTTTCTGAACTTATTTGATATAATTTCTTTCATTTCATATTATGAATTACTTTATCGCTTCATGTGTTGTCTTTTTACCACAAATTGATTTTGCTACTATTTATTTCAAAGGAAAGGAGAAGTGGTTGAGGTGTTATATGGCTGTATAATGTAAAGCATGGATTAGCTGTCATTGTCCAAGGAGGACAAATCAATTACTACTTGCACAACCAAGCTGCCATTATGTAGGTGACAGCTAACGTAAAACCCCGTTAGACTTTATATATTAATGTGGCTTGAAATGGTAGGAAAAGACATGTTAGTTTGTAATTTGACAATTGATCAAGCTGAATGACAACATGGGATTCATGTAGGCAACCTGTCAAGACCTCAACCCGCTCCTAGAGGTTTAGGCCATGATCAACCAGTAATCATAGGGGCTGTTTGGGAAGTGAGATTTTAGCTTAATTTAGGCTAAAATCCACAAAAAGATAAAATAGGCTAAAATAGCTAATAAGACAAAATGTCATATCAAACCCATAATCATTTCACTTTTTCTCTCACAAACATCACATCCATTACATCCAACTACAAAAAAATCTAATCATCTTCTCAAACACAAATTTTAGCCCACTAAAATAGCTTACTAAAATAGCAACTTCCCAAACACTCACATAGATTACCTACGGCCTTAAAGACAAAATTTCAAAATATTTAAACAATATTGGGGCCTGAAGCGGAAGCAAAATAAAAATAAGAATGTCCATTGAGCTATGTGTACATGATAGACAAACAATTTAAACATTTATAATACGCCTTCACATACACAAGACATATCTTATACATCTCACACACATATATACATAAGACTTAAGCTTTGACAAAATAAAACTAATGCGTCCACACGGAGGTACAGCTTGGGTGGTTTGACAAAGGGGCAGACTTTGAGGCAAACTCTAATACTGATCTTCTAGTTGCTCACCTACACATATATAAGGGAGAGGGGTGAGCTAAAGTCCAGTAAGTAATACCAAAGTAAAGAGGTAAATGAATGAAGTCCAACATGATATAAAAACATGTTTTACAATTCCAAAATGAATCATATTTCATATTCATGTCAAAACATTTGCCATAACAAAGTCCATCTCATAAAACATATCTTCCAATTTTCAAAACAGTTCATATATCCAATCATATCAATATTTGCGATAACAATAACTGATTGAGTCTTATACGTAGTACATTCAATAGAGTAACAATATAACAATGTGCCGAAGCCAATAGGACCACTAGGGTCAATCTAATGGGACCACAATGGGTCAATCAATAATCCATAATTTAATGTGGACCATTAAGGTCTAACATCAGAGATCTCTATGTTTCAATTAATTCAATGGGATGTGGTATTGTTTCCCTAGGCAAGGGCCTATTAATCAATGGGCCATGGTATTTTTTCCCCCAAGCGAGGGCCTATTAATCAATGGGTCATGGTATTGTTTCCCCCCAGGTAAGGGCCTCACTAAAGGATGTCACGAATACATTTCAAAAAGGTACATTCATTCATTCATACGTGAATAATTGTGATGAACTATGAATATTGTGGTGGGGTCGTCACACAACCCTAAATATTTGAGTTGAACTATGAATGCATGGTCTCGAATCAAGAACCTCCGAAATGTTAATATTCAGGAAATGAACAGACAAGCTGATTATAGAATCATTATAACAAAATATGGATGTCAAGATGGATGTGTGACAAGATGTGTTGTCTTAATGAAGCATGGAAGTTAAGAAGTTAGATGTAGTAGCCTGCTTACAAATCAGATTTATGTAAGTTGCTTGGATGATTTGGTTATCAACTGTAAAATAAGTGTCTGCTCCATATGGAAGAAATAAGATGGTTCAACTTGAAGGTACTATTAATTATGAAAATAAAGTCTCCTAGGACATAGGTTTTGGTAAGATGGAAAACATGATGGATTGTGCTTTTCGAAAAAATACAGTCTCATATAGAGTAGAACGGCCACTGAAAGTATCAACGTTATCAATCAAACCCCTAAATAGTTGAACATCTTTTTCTACTTGGGTTGACATTGGTGCTTATTGTTTCTATTGATACACTATGGGACAAATTATTTGCATGTATTTTATGCCTTATTTGATGAGTTCTGGATTTTTTTTTTTCTAATCTCAAAGTTGATTTGATGGACCTTTCTCTCTCTGCACCTATTTTAACACTGTTCGCCATGTGCTATGCAGGAGAAACCTCACTTGTTCCAATTCATTCCAAATGAGAAACAAGTAAGATACAATGTCCGCATCTTGTTAGACATTGGCATTTGTTTGTAATAATTTTCTCATGCAGGTCAAAGAAGCCAATAAACTTCTCAAGACAATATCACACAATGGTGGAAGGAAAAGGGTAGATGGTGTTCCTGTTTTCAGTGCTCAAAACTTGGACATTGCTATAGCGACAACAGATGGGATTAAGTGGTATGTTAAATGTGTTCAATCAATGATTTGTCTTTAATTTCAAGGTTCTTTTTTCTTGCAGATTCTTATTTCTTTTCTGTATAGTTCAAACATCAATGTTGATTGTGGAGACTAGAAACATCTTCTCATCATATGAACGGGATGCCCATCTTAACATTTTTTTTTTTTTTTTTTTGAATCGAGTATTAAATGGACTGGCCATTGATTAGTGGGCATAAGTTTTAAGCTTTCTTCTGTTGCCAATTAATTATTGATATTGGGTTATATGTCCTCTTTTTGTTGGAAAGTGAAATGCTGTTATTGGATCCTTTCAGTCCTTATTGTCCTTATCTCAATGGTAAAAGTAAGAAAGATTACTCCAGGATATGAATTCTCCTTTTCACTGTAGAGCCTGAAATGTCTTCAGCCAACCGTTCAACTACATATTTCCTGTTCACCCCAACCTACTGTTCTCTTTCTTATTAGTGTTCATTTCAGAACATCTGACACTTGCACTGTTGTTCTTTCTTCCACTAGGTATACTCCGTATTTCTTTGATAAAAACATGTTAGACAACATTCTTGAAGAATCGGTTGATCAGCACTTCCATTCATTAATTCAAACTAGGAACTTGCAACGCCGGCGGGATGTTATTGATGACAACTTGGCCGCAGAAATGACTGAAGAGACTGCAGAAAGTGTATGGGAACCACCAGAGGTATGAAAAAAAATACCAACTTACTTTTTCTTTTCTGCATGGAAACTAGGAAGATAGGAAACCAAAATGATTACAGATTTGCCATTGTTTGGATTTGTTTGTTTGTTTGTTTGTGTGCTTTCTTTTGGGCTTTCTTTTGGGGGGTGGGGTGTTGTGGTTTTTGTTAGGGGACAAGGTGGAGGTGGGGGTTGGGGGTGGGGGTGGGAGAAGGGAAGGGGAACAGTTAAACAGTAATTTGACGAAGAGAGGAGTTGCATGTTCTTGTGTTTGAGTACCTTGTCTTTGTTTGTCATTCTGTCAATTTCTTGTTCTGTTTTCCTTTTTTGAATGGTCGGAGGTGTTGTGGGAAGACACCATGGCCCTTTGGGAATTATTGTCGGCATGGAGATGGCACAAGATCACCATATAGAGGGAGAGAACTGAGGCAGTCTTAGAGTTGATAGAGAGAGAGTCGCAGTGAAGGAGAAACTTTTGAACTTGTTGGAGACGGTGAATATGATTGTTATGTATATGTCTATATATTCTTGTGTGGAGTTTTGTGGGAGATATGGGTCTATAGAGCAGCTCAACCTTGCACAATGACCACTTGGGGACAGGTGACTCATTCCCTTTGGTATGCTTAGGAGGGGATGTATGAAGGAGCTGTAGTGAGTAGGTATTATACACCTTGCAAGGTATGACAGGACTTAGTGAAAGTGAGGTGGAACATGCACACATGGAGATTTTGTATTTATTATTTTATTTTATTTATTTATTTTAAATTATAGTTTAATTAGAGTTTTATTTTAGTTAGGATATTATGATTTAGTTTTCTATGTTAATTGAGTTTTATTAGGAGTTTAGATTTCCTATTTAGATTAGATTTTCTAGCCTATATATATTAGTTTTTTGCATTGTAATAGTTAGCTTTTGATTAATGAGAGTTCAAGTATTAAGGCTGTGGCCATTGTGTTAGGGCTGTCGCCCTCTTCTTCCTCCCCTCTCTTCACTTCTCTCTTTTTTTTCTCTAAAGTGTTCTACATCACAAAGCTTGACCCTTGTTGTAAAGGCCTCTCTTTTTGGTCTAAGGTTGGTCAAAGTTTGACTTCCCCTTAGCTATAGTTGTCAATCCACCAATCACTTGTGATCCCTCATTGGGTCATAGGTTGCTCGGGTGTCCTATGGCCTGAGGAACTTACCCTTAAGGGGTTTCTAGGCCTATCTTGCGACCTAGGTTGTCATGTAAGCAACATAATGCCTTTCCTATTCATAGCCTACAATGGTCGAGTGAGGCAAGTGAGGTGACAAGTGAAGGTAGCCGGGCAGAGCCAACCAAGCTTAGATGACTGAGCGGAACCAAGCGTAACCAAGCCAAGGTTCAAGTCATGCCTTGTGATACAATGGGATGATTTGGGCCAACTTGTAGCTATGACATGGCTTGCTACATAGGAATCCAAATACATGTATGTACATTAGTCCCTGTGCAAGGGCTCTCATGAGCCAATGAAAGTGGTCGTGCATATCTCTTAATCATAGAAATTGGAGCCTCTTCTTGCAATTACTTGATGCTCCCAGTTGTCATAATGATGGGTGACACTTTGACTCAATTTGGATGGTATGGCAAGGGGGAATGAGATTGTGATTTCAGGTCTCTATGATTCCACTATTTGGATAGGAAAAAGAATGTAATTCCTGCTTACCTATTTGAGCTAGACTCACTTTCGCAAACTAAGCAAGAAGCTGATTCCCACACCCCCATGGTAATTTTAGATTCCAGCCCAATCCAGAAAAGAAGGAAACTGTGGGCTTTAATACATTTCCTACTATACAACATTTAATAAAATAGATTCCAGCCCAATCCAGAAAAGAAGGAAACTGTGGGCTTTAATACATTTTCTACTGCTGTTTTGATATCTATTAGAGATGTTGCATATGTTGGATTTTGGTAGTTTGAGCTATATTTGTAAAAGTTCCAATTGAGTCTACATATTTCATATTTGTAAACCTCGCACTGCATCACTTGCATAATGATGTACTGACTCAGATTGTTTCAAGTGAAGTGTGTCTATGCTTTGAATAGGAGTTGAGGAGCCCCCTGGTTCATTGTGGCAAGTGGAGATTGCTCAATCCTATAAGGGAGCATAAGTTGGGTTGACCCCAAAGAGGAGCAGAGATTATTTTGACCTTGGAGGGAAGTGAAGTTGGTTTAACCCCAGAGGGAGCATGGATTGGCTTGGTCTTGGGGGGGAGTGTAAATTGGCTTGACCTCAGAGAGCAGCATTAGTTACCTTTACCCTCAATCACGAAGGAGAGTGAAAGTTGGCTTGATTTCATAGGGGAGCATGAGTTGGCTCTATCCTCAACCATTAGACCATCTCCAATAGATTGTAATATATTAATCGTGGAAATGCTATGTTAGCATGCTACAATGTCAAAATGGTCTATTTTGAAAGATTGATTTCGCAGGGCATATGCTATTTATTAGCATGATTCAATTTTTACCATATGATTCGCAGTGTTTTTAAACTAAACTTTTAATTTAAAATTTTGTAATCCAATAATTATTAGTTTTAAAATTTCAATTCATTAGCTTTAAATCAAACTTACATCATATAAATTAGGGCAAAATTCACTTTACCCTTGTGGTTTGAGGTTGGAGCACTTTGCCCCTTATAGTTTAAAATTAACCAAAGCCTTATGGTTTGGATATTTGTTAACTCCGTTAATAATGTACAAGAAATGACCTTCATACCTTTATGACATTTTGCCTTTTTGCTTCTCTTATTTTATTTCTCTTTTCTATTATACACATAAATTCTAGGTTAATCAACATTAATTCAATTAAATACTTAATTAGCCCTAAATCCCTAACTATGTATTGTAATTCCTAACCTTTTAACCTAATTTCAATTTAATTATATTTTAAATCATATGCACAAAATATATATACATATAGAATATAAGATATGTATACACACACATTATATGTACACATATTTACATACATATACATATATAATAGAGGGGAAAGAGGGGGAGACTGGTAAGCGTGTAACTCGGGCAAGTTTGGACGAGTTAGGAGGTTGTCCAAGTCCAACTTGGGTTGTGTTGAGAGTTGTCTAGTCCGCCTAAACCCGACTTGTAACCTAAGCCAAGGTTGTCTGCCCAAGCCCAACTTGACTTAGGTGTTGTTTGATGTAGCTGTGAGCCACTGATTATCGGTTATAGCTTAACATATTATAAATTATAGCTTAACAGATTATAAATTATAACTTTAAACAAAAGTTGTTAATCTATTTAGTGCAATTGTGGGATTACGAATTTAAGCAGCAGAGTAGTGTTTGGTTAAATAAGTTGTCAAATAACTTTTTGCTGTATGATTGTCCTTTTTGTCCTTATAAGATGTAAAAATTGTAATTTTTTTTTTCTTTTCTTCAATTTTATATTTTAAAAAGTTCTTTTATAAATGAAAGTTAATAATTAGTACCTATATTGGTACACTTCATTAAAATTCCATTTCAATTTTTTTTTTTTTTTTTTTTTTTTTTGGTACAAAGAAAAAAATAATAAAAGGGACTAGCCCTAACAAAAGGTGCACCAACTAAGAACAATGAGCAGTTTTCCTAGTTTGCTCTACAAATTGACATACAAATATTACGTCTCCTCACTTCCATCTCATTGTCATCAAATTGAACATGATTTCCATGGTGTGACTCTTGTGACATGACCCTCCTTCATCAATAGGCACATAATCACTAAATTTATCATAAGATTCAAATGGGATGTCTTGCAGCTCACTTCGCCTGATAAAATTGTGAATTGCCATTGTTGCACAAACAAGTTTTACTTGAGTCGGCCACGCATAGTTTGGTGAGATATCCTTCATCATCGGCTATCTTGATTTCCAAACCCCAAATGTTCTTTCTATTACACTTCTACGTGATGAATGTGCTGGGTTGAATATTTCTTGTGCATTTTGGGGAGGTTGACCAATTCGAAATTCAGCTAAATGGTTATCTTTCTCCTTTGTAGGGTGCAAGATATCCCTTTGTATTAGGATACCCAAAATTCACCAAGTAAAGCTCATATATACAATATCCAAAATGCAATTAATTGAAGCAACTTATAATATATATATAAAGATGTGAATGTCATGCATCTACTATAGCAAACAATTATAAAATACATTATTACCTCCTTATGGTTTTGGGAAATTACAGCAAGGGTTCCTAATTGTATCCAAGAATATTCAAGTATCGTGTGCACTTCCTTCTCATCCTGGCAAGCAAAATGTGAAACACATATCAAAGTCACATGCGGCCATTATGCACCATCAGGGTACCTCTAGAACAATATAGAAAGAAAAATTATGGTTCACATGAAAAAAATGTTAGAACTTTAAGAAAGATTATGTATTTACTCAGTTACCGATCTCCAATTTTTTTGTCCACCACTCTTCAGATGCAGTGATAGCTCCAATCAATGTATCATGGCCTAAGCCCGACTCACTCCATAAAAGCCGATCTTTTTTCAAGATATCCCAATGATTTTTCATTTGCAATCTACTGTAAGCTTTTCCAATCATAATTTGAAACTTAGTTGTCACTTTTCCCCACCTAATTCTATCTAAGTGTGTACCAAGTCTGTGTCCAGCCTTGACTTGCTTGCTCAACACAAAGCTTAATGACAATTTCATTTGTTTTCCATCCCAATGAGCCTTGACAGCTGGTACTTGGGAGGATTTGCCCTTGTTCTTATTTTTGGACTGTGATTCCACTTGGGTACTCATTCTATCAAGAAAAATAATATTCAAGTTGATGGACATATCATTGATTGCATAAGAATATAAGATTCGTACAAAATTTAGTAAATTTAAGGAAATTAAAATTACTTGCTGAAAAGTAACCTTGATCAAAGTAGAAAATCAAGACTGGAGTTGTTCGAGACCTCTGCTAATCCGATCATAACATAATATCACCGTTATACTAAAATTTTACTCATTGCGTAGACGGAACTAACACCTACTTCAAATTATTTATCCCAAAAAAAGAAAGAAGAAAAAAGCTAATACCTACTTCTAACTCTATTGTCATGAATGTCATATATATATACATATATATTATAAATTCCATGAACAAAAAAAAGAAAACAAGAGATTGTTGAACTTGTAGAAAATTGATACCAATTTTGATACGAAAAAGATGCAACACAAATAAATTTTAAACTAAGATTTTCTCTTCTTGCCATTGTACTCCTTTTAACATATTAACAGAATCATACATAGGAAACAAATCCTTTGGTGTCTGTGTGCTTTAATGCATGACCCTACTTGACTGTATGTCATACTACACATACAAAACATATAGTAATGAACAGATTCATGAACAGAGTTATGCTCAGCAGCGATCTCCAGCAAACAAACAAACATCAATTGGATTTTTTATTCTACTTTCATCTTTTAGTTAAGAAATTAAAGCACATTAAAGTATTTACACAAGAAAGACAATACCAAAACAACCATGAATTTGCAGACAAAGTGACTAAAATAAAATTGGAAATAAAAATCTGACTTAGAGGATAATGTGTTTGGTTCCAACTGACCAAGAAGGCAGGTGAACTTTTCACCTCTGGACAATGCCACATTTTTTCATCTCACCTATCAATTTCCAACCCTGAACCTAAACATGTGTTTCCCTAAAACTCAATGTACATGTAAATCACAAATCAGTGTTACAAATAAAACTCATAAATTAAATAAACCCAAAAAATCAGTGATATTTGCAAATCAAAAAAACAAAATCTTAAAACTCAAATGGTTTACCCTAATTTCATAAATTATAACTTAAATCCTCCAATTAGTAAGTTTAGGTTTTCATTGAAAAAGAGAACAAGTAAAAAAACCCTAAACAATTTTTTTTTCATAGTGTAAACATATATATATATATATAAATATATATAACTGGTTGTAAATAAAAAAAACAAATCTTGAAACTCAAATGGTTTTGCCTAATTTCCTAAATCATAACTTAAATCGACAAATTAGTAAGTTTAGGGTTTCATTGAAAAAGAGAACAAGTTAAAAAACCCAAAACATTATTTTTATTTATTTATTTTTATTTTTTTTCATACTGTAAACATATATATATAACTGGTTGTGCACAAAAAGAAGGTCAAAACTTACAGTTCGTCGGAGATGGGGTGGAGTTTAGTCGTCCAGACTTCGTCGGAGATAATGGTGCCTTGGATTGGCTTTGGATCTTCGCAGGTTGAGGTTCAATCTAGGCAAAAACGCGAGAGCTCTTTGCGTTCTCTCTAGAGCTTTGTTTTCTTAAATGTAAAATGAGGAGAGAGAGTAGAATAGGAGTTTATATACCTAGTTTAATGGTAATATTTTGTAATGATAGAGGGCATTTAAGTATTTTAACTTCTTTAATTTCAGCTACCCGCATAATCTGAATCTAAAAAGCACCACTTGAGATGCATTTTAAAAACAACTTTTTTCCTCACATTTAAGTTGTTACCTTGTAAGTTACACTAAACAGACCATTTCAACTTAAATTAAGCTAAAAGTTGAACCAAACACTCACTTAGGACCGAATTGCCCATTAATTCAAGGTTTTTTTTTGTGTGTGTGTAAGTGCGCGCGCGCGCGCAACTAGGGTGATGAATTTGTTAAAATTAAACAAACATTTTTTGGGGGGTAAATCATTAATAACATCAAACAAATAATTTATATAATTTGACAGATGGAGAGGAGAGAGGTAAGAATTGAAGAACCGATGGGCCGTTACCGTGGTCTTTACAGTTTCTTAGTAAGAAAAAGGAAAGGGTAATATTTTGTGTTGTGTTACTAGTATATATAATGTATATAGTGAATATGATCTAACGATCTAAATTACTTTTACATAATTCCACGGTTAATAATTTCTATGTATAGTTAATATTTTTATATATTTATGCATACAATTTGGGTTTCGAGTTGTTTGGTGTCTCTAGCCAAGTTTGCCCAAATTTGATTTGTACTTGCACCGAATTCAGAAATGTTGCTCAAGGCCTAATATATTTCGGACTGAATTGAGCTTGATAAAGTTGCAACCCTAGAGGGATGACTCGCGGTGGAAGAGGGTGGTTACAGAGGTGGTGTTTGTAGAGGGGAGAAGGCGTTGTGGTGGTGGTTGCAAAAGGGGGGTTGGCAATGATAATTTTTTTTTGCCCATATATATACACAAAATTTATGCACAGCTATGAAGCACAGACACCTCTCCGGGGCTTGCGTATCAGTGTTAGGCATGCTGTCCCGAGAGTGTCCCAATTTTTTTTTGAATTTTTTGCAGTTGGACATGTTGGGAACACATTTTGGAAACTGCCTGGTACAAAACATAATTTCCGAAACTTGAAGTGGGGGTCAAATTGTAAAAAAAATAAAATTAAAACAATTAAACCAATTTCCAACCCTAGAATCGTACAGATTGAAGAGAAAATACTAGAGAAAGGCTCCCTGCTGCTTGTTGCTGTTGCTCGCTGCCATTTCCAAGATATGTTCTTCGATTCTCTTCTTCTTGTTCATTCGATCTTCTTCTCTCTTCTTGTTTGATTTTCTTTTTCTTCGCTTTCTCTCTCTCTCTCTCTCTCTCTCTCTCTCTTTTGTTGATGACTGAATGTAATTTATTTATTTATTTTTTTGACTGATGAGTTTTATTTTATAGAACAAATTAGTTTTATTTGAAGAAAAAATCAAATTGTTGTGAATAACATATGATGTTAAATCAATGAAATATTTTTTAAAATAATTTTAACGGTGTTATTTTGTATTTTTTTATAACCTTTCAATGATTTATTTATTTATTTTTATTTTAGGACATATAACAAATAAATTTAGTCATATATATTGAGTGTGTCTCCAGCGTGTCGCATCCCCCATTTTTTGAAAATTTGTGTATGTTTGTGTATCCCTGTCGTGTCCCATGCCCGTGTTTCATAGATGCACAGTATATAGAATGATCAATTCACCAGTACACAACACCCATCACCACCGCCTAAACCCAACTTCCGCACAGATTCACCCCCAAAATTCATTGTCTCCATTCATGTATTAAAGCTACAACCTATACTCCCAAGTTGAAAATGGCTACTGAACTTTTTGCCTTAAAAAGAGTGAGCAAATTAAGGGTTTGTTCTAAAGGAGAGCTCGCACTTGCTCCATGGTGAGCTAAGGTTCTAAGGGAGTTAGCCAAAGCTACCCCAAGGGAAGGATTCCCGACCAAGGGAGTTGAATCGAGTTGGAGTTGGAACAAAGCTAGAGCAAGAGCCTGAGCCAAAGCGTGAACCATAGTTGGTGAGCTACAGCCATAGTTGGACATTCATTATGATCTGAGGGTGGGAATAAATTTGTTAGAATACTTTACCAGTCACTCTCACTGTGTGTGAGTATATTTGTTTTTTTGGTGAACCTCGAGTGTATATATATGAAGAAATAAAATTGCTTGGAGGATGTTTGCATTGTTCCTTTTGACATTGCTGATCGTGTAAATCTGGAGTCTTTAGTGTTTTAAGTAGCTGCATTATTTCTCGTCGTCAGGTACAGGAAGTGCTGGATGAAATGGGCAACCCAGGAATACCTTTGAGTGTCATATCAAAGGCTGCTGAAATCCAGCTTCTCTATTCTGTTGACAAAGTTCTCCTTGGGAACAGGTGGTTGCGAAAAGCCACTGGAATTCAGCCGGAATTTCCTTATATGGTTGATTCATTTGAAGAAAGGTACCCCATGCGATTCTCTGTTTCCCTTATTTTGAGTTGTTTGATGTACTTTCTTAGCACCCAAGCTGTGTTGGATTTTGATTATTTCTAGTGTAATTGAACTTCATTCCCGTATGCACTACCTGATGAGTGAGATCCACCACCTGATGAGTCCATTTAGTTTATTAGCTTTGTGAAACAGCTTAATTGGGAAAAAATCGACCGTGCAGTTAATGCACATTCATTTTCATATATATATATATATTTTTTTTTTTCTGCCAAAAAATCTGAAGTGAGGTGGTTAGAAGTCAATGTGGCTGAATTTTTACAGTTCATCTTCTAAGCATGTTTGTGTGGACATGTCTTGGTGGCTCCAATTTTCAAAATATTTAGACATACACAGGCCGAACTTTTTCATTGTATAACGGCATAATTAGGTTCGAGTCCGTTATCATGCGTTCGTTTGTGCCTTCTTAACAGCATCATGTTCATTTAATTCAGGAGTGCAGCTTCCTTGCTGAGAGCATCTGATTCATCCAGATTTGTAGCCAATTCTGAATCAGAAAACAATGAACACCTTGAGCACCATGGCATTTCTGAGCTCATTTCAAAAGATAGTGTTCGCGCTGAGCAAAAACAGAGACCGGGTTTCAGGTTTCCCTTTGGAGATTGGTTTGGGCATTCATTGTCAAAACAACAGCAGAAGCACCATAACCAATCAGATAAAAGGTGTGCTTCTTTACTTAATATTGATACAACAAGCATTCTTTGAACTTTGCTTTCATGCTAATTATATATGGCCTCCTTTATTGCAGAGTGGAAGATACAACCAGGGGATGCATGAAGCAAGAACTACAGACTAGCCCTTTTCTTCCGAAGATAACAATGGTTGGTATCTCAACTGGGGAAGCAGGGCAAGTGAGCAAAGCCAATTTGAAAAAGACAATGGAGAATTTAACGAGGGAGTTAGAACAGACAGATCAGGGAAATGCAGCTAGCGCTACAAGTACTGAATTCAAATCTGAAGACAGGGATCCTCTCTTTGTGGCAAATGTGGGTGATTACTATTCCAGTGCAGCAAAAACAGGTTCAGCTCGATGGGTTCGTGGGGGATAAATTAACTAAAGGAGTTTTGCTAACAGAAATCTTTCTTTTGCAGGAGTTAGTGTGCTAAATTTACTAATTAGTTAGTAAAGTAAAGATTTCAATCAACTTGGTAAATGCATCGGATTTGGTTGGTTTGCATCCAGCAACAGAAATGTCTTGATTGTTGATGAGTCTTTAGGCATTTACTTCTGATAAATGTTGTGAACAATGATTCTTCAGGGGAAAGGGGATGGGCATGATCATATGGTTGAGCTGATGCTGCAGATGTTGCTTGTAATTTTGAAATGTAGATTTGTATCAAGGAATGAGTAGAATTTTAGTTCCTCACTATTTTGGACATAGAGTAACCATATTATTTGCATACACATAATTGATAATGAGTAGTTTCATGGAGGTTTGGAGCCTCTCTAGTCTGTATAGTGATTTTCGATGATGCATTGGGATTCAAGGTTTTCAAGTTTAATGATATAGCCTTCTATGGTATGTTATATAAGATTTGAAATCAATGTATTTTATTAATCAAAAAAAGAAATCAATATATTTCAAAGATCAATTTGGCAGGATGGCCTTAGGCTCCACCCGGATAGATATGCATTTCAAATCAATAGATTTGTGGTTGGATTTTATGAAAATACTAGAGTTTGTTATTCTAGTAGCATCTTTGTTGGTAAAAGAAGAATTCTTTGCATGATTTTAAATAACTATTTTTGCATAAGTATATCAAATACATAATGATAAACCCTTCAATATAATCTTGAAATATTTAGGTAAACCTTCCTATTTAAATTCGAACTATTCTTGATCAGAAAATTTTATTCATACATAAAATTCAGACAAAAAACTTGACAAGAATAATGTAGTATTGTCATTATTGTAAATAAATCTATTTTTAATGGTGTTTTGTTTTAAAGTGAAAGGTTCACAATGAGACATCATTATGCATGAATTTTAAGAAATTCTACTTAAACGACACATTCACCACTTTACACCCACCATTTAGGTTTATTTAGTTATTTTTATTTTTTTACCCATGTGTGAAATTACCATGAAGGACAAAAGACAAAAATTAAATAGATTTAATTATCTCTTTACACCCATTACACTTCAATATTTTCTCCTTCTTCTTGTTTCTTATTTCTTCTTATTCACCATACATCTACTTTTAAAAAGTGAATTATGGTATTTTTTATTATAAAAGAAAGCAATGGACAAAGAAATGGTGGTGAAGGACTAGCAAAAAGTGAAATGGTGAGTTTTTTTCTTTACTTTTTACGTTTTCGTTTTTTGCTTTTGAAGAGGGTTGTTCGACTTTTATTTAGTGTATTAGAACCGAACAAAATCAAATAATCCAGAATCACACTGCCGAACAAAAAATACATATCTAGTAATCCACTACCGAACAAAAAATACTTGTTCAGCAACCTATTGCCGAACAAAAAGTACATGTTCGGTAATTTACTGCCAACATTTTCAATTTTATTTTTATTTTTATTTTTATTTTTAAGGGATTATGCTTCTATGCATTGTAGTAAGGCTAATGGTGAATTATTAATGGACTACAATCATGAATTCATTATAGACGAGGTTTGTTAGATTTATTGGCTTCCTGGTCATCTAGTACCTCTGATAACAAGTAATTGGATTCGTTTTCATCACTCATGGATGAGAGAAAGTACATACTACCCATATTGATCAATTACGTACGCTTGTCAGCCTTGATGTAATAACTACCGAAACTATCGTCATAGATGGATTGTGATAACATTTCAGTGTGTTTTTATAAATGTTTGTATTGACAGATTTGAAATATTTGTATTGATAGATTTTATGAATGTTTTTATGGATGTTTGTACACTTCACATTTTTATGGATGCTTAATGTTTTAAAGAAAATGAATCTATAGATGTGCGGTAATAGATGGATGGACAAATTTAGTTTGTTTGGCAACAAGACACCAAAATAATCCAAATTGTTTGACAATGTATAACTGAATAGGCCCATCATAAATTTAGAAGAAAAAAAATAATGTTTTAAGAAAAGTTAATCTATAAACATGCGGTAACAGATGACTGGACTAATATAGTTTGTTTGGTAACATGACATTAGAGTAATTGAAAAGGAATAAGTATCATGAGAAAAATCTGTAGGAGTTTTGAAAAGGGTTTAATTTAGGATTACTTTTGGTATTATAAATGGTGTAATGAGAATTTCAATTGTTTCTTAATAGTGTAATGAGAAAATAGGTGTAAAGAGGTAAAATTATAATGTAAATAAAATTTTCTATGAATATTTTGTTTGTATTGCATTACTCTTATTCTTGAACTTTTCATATTATTCATTTAGATAACACCTTATGGAAAGTGGAATGAAATTATGAAATAGTCAATTTACTCTCTTCAAAGTAGGAGTGCTCGTGAATCGGGTTGAATTGAAGTGTCTCTCATTTTCCATTTGTCCGAACTTACGTGAATTGGAAAAAATCAATCTGCATCTATTCACTTAGTTAGTGGATACAAATTGAGTGGGTCATACAGGTTAGTGAATGGATGCAGATTGGTTTGCCAGATGGACTTTATTGTTTTGGACTTTTTTTCAAATTATTTTTTAGCAATTTTTTCCTAATTTGCACTATTTTTTTTTTGTTTATTTTTTATAATAAAAATAAAAGCTCAACTTTCATATTTCATAAATAGTAAATATAATTATTAAATAAAAGATTCTTTTTTATAAACATAAAGCATAATAGTATAACTTTATTTTCTTAGGAGTGTTGGTGGACCGAGTTGGGTCAGGTGGCCTCCCATCTGTTATCCGTTCAAACTTAGGCGGATTGAAAAAAATGCATCCGCATCTGTTTGCTTGGACCATTGAAACTATCTATTCTATAGTGGATTGATTCAGGCCATTCTGTTTTGATAGATGGGCCGAATGCTTGCCCACCCATACTTTAAAGTGATTGAGAGTTTGACATCTAGTTTGAAATGGATCATTTATTTTTGAATATATTATTTTGCTTTTGATTTCTATTCAATTTATTAATGAATGCTGCTTTTGATTTTGACACTATGAAAAATTAAAAGGTAAAATTGATACCGTTGAAATGAGAAGACCAAATTTAAATAAGAGGAAATTACAGTATCACATATATAGTCTACTTTAGTTTTTTTGAAATTGATTTTTGGTAACGTGTATTTTGAATTAAAATTAAATGAATACAAAAATACATCATTCTATATTGAAACTCCATAAATTTTCTTTTGGTAATTTATCTTGTTAGTCCCTCTAATTTAGTGAAGTTTTACTTTGGTTCCCATAAGTTTAATTTTAACAATTTGAACCATACACTTTTATTTTATTTCGTTTAAAACGTTAACAATTCATGATGAAGTGACAATATTATAATAAAACTAAAAGTCTGAAATTTAAATTGTTCAAAGTAAAATTACAAGGACTAAAGTGATATTTCGATTATACTATGAAAAGTAATGGTGTAATTTGTCGCAAATTTATTTTATTAATAATTACGCAAACACTTTATAAATGATATGGGACAAGGTGATATATATGGGTTCGTTTGGAAAGTGAATTGGCTTTTTGACTTTTTGATTTTTTAGCTATTTTAACCTAGGGTTAAAAAGTCTCGTTTGGGATGGGCTTTTTGATTTTTTTGATTTTTGTGAGAGAAATAATGTAATGATTACGGGTTGTATGTGATGTTTTGTCTTATTAGATTAAAAAGTTTATAATATTTTTTTGTGACTATTTTAGTCAAGAAGTCCCAAACGTCAACTTCCCAAACGAGCACATATTGTTTAGAATCTTCATTTTCTTTGTGAACATGTTTTTTGGGTGGGTAAAAAATATTTTTGGGTGGGTTCTTTGTTCAATAGCAATGATCACATTCCATGTTTTTTTCTTTTTTTTTAACAAGTGAAAAAATAAGATATTTAGATTAAGGCTCCATTTGTTTTCCTACCACACCCCCCCCCCCCCCCCCCCCCCTTTTAATTTAATTTTATTTGTTTGTTTGTTGTTGTTGTTTGGTTGGCCAAAAAGTAAATAAAATATTTTACATCATAAAAGTGTAAAATGTTTTATGTTTAAGAATTATGTCAGTTTTTTTTTTTTTTTTTTTTTCATTATGGTTGATACTAATCAACGTATATATTAAGTTTCACTATTTTCATATACACTAAACCTATTCTCTCTCTCTCTCTCTCTATATATATATATACATATATATACCTATACCTATACATATATTATGGTTGAGTTTGGAATTGTTATTTTTGTTAGAATCAATTCTTATATCATTTTATTCTTGAGTAATGATATACAAACAAAATTTGGATATAAAAAAAAAATCTATATATAATGGTGTCACATTTATATCCACTAATTGAAAATTAAAATTCTTATCACATCATTTATGTTAATTCTACATAAAACTTATGTATGAATATATCATCTTTCTTTATTCTTTTCCTTCTTAAAATTTACTCCATAATTGGTTCTTTATCAAGATTTTTATTGTAAAAAATATTTTAGGTGTTAACAAAACACCGAAAAATAAAAACAAAAACAAAAACTTATTTTTAGACAAAATCATTTTACATAAAATATTGTACGACAAAACAAATGTAGCCTAAATTCAGTTATCTTCTATTAATTCCATCTCCTTGAGAGGTGCCTCCTCTACTATTAGTTCAAGCTTAGCTGTAAAGCTAGTGTCATGAATTAGCTAGCAAGAGATAAGACAATCCCCTTGTAATTAATAGGGAATAAAAGCATTCAAAATATTCTTTTTATGGACCATAAAAAAATCAATAATGCTAGGAACATAAAAATCAAATACAGAATGAGATATAATTTTTTCATAAGGGTGGGTCCTACACGTAAGTCTCACATATGTAGGTCCCACCCATTCTGAAAGAGTTGTATCTCATTCTGTATTTGATTTTTATACCCATAAACTTACTAAAAAAGAATTGTATGCTTTGCATGACATAAGATTTTATGTTCTCATATTTCACAGTCTTTTTATTTCAAAATATTTATATTAATTGGATTATATAATGTAATTGTTGTATCTCAAAATTTTTAATTCTTCAATAATTATGAATATTTTATGACAAGAGAATAGAAAAGAAAAAATTATTGGCCACTTTAGATGATAAACCGTGTCTTCGAGTTCATGTTCGTCTTTCCTCTCTTTCATTTAAGGATGTAAAAAAAATCAAAAAAGCTGACCAAATCAATTGAATCAGGCCAAATCAGTTGTATTTAGTCTGTTTTTTTAATACAAATTGGTTTGTACAATTTTTTAATTTGATTTTTGTTTTGAAATTTTCGGTTTAGTATCGGTTTAAGTACTTTATGTATCGAACTAAACAGAAATCGATCGCTTCAACGTAAGTGAATTTAATGTGTATATATAAAGTTAATAGTATAATGACATTAATAAATATAATAAATTATTAATCTCAATTAATTAACCTTATCATCTCTCTAACCTAAGTTAGGATACCCTAATCATATATAATCTTAGTTCTAACTCACTATTCTTGAAGTCTTAGTATTTATTATCATTTTTTTGGTTGTATTTTGTTAATCTAGAAATTGTAAAGTATTTATTAAATGTATGGATTAGATATATTTGAAATGATTGACAAATGACTAATTCAATGTTTGTACATAAATAAGTGACTATATTAAAAAATTAGCTTAAATTTGAAAGATTATAAATTGATTAAACCACACCAAATTAAACCATTTCAATTGGTGCAGTTTGATACGATTTGATCGGAGAAGTTATCTGTATTGGTACTCAAAATAATAAAATTGATATTATCAGTTCAATGTAAAATTTTACCTAAATACTAATCATATCAAACCGATTACATAAAAACCTTCAACTAATCAACTCTATTGTCAAGGGAACAATGTCATTACAGGAGTTAGTAGGTCTAACCTCAACTAGATCTAATGCGAAATTTTAATAGGAGACTTTTACATTTAACAATTTAAAATAATATTTATCAATTGTAGTATTTATTTATAAATCACTTTTCATCTACAAATATTTTACTTAATTCAAATTATTATTTTTATGTTCTAATAAGTTTTACAAGTAGCATAATTACCAAAATGTCCCTAATAATAATAGGGTGAATCGCACATTGATGTGTGAACGTTTCATGATGTGAATATTTACGCTGTCAAATTTATCTAATGTGAACGTTCACATTGCCAAGTTGCTAAGGGTTCAAAAAATATTTGTAAGGGTAAAATTGTCTATAAAATATCTTAAATATGAGAATTAGAATTTTGTGAATCAAATGTCTAAAATAATAAGACTTATTGAAATACAAGAATATCTTATAGATTAATTGGGATACAAGTACTTGAAAGAGGATTTTCTAATAATAATAGGGTAAAGCGCGCGCGTATTAATATTCACACTGACATCTGAATGTTTCATGATGTGAACATTCACATATCCAAATTTATTTAATGTGAATGTTCATATTACCATGTTGTTAAGGATTAATTCAAAAAATATTTATAAGGGTAAAATTGTCTACAAAATATTTTAAATATGAGAATTAGGATTTGGTGAATCAAATGTCCAAAATACTAGAACTTATTGAAATATAAGAATAACTTATAGGCCTTGTTTGTCATAACTTAAAAAAGTCAAAAAGTTAAAAAGTCACTATCCTATTTAAGTCACATCATCTTATTTAAGTCACATCACTTCAAACCCAACCCATACCTAATCCATATTTCATAAAAAGTCAAAAAGTGCACTTATTTAGATCATCCTAAATGTGATATAAATACCTGAAAGAGGATTTTATAATAATAATAGGGTGAAATGCACATTAATATTCACATTGATGTGTGAATATTTCATGATGTGAACATTCATACTGTCAAATTTATTTAATGTGAATATTCACATCACCAAATTACTAAGGATTCAAAAAATATTTGTACGGGTAAAATTGTTCATAAAATACCTTAAATATAAGAATTAGGATTTGATGAATTAAATGTCCAAAATGTAGGACTTATTAAAATATAAGAATATCCTATAATAATAGGATACAAGTACTTAAAAGAGGATTTTCTAATAAAGTCCCCTTATTAATTTTATATATTGCAACTTAATATGTAAAATTTAGAGAAAATTATTGAAAATCCAATCTAGCAATTGTCTAATGTATTATTGGGTACAGTGAATATTTTTTTATTGGTGAAAAGTCCACAATTTATGAAATAATTTGGTGAGAAGTCCATTTATTATTTTGGAAGACATTTTGTTTTCAATTTTACGCTTTAATCTATATGTTTAATTTTTTATATATCTGTTAAAATATTCTATCTGTTTAAGTTTTTTTGATTATCTGTTCAAATTTTTTTGACCATTTGTCAAATTTATATCTATCTGTTAGAATATCTATCTTCAGAAATTCCTATTTGTTGAAATTATCTATTCAAAAAATCTATTTGTTGAAATTCACAAGCCTATTTGTTTATATTTTTATTTTATCTGTTGAAACAACAATCTTATGACAGTGGCGGATTGAAGACGACGGATGTGGTGGTTTGTCGGTAGAGAGAGAGAGAGAGAGAGAGAGAGAGAGAGAAAAAGAGAGGAGAGATGGAGGGTTTGGTTTGGGAAATGTAGGATTTGGTTTGGGTGGTGGTGTATATATACTTAGGTAGTTTGGTCATGTTGCATGTGCTTGTTCTTATGAACAAAGTATTTTAGAGGATTGATTCTACTTACACCATTACCTTACCTCTTTACACCCTCTATTTCATTACACCACTAAAAAAAAATGTGATTCTTATTACACCTATTATATTACCAAAACTAACTCTAAAGTAAGACTCTTCAAAACCCTTTCATCTCTTTACACCAATAGTTTTTGAAAGGAAAATAAGGAAATAAAAGGAGAAAGAGAAAGATGCAAGAAAGACAGTGAGTGGAGCCTATAGCGAAGTGCCTGTTTGGTCACACAGTGCTAAGCAATTTACATTCCTTCGGTGTTATGTTACTAAAAAAAATAGATTTCTCTAGCATTTTGTTGCTATACATTTTAAGAGCCATTTTCTTCCAAAGTTTAAATTTGTGTCGGCTTATTCGGTAATACAATGCTAATGAATTTGAATTAATCTAGTGCCATGTTACCAGACAAACTTTTTTTTTTCCAGTAACATGTTGTCGTTCGTAAAAAAATCGTATTCATAAAAGAACTTAACAAATCTCGTATGTAATGAATTCATGATTGGAGTCCACTAATAATGCAGCACTTGCATTGTTATAATGAGTGAAAGCATAATCCTTTCAAGAAAAAATATTAAAAAAATGAAATTAGAAATACACGATAATGAGTAGCTGAACAAATTAAAAAAATTTGACCTTAGGTTATTGGAAATGTATCTTTTATTTGGCAATTGGTTACCAGACATATATTTTTTATTCGGTAATGTGATGTTGGACTATTTTATTTTGTTCAATTTTGAAACACCGAATAAAAGTCGAAGAACAGTCTAGAAAAACAAAACAAAAACCTACAAAACAAATAAAAAAATTCACCATTTCACTTTTTTGATGGTTCTTCACCACGGTTTCTTCATCCATTGCTTTCTTCTATGATCAAAACACTATGCTTCTTACTTTTTGAAAAGAGATGTGTAAGAGAGAATAAAAATTGAGAAAGGAAGAAGAGGAGTTAGGGATAGGTGTAAGGAGATAATAAAATATATTTAATTTTAATGTTTTGTTCTTAAAGGTAATTTCACACATGGGTAAAATTGGAAGAAAAAAAAAAGAAAAGAACATTCATATGAAGAGTGTAAAGAGATAAAATAGTGGTGTAAGTAGAATTACTCATTTTAGAGCGTGAACTTTTGGACCCCAAAAAAAAAAAAAAAAAAAAAAAAAAAAAATTAAATTGAATTTATAAACCGAGTGCCCTAAGATTTATTATATTTTGATTTCTACTACTAAAATTTGGGAGTTATTTAAAACCTTTAAGATGAAATGAAAGAAATATTTAAAGGTGTTATAAGTTATTCAATAAACAGAATTTACAAATTCAAATTGTGGACTACAAGGTAAGGAAATAATTTTAACTTGGGAGAGTGTTTGGGCTTGGTAAGCACATTTTAGAATTGACTTCGGTAGTATGAACTATTCACTTTTTATGACTCGTTGAGTAGAATATTCAGGTACAAAATAAGATAATCGGATATCGGTAATTATATGTTTGAATCACATTTGTATTATAAAAAATAAATATCTATTTTTGAAATTATATCAGTTATCCATTTTCTTAAAACAAATATGATTAAAATATATAATTACCCATATCCAATCGTCATGATTTTTTTACATAAATATTCTATTCAATAAGTCTTAAAAAATAAATAATTTAAATCACCGAAATCGGTCCTAAAATAAACCTACTAAATTCAAATACTCTTTTAAATTAAAATGACAATTTAAAAGATGCCAAACTTTTCCAGTATCAACCTTCTAAAGAAATAAAGTGAACGTTTTTGACAAATATGTATGAAACCAGTGAAACCCTTTTCCAAATATGTTGAACATTTATTATGCTTATGGTTGGGGTTTTTCCTCTCCATCTTTTTTTCTTTTGGTTATGTTAGGCGGACAATTTTTTCGAAGTGGGCCCTCTAAAAAAATAGAATTATATTAAGGCTTATGGAGAATTTGGGGACCTTTTTCAATGAGGCCTAAAATTATTGTTTTATTGGCTTCTACCCCTGAGCTGATCGTGACTTGGGAAATTTGACTAAAACTTCTTTATTGGGTCCTTTGGCGAAAATAACATCCTATAATTTTTTTCTTCCTAAACCTCCTTACCTCGAGGCTCATATTTGATAGAGGACAGATAAACTTTTTTCTATTGCCTTTCAGACAATCTTACCCTTCCATATTGTAACGCTCCAAATTCTACTATAAGGATTGAAGTCAAAGTAACGTCACTAATAAATCCTTTGGTCAATAACTAAGTAAGATCTAAAAAAGGTTAGACAAATCAATATAATCTCCCTTCAAAGTTCAACCACCTTAGATAGTAAAGCTACCTTTATGACAGATCATAATAAGGTTAACACAAGGTCTATATAAGTTGATGGAAGGGTAATGATAGGTTCACAAAAGAAATGAATATAGATATAAGTAACAATAATTACAAAAGTTGAAATTTAGTTACAAACTAAAGCTCCATCAATATTACATTCCCAAAAGACAAAATATTACAGATGGACTTTAAACAAAATAACTTATACTTTCATCTAGGATAACCAATAACCATCAAAAGTTTCTAGTTCTCCGTCGTCTACATAGGTTTCTTCGATACCTAGCATGAAACGCCATGAGTTTAGAATGCCAAGTAAACGCACACGCACCTCTCTCCCTTTTTTCCAGTTCAATATACATTCATAATTGCAATAACATTTAAGTATGATGAACAAATAAGAAAACAAGTTGGGGGTTACAATCCTCTCAACCATAAGAATTAGACTCAAATTATTCGGTATGTCCCACCTTTTGTTGCTTTGTAGACCTTAAATTTGGGTGCCATGCCTTTTTCGAGTCGAAGGCATTGCTTTCCACACTACTTGCTTTATTGACATAGAGTCGCCACTTAATTTTTAAAGGAGAATTAAGAAACCTTTAACAATGAAAACTAAGTTAAGGCCTAGTTCGTCATAACCAAGAAAATTCCAGGCTAGGGAGTTTAGGTACAAAAAGAGAAGGCCATTTGTATGAAAGTATCCCATCTTGCCCAATTCGAAGATTGGCCTCTACTCACTCTCTATTTTATAATTTTAGTGGTTAATCATTCATAAAATTCATTTAGATCTAAAACCTTTAACTAACGTAAAACTATGTGATTGAAGTAATAATGGATATCATATATTTTAGATTGAATGAATAAAGCCATACTTCTTTTAAAAGAATGTTTATTATTATTATTATTAAACATGGATTTTTGACAATCCATCACCTTAAAGACAAACTAAAATAAAAAATATTTATGAAAACGTACAAAACACACAATTTTGCATATAGAGAGCATAGAAACTTGCATTATTTAAAGGACGATGCAAATAACATGTTGGATAATTTATAAAGAGGTAGTTGTGAATTGAAATAGACTCCATTTTGAATGAAAGGGTGTAACCTTTCATGGTGTCTTTTTGTTTTAAAGGAAAGGACAAACCTCCATTTGAATGAAATGGTGCAAACCTTTCATGGTGTCTCTTTATTTTAAAGGAAGAGTTATGTCCCTTCTTCATACCTTTTCTATTCAAATTGAATAGGTGCCAACAAAGCCTATATAAAGGTAGCCCTATTCCAATTTGGATTGATTTCTGAAAATTCATTTTCCTTGCCTTCATTTTGCTCTCTTGCGTCCTTTATTCTTCATATTATTTTAGGAAAAATTTTAGAGAGTTATAGAACATAAGGTTCTAGTTCGCCGGAGAAATTTGTTTGAAGTGCTACTATAAATTTGTGAAGATCATTGTATCCTGAGAGATAGACGCCACATAATCGTAAGCACCGTAGCGGGGCGAATTTGTCTTAAGGACAGAGTGTCACACACTCGACTTGGTCTCTTTTTTTTTTTTTTTTTTTTTCCGGTTCAATAAAATAAACTCTGTAAGTTATTTATTTTATTTTGTTTGATTTAGTTTCAATTTATTTTATTTACACAGAAGATTGTTCCAATAATCTTAAGACAGATCCGAATTTATTCTGTTTACAGAATTTTTTCGTTTGTTTCCTTATCTCTTTCTTCTTTTAAGAAAATTATTTTCTATGGATTTACAAAATAATATTCTGGTTGGAAAAACAAATAGTGATTATATGCTATTTGACAGATAGTAATAATATACTGTCTATTTTCTTTGACAACTAGTAGTACGATACTGGTGTCATTAACAATTTAGAATATATTTTTGTGGAATTTTGTCAGAAAATTAATTTTGGTTTTTAGAAATTATTTTCTGAGTTTTCATTAATTAAAATTCTGTTTCGGTATTTTAATTATTGAAGTGTTACTGAAATTAATTTTCGGTGTGGAATTAATTTGGTTGAATAAAATTTTATTTTCTTTCCAAATTAATTGAATAATAAAAGTTATTTTCTTATTTCTTTTATTTCACAGAATTTAATTTTTCTGTGTGGAATTAATTTGGTTAAATAAAATTTTATTTTATTTCCAAATTAATTGAAAAATAAAAGTTATTTTCTTATTTCTTCTATTTTTACAGAATTTAATTTCCTGTGTGGAATTAATTTGGTTGAATAAAATTTTATTTTATTTCCAAATTAATTGAAAAATAAAAGTTAGTTTCTTATTTCTTTTATTTTGTAGAATTTTATTTCTTGTGTGGAATTAATTTGGTTGAATAAAATTTTATTTTATTTCCAAATTAATTGAAAAATAAAAGTTAGTTTCTTATTTCTTTTATTTTGTAGAATTTTATTTCTTGTGTGGAATTAATTTGGTTGAATAAAATTTTATTTTATTTCCAAATTAATTGGAAAATAAAAGTTACATTCTTGTTTCTTTTATTTTTACAGAATTTAATTATGTGAATTTGGTTTAATTTTCTGTGTAGTGTAAATTCTAATTATAATTTTATTTTATAAATTAGAATTGATGGCTACTGAAACTAATGCCCAAACAAGTACTATTGTGGTGGATGCAATTGCACCAACCCCCTCTCCTGTGGTGACAGTACCAATAAATCATGGAGAAAAGCCAGAGAAGTTCTCAGGAACTGACTTTAAAAGATGGCAACAGAAAATGTTGTTCTATCTTACAACTCTGAACCTGACTCGTTTCCTCCGTGAAGAAGCTCCTATCTTGAAAGAAGATGAAACTAACCGGCAAGTGATTGTTGCGGTTGATGCCTGGAAACATGCCGATTTCCTTTGCCGAAATTACATCTTAAATGGACTTGACACCACTTTATACAACGTCTACAGTCCAATTAAGACAGCAAAGGAACTTTGGGAATCGTTGGAGAAAAAGTACAAAACGGAAGATGCCGGCTCAAAGAAATTTGTGGTTGGCAGATTCCTGGATTTTGTAATGGTTGATTCAAAAACTGTGATTAGCCAAGCTCAAGATTTCCAACTCATTCTGCATGACATTCACGCAGAAGGTATGTCTCTCAGTGAATCCTTCCAAGTTGCAGCCTTAATTGAAAAATTACCAAAAGGCTGGAAGGAATTCAAGAACTACCTCAAACATAAGCGCAAAGAAATTTCTATAGAAGAATTAATTGTGCGTTTGAGGATTGAGGAGGACAACCGCAATTCTGAAAAGCGGGCTGGTAAGCATCCTATGGAGTCTAAGACAAATGTGGTGGAACATGCTTCAAAAACCAAGAAACGAAAGTCTTCTGGAGAGAGTTCATCACAAGGCTTTTAAGGGGGGTGGGGTGGGGGGAAATGAAAAGTACAAGTTTAATGGCAAATGTTACATCTGTGACAAAGAGGGACATCGGGTGAAAGATTGCCGTAGCAAAGGCAAAAGCAAAAGAAAAACAAGCAAGAAGCTTGCTCAAGCCCATATGACCGAAGTGGACAAAATTTCCAATGGTGTAGATGACATCAATCTTTCTGCAGTTGTTTCCGAGGCAAATCTTGTCGGAAATCCTAAAGAATGGTGGGTGGACAATGGTGCTACTTGCCATATTTGTGCTGACAAAAAGATGTTCAAATCTTATTCTACAGTGGATAATGGTGAACAACTTTTTATAGGCAACTCCTCAACTTCCAAAGTTGAAGGACAAGGAAAGATTGTACTCAAGATGACATCAGGAAAGGAACTCACTCTGAATAATGTGCTGCATGTACCGGACATTCGCAAGAATCTTATTTTCGGATCTTTGTTGAGTAAGAATGGGTTTAGGCTAGTATTTAAGAGTGATAAATTTGTACTTACTAAGAATGGGATGTATGTAGGAAAAGGTTACATGTCTGATGGCTTTTTCAAGTTAAATGCAATGACCGTTGTACCCTCAGTTATTAATAATACTACATCTTCTTCTTACTTGCTTGAGTCTTTAAATTTATGGCATGGTAGACTAGAACATGTTAATTATGGATCTTTGCGTAGATTAATTAATATGGAATGTTTACCTAAATTTGACATTGATTCAAATCATAAATGTGAAATTTGTGTTGAGGCAAAATTATCTAAAACTCTTTTTCATTCAATTGAAAGAAGTACAGAACCACTTGAATTAATTCATAGTGACATTTGTGATTTTAAATCAATTCAAACTAGAGATGAGAAAAAATATTTTATCACTTTTATAGATGACTATACTAGATATAGTTATATTTATTTAATTCGAACCAAGGATGAAGCTTTGGAAACTTTTATTCAATATAAGAATGAAGTTGAAAATCAACTTGGTAAGAAAATCAAGAAACTTAGAAGTGATAGAGGTGGTGAATATGAATCACCTTTTGGTGAATTTTGTAAAGAACATGGAATAATTCATCGAATCACCGCTTCTTACTTACCTCAGCAGAATGGAATTGCTAAAAGGAAAAATAGGATTTTAAAAGAAATGATGAATGCCATGTTAATAAGTTCTGGATTACCTCAGAACTTGTGGGGGGAAGCAATACTTTCTGCTAATTATATACTTAATAAAGTACCCCGAAAGAAAGTGAATCAAACACCTTATGAATTGTGGCATAGAAGAGTATCATCCTACAAATACTTAAAAGTGTGGGGGTGTTTGGCTAAAGTGGCTATTCCTAGTCCTAAAAAGACTAAGATAGGTCCTAAGACCATTGATTGCATTTTCATTGGTTATGCTAAGAATAGTAGTGCATATCGGTTTTTGATTTATAAATCACAACATACCGAGATGCATGTAAATACTATTATTGAGTTTCAGAATGCATCATTCTTTGAACATGTATTTCCAAATAAGACTAGACAAGAGACTAGTAACAATAAGAGATCTCATGATGCTATTATTAGTCAGGATCAAGAACATGATCAAGAACAAGAGTTAGATCAAAATGAGGAAGAGGAACTTAGGCGTAGTAAACGTGCTAGAACCTCAAAATCTTTTGGTCCAGATTTTCTAACATATTTGTTAGAAAATGAGCCTTTAACTTTTACAGAGGCTATGTCCAGTCCTGAAGCTCCTTTATGGAAAGAAGCTGTCAACAGTGAAGTTGAATCCATCTTGCAAAATCACACTTGGGAATTAGTGGACTTGCCACTAGGTTGTAAACCTCTTGGGTACAAATGGATTTTCAAAAGAAAAATGAAAGCGGATGGATCAATTGACAAATACAAGGCAAGACTTGTGCTCAAAGGTTTTAGACAAAAAGAAGGTCTTGATTATTTTGACACATACTCACCGGTTAGTAGAATAACATCCATTAGAATGCTAATTGCCATTGCATCTCTATACAATCTAGAAATTCATCAAATGGATGTTAAAACCGCTTTCTTAAATGGTGAGTTAGAGGAAGAAATTTACATGGAACAACCAGAAGGGTTTTCTGTTAAATCATTATATGGTTTAAAACAAGTGCCAAAGCAATGGCATGAGAAATTTGACAAGGCAATAATGTTAAATGGATTTAAAATTAATGAGTGTGATAAATGTGTTTATATTAAAAACACAGACAAAGGTTATATCTTTGTATGTCTTTATGTAGATGATATGCTCATCATAGGTAGTGATAATGACATGATTAAAACTACCAAGAAAATGTTGAATAAACATTTTGACATGAAGGACATAGGCATTGCTGATGTAATTCTTGGTATGAAAATTACCAAAACATCAGAAGGTTATGCTTTGTCACAATCTCATTACATTGAGAAAATACTTGATAAATTCAGCAAAGATGATGATTATCTTGTTAGAACACCTGTAGATGTTAATTTGTATCTTTCTAAGAATGTACAGGAAAATATTTCTCAATTAGAGTATGCCCAAATTATTGGAAGCTTAATGTACTTGATGAACTGCACTCGCCCAGATATAGCTTATGCAGTAAGTAAATTAAGTAGATATACGAGTAACCCGAGAGTAGAACACTGGAAAGCAATTATAAGGGTTCTAAGATATCTCCGATTTACTCATAATATTGGGCTGAATTATACAAGATATCCAGCAGTACTTGAAGGATACTGTGATGCAAATTGGATATCAGATATTAGAGACTCAAAGTCCACTAGTGGGTATGTTTTTACTCTTGGTGGGGCGGCTATATCATGGAAATCTTCCAAACAGACTTGCATTGCTAGGTCTGCTATGGAATCAGAATTCATAGCTTTAGACAAAGCAGGGGAAGAGGCAGAATGACTTCGCCACTTCCTTGAAGATATTCCAATATGGCCAAAACCGGTGCCTGCTATATGCATACATTGCGATAGTCAATCTACAATAGGTAGAACACAAAGTCATATGTATAACGGTAAGTCTCGACATATTCGTCGTCGACATAATACCGTAAGACAACTACTCTCTAATGGAATTATTTCCATTGATTATGTGAAGTCTAAAGACAACATAGCGGATCCACTAACCAAAGGGTTAGCAAGAGAGCTAGTTGAGAATTCATCGAGGGGAATGAGACTAAAGCTTATTAAATAAGAGTTACCACAACGGCAACCCAACCTAGTTGACTGGAGATCCCAAGATCTAGGTTCAAAGGGACAACCGAGTTGTGAATGACTCAGGAGGATCATTGGGGAGTCTAACTCCTACCCATTTCTTTGATAAAATAGCGATGTCTGCAGCGTTTGAGGTTAAGTAAAATTTTAATGATTCTTATATCTAGGTAAACCTAGTGAAGTATGGCAGGATACTCTTCATAAGAATCACCTATATGAGTGTAAACTGGGCCGGTTCTATGAGATTTGTGAAGGGCTACAATTCTGTAGAGCACTCATGAAAGACCAGGTTGTTCAGGGCCAAAATGAACACAATAGTGAGAACTAAACTGTGTCTGGGGATATACTGTGTGAGTTCTATTGTCTTGGTTTACACAAACGGCTGAACAGTTTAAGACATCATGTTCACTGGTTAGCTAGTAAATCCGATAGTGTCTCACAAGGAAAGGTTCAAAGCCAAAAGCTACCTATCATTTGCAGAATATTTTCAATTTTTGTACTCTCTGTATTTACATCATGTTGTTGCATTTTCTCTCTGTCAATTTCATTCATGTGGGGGATTGTTGGATAATTTATAAAGAGGTAGTTGTGAATTGAAATAGACTCCATTTTGAATGAAAATGTGTAACCTTTCATGGTGTCTTTTTGTTTTAAAGGAAGGATCAAACCTCCATTTGAATGAAATGGTGCAAACCTTTCATGGTGTCTCTTTATTTTAAAGGAAGGGCTATGTCCCTTCTTCATACCTTTTCTATTCAAATTGAATAGGTGCCAACAAAGCCTATATAAAGGTAGCCCCATTCCAATTTTGATTGATTTCCGAAAATTCATTTTCCTTGCCTTCATTTGCTCTCTTACGTCCTTTATTCTTCATATTATTTTAGGAAAAATTTCAGAGAGTTATAGAACACAAGGTTCTAGTTCGCCGGACAAATTTGTTTGAAGTGCTACTACAAATTTGTGAAGATCATTGTATCCTGGGAGATAGACGCCACATAACCGTAAGCACCGTAGCGGGGCGAATCTGTCTTAAGGACAGAGTGTCACACACTCGACTTGGTCTTTTATTTTTTTTTTCCGGTTCAATAAAATAAACTCTGTAAGTTATTTATTTTATTTTGTTTGATTTAGTTTCAATTTATTTTATTTACACAGAAGATTGTTCCAACATAACACACATGTGCCTAGAAGAACAAAGGGACTTACCCAGATGCCTACTTCTGTATCTTACATGCACGCATAAAATAAATATAACCTAAACATGAAACTAATCATACAAAATATGTACCTAGGCCCGATTAATGCATAAAAGACAAGCAACATATAAAATAATACAAAATTAACCTACATGATGCTTAAACCGAGCCATATATGCTGATTATATGATTAAAATGACCCTAAAAACATGCTGTCCTAATGGAAAATAAACAAGACATGCAAGAAGAGGCGAGAGAGCAAGAGAAATTAAGAGACTACATGATGCAAAGATGGATTAACAACCTATTATGGATCGGCCACTGAAAATAAGCGAAGAGCTACTAAAATATAGATGATACGAGGGGTTTACCTTTTGGTTTTTGAGAACCAAAGAGCCTACAGAGAATAATGCAAAGAAACAATGAGTTCCTTGCTCACAATCTTCCCTTAGGCTTGGAATTCGAGTTTGGGTTGAAGGTTTTTAGTGCTTAGATATTCTTTAGTGTTTAGAGTTGCTGTGGGTGGTGTGTATTTCAGAATTAGGGTAGATGAAGGAGGGAGGTTGGTTGTTTTGATCTTAAAAGCTTTTAAAATGCTTCAAATTTCTGAACCCTTTCAAAGAGAGGGGAAGGGCCTCTATTTATATAGCTGGAGGAAGTTTCAGGAACACTTCTATGGCTTCATCGCTTCCATCTTTGCCCTCGTACCAAAAATGTACCAAGATTGAGTTTTTAAAAGTAATTTGTGCACGTACAAACTAAGTGCATACGTGCAACGATTGTGTACACGTACAAATAATGAGTGCATTCACATCTAACGTGCGCATGCACGTTTTGCCTTGGTACACACGTCCAAGTACGTGGTCCTATGCTTTTGGCTTGCTTGCGCCACAAGTAAGCCCAAATTGCATTATGATAAATGTTTTTGATAAAACTGATTACTAGTTTTGGAAATTACATTTGATCATAGCACAATTGGGCTTACCTTTCTTTCTTGGTGTTAAAAGTTGTTTTCTTGGCTAAAAATAGGCTTAGGGGTAAAATGTTCATTTTTGAAAAAAGTTCATTTTTAGCCAAAACGGTTTTACATAGTAACTCTAAACATCCTTAAACATTTTAAAGATGAAGTAATTTACCATTTCATCATCGGGAGGCTTGCAAGCATCCGAAGTCTTAGGATTAGTTAAAATGGGGTGTCTACAGTTGCCTCTTTTTGACAGAGCTCAAACAATCATGATGTGATGAGAAGCGAATGTCAAAGATCAAAGACCATCCCAGTTGACAAAACCCTAAGGCTTAAGGTAGTGCCATTCATTCATGTAAGTGATTGGACCTGCAAGCTGCCTACATATCCTTGTTTGCAAGGAATCAGACCAGTGTAGTTCAGGGGCGGTTGTGCAACAATTTATATGTAAGTGTGTGTGTGCAACAAGCATTCAGGCATTTATCCAAGCATGCATCAAAAAGGAAGAGACGGGCGATACCTGCCATACTCACCTTACCGTTGCTATGCCAAGTTCCTTTGCATTCTTTTCCAAGTTTGTGTCAATTCTGTAAATTTTTTCATAGAAAACTATTCCAAATAATAGCACACCACAGTGTGGTTAGAGTGATGCCAAGGTATGCCATTCTCTGCTCGTATTGATGAGGCAAGGGTGTGTTATTGTGTACCATTCCATGTTCGTATCAGCGATGGATGGTTTCATTAAGAGCCAAATGGCAATTTTCCATGCCTATATCAATAAGTCATGGAGGTATTTAAATGCCAGGTGGTGCCATCCTGTGCTTATATTGACGAGTTATGGGGTTTAATGAATGCCATTCCGTGCTCGCATCGGCAAGACACAGAGTTTGTTAGGTGCCTTTCCATGCTCGCATCGTCAAGACATGGAGATTTGTTTGATGTCGTTTCCATGAGCGCATTAGCAAGACGTGGTGGTTTAAATGCCAAGTGGTGCCTTTTCCATGCTCGCATCCGCCAGACATGGGGGTTTAAATGTTATTCGACCCTTGCATCGGCAAGACGTGAAAATTTTAAATGCCAAGTAGTGCTTTTCCATTCTCGCATCGGCAAGACATAGAGGTTTAAATGCTATTCCATGCTCATGTCGACAAGAAATGGGAATTTTAAATGCCAAGTGATGCCTTTCTATGCTCGTATCGGAAAGACATTGAGGTTTCGATGCTATTCCACACTTGCATCGGCAAGATGTGGGAATTTAAATGCCAAGTGATTCCTTTCCATGCTTGCATTGGCTACACATGGAGATTTAGATGCTATTCCATGCTTACATCAGCAAGATGTGGGAATTTAAATGCCAAATGATTCTGTTGGGAAGTGATTTTGGAAATACTCTTCAGATCCTGGGAGACGCTTTTGATCCTCAGCTAGTCACCTGCAAAGACCAACACTCCGGTCGGGGGTGCCGGGGTTAGCACTCCGACAGGCAAGTCAGTTCTTACACTCAAGAAAGCTTGTTTACTAAGTTTAGTGAAGTGATTCTTACATACCTTTCTAAATCTGAAGCTCTTGTATTTATACTCATTCTCTGGACCTCGGGTCCAGAGCCCACTTTTTACTTATTATCCTTTTGTTTATTCCCACATACATCTCCCTGTCTATTCGGCGATCTCAATGTATTCGGCATCTTAGTTGATTAGCACGGAGCCGAACAATCTCTGACTTTTGGAATACATCCCTTCTAACTCTTCTATTTATTCGGCTCCCACAATTGCCCCCCAAGCATTTTCCCAACGTATGTTGGCTGGAGTGCTTGGTTCTGAATTTTGAATACTCAGAACCAAAATTTTGGTGGTTGGGCCTACGAAGCACACGTCTAAGTACGCCCCCTTTTGGTTGTCGTACCGACTTCCCGCCTCTTCGTACATACCTATTCATTGCGATTTTAAAGATTGGCGTCCCTTCGGATTCGCATTCCGTGATACTGGTCGCTGGGTTACCTTTTGGATCGTTCTTGCAATTTTATCTCCTCCAATATCTTCTTCATCCTCTGTAAGTTATCCACTTCTTTGCTTCGAGAACTATTCCCAGTTTATTCTTTGGCACATCTGTGTCAACTGTAGGGTATGGCGAAACATTTGAAAGGCCTCCTCTCATCAGATCGAATTGCTGGTTTTAGACGCCATTTCTCTATTCCTGATGACGTCCATCTGTCACTTTTGGCAGACGGCACCCTTGACATGGAGAGGGAGGACGAAACCACGATCATTTTTCCTCTCTTGTCAATCGCAGAGGGTGGAGTCCGCTTCCCTCTACACCCATTCCTAAGGGCTGTGCTTCGCCATTGGGATTTAATCCCTTCTCAACCTAACGTGAATTTCTTTAGAATTATAATGGGGATTGTAGCGTTGAATCTTCGTCTTGGAATTAACCTTGGCATTCCGGCTATCCGGCACTGCTATGCCTTGGCTAAGTCTTCCGGTCGGCAAGGGCGTTATTTCCTTAGAGCTAAGGACACCGATCATCAACTAATCACTATGCTTTCCAGCTTTGGGAAAAGAGTTGATGATGTTATGGTCGTTGTCCAGGGTAACTGGGAATTTGGCGAAGGGGAGGATCGTGTTGACCCTATTCCCAGACAGAGAGGCGAGCCAGGTCGCCGAGTATTTCCTTGTTTTTGTTATGTGTGCATTTTTATTGTGAAACCTATTCTATTGAAATCTTGCGGCTTCGTCTTGTGCAGGGAGGGGTTTGAAAAAAGTACTATCTTCAACCCACGACGCTGTTCTTTCAGATATTAGGGTTGCTCTCAGGTATTTCGGCCGTTGAAGCCTTCAGAAACAGGGGAGCGCGGCTCACATTCTGCTTTGTTACGAGCCGACATACACAACCTTCTCGGCAGCGGAAAACATACCGATTTCGAAGGACGAAGATTCCCTTACCGCTCTTATTCTGTCCGACTTCAAAAACTTGAGGCAGGTAGGCTTTGAAGGGTCCGATTCGGAGCGAAATGAGGTAGCTAATATTGCCGAATCAGATCAATCCGAGACCCACTCTGAGGAGGTATTGGATTCCGCCGATCCTCCGTTTACATCGGGACCAGGGGATCTTCCTTCTGCCGACGTTCTTCAACATCTTCCCGTCATAGACTCCGCGGGTATGGCCGGATTGAGTCTAACAAAGCTTGCCAAAAAGGCAAATGCGGAGAGGTTAGCCGCACGGCGAAGAGCGGAGGGCCTTTCGTCTGAAATACCGCCCGCCACCGAATCTCGACTCCCCCTCCCTGTTGCCGAATCAGAGTCCTTGGGGGTTGTAGAGGAGAAGGAAAAAGGTCAGAATGCCGAATCTCCGTTGGCCGGGGAAGTCGGCCAAAAAGTTGGGGAAAAGGCAGAGAAATGCTCTGCTGACCTCAAGGCCGGTTCAGACGAACAAGGTGGTAAGCGTCCTCGATTGGAGGGATCTAATGAGGTTGTTCCTTTTGTCATTCGTCCAATGGTAAAGGATATGCCGGTTCCCTCTAACACTTCGGCGCTTAAAGATCCAGAAGTCGCATTCGGTGTGGCTACGTTCGTGTCGTTGCCGTCTGATATGGAGGCTTTCCGGGTTGAACCAGATCTGAATGCGACAGCACTAGCCGCGCAATCGGCACTTCTGGTACGTATTCTGACTTTTCTTCACTTTATCCGAGTATTGTTGAGGTTATGTTTTTGGGTTCTTCTTTTGCAGACCGTCGGAAGGATAGCCGATATGGGACGTCGGCATCTCGACGCCGTGAAACAGATTGGCTGCTTACGAAAGCAAGTGGAGGGCCAGAGGAAGAGGGCCGAGGATGCAGTTTTGAGAGCGAACAAGGAAGCTTCTCGGGCCGAGGCCGAGGTAGAGAAGGCCCGTATTGCAGATCAATCCTGAGCGGACGCCGAGAAGAAGGCGGACGCGAGCGAAGCGACACTGAGATTGTCCCAGAAGGCGGTTGCCAGCCTGGAGGCTGAGTTGGCTAAAATGAAGGCGGCTGCTTCCAAAGTATTCGAAGCCGAGAAAGATGCTGGGCTCGCCGAATATGTGGACTAAGTCCCTCGGTTCGAAAACAGGGGGTTCAAACACGGCTGGTGCAAAGCCCTTGTTGCAGCTGGAGTTTCACTGACTATGCCAGTGCCGTATGAGCAAGTGGATGTCGAGCCGTTGGAGACTGATTCCGAAGGCTGAGCTGGGCATTTGATTGTTAGGATTTCACAAATGTATTAGGATTTCATAGATGTATTAGGATTTCACAGATGTATTGTTACAATTGTTTTGTCAGACATTTTTGTCCAGGCTTGTAGCTCATTTATTTTGCATATATAAAATGTCATGAGTTGTGCTCAATTTTGCTGGTGAAGAATAATATTACTTAATTTTAAGCCCGGATGATTGGATTAAGGAATCTGCCCTTGCCTTAGGCAAGGCACGAGCCCACGAAGCCGAATGAGTCGATGGCTCTGAATCGTGGGCTGGCTGAGGTATAAATTACTCGGCGATATCGCTTGAAAATATAGCCGGCTAGATTAATGAATCTGCCCTTGCCCCAGCGATCTTAGGTTAACCGGCAATAGCGCTTGAAATATAGCCGACTAGATTAATGAATTTGCCCTTGCCTTAGTCAGGGCGCGAGCCTGAGGAACCGAATGAGCCGATGGCTTTGAGTCGTGGGCTGGCTGAGGCATAAATTACTCGGTGATATCGCTTGAAAATATAGCCGGCTAGATTAATGAATCTGCCCTTGCCCCAGCGATCTTAGGTTAACCGGCAATAGCGCTTGAAATATAGCCGACTAGATTAATGAATCTGCCCTTGCCTTAGTCAAGGCGCGAGCCTGAGGAACCGAATGAGCCGATGGCTCTGAGTCGTGGGCTGGCTGAGGGGCACCCGACGTTTGGCGCTCAGTCTCTCTGACGTTTCCTCGGGGGAGCTGCATGTACCCCAGAATAAATGGGCGAGTTCATGCCAACAACTCGACTCACTTCCATTCAGGCTTGATCCAAACCTGGTAGGGGCCAACATTGGCTGGGTTTAGAGGTCAAAATGAAACGCAGAAGCGAGCCTATTCACATGGGAAAAAGAGCATCCATGGATCGGGAAAAACAGTGCCCCCCTAGTCGTCGAAGCAGATCACCCCGAAAGGACGGACAACGGGGAGATTCCTCGTGCCCACGACCGCAAGTTGAGCCTGACGCAGCGCCACGACCGTTGAGTTTTGTGGTTCTCGTGAAGAATAGACCAATGACAGAGGCAGATTCTATAATTAAAGACCCAGATGTGGCAGTCGAGTTCGCTCAGTAGATTTTTCCGCCGGAGGTCCAACAGTCGATGGTCGGACGTCGAGATTTCGAAGTATTTCGGGATGGCATACATGGGGCTGTCAAGGGATTGTATAGCGCTTATGAAGTCGGGATGCGTCTGCGCGAAGCCCGACGTGAGAGTGAGAAAAACAACGAAAGGAATCGTAGTCTGGAGGCTCGTGCGAAAAAGGCTGAGAGTGAGCTTCGGGAGCTGAAGAGTGTTCGAGCGGCCGAGTCAGTAGTGGCCGGTCAAGCGAAAAGCGTGGGGGAGAGAGCGAAGCGAGAGGCCTCGGGTTATGAAAGAGGATATCAGGACGGCTTGAAGGCTGGGATCAAGAAGACCAAACCAGACCTAGCTGAGGAAGTCTGCTGATGCGAAAATCGTGGTTTCAAGCATGGCTGGATCAAGGCCCTTCAAACCGTGGAAGCTCTTGGGTGAGTGGGCATAAATTCGGCTTCGCCCCTATATCATCGGCATTACCTGTCGTATCCCGAGTTCGAAATTGAGAGAAGCGACGACGAAGACGCCGACTTAGTGGGCCATAATGTTGAAACAGACTTAGCTGTGAATAAATAGAATTACTTTATCAAATGCTTGAAATGTTTGGCGGCTTTTGAATAAATAGAATTTCTTTATTAGCAACTTTTGAAATGTTTTGCGTGTAATTAAACGCCTTATCTCAATTTATTGTCAGCTTTTGTATGGCGTGATGTAAACGTTCAAATATGTGTCGATCGGCTCCAATTAGGAACCATATAGTTGGTCAGTTAAATCGTGATCCCCACGAAGGGCGCTCCGAATCCGGAGACTTATTCGGCCAATCATGGTATCTATGAAGGGCGCTCCGAATCCGGAGACTTATTTGGCCCTTAGATGTCATTTACCCAAAGGGCGCTCCGAATCCGGAGACTTGTTTGGCCAATCGTGGTATCCACGAAGGGCGCTCCGAATCCGGAGACTTATTCGGCCCTTAGATGTCATTCACCCAAAGGGCGCTCCGAATCCGGAGACTTATTCGGCCCTTAGATGTCATTTACCCAAAGGGCGCTTCGAATCCGGAGACTTGTTTGGCCAATCATGGTATCCACGAAGGGTGCTCCGAATCCGGAGACTTATTCGGCTCTTAGATATCATTCACCCAAAGGGCGCTCCGAATCCGGAGACTTATTCGGCCCTTAGATGTCATTCACCCAAAGGGCGCTCCGAATCCGGAGACTTGTTTGGCCAATCGTGGTATCTACAAAGGGCGCTCCGAATCCGGAGACTTATTCGGCCCTTAGATGTCATTCACCCAAAGGGCGCTCCGAATCTGGAGACTTGTTTGGCCAATCGTGGTATCCACGAAGGGCGCTCCGAATCCGGAGACTTATTCGGCCCTTAAGAAGCGTATGAGCTGAGGCATAAAAAACGAGAAACTTTTGCATTTCAACAGAGTATGTACAAGTACCAAGCCCACAAATCGGGTCATTGGTAAAATTTTCGTAGATGCGTTGAATTCCAAGGCCGTGGCAGGCTTCTTCCTGACATGTCCGAGAGCCAATATGCCCCTGTTCCCGGAATGGAGTCTACTTGATAGGGGCCGTCCCAGTTCGGACCCAACTTTCCGTCGACCGGTCTTCGGTCGGCTGGAAGTACTTTCTTCAGGACCAGCTCTCCTAGAGTGTAACGGCACAACTGAACTCGTTGATTGTACGACTTAGCGAGCTGTTGCTGATACCGTGCCATGGAGGCCAGGGCGCGGTCTCTTCATTCCTCAATTAGATCGAGGTCCAGGGCGAGCATCATGTCATTTTGACCCGTGTCAAAGGCTTGCGATTTCAAAGTCGGGAGGCCGATTTCCAAGGGTAAGATTGCTTGGGTTCTGAAGCATAGAGCAAACGGCGTTTCTCCGGTGGACCTCCTCGGTGTTGTGCGATGCGCCTACAATACACTCGGCAATTCTTCGACCCATTTGCCTTTAGCTATTTCCAGCCTCTTTTTGATGCCGTCCAAGATGGTTTTGTTGGAGGCTTTGGCTTGACCGTTACTCTGGGGGTACGCGGGCGTAGAGAAGTAAGGCACGATACCGTATTTGCTGCACAGTTCTCGGTATACGCCACAATCGAACTGGGTGCCATTGTCTGAGATGAGAGCTCTTGGAATGCCGAATCGCGTAATGATATTTCTCCATACAAAGCGCTTTATGTCAGCATCTCGTATATGTGTTAAAGCCTCCACTTCGACCCATTTTGTGAAGTAATCTGTTGCTGCGATTAAGAATCGCTCGTTTCCTGGGGCCCTTGGCAACGGTCCTACGATATCAAGTCCCCATTGAGCAAACAGCCAGGGACTGGTGATAGAGTTCAACCCTTCAGCGGGCAAATGGGTTAGTGGGGAGAACTTTTGGCATTGTTCGCATCTTTTAACATAATTTTCTGCGTCGGCTCTCATTGTCGGCCAATAATACCCCTGTGTTATAGCTCGATGGGCCAGGGAGCGTCCGCCAGAGTGGGCACCACAATTGCCCTCATGTATCTCAGTTAGAAGCTCCTCCACTTTATCCGGGTGTACGCATTCCAAATAGGGACCGGAGAGGGACTTTTTATAAAGCCCTCCTTGTGGATTCAGATAGTATCGCAAGGCCTTATTGCACAGCTTGTGTGCTTCTTTTTTGTCCTCTGGGAGTTGTTCAGAAGAGAGGAATCCGGCAATGGGGTCCATCCAGCTTGATGCGGATTCTATAACGTTGACGTGGGCTTCCTCCGAAGGGCCAATACTCGGCTCCGGGATGAAACCTACTTCGATGGTCCGTTTGAGCTCAGAATTGATGGCGGAGGCTAGGCATGCCAAGGCACCTGCGTGTGTGTTCTGATCACGTGTTATTTGGTTCAGTTCGTGATGGTCAAACTTCGTTGGCAAAGAGTTGGCTGTTTTCATATAGGCCGCCATACGGTCGTTTTTTGCGGCGTACTCCCTCTTTAGCTGGTTGATTACCAATTTTGAGTCACAAAACACTAGCAATCGCCGAGCGCCGAGAATATGTGCATTTCGTAGACCGGCTAAGAGGGCTTCATACTCGGCCTCGTTATTTGATGCTTCGAAGCCAAGCTTGACGGCCTGCTCTATTACTGCGCCGTCGGGAGACATGATTACTACGCCTGCGCCGCAGCCCCGTTGGTTAGACGATCCATCACAGCATAGCTGCCAAATATCCCCGACATAAATTCTCCAGTTCGGCTTTGATCGAACTTCAGCCTTTGGAAGAACGTTGGCGGGTTTAAGGTCAGAAAGCCCGCCTGTGAATTCGGCAACAAAGTCGGCCATCACCTGTCCCTTGATTGCGGTTTTGGGTAAAAACTGAATGTCATATTGGCCGAGTTCAAGAGCCCTTTTTGAAACACGTCCTGATGCCTCTACACTCCGTAGTACTGATCGGAGGGGATAATCTGTTATCACCCCAATGCTATGTCCCTGGAAGTAGTGCATCAGTTTTCTTGCTGCCATGACCAAGGCTAGGATGAGTTTTTCCAGAGGAAGATAACGTGTCTCGGCATTGACCATTGCCTTGCTCACGTAATACACTGGCTGTTGCTGCCCTTCCTCTTCTTTTAATAGTACGGCGCTGACGGCCCTATCGGAGACTGCCAGATACAGAATGAGGGGATCACCGGCAGCGGGTGTTGTCAAGAGAGGTACTGACCGGAGGTAAGTCTTGAGCCCGGTGAAAGCTGCTTCACACTCGGCGGACCATTCAAAAGCTTTGCCTTGACGTAGCGTCTGGAAGAATTGTCTGCAGCGGTCTGTTGATCGACTGATGAATCTATTGAGTGCAGCGGCCATCCCCATCAACTTTTGGACTTCTTTCATTGATCGGGGGGAACCGAGTTCCAAGATCGCTGTGACTTGCCTCGGGTTGGCTTCGATTCCACGGTGGTTGACGATATATCCCAGGAACTTGTCGGAGCCGATTCCAAACGCGCACTTGGAGGCGTTCAGTTTCATTCTGTATTTGCGCAAGATGCCGAATGTCTTCTCTAGATCGGCTATGTGATCCTGTTCTTCTTTGGACTTGACCACCATATCGTCGATGTAGACTTCCATAGTGTGGCCGAGGTGTTCTTTGAACATAGCGGTGACCAGTCTTTGGTAAGTTGCCCCTGCATTCTTCAGTCCAAAAGGCATAACTTTGTAGCAGTAGGTTCCTCTTGGGGTGAGGAATGCAGTTTTGTCCTGGTCATCTGGATGTAGGGCGATCTGATGGTAGCCTCTGTAAGCATCGAGGAAACTCATGCGTTGGCGGCGCACCATTGCATCGACGAGTTGGTCGATTCTGGGTAAGGGAAAGCAGTCCTTGGGGCAATCTTTGTTCAGATCTGTGAAGTTAACGCACACTCGCCAAGTTCCATTTTTCTTCTTCACAACCACTGTGTTGGAGAGCCACGTGGGGTAGGTGACTTCTCTAATTGCCCCGGTGTCAAGCAGTCTGTCGACTTCTTCTATAACGGCAACAGTGTGCTCTACGGCAGACCGACGGCCTTTCTGAATGATCGGCTTACATGTGGGGTCGACGTTTAGGTGGTGTTGTGAAACTGATGGGTCTATACCCGGCATCTCGTACGGAGACCACGCAAAGACGTCGAGGTTGGCGAGTAGAAAGGAGATCAGCTGCTGTCTATCGGCTTGATTTAAAGAGGTGCCGATCATGAAGAACTTTTCCGGGCTTCCATCGATGTCAACTCGGTCTAAACCTTCTGTGGCCTTTTCACTTGGCTGCTGCCCGACGTCATCCAGGATTTCCCGATTGGGTACCTCAATGGAGTTTACCTGCAATTCCTTTGGCATTTTGGCGGCCAGGAGGTAACATGCCTGTGCCGATTTTTGGGAGCCCCGGATCTGCTCAATGCCGTGTTCCGTTGGGAAACGTAACAATTGATGGTAGGTGCTTGGGACAACCTGCAAGGTATGTAACCACGATCGCCCCATGGTGAGATTGTACGACGATGGCAGCTGGACGACCAGGAATTCTACATCCACCGTTCTGGAACCCGCCCGAACGGGCAGGCTGATCTTTCCCAGTGGGTATTCGGGATTGGCATTGAAGCCGAACAGGGGATAGGGGGCCAGAGTCAGGTCCGATTCGTTGAACCCGAGTTTGATGAAGGTTTTATAATACATAACCTCCGAAGTGCTGCCCTGGTCTATAAGAACGCGTTGGACAGTGAACCGGTTTACGCGTAGCGCGACAACCAATGGATTGATGTGAGGGAGTGTTACGCCGATCAAATCAGAGTCGTCGAAGGTGATGCTTGGCGATTCTCGGGGTCGCTTTGCTGGCGTGAGTTGCTGCTGGGGGCCTGGGAGGGACTGGATTGCATGTACGGCCGAGGCTTTCGGCAGGCTGTATATCATATGGATGTTATCATGCGGAACACTCTGCTGGAGACGTTCGTCTTTTGTCAACTCCTCAAAGCAATCGGCTGAAGCACAACGAGCGTCGATGTTTTGCTGTCGGGCCCGAGACCATAGATCGCCTGCCCTTGGGGGTCGCTCAGGAACCTAGCGCGCTGTTTGTTTGGACTTTGTTATTTCCAAGGCCAGATCGCGGCGAAGGCGCTCGTTCTCAGTGATGATGTTGTCTAAACTGCGTTTGGTCTGTTTGGCTCATTCCATGATGGCGAGCATCGTCTCCTGTGCTGAAGCCGTTGGTGAATCGACATTCAAGGCACGCCTTGCAGCGATGAGTTCCTTCTCGAGCGTATTTGCCGGAGTGAGGTCGACTCTCTGTGTGATCGCGTCGGTGGCTATCGGAGGATCTTGAGTCACGTCTTCCATGGATGTACTCGAGTATTCCCACAGACGGCGCCAATTGTGGGGAAGTGATTCTGGAAATACTCTTTAGATCCTGGGAGACACTCTTGATCCTCAGCTAGTCACCTGCAAAGACCAACACTCCGGTCGGGGGTGCCGGGGTTAGCACTCCGACGGGCAAGTCAGTTCATACACTCAAGAAAGCTTGTTTACTAAGTTTAGTGAAGTGATTCTTACATACCTTTCTAAATCTGAAGCTCTTGTATTTATACTCATTCTCTGGACCTCGGGTCCAGAGCCCACTTTTTACTTATTATCCTTTTGTTTATTCCCACATACATCTCCCCGTCTATTCGGCGATCTCAATGTATTCGGCATCTTAGTTGATTAGCACGGAGCCGAACAGTCTCTGACTTTTGGAATACATCCCTTCTAACTCTTCTATTTATTCGGCTCCCACAGATTCCTTTCCATGTTTATATCGGCAAGACATGGTGGTTTAGATGCTATTCCACGTGTACCTCGACAAGACGTGGGAATTTAAATACCAAGTGATTCCTTTTCGTGCTCGCATCAGCAAGGCATAGAGGTTTAAATGGGTGCCATGTGAAACCTAGTGGCTCCAACTTTACCATGATGTATTAAGCGGTGCCAGGTGTTTACCAAAATGTATTAAGTGGTGCCATATGCCAAGTTTTATCAAGTGGGTGCCAAAATTTGCAAGTTATTTTGTTATGATGCCAAATGTGGTTTTAAGGAATATTTTTGACATGCAAAGTGATTTGTGTACCAGTGCTAATGCCATAAATGATCAAATAATTATGCCTCAAAAGGCATGCCAATGCTTGTGCCTTAAAATACGTGCCAATGCTTGAGATGACAAAATGGTGTGCCTCAAAAGATGTACCAATGTTTAAACTTGAGTTTAGGATGCACCCGTGCCTTGAGGATGTTCTGAGGGTGCCATAACTTGGCCATGCATACGGGCCAATCATAGAAATATGTGCATGCCTATCTGGCCGATATGGGCACGTACAAGCTTATGCATATGTACAAACAACGTGCGCGCGCACACTCAGCCGTCGCATGTGGTTCTGTCAGGACCTAGAGGGTTTAATGCTCATAAGCCTTCATTTCCTTCACTCTCCCATCTGAAAATCCTTTATCTTTCTCTCTAACTTTCTCAGCTCTAGTACTCTTTGGTTGCTTGGTGGTTCGAGTTTCCGCACGTCCTTTCGTATTCATCACTTTGTGGTCTCCGTTTCTACCAAACAACTTTGAGTTTCGGTTACTTCATGCTTATTCCTAGGTATTTTCACATCTTCTCTGCCATTTTTCAGCTTTCCTTCATTGTTGCATGTTTTTACAGCTTTATACGAGTTTTTAGGGTGATTTTCTGATTATTTCCACGAATGCCAAGAGTTTCTCCACATGTTTCCTTTGTGTATGTGAATATTTACCCATGCAAGTCATTCTATCGCCATCATTGTCTCGTATAGTCCATAAACACACAAGCACCTAAGCTTTTGTCCCATTTTCTGCACTTTTTCACTGTTTATGTCATCTTTGCATCATATCCCACTGTTTTTGCCACTTTTTGCCTTGCTTCTCATTGTGTTGCTTATGACAGATCCTCTCATGAAAAGACAGATCCCTTCCTTTGATCCTACGACTTATGCTTCTTCTGTTCATGCCCCGCGGGCCTGGATGGATCAGTTCCTTGAGGTAGATGATATCAGCTCTCGCTTGGTGGTTCTCCGTGAGCCAGAGCAACATTTTTCTTATATGGGCTGCATGGTATGGCCCCATGCTTCTACTTGTATGCTTTCTATCTCTTTTGCCCTACTCTTTTCCATTGGTTTAACTCATTTCCCTCTATAATGCCGCTCGGGGGGTACCTGCACATGTTAAACAGTTTTAACCCTTGGTCTTTTTGATCTAGTCTCACGAGTGCAATGTGAAACGTAGTGAGAGTCCAGATTTGGCAACTTTATTGAAAATCTATTTTGTTACAAAACATTGCCAGAAATGGTCTGCGTCATCTGATCTCAGAGTTACCACCTAATATTTTGAAAAAATTAGAAAACCCGTGACTCATGCCAAGGCCACTGTTCATCATAACCAAGAATGCTTGGCTCAGAACATTAGGTATGAGAGGGGAAGGTCATTAATTGGGCACCGCCGCTCACCCGAGCAAAAGATCGGCCTCTACTAAGCCATGATATGATTTTTATTAACTTTATTTGTTCATATTCTGGTTATTAATAATAAATCTTAAAATTTACTATGTGAAGCAAACAAATATATGTTGCATCGTCCATTTTGGAACAGCTTGATTTCATTATTTTGAAAATGTTTTGAATAATGCAATCATGAAAATCAATTTTATTCCAAATTAAACAACATAACCTTCACCTACTAGCATGCATAGAGTTATATCAAATAAGCACGTAGCCACATGGTAGGATGCTAAACATAGAAAAAAAAACACACACACATAGGCGGGATGCTAAAGCACAGAAACTTGCATATTTACTGACGTCCCACAAACAGTTACAAAGCAAAGTTAGTAAACAAATGCATGATCTATATACAAGATCCTAATGCAATTCACACATGAAATGCACCTAAAGATCCGACTTCTAATACATGACATGTGAAACATCTCAAAATATGAGGTAGTGCACAAAATCACATAATAGTCGATTAAACCCACAAATGCAAATTTAGCCAGATCTTAAGGCATAAAGCATGGATGCAAAGAATGGATATGACGATGATAAGCAAAATATATTACATATGTATGGATAGGGAAAGAAAATAAAAGAACGGGAATAGAAAGAAGTGGGGATGGGGAATTATTACGTCGCTTTGAATCATACAAACCTGAATAGGGGGAAGAGGAAAAATATTACAACAAAAAATTAAATCCTCACAAATCTCTCTTAATACTATAAGAAATAAATAATAAAAAAAAGAAGCTTTAGGGGGCCTCAAAGACCATTGGAGACTGTTCTGCTCGATACCGGGAGGCTATTGGGTTCTGTCTAGAAAAAAGTAGCTGGTCGGTTGGCCAATCAAGCTAGGCCAAAACTCTGTTTTGTTCAAACACTAGAAAAACAAATGGAAAATATGCAAGTGGCTCAACTAACAACTTCCAGTTAGCTTACAACAGGTTTATAACATGAAATCAAAGCAAGAAAAGCAATAGAAGAAAGAAAATGCAAGAAACTAAAAGAAAATAAAAAGTGTGCAAAATTTACCTTCCAAGCAAGGATTTGATTTTTAAACTTCCTTTTGATCACCCTCAAGTTTAGGAAGCGTGTTCTCAATCCTCAGTTCAAAAATTTGAAATTCTCATTTGAATGATGTTTTTTAGCTATTTAACAGTGTGTGTGTGTGAGAGAGGGGGTGGGGGGGGGAGAATAGTTACAACTCTCTGTTTTTCCTCAATGTCAACAACACTCACTCTCTTTTGATCAAGGCTCTTGGAACTTGGCTCTAACAGAATTTATGGGATGGTTTTGATGTATGAAAATGTGGTATATCAGTGTATGGAAAAATGGAAGTGTTTTGGCTCAAAACAGAAACTTTTCTCTTTTTCTCTCTACCTCTCCTGTCTTAATTCATTCCTCTCTTTCTTTTCTTTTTCTTTTTTTTTTTTTTGTTTTTTTTGTTTTTTTTGTTTTTTTGTTTTGATATATACATTCTGATCCTCTCCATATAGACAATTAGGGAATGCAAAGTCAAGAATGTGGAAGACAAGATTGGAGACAAGGTTGATGAGATGATATGGGTGGTTGCATTGCATACCCACTTTTGGGAAGAGAACAAACTCCCTTTTGACAATGGAGATGAAAGGATGATAATGGAGGGGGTGGGTGTGTACCTCGTGCATGAATATATCAACAAAAGATCTGAAATGGCATGACCCACACACATTCAATAAGAATTCTACCAAAAACTACCCTGCTTCTGGGCATGTTAGCTGGTCAGTCAATTTATTGGCTAGCCGGCTAAAAAACCTTAGTTGGCCGGCCGGCCGGCTAATTGGCCGGCCGGCCAAATAATTGGCCATAGCTGACTATTTTGCACAAAACATGATTTTTTGATAGAATTATTGTCTTTTCCTCCTATTTCCACATTGTTCTTTGCTCGATTTTCTCAACAAAAGTTTCATTTTAAAGTTTTAAAGTAAGCCTCGTAACACTATGAAAAATATTTGGAGCAAAGTGCGGAAAAAAAGTTTTGAAAGAGAGTTTCGAATGAGACTTGAACACTTGGCCAAAACAATCTTAGGGTTGGAAATGAAGCACACATTTCATATTTCTTACTGAGAATTATGTGTGAAACACATTCTTATTTTCATTATCGAGTAATCAAAATGGAGTGTCTACAGTTGCTCTTCTTTGATAGAACTCAAAGTCATCTCTTGACGTGAATGAATGTCAAAGCCCAAAGATGACCCTTTTGAGAAGGCCATAAGACTTGGGCAAACAAACAAGATGCAAATGTAGTTGGTTGAACCCGAGGGTTGCCTACGTATTCCTTTACAAGGAATCAAGCCGGCATAGTTTAGGGATAGAATGCAAATAACATGCTTGAAATACAATTGATAGTTGGACTTACACGCTTCACAAAGCCAATATTTTTTTCTTAACAATTCATGATGTACAATGCATCATAACAAGGGATACAATCCAAACACATTCACATAAGAGAAGGAAATGTAACCGATGAATAGTTTTAACCTATAACCCAAAACAAGAGAGGTATTAACCGAAGATGGTTTGAACTGACAACCCAAGAAAGGGATATTATCGTCATCCTAAAGAAGGGCCATCATTAACTGATGGAAAAGGTTGTAATCAAATGTTGATGTGAAGAGATTGTAGCCAAGTGATGCAACAATGGTAGTTGTAACCATGCAAATGATATGCTAATGCGATTGAAAGTTGAATTCTTTTTTCTTTCTTTTTTAAAAATGCATGATTTATGCAATGCCAGATGAAATATATGGTGAGGCAAGCCTCATGCAAATGATGCAACACAAAGAGGTACAATCCAAACACACTCACATGAGAGGAGAAAAGAAGGTTTTAATCAACAGCGAGACCTATACCGTACCACAATACGAAATAGGGGATTTATTTCAACCAGGTAAAGAGAAAAAGGGTCTTAACCAATGTACAAGACCTAGACCGTACCTCAATACGAAATAGGGCGATGGTTTTCAATTGGGTGAAGGAGAAATGGGTCTTAACCAATATAGAAGACCTAGACCATACCTTAATACGAAATAGGGCAATGGTTTCAATCGGGTGAAGGTGAAAGGAGTCTTAACCGATATACAAAACCTAGACCTTACCTTAATACGAAATAGGGCGATGGTTTCAACCGAGTAAAGGAGAAAGGGGTCTTAACCAAAAAGTTTGAAGTGATGTGAATGGATTATAACTATGCATAAAAAAAAATGTAATAGATAGTGCAAGCGAGATGGTGAATGCAAAAACACGAAAAGGCAATGTGAGACATACAATATGCAATGATATGATATGATTGATGCACAATAGATGAATACAAATTTTTTTTCTTTGTTTTCTTTGTTTTCTTCTTTTTTTGTTTTTGATTTTGATTTTGTTTTGAAAATTTATATATATACGCCATATATACATGTACAGATACAAACAATATACAAAATACGTATTATGTACATATACATATACATTGTAATATATATATACAAACCATATATATACGAATACATACATATACTTATATTTGTGGACACAGATATACGGATATGGATATACAAACATATACGGATACACAAACATATACATACAAATATATATATATATAAATATATACATATATACACTCCTCTCCTGTCTTTGTGTCTCTCTGTCTGCCTCGTTTATCTTTGTCGAGTGCCGTGTCTGGCGCTCGATTTCAACAATCACGGCACGCTTGACCGGTAGCAGTTGGACTGGCCTCATTTGTTAAAGATTGCCTTGGTAATCCCTCTCCTCTTAGCCTCTTCTTCTACTCCATTCTCTTCATAAATCGAGGCTTGCAAGAGAGCAAAGCAAAAATCTACAAACTCTCTCTGCCATTACTCTGCCTATTTCCCTTTGAAATTACTCACTTCTGATATGGCCTCTTCTCGCAGTCCTCTCACTCTTTTTCCCGACCTTTAACAATTCCCCAATTGAGAATGCTAAGGCCAGCTCCTCCGAGCCTCGAAAGAGTGCCCCTGTCCCTGTTCTTAGTTTTCCTGCGCTGTCAGTCAAGCAAACAATGGCAACATAGTCTAATATTGATGCCAACCACTTCACATTGAAGTCCTGTGTGGAGACGGTGACCGTGGTCTCCAATTTGTCCCACTAGCTGTAGAACATGGCAAGTGAAGTACACTGATTAAACGTCTAACTCTCTCTGCTCCAGAGTATGTACAAGGATGCTCGAGCAAAGATTAGCGCATTGAAAAAGCAGAATAAAGAGCTGAAACAACAGGCCACCTCTGTGGCCCAATTCGAAGTTTCTTTGTACTTCGCATTTGACGGCCATCGAGAAGTAATTTATTTCGAAAGCTCTGCCAATGCCAAGGTAGAGTCTTCAAAGGCTTCCCGAGAGTGAAGTTGTGGCGAAGCAACTGACAGTAGAGTCGAGCGACAAAGTTGTCTACGAATAAAGTCGGTTTGTAATCTTCGCCGCTGGGCTACTACCGGAATTTAAGAAAAAATTCCCTCTCTCTTTTGTATTTTCAATTTTCAATTTTTTATTCTTTTTGTTTTTTTTTTTCATTTTCTATTTTAGCTTAGGAAGGAGCCCCAATGCTTCAGAATTTCCCTTTTGTTTGAAATTTTATTGTCCTTTTTTTGTAATGTTGGTCGAGGCTTCATCCTGAAGTTTGATAAGCTGAGTTTCGATTTTGCACATCATGTCGTGAATGACACAACACTTGAGCATGAAAAACATTTTTGTTTCAAATTTGAATATGAGAATGATTGAATTTTAACAAACTCTGAATTGGACATTGAGTCCTCAACTGATCAAAAATCAAAGAATGACTCAATGAAAGAAAAACAAAGCAAAAAGAGTCCAAACACACTTATTTACACTTACCGAAATGAAAGGCACTAAAAAAAAAACTGTAAAAGACAAACCATTGAGCCTAAACAAATTTTGTAGTTTTCCATTCTGGATTCAAAAATTGGCCAGCTGGCTAATTGATTGGTTGGCCGGTTGATTAGTTGTCAAACTAGCTGGAAAATTGACGGGCCAGCTGATTCATGAACCTACCAGCTGAACGAACTAATGCACTGGCTAGAAAATTGGTCGGCCGGTGCCGGTTGACTAAAACAAACAAGAAGCACATCTGGAGTCAACTCAAAACTTGGACAGCTGACTGAATGGTTGGCCGGCTGGCTGAAATATGCAACAAGAGACTCGAAAGTGCGGGGAGAAGACATAATTCCTGACTGGACTATGCCCTTGGTTCATTTTTTTGACCTTTTTTTTTTTTTTTGGTTTTCTGCTAAAAATTATGACCAACATGAAAGTTAGATTAGTATGCTTGCTCCACTCTATGTTTTGAAATCACGTAAGTCAGGTTATGAGCACTAAAAATTTTGCTTTTTAGGTCCAAAGAATGGTTTGGGTTTTGAAAAAAAAATGGAAAAAGTTTTGATAAAAATCAGTCAACTTGATTAAAAGTTCTTAAAATTTGTTTTTGTAAATGGCTACTACCCAACCAACATGGAATCAACCCTTGAGATGCACAAACTCAAATTAGATAAACTGAGCTTGATTTGTCTTGCAACTGAAGATCTAGGACAACTGAATTGAATGGAGATGAGCCAATAAAAAATGGATAGGACAGCCGAGTCAAGTAAAGATATGCCAATCAAACATGGACGAGATAAGTGAGTTGAAAATGGTTGGGGCTGAACTTTAAGATGAAGCTGCCTACGTATCCCAAAGATAGGAATCAGGCCTTACGTAGTTTCGGGGGTAAGGCTCACTCGGGTATTAACACTCTCCTTTTGTGCTCTAACTTTTGCCAAATCCGCCTTTTCGGGTTTTTAACCTAGCGAGCTTTTTTCATATTTTTCATATTTTTTTTCATTTTTTATTTTTTTATTTTTTTTCTGCTCTACCTTTTGCCTGGGTCACCCTTTTGGGTTTTCGGTCCAGCGAGCCTCTCAGGGATAACAAATTTTAACTTGTCCATGTTGACGGTTGTGAGATCTCTAGGCTATCTAAATCCATGAGAATGGTTGCTCTTCTTTGACCAGATAAATTTGATGATATAGGGACTTCTCCGATTGGGTCTGAAGTTGCCTTTAGTGTCGTGGATAGGAACTCAATTGTTCTTCAGCAATAAATCTCTTTCTCTCAGATTCCAAGATTTGAATTTCGTATCGATCTTCATTGGCATGAGAAACGATCCAGTTTTGAATCTTCAATCATATCCAACCTTTTTGTCCCTAGTTGAAGGGCTACTTTGCCCCTAGTTCAAGGGATGCTTCCAAACTGGCTATACAAGCCTCACACTCTGGTTGATTTTTGAACATTCTGAATCAAGGCTTGAAAGCGATGGGGGGTCAAGTCCTAAAGTTGAGAATGATCCTATAATGTACAATCTCAAGATCAATTCTAGGCATGTCTTTATAGGACCATCTTTTAATAAAGCGATTAGTCGCTCGTGCTCCTCTAAAGACAATGTAAAACTAATCTGGGCCAAGATAGGATCCTTTTCAATACTTGCATTAACAAAAATGATCTCATCCATCAAGGGCTTAACACACCTTCCTTTCTTTCAGTTGATTGAATTTTACAAATCCCGAGGAATTCCTTCCCCTTTATTTTTTTAATCAAAGTTTTGGAAAATCTTTTGAAATTTTTTGGTCAATGCAATGATTTACAGGCACAGAGAATTAGGCAAAAATTACTGCATTTTCATTCAGAATTTCTAGCTTAATGGTTAAAACAAACTTAATAGGAAAAGAAAATACAGACATAGAAAAGATAGTGATGTTCGAGTTATCACTCCCAAAAATCACTAGACTCTAATTCACAAGACTGACTCGATCCTGATTCCAGCTTCACAAGCTTGGTGGAATCACGTTTAGGCTCAACACCCAATTCAGAAAGGAAATGAAAGCATTCCCAAATTACTAATATCAGTGCCTGCCATCCACCACATTTGGAACAAAATGTGTGCAATCAGCAGGTGGTCCATCCCCCTGATCACAGAAATGATCACAATATCCCCCGAATTTACTAGTCTTGTGTTTTGCTGCCAAAAGGGTTCTGTTTTGCTGCCAAAAGGGTTCTGTTTTGCAATTAGAAAATTGATGTTTTCACCTCAGTCTCTGCTCTATTCTGCAGGAAAAAAGGACACTGCCTAGCTAAAAAAGGTGGCCGGCTGTACCGAAAAAGTGGCCGGCCGGCCACTAGTTTGTGATACTGCCTTGCTGCAACAGTTAACAAACAGAGCACAAACAAAGCATTTTTAGGGGATGGCTGTCCACCCTGCCTTTCCTTATCATCAAATCGCTCAAAGGAGGGGTAGGCTTGATTCGTAAGCCATCAATCGACACAAATTCATTAAGTGATAACTTATGAACCAAGGGATACAATCTCGATAAATGCACAATGCAAAACCCACGAACCTCCTCCCTATCATGATTTTGATCAAGGGAAATGGTTGACATTGACTCTTGAACCGTTTTCATCACTAATAAGTATGAAACGACTCAAGACTCAATGGGTTCAATTAACGTCCGATTAAACCTAAACCATTTTATTATCTTGCTTCATTTTATTCCAATTTTAATACCTCTTTTAATTACCTTTCCATTCCTTAAGCCTTTTAGTCCAATAATGAAGATTAAGTCCACTAATGGAAAGAAGTGTCAAACAAAGGGTTGTTTTGGGCATGTGTGTGTGTGTGTGTGTGTGTGTGTGTGTGTGTGTGTGTGTGTGTGTGTGTGTGTGTGAGAGAGAGAGAGAGAGAGAGAGAGAGAGAGAGAGAGAGAAAGAGATGGCATGCCGCTGGTAATGAACCTCCAGAGAGATTAAACCATTAAGCACAACAATCTCTATCTCAAGCTTAAACAAACAATCAGTTTGAAACGACTCTCAAAGCAAAAAAGAAGCTAAGAAATAAGAGAAGTACAGAGAAGATTAAAGATGAAAATAAACTCAAATAGGTTGGTGTCTAATGCCTAAAACACCAAACCTATGAGGACCGTTACACTATAAGCATGCAATACAAAGCATAAACGACATGAACAACTTAAAACAATCCTAAAATAGGCTAAAACAACATTGAAATTAAGATAAAAACATCTACAAAAGCAAGCTAAAATAATGGAGCAATTAAGCTAGTAAACAAACCAAAGGAGACGAGGCTAACCCCTCAATTTTTGAGACTTCAAAATCACATTTTAGCCTCTAAAAACTTCCAAAAATCAGCGGTAAAAATCTTAAAAAAAGATAATGAAAAGGTGGGAAACACAAGGGTAAAAGCCTAGAAGACAAGGTTCAAAGAGGGGTGGTCCACTCCTCTACCCTTAATGGCTTTACACCACAAATTGTAGCCCACAAATATAGGTAAAAAAAACCCCAAAAACTGTGAGAAAAGATAGGAAAGAAATGGTACAAAAGAACGAGGATGTATACCTCTTGAAGATGAGTGATCCTTTGAAATACAAACCACAAATTTCACACCCTCAAGAGATAAAATGCAAGCTCAAACACCTCAACACAGAACCCTCAAGGTTTGGTTTAGAGTGTCTAGGCAAAGGGTATAGAAGTTGCAAATGAGAGAGAGAGAGAGAGAGAGAGAGAGAGAGAAATGTAGAGAGAGAAGACTTTTTCTCTCCAATTTTTTCTAACCTAATTTTTGAGAGGGAGTCATCTATATATAGAAATATATGAGACTATCTCGAAAATATCCATACAGACATAGTTGGTGTAGTGCATACATCTATGGAGACAGCTGGCACAGTTGGCAAAAAGATCAGTTTTTGACACAAGTGGCCGGCAGGCCACAAAAAGGGGGAAGCTGTACACTAATAGTGGCCAGCAGGCCACTAGTGGTCCTGCAGGCCCCTGGATGGTTAGGCTTGAAGAACTACTATTTTGGTCCAAAAACAAGGCACAAGGTTTGTAGGTTTCTAAGGCTCAAAACTAAGGTTTCCTGTTGAGGAAATTGAGCATTTGGACAACCGTGTAAATTCATCATTGAATGATCAATCAGTGGTGCCCATGTCTTAGGGCGGTCAAAAATGGGGTGTCTATACTAGTGAATAACAACTATGTAAAGAGTTGCGAATGATGTCTGTACAGTAATAAAAACAGTCAATTTCATCAGTGGATCATTTTCTCAATCAATATTATATAACTTGTCATTCATATCGAAATAATAACAGTTATACGTGGTACATCCAATAGCAGAACAGTGCAGTAGGTCTTAACGACCGATACAGTCATGTATGATGGCTATCAACACAGTAAATGGTAGTTCCAAAGATTGGAACTGACAGAGATCTTTGTAACAGTAACAGTAAATAGTAACAGTAATAGATGCTATGGATGCCACGAATAAAGTTCATAAAACAGGACAATCATTCATTCGGGAAACAATGTCATTTAAGAAACAAAGCTTAATATCATTCAAAAAATAATTATAGTTCGAACATAGCTTACAACGTTGTTACTCACAGTTGGCTCCTCGAAACATGTGATCATGGTGCGGAGTCTGACCCACATAACACATAACAGATACACATTGACACACAGGCTCTGTAAATGTAATAACCCCGACCTCCGATTAATGCTAAACCATGCTTATTTATGCCTAACAGTAATTTAGAAGGAATCCGGAATTTAATTGCATATGTATTGCATTATCTTTGTGTTTTTATCTGTTTGCCATAAAATGATCCGTTCATGTTTTGACTTTGAACTACGAATTGAAAGCCTTATCGGCGCCCGAGTCCGAAATTGATTAGTGTTTTAGACTAGTTAGAATATATGTGATTTTATGGTATGTTTAATTAGAATTTGATTTGGTATGATTAAATTAGAATAAATAGTGTTAAATTACATTAGATGGCTTATTTACCAAAATGCCATTAGGTGGACTTTGCTAGACCAATTGTTTAGTCTTGATTTACACTTGTTGGCATCATTTTCATCCATCCTCCTAGACTAAACCGTGAGAAAGAGGGAGAGTGAGAGAAACTTGGTTTCATCAAGAATTTGGCTTAGAAATTTGAGGATTTGTAGAAGAACTACACAATTGAGTTAGCACACCTTGAACTCAAGACCTAAGGTAGGAGAATCATCTTCTTAATTGTGAATTTAAGATTAATTCATGCATGGTTCATGAGACATCAGTGATTTAAGTCATGAATTGGTTGAAAATGTTGAATTGAGGCTTAAATCATGCATGCATGTTCATATTTTAGCATTTTGAAGTGTCTTCATGGAAGTTCTTACATGCAAGCCCATATTCTAGCCTTAGTCCATGAATTCATCATGATTTTGAGCTCAATCTTACATTTGGTCATGTTTTAGAGCATTGGATTTAAAATGAACACTTGCATGTTAAGCTCTTGTTTTGTTCTTGAAGTTCTACTTGTAATTGTGTTCAATTGACTCACCATTGGGCTTTGATTTTACCAATTGATCTTTGAAACATCTTATACTATGAGTTTACAAGTGTTTTTCCAGAAAATGGGCCTAAAGGGTTGAGATTTGAGGTGTTGAATGCTTGGTTTGAGCTTGGGAGGCAAATCTGGAAATTCTAGAATTTGGCTTCCTCGCTCGAGCGAAGGATTCCACGCTCGAGCGACCATCGTTTGTTCAGAGCTCTGCTCGAGCGAAGGAATGGTGGCTCGAGCGTAAATTGTAAGCTCTCAGGTTTTTGGTGCACGCAGACGCACGCTCGAGCGACAAGACCTACGCTCGAGCGAGCATCGAGTGTGCATCGAGTGTAAAATTTTAACAACCAGTACTTTTTCATTTTTACAGACCGCTCGAGCGAAGGAGTATACGCTCGAGCGACCCCTCTGTTTTGACAAGCTCGCTCGAGCGAAGGAAGCCACGCTCGAGCGAGACCCCTATTTTCAGCAAGTTTTGAAAAATGTTTTCCAAGGCATCTTTGCATCCTCATTCCATCCTAGGCATTCCTAGGCCATGTTTAAGACTCTATAGTGAGGCTTTAAGGTTAGAAACACACTAAGAACCAACGACGTAAGTTTTGTGCCATTAGAATGTGTGTTTCAAGTGTGTGTCCGTTATGTGTTATGTAGGTCACATGCCGCGTATCGTGTGATCAATCTGCTCCATCTGTCTGTTTCAAGGCTAACTGTGAGTAATAATTTAGTAAAGTTATGTTCAAACTGTATCTACTTTCTGTGTGATAAAACAAGGTCTGTTTTCCGAAATGATATGTTCTGTACAATGAATTATTGTTCAATTTTTTATATGTATTCGTGACATCCTTAGCATCATGTGATATCTGTTAGTTGTTACCCGGTATCGGAGGTTCCTTTATGGAACTTATTTCTGTCTGCACTCTGTTACCCGTACCGGAGGCCCTGTCACGGGGGCTCAGTTTCTGTTCTGTTGCCCGGATCCGGAGGTTCCTTTATGAAACTGGTTATTCGTAACCTCGCGTGTATACGTTCTGTTCTGTTTTGTTAATGCTAATGGATGTATCACGTAAACTTAATCATGACTTATGATTTCTATCTGTATATGATCTGAACAAATGACGAATTTGATACAAATCTGAATTATGATTTTTGAATCTGTACGAACTCATTCATTGAAACCCTTTACTCTGTTATTATTCACTGGGTTTTCGCTCACAGTTTATATTATGTATGTAGGTGAGCCAGCACATGACCAGGGCCAGAGTTGACGGCCTTCTGTTATGGTTTTGTCAGCCAACTGTTGTGCCTCCTGAGGAGGTTCCGAACGAAGGCTAATGCCATGGCTGTCATTTTGTATTCATGCTAGTCTTTGTGTATGCTCTGTAAAGTCAGGTCTTGGGAAGTACATTCTGTAAATACCTTGTAAATATTGTGTCTCTGGACTGGCATGTTTATGTATATATAAATAAGTTTTGAAATGTTCTGTCCCATGTACGTTATCACAGCTCATTGGACCTTGTCTATTTTGTATTATTGCTTCCGTAGCCCCTTATTATTTGCTAATCTGTTCAGAGGCCTTTGGTAATCCACGGATTACTAGTCGGTTACGGTGCTAAACCTACAGGGGCGGGTTTGGGTCATGACAGTAAACACTTGTCTTATTACATTTCTTTCCTTAGTGTGTTTCTAATTCACATCCTCATTATTGTGGCTTAAACCATAGCTTAAGAATACCTAAGATGGAATGAGGATGCAATTATGCACTTTGAGACACTTAGCAAAATTTCAGAAAACAGGGTAGTTCGTTCGAGCGGTCTGCAAAATTTACAAAAGTACTGGGAGCTCTCATTTCACACTCAAGCCAACTTCTTGGTTGCTCGAGCCAAGATAAAAAATAAAGGGTGGTCGCTCGAGCGGTCTTTCGGTCGCTCGAGCCAACCATCAAACTCTGCAAAACTTCTGAGAGCTTGAAATTTACGCTCGAGCAAAGCTTTGGTTGATCGAGCGATGCAACCAAATTCTGGAATTTCCATATTGTTGTTCTAAGTTCAAAAACCAATTTCAAAGTACCAAAACACATTCTTTTGGTCCAAAACTTGAAGAAACACTTAGAAACTTGTAGAAAAACATGAAATGAAGCTCAATTCTAAAAATCAAAGCCCAAAAGCAAGTCAATTCTTCATAATCAAATCAAAACTATGCTCTTTACTTTGAAAACATGCATGTAATCATCCAAGTTCTTTACTTTGAAAACATGATCAATTAAGACAAAATGACATAGAACATAATGAATTTCCAAAACCAAGTTAAAATAATGACATACATGAGAGAATTCTTGGAAATCAATGTCAAAACATGGTGAATTATGCACGCATTCATTCCTTTACTCAATTCTCATGTTTAATCACTTAAACTTCTTGAATTCTTACATTAATTAACTCAAATTCATAATTGAAGAGTTGAATTCCTACCTTAAGCCTTGAATTAGCAAGTGTTGAAGCTTAATCTCTCAAATCCTCCCAATTCTCTACAATATGCCTTTTTCTCACTCTAAAATCAAGTCTCTTTCTCTCTCACATTTTTTGTCTCAAAAGATGAAGAGTGATATGCATATATGAGCTCTAAGTGGCTTTATATAGCCTTAATTAACCTAGCTTAATTAAGACTAATCAATTGTAGTTGTTTATTCTAATTATTTGACTCTGAAACAAAATCTAATTCAACTTACCAACTGGTTCTAAAAATTCCAAATAACATATAAACATATTCAATTTCATGTTCGAATGCCGATAAGGCCTTCAATTAACAAAACAAAATAGAATTCTGAACAGATATTCCTATGGCTAACCGATAGGAATGCAAAATACATACAAAAAGCACAATAAACACATAATCTCATGCTTAAAGCTTAATTAGCATTCTGAATCATGGATTATGGGCTAATCACGAAAAGGGGTTATTACAAGGGTGGAGCCCATATTTGCCACAAAATAGGCCTATAGATGAAGATAGTTTGTAGGCATACATAGATCATGGATGTGTTAATATGAGAGATTTTACCCTCATTTGAAAGATGAAGTGAATTGAAGATTTCTTATCCATTGCTGCTTTTTGGACGTATAGAATGCACACCTTATGAATACTTTGGAAAAGTTGTTGAAAATTAAGGTAATCTTTTCTAATTTTCTAATCATTAATTTTTAATTGGATGTTTCGCAAATTCTTAACCATATGATACTTTTTCGACATAATCACCATAGTTACAACACATTGAGGGACCCAAAAACAAATCAAAGAATTGCTACACTACATGGATATGCCAAAATGTAATACAGAAAACAGAGAAACATAATTCAAGATTGACATACACCATCTAAAACAATATAACAACTAACAAGTGCTTCTAAATACAAAACTCACTATTAGTCGATTCTAGTTAGGATAAAACATGATACTATTCATAACCCCTTTATTGCCCTTGAAGAAATGTGTATCTTTGATAGTTATTTTTTTAATCATACACCTAAAGAAATTTCTATGTTGCAGGGGTAGAGGTTTGGTGGTGGCGGTGATTTGGGTGTGGCAAGTTGGAAGAGGAAGGCGGTGGTCATAGTTGTGGCATGGCAAGAGATGGTTTAGTGGTGGACGGAGACATCACTAAATCTGATTTATCACACCAATAATCAGTTCAAAAAACCCTAAAATTTTAAAAATAAAAATAAAAACCTATATACTCATTTCACCCAAATTGAAATCCTACAGCATCAAAAAATAAATAAAACCCTAGAACTAGAGTGAAATGAGAAAATAGAGGAAGTGAGAGAGAGAGAGAGAGAGAGAGAGAGAGAGAGGGACTAAGAGAAAGAAAACCTGAATGTAAGCTAGAGGTGAAGCAATGGTGATGTGCGACTGTGATTTACGATAGTAGTGATGCGTGACGTGGCAAGGCGATAAGTGACGGTAGTAAGCGATGGTGAGATAAGCAGCTCACGGTAAGATGAGGTAAGGTTTGGAGGTGTTTGATTTTGTGTGTGTGTGTGTAAGAGAGAGAGAGAGAGAGAGAGAGAGCAAAAGAGAACCCGTTTGTATTCTAAACAGATTGATACAAAATAAATAAATAAATAAATAAATAAAAATAATGGCAAAAACCTAGGCGCAAATTTGAAAATGTTTCCACTAAAATTTAATACACCATTTGCCGACTATACTATTTTGCCGACTAAATCCAAAAAAAAAAAAAAAAATCCGAAAAAAAATAATCCAAAAAAAATTTGATATAGTGCATAATTAGTACTAGGTATTTGCCGACTAAATTTATTTTTTAAATCGGAAATTGTAAATATATGACAACTAAATTATTTAGTGTAACAACCCCGGCCTATGATTAGCCTATAATTCTCGATTAGGAATGCCTAACAAGTAATTAAGATGAAATTATAAGTTAATTGCATGTGTTATATGTTAATTGCATATCTATTTGTCTATGGTAGGAATATCTATGTGAAATTCTATTTCGATACGTGAATTTAAGGCCTTATCGGCATTTAAACATGAAATTGACTACGTATAGGTGTAATTTAGAGTTTTTGGAATATTATGGCAGGTTTAATTAGAATTCGACTCGGAACCAAATAATTAGAATAAAATAAGTGTAATTGATTAGCTTAATTAAGGCTTGATGAAACTCCACTAACGAGCCTGTATAAGGCTAATTGATCCTAGAATATGCCATACAAACACTTCGGGTGTGTTTGGTTTGATTTTGAGAGATAAATTTTCAAAATAAATTTTAGGGAAAGAGTTTAGACATTTTTTTGGTTTGTTTGGTTGTATATTTTGGAAACAGTTTTGGAGTATGGGAGTTTGAGATTATTTGATATTTTGTTGTAATTGAGTAGATGTGTGAGAGAAAAAGTGATTAAGAAGGAGAGAGGAGAGAGGAGAGAGAAAAAGTGATTGATTAATGTGTAGGAGGGAGAAAATGATTTTGGAAATTTTTTTCAAAAATTATGTTTCGAGAGTTAAACCAAACAAAGCCTTCATCTTCATTCTTGAGTGAGAAAAATGTGTGTGTGAGAGAGAGAGAGAGAGAGAGAGAGAGAGAGAGAGAGAAGCTTAGGAAAATTGAGTTCAAGCTTGAAGATTGTAGAGAATTTGAGGAATTGAAGGATTTGACTTGGAAACTCAATCAATTGAACATATAGAACACAATTGAGCATCGTAAAAATTTAACCTCGAATTTGAGACATTGAAGTTAATTTCCATGAGAATTCAAGAGAATTAAGGCAATTAATGCAAGCATTGAGTTAAGGAAGTAGAAAAGATGAATACAACATACATGCATGTACATTTCATGATATTGTGAAGTCGTTTTCCGAAGAATTTCCTCATGCATGCCAATGTTCTAACTTAGTTTTGGGAATTCATCATATTCTACATCATTTTATCTCAATTGATCATGTTTTGGAAGAAAAGAACTCATATCCATTCATGCATGTTGTCTATATTGAATTTCAAGCTTGGTTTTGGATAAATGACCAGGCTTTTGGACTTGATTTTACGAAATGGTTTTCAAATCATGATGTCTTATGATTTTTTACAAGTTTTCTTGAGTTTTTGGCCCAAATGATCAAGATTGAAGCTTTGAAAATTGGTTTTGAACTTGGAATTGAAATTTGAAAATTCGAGAGTTTGGTCGCATCGCTCGATCTACCAAAGCTTCTCTCGAGCATAAAATTCGTGCTTCCAGTATTTTTGTAGAGATTGATAGTTGACTCGAGCGACTGAAAGACCACTCAAGTGACCACCCTTTGTTTTGAATGTTGGCTTGAGTGACCAAAAGTTGCACTCGAGTGTGAAATGAATGCTCTCAGAAGTTTTGCAAACCAAAGGGTCCGTTCAAGCAACAAAAGTTGAGCTCGAGCAAACTGCCCTATTTTTCGAAATTTTGCAAATGTTTTCAAAGTACATTTTGGCATCCTCATTGAATCCTAGGCACTCCTAAGCCTTAATTAAGACATTATAATGAGGATAATGATTAAAAACACACCGAGATAGAAAGAAGCGAGTTAAGTGTTTTTCGAACATGTGTAGCCATTATGTATTTGTGTAAGTCACGCACTATAATTCGTCCGATCTGTCTGAGCTATCTATTTTGCGTCTAGAGCTGTCTGTGAGTAATAACTTTGTAAAACTATGTTTAACTCTAATTATTTCCTGAATACTATAAAATGATCTGTTTTCTGAAATGCTATTTTCTATATGGATGAATGATTGTTCAGATTTTTGAAATGTATTCGTGGCATCCTTAGCATCATGTGATTTCCGTTATCTGTTCTGCATACATCTCATGTAATCATGAGCCAATTGTACATCCCATGTGATCATGGGTCAACTGCTTATGGATCCTTATGAACGTCTCTTGTGCATATGAGTCAACTGTACATCCAATATATTTATGGGTCAACTGTTCTGTTAGCGCTAATAGATGTACCACGTATGATTATCTGTGAACTTTGAATATGAATTTGTTTCTGACCTAAACATTGATTTCTGAATTCATTATGGAGATAATTCATTAAAACCTTTACTTTGTTATTATTCACAAGGCTCCAGCTCACTGTATTATTTATGTATGTACGTGATCAGGCGTATGACTAGGCTCAATGATGATTGCCTGGAGATATATTCGGTCAACCAACCACTGTGCCTCCCCGAGGAGGTTTCCATTTTGAGAAGTGGTCAAGTTTTGTGAACCATTTTTAAGGCTTTTACCCCTTTGTTAAAATCTAAACAAGTTTTTGTACTCTCTGTATTTTAGGCTAAGACCCATTTAGCTTGTCTGTGACGGTAGTGACGTAAAACTGATGTATGTATATATGACGTCACAAATATGTCTATAAAGTTTTAAATTTTCTTTCCCATGTATATCTGCATAGCTCTATGGTCATTATATATATTGTTATTTGCTTTCTCTAGCCTCTTATTGTGTTAATCTATTTCAGAGGCCTTCGGTAATCCTAGGATTATTGGACGGTTACGACGCTTAACCTATAGGGGTAAGTTTGGGTCGTGACAGGGTGGCATCAGAGCACGTGTTATATCGCACACACAAGTCCATATGAGATATAGGATATCCTAGAAAAGAATTAGGGACATTACATCTGCATGTGTGAGTGTGTGTGAAATATATGAACATATCTGAACTGAAATGAAATGAAACCGAATATTATGAATACTGTTAAAAGAATTATTTGCCTATGTTTATTTGTGCTTTGTTTACCTATAGCAAATGGAAAATACAAGAAGTGATGATAGAACTGAATCCTCTGAGTCTTGGATGAACCGAATGGAACGAATGCTTGAAGCCTTAAAAGAATCAATGATACAGCAACAAAGACAGCAACCTCTGCCTCCTCCACCCCCTCTGGTTCAAGAAGAACCGGCAAACAATGACGTTATTACATTGACTCAGAAGTTTACCAAGATGAAGCCGCCAACTTTTTTGGGTGGTATTGAGGCATTGAGGGATGAGACATGGATGTTAGAAATTGAAAAATTATTTGAAGTGTTCCTGTGATATGAAACTCAAAAGGTTTTGCTAACAACCTACACTCTAAAAGAGGAAGCCCATCCTTGGTTGATGTTGATCCGAAATGACAATAGGACCATGACGTGGAATCCATTTAAGGAAATTTTCTACAAGAATACCTTCCCCAGTGCTTCAGAGATCGCAAGGTGTCGGAATTTGAATAGTTAAAGCAAAATGGCATGTCAGTGGCCGAGTATGAGGCCAAGTTCACAAAATTAGCCCGTTTTGCTCCACATATGGTTGATACGGATTATAGGAAGGCCAGAAAGTTTGAAGGAGGCCTTAACCTAGATGTATTTGATCGGATTGGTGTGTTGAAACTGCCCAAATATGTGGATGTACTTGACCGAGCTCTACTGACAGAAGCTAATTTGGCCACAATGAACAAGCGAAAGCTCCAACAACTGAATGGAAAGGCAAAAGATCCGGATTCAATTTTAGAAAAGGCAGTTCATTTTCTATGACTAAGAAGCAAAATACAAGATCTACTAGTAGTTCAAGTCAAAGTAGTGGATCTGTACCTATTTGTGCCGAATATAGAAGAAAACATAAGGGTGCATGTCATCGTGTATCTGGTGCTTGTTTTCGGTGTGGCAAACTTGACGCGCTCTTGGGAACTCTCTGATATCCGCACTCGCGATGGGGCGCAAATCTTGTTTTGTTCTGAGCTACTACAGTTCGGACTCAATGTCGCGGTTCTGAATCTAATCTCGCAAAGTGCAATGCAAGACCGATAAATCACCAAAGAGTCCAAATCCGGCAGATCATTTTTGGAAAACTGATTTTAATAAAGAAGTGCCAAACATGGACTGCTTTGCCATATACAGAGTCACCACCTAAATATTTTATTTTGGGGGAATTTAGGAAACCCTGACTCGTGCCTAAGGCCACGTGTCCATCATCACCAAAGTTGCCTCGGCTCAGGAACTTGGGTACGAGAGGGGAAGGTCATGCAATGAGCACCCCCCCTCGGCCGATCAAAGATCGGCCTGTACTAAGCATGATATTTTGTTTTTGAAAACACATGTGCTCTTATTCCGGTTAATTAACTAATCTTACTACGTGATGTGCACAGCATACAAGTATAGACTAGATTGCCTAATTTGGAACAAAACATTGCATCTTCGTTTGAAAATGGTTTGGAGTTTGCTACTCGTAAGTAGACTAAATCAGGGATTTTAATGAATTGTTCCAATTCAAGTAATCCAACCTTCACCCACAGGCATTAAGGCAGTTAATCACATAAGCAGTTAGCCTCACGGCAAGCATACTTTCATGGCAATCAATAACACACATGCAGTATGCTAAAGTGTAAACACTCACAGTATACTCCGAGCCAAAACAAAGAACTAGTTAGAAATCATGCATGATCCTAGTTCATGTTAAGATGGCTAATGCAACACATGCAAAAATGCAGCTAAGATAGGCTCGGCTATCTAGAATGTCATGTGAAATGCAATTCGATAACATGCTGTTTGAACACGTATTCAAGTAAGTATTGAAATACAATGCTGGTTTGTATGATGCGCCGAGCCCGGTGCATGCAAAACAGATGAATGGATGCACGCATGCAAGCATAAAGTATGCTAATCGAAATATGCCCTAAAACTAACCATCGAAAGCAGTTAAGTAAAAGGGAAAAAGAAATGGGGGTTGGAAGACATGCATCACACACATGCACGCTTATTACAACAATTGGCCCTTTCGACGGAGGGTCCGAATAAGAAGCTAACTAGCTCATCTAAGCTAATTAAACTAATTATTACATCACAATGAAGCTAATTAACTAAACCTAGTTAACTAACTATTACAAATCAATTAAGTAGCTAAACGCATTAACTACTTAAATACAGAATACAAAGCATAAACTAGCTAAGCAAATTAGCTAAGTAAAGTAATAAAACAATGGTCCTCAGAGGGAGAAGAACGCATGCATGCTCGGTCGCCTCATTCGGAAATCCGTCGCGATGCCCCGATTTGCCTCTGTTTGCAACTGCTCTCAGAAACTTGCACCAAGCTCCAGATAGCTTCTAAATCATCTTAGGGACCTGTGGGAGGGTGGCCAACTAGTTGTTGGTGTTTGCAGCCACCTGTCGACCACTTTTTGCTACTGCAAACCAGAAAAAGTGGTCGGCCAGCTAGTTTTTCTGGCTGGCCGACCAGTTATTGCTGCATTCTTCCAATTTACTGCAACAGAGAGCAAGAAAGGGCACGGCAATGTATTTGCAAGATATGTGTGCACAACCACCCTTCCTATCATTTTATAAGCTCAAGGGAGTGTGGTTCTCGACCCTTGGGCCACCAATCACGCATCTCGATGCATGATGGCCGAGAGGCGAAGTCGCACAATTCAATGTAAAAATGAATGCACAAGTAAACACATAAGGCCTAAAACTCTATTATGTATGATCAAGAGCTTCGGCGACCGAGAATTAAGGCACGTTTCATCACTTTAAGTATGAAATGTCCCTCGTTACTCGTGTTGGACTAACACCTATTCCAAACACAATGCAACACAAGCATGGCATACACAATGCGACTCAAACATGCAAACATGCAATGCAACTTAAACATGCAAGCATGCAATACAATAAAACAAACATGCAAACATGCAATGGACTAGCATGCTAACAACATGCAAGGCAACATAACATAGCATACTCAATGCTCAATGGCATGCATGCTCAATGCAAAGCAACTTAAGATCTTAAATACAATGTAATGCATGCATGCACAATGCAATGCAACAAGGGCAACTTATCAATGCTAGGGACATGCATACTCAATGCAAAGGACAACTTGGCATACACAATGCAAAGAACTACATGGTATGCACAATGCAATGTAAGATGGTATACTCAAGGCAATGAATAATAAGCATGCACAATGCTAACAACATGAAAACCAACATGCTCAATGGACTTAAACCAAAATGGACAGACCTCAGTCATGCCCAAATCAATGGCCATAACACCCAAAACAAAGGCACAAAATACAAAGCATGCATGCACAATACATTGGCCAACCAAGTAGGCCTAAGAGCACAACCCTCAAGAAGACTCAAGGAGTGATAAATGCGGAAGTGTAACAACACTAAATGCACTGAAATTAAGTAAGAAATGATGCCAAATCATTCAAACAAAGCAAGCATGGCATGCAAAGGTCCTTAAAGCATGAAACTAGTAAAGAGGACGACAAAGGAGGCATGCAATACATGGCAAGTATGCATGAACCAACCATAAATAGAGCTCAAGTAGGTCTAAACATGGACCAAAACATGCTAAGTTAGGGGCTCAAAGGCCTAGGCAAGATGGCATATATGCTAGGCCATAAGTAAGGCAACAATGCACAACACTTAAAGGCATTCTAGGCATGAAAGAAGTGGAAACATGGCAATATTATAAGCTCTGAAATGAAGTATTAAATGATGCCAAATCATCTAAATAGCTCAAAGATAGCATGCATGAGTCAACAAAACACAAAGCTAGCAAAGCCAATTGCACTATAGCTATACAAAGCATGAAGGATATGGCAAAGGCAACCCAAAATAGTCCTAGAACATGTCAAGATGAGTCTAAAACATGCATGGAAGGAAGCCAAAAAATGCTAGCATGAAGGGCATAAGGCATGATGCATACAAGGCAAATAAGGTGGATTACACTACACCTATTAAGACCAAGCATGGGATGACTTAACCAACAAAAATCAGAGTTATATCATGGCAAGATAACCCCAAAAACACATTGAAATGATGGCTCGCAAGTTGAGGCATGAAGGCATACGCAATGATTCATGTTAAGGCATAAAGGGGCAAACCCTCCAACGCATTGAATGAGTGATAAATGCAAGTGCATGAGCATGAAACATGGACTGAAATCACATATGAAATGATGCCAAATCATTCAACTATGCCAAGTAAAGCATGCTAGTGGACTTGATACACAAAGCTAACAAGCTAGAATGCACTATAGCTATACAAAGCACGGCATGCATGACCAAAACAATAAAAATCAGAGCTAAAGCATGCTAAAACATGGACAAAAGCTTCTTAGAGTTAAGCCAAAAGCATGCTAGAATGACATGTTAAAGCATGATGCATGTTAGGCTAATTCATGGAAATACACTACAAGTGCATGGAGCATGCAAGGGGTGACCAAACCAAACCCTAATAGAGGTATGACATGGCAAAAAATCACCAAAAACATGCTGAGATGGACTCAAATGAAGCTAGAATGACATGCTACTTCATGAAGCATACAAAGCTAGTTTATGAGATTTACACTACAAGTGTATAAACCATGCAAGGGGTGACCAAACCAAACCCTAATAGAGGTATGACATGGCAAAAAATCACCAAAAACATGCTGAGATGGACTCAAATGAAGCTAGAATGACATGCTACTTCATGAAGCATACAAAGCTAGTTTATGAGATTTACACTACAAGTGTATAAACCATGCATGGAGTGACCAAACCAAGTAAAAATAGTGGCATGCCTCAGCAAACTAAGCCCAAATACAAGCTAAGACATGGCCAACATAAGCTTAGCAAACATGCTCACACATGAGGCATTCAAGACAAGTATTGAAGACACAAGGAGAGGGGATGACCCTCTCCTTTTTGGGACCTCAAAACACCATCCCCACCACTGAAATTCCTCTAGATTTCAGTGGTGAGAGGGCCAAAATAAGGTGGTCCCAAAAGCTCACAAAGAAGGCACAAAAGCAAGGCCAAACAAGGCCTAAGAGGGGGTAAACAACCCCAAATACAAAAGTGACCTTAAACAACGATCTTAAGCACCAAAATTTAGAACTTTTTATAGTTAAGAGTTAAGCTTAAATCAGCATGCAAAAGGGTCCAAAAGCTTAAGCAAGAATGGGGGTTTAAAAGGTTAAAAACTCACCCTTGAAGACCCTCTTTAAAACTGTAACTCCAGCAACTTCTTTGAGCTCAAACCAGTCCAAGAACTCCAAAACAAACCTCAAGAAGCCTCAGCAACACAAGGATGGTGTTTGAGTGTGTGTTTGTGTACAAAAGTGAGACAAAATGACACTTTAAGGCACAAAACAAGAACAAACAAAGAAATATAGATACAAGTGTATATCTATCTCTCAATGCCAAATTTTCTGAACCTAGAGGAGGGAGGAAGAGCGTCCCTCTTTTAGAGAGCAAAAGCACAAGCTTCTTCAAGAAGCTAAGGCTCAAGGCCATCCCTCCATACACGTGTATGGAGGATGGTTCTTATGCTCTCCAGCTGTGCCAGCTGGCCAAAAATATCTCCAAAAAGGTGACAAAAAGCAAGTGGTCGGCCAGCTACTTTAAGTGGTCGGCCGACCACTTTAAGTGGTCTCCCAAGAAGACAACTGGTCGGCCATGGTAGGAGATGGTCAGCAGCATGAAAACAAGCAAATGGTGTGGTGGCCGACCAGAAAAGATGGTCCAAAGACCAAGAAAACCAGTTTCTCGGCCAGAAAATTGGCTGGCGAGAAGAAAAGTGGTTTGCGGGGAGAGAAACTGGTCTCCCACCCTTGTACCACCTTCCAAACAAGGAAAGCAAGGTTTGTACCAAAAACAAACCAAAACGGATGCAAGACAACAGTTCGGGAGGCAAAGCGCGCAGCCGGGAGCCTCGAAAACTAGCTGACAAGCACCAAAAGTGGTTTACGACCACAAAAGTGGTCTTCCAAACCACAGTGGCCCTCTAGGCCAAGGAAACAAGGTGTGGTTCAAAAATCACGCCAAACGGAGAACGTTAAGCAGTCCCGAGAGAAGGCGCGCGGCCGAAGGCTCCGAAAACTGGAAGCTAGTCTCCAAACGGGAAAAGTGGTCTACGACCACAAGACGGGGTTTACAAGACCTCTCCTCTCCTTAGGCAAGGAAAACAAGGCTTGATCCGCAAACCGAGCCGAAGCAGAAAGAGTTCAGAGGCCCGGAGGCAAGGCACTTGGCCAAAACTCCGGAAACTCGAAACGAGCACAACATGTACTAGCACCGAGCGCTCAATCGATGACGTCTGAGTCTTAAGGTCGGTCAAAAATGGGATGTCTACACTTGGCCACATGGTGAAAGACTGTAAATTCATATCTGAAAACACCAATCTTCTTGTGGCAAGTTCGGCTAGATCCGCTTCTGTGTCGAGATCAAATGTGAGAACCAATGTTGGGAAAGAAACTCTAAAGCAAGGTAGAGTTTTCGCACTTGTGCATGGCGATGTGCAAAACACCGAATCTGTGGTGTCAGGTACACTTCCTGTTTGTGCTCAGAATGCATATGTTTTGATAAACTCTGGTTCTACACACTCTTTCGTATCGCATGCTTTTTCTTGAAAGTTGACTATACCTCTAAAACAAACGAACTATATGTTATCTGTATCTATACCATTTGGAGGTTCTATGATATGTGCTTATATTTATCTAGCATGTGATATCGCAATTGGTGGTATGATATTTTATGTTGACTTGCTTCCCTTGGATATTGATCATTTTGATTGTATACTGGGTATGGATTGGTTGACAAAGTATCATGCCACCATTGATTGTGTTGCTAAATCTATTCTATTTTGGCCACCTGGTTTGCCTAAGTTTGTGTTCTGTGGGAATGGTGTAGTCCCTTCTCTGTATTTAATCTCTTCAATAAAAGCTAATAAACTGTTGAAAAAGGGGTGTCGGGGTTATTTGTGTTGTGTATTGATTGTGACCACAAACAGTGACAATGTAGAGAACATTCCTATAGTCAATGAATTTCCCGATGTGTTTCCGAATGAACTGCCCGGTGAGTTGATTAATAGAGAAATTGAATTTACCATTGAGGTACTACCTGGAACACAACCTATTTCTAAGACCCCATACAGAATGTCAACCTCTGAATTGATACAATTGAAAATTCAACTTCAAGAACTACTAGAAAAGAAGTTCATTCGGCCGAGCACTTTACCTTAGGGTACTCTAGTGTTGTTTGTTAAAAAGAAAGATGGATCTTTGAGACTATGTATTGACTACCGGGAATTGAACAAAGTAACTGTTTATAACAAATACCCCTTGCTCCAAATAGATGATTTGTTTGATCAACTTCAAGGAGCTCAAGTATTTTCTAAAATTGACCTTAGGTCCAGGTATCACCAGTTAAAAGTTAAGGTAGAAGACATAGAGAAAATTGCATTTCGAATTAGATATGGGCACTATGAATTCTTGGTAATGTCGTTTGGGGTAACCATCATGGACCTAATGAATAGAGTCTTAAACTGTACCTTGATGAATTCGTTGTTGTGTTCATTGATGATATTCTGATTTACTCTAAAAGCAAGGAAGAACATGAGAACCATTTAAGAATTGTGCTACAGACTTTGAGAGAAAAGAAACTGTGTGCAAATCTTTCCAAATGTCACTTCTGGCTTGACAGTGTGACTTTTCTGGGGCATGTAATCAATAAAGATGGCATATCTGTTGACCCGCAGAAAATTGAAGCTATTGTAAACTGGCCTAGACCAACCACTGTGACTGACATAAGAAGTTATTGGGGGCTTGCTGGTTACTACCACAAATTTGTGAAAGACTTCTCAAAACTTGATCTGCCATTAACTCAGTTAACACAGAAAAATGCACTGTTTGACTGGAATGACATAGGGAATTAGCTTTCCAAGAGTTGAAGACCAGATTAGTGACTGCACCAATTTTGACTCTGCTTAATGGTATAGATGGATTTCAAATTTATAGTGATACTTCACACAAAGGCTTGGGTATACGTTAATGCAAAATGAAAGGGTAATTGCATATGCTTCTCGACAACTCCGACCACATAAGAAAAATTATCTGACTCATGATCTTGAGCTTGCAGCTGCAGTATTTGCACTAAAAATTTGGTGCCATTATCTATATGGAGCAATTTGTGATGTATACACTAACCATAAAAGCCTAAAATATTTCTTCACTCAGAAAGAATTGAACATAAGATAGAGCAGATGGCTCGAGTTGATAAAAGATTATGATTTGCAAATTTTGTATCATCTGGGAAAGGCAAATACAGTTGCAAATGCTTTGAGTAGACAATCTATTGGAAATTTGGCATGTTTGCTTACCGGTTAGAAAGAATTGTTGTATGAGCTGGAAAGAAATGAAATTGAGATTGTTTTGCATAAACAGGGTGGAATACTAGTTGCCATTTCTGCACAACCAGCCATAATGGAAGAAATTAAAGGAAAACAATTAGAAGATGAATTTCTGAGGAAGATTGTTGATGAGATTGATTCAAAATCGAGGCCCAGATTTCTGTTTGAAGATAATGTCCTGACATTTCAAGGAAGACTTTGTGTGCCAGATTGTTCAGAGTTGAGAAAGCATGTTATGACTGAAGCCCACAGTTCCAAATTTTCTATGCATTCGAGAAACACGAAAATGTACAAAGATTTGAAACAAAATTTCTAGTGGCCTGGAATGAAGAAATGTATTGCTGATTTTGTAGCTAGATGTTTGTATTGCCAACAAGTAAAAGCTGAACATTAATGATCCGCTGGATTACTGCAGCCGCTTCCAATATCAAAATGGAAATGAGAGCATATTACGATGGACTTCATTATTGGACTGCCTCATTCCTCTCGAGGTATGGATTCTGTCTGGGTCATTGTTGATCATTTAACTAAATCTGTTGATTTTCTGCCTATGAAAACTTTTTATAATGTGGACAAATTGGCTAACATATATGTGAATGAAATTGTGAGATTACATGGGGTGCTAGTATCCATTGTGTCTGATAGGGATTCAAAGTTTACTTCAAGATTCTAGCAGAGTTTGAAACAGGTTTTGGGGACTGAATTGAGGTTGAGTAGTGCGCACCATCCTCAGACGGATGGCCAATCAGAAAGGACGATACAGACCTTGGAAGACATGCTCAGAATGTGTGTCTTAGATTTTCAGGGGAATTGAGAAGCTTATTTACCATTGACCGAGCTTGTGTACAACAACAGTTATCACTCGAGTATCGATATGGCTCCTTATGAAGCTCTTTATGGAAGGAAATGCCAATCACCCATTTGTTGGACCGAATTGGGCGACCGACCGCTATAGAGACCCGAACTTGTGCAAGAGACAACTGAAAAAGTGAAGTTAATTCAGCAACAATTGAAAACCACACAAAGTCGTCAAAAGAGTTATGTAGATGTCCGAAGAAGAGACAGAGAATATGAAGTTGGTGACCATATGTTAATTAAAGTGACTCTAATGAAGGGCCAAACACGGTTTGGAGTTAAAGGCAAATTGACACCGCGGTACATCGGACCGTATGAAATCATAGAGAAAATCAATCTAGTAGCGTATTAAGTGGCTTTACCTCTGGTCATGGAGCATATGCATAATGTCTTTCATGTTTCAATGCTTCAGGATTATTTACGGGATCCGTTACATGTGATTGAACCGACACATGTGCTTTTGAAAGATGATTTCACTTATGAAGAACGGCTAATCCAAATTGTTAACCGCCAAATCAAAAGATTGAGAAACAAAGAAAGCGCATTAGTGAAAGTTGACTGCCAAAATCACAGAGGGACGTATGCGACTTGGGAAACCAAAGAAGATATGATGAGATGATATCTAGATTTGTTCCCTCTAGACCCGGTATTCTTCCGAAATGAAGATAATTCAAGTTTGGAGGACCAAACTCTTTAAATGGGAAAGACTGTAACAATCCCGACCTATGATTAGCCTATAATTCTCGATTAAAAATGCCTAACAAGTAATTAAGATGAAATCCTAAGTTAATTGCATGTGTTATGTGTTAATTGTATTTATATCTGTCTATGGTAGGAATAAATGTATGAAATTATGTTTCGGTACACGAATTGAAGGCCTTATCGACACTTGAACATGAAATTGACTACGTATAGGTGTAATTTAGAATTTTTGGAATATTATGGTAGGTTTAATTAGAATTCGACTCGGAGCCAAATAATTAGAATAAAATAAGTATAATTGATTAGCTTAATCAAGGCATAATGAAACTCCACTAACAAGCCTATATAAGGCTAATTGATCCTAGAATATGCCATACAAACACTTCATCTTCATTCTTGAGTGAGGAAAACGTGAGAGAGAGAGAGAAGCTTAGGAAAATTGAGTTCAAGCTTGAAGATTGTAGAGAATTGGAGGAATTGAAGGATTTGACTTGGAAACTCAATCAATTGAACATCTAGAACACAATTGAGCATTCAGGTAAGAATTTAACCTTGAATTTGAGACATTAAGTTAATTTCCATGAGAATTCAAGAGAATTAAGGCAATTAATGCAAGAATTGAGTTAATGAAGTAGAAAAGATGAATATAACATACATGCATGTACATTACATGATATTGTGAAGTTGTTTTCCAAAGAATTTCTCTATGCATGCCAATGTTCTAAATTGGTTTTGGGAATTCGTCACATTTTATATCATTTTATCTCAATTGATCATGTTTTGGAAGAAAAGAACTCATATCCATTCATGCATGTTGTCTATATTGAATTTCAAGCTTGGTTTTGGATAAATGACCATGCTTTTGAGCTTGATTTTGCGAAATGGTTTTTAAAATCATGATGTCTCATGAGTGTTACATGTTTTCTTAAGTGTTTGGCCCAAATGATTAAGATTGAAGCTTTGAAAATTGGTTTTGAACTTGGAACTGAAATTTGGAAATTCTAGAATTTGGTTGCATCGCTCGAGTATAAAATTCGAGCTCCCGGTATTTTTACAGAGATTAATGGTTGGCTCGAGCGACCAAAAGATTGGTAGAGCGACCACCCTTTGTTTTGAACCTTGGCTCGAGCGACCAGAAGTTGCGTTCAAGCATGAAATGAGAGCTCTTAGAAGTTTTGCAGACCAAGAGGTTCACTCAAACGATAAAAGTTGCACTCGAGCAAACTGCCTTGTTTTTTGAAATTTTGCAAATGTTTTCAAAGTACGTTTTGGCATCCTCATTGCATCCTAGGCATTCCTAAGCTTTAATTAAGACATAATAATGAGGATAAGGATTAGAAACACACTGAGATAGAAATAAGAGGGTGTTACGTGTTTTTCGAGCATGTGTTTCAATGTGTAGCCATTATGTATTTGTGTAGGCCACGTGCCATAATTCGTCTGAGTTGTCTAAGCTATATGTTCTATGTCTGGAGCTATATGTGAGTAATAACTTTGTAAAGCTATGTTTAACTCTAATTATTTTCTAAATGATATGAAATGTTCAGTTTGCTGAAATACTATTTTCTGTATGGTTGAATGATTGTTCAAATTTCTGAAATATATTCGTGACATCCGTAGTATCATGTGATTTTTATTACCTGCTTTGTATACATCTCATGTAATCATGAACCAACTATACGTCCCATGTGATCATGGGTCAACTGCTTATGGATCCTTATGAATGTCTTTTGTGCACATGAGTCAACTGTACGTCCCATATATTTATGGGTCAACTACTTTGTTAGCACTAATGGATGTACCACGTATGATTATCTGTGAACTCTGAATATAAACATGATTATGAATTTGTTTCTAACCTAAACACTAATTTTTGAATTCGTTATGGACATCATTCATTAAAACCTTTACTTTATTATTATTCATGGGGCTCCAACTCATTGTATTGTTTATGTATGTAGGTGATCAGGCGCATGACCAGGCTTACTGATGATTGCTTGGAGATCCGTTCTATCAGCTAACCACTTTGCCTCCCGAAGAGGTTCCCATTTTGAGAAGTGGTCAAGTTTTATGAACCATGTTTAAGGCTTTTACCCCCTTTGTTAAAATCTAAACAAGTTTTTGTGCTCTTTGTATTTTAGGCTAAGACCGTTTTGGCTTGTCTGTGACGATAATGACGTAAGACTGATGTATGTATATATGGCTTCACATATATGTCTATAAAGTTTTAAATTTTCTGTCTCATGTATATCTGCACAACTCTATGGACATTATATATATTGTTATTTGCTTTTGCTAGCCCTATATTGTGTTAATCTGTTTCAGAGGCCTTCGGTAATCCTAGGATTATTACTGGCCAGTTATGACACTAAACCTATAGGGGCGGGTTTGGGTCGTGACAGAGAATTTATCAGAGTAATTAAAAGGTTCTTGTCATAATTAACGCTTGTTTCGAAAACATGTAATAGCAAATATGGTTACCAAACCTTTCATAAATTATCACATTGCGAAGTGCTTGAAGGACTTATGTTACTTATCGAAGTACTATACGAACATTCATATTGAATGAGTTCATTCAGAACACCTTGGTGACTCGTACGGAACATCACATTTGATGACTTATGCAGAACATCATTCAAATGACTTATACAGAACATCACATTGATGACCCATACAAAACATCACATCTGATGGTTTATACAGAATGCAGAACATCATACTGTAGACACCCCATTTTTGATCGTCCTTGAGACTTGGACGTCACCGTTTGAACACTCGGTGATCATCCTTGTTTGTGTTCGTCTTGAGTTCCCGAAGGTCTCGGCCACACGCCTTGCCTCAAGACCTCTCGACTCGACTGTTTTGTGTTTGGTTTTGCACCAAACACTTGTGTTTTGCTTTTGAGGGGTAGGGAATGGCTTGTTGGCCATCCCCACACCTCACCGGCCATGGCTTGAGTCCACCGGCCATTGTTTTGTTGCCATCGGCCAAATGTTTGGCCGGCCGACACTCTTTGTGGTCGGCCAACCATTTTTTTGGCCAATTTGTCATTTTTGGCTGGCCGACCACTGTGCATCTGCTTTTGGCAGATATTTTGTGCCAGGTGTGATAGCTGGCACCCACTTTGCACCCCCTCCATACACGTGTATGGAGGGATTTCACTCTTGCTTAGCTTGTTTTGTAAGCTTTGCAAGAGCGAATCTCTATAAAGGGAGGCCTTCTCCTCCCTCCCCAAGGGTTACAAAAAAAGTTCCAGAGAGGGTCTGAGATTAGGGTTTAGGATTTGTATCTCTCTATCTCTATATCTCCCTCTCCTTTTTTGCCTTAAGGTGTTTTGTTCATAGTTTTGCACACAAACACCTAGAGTTACACTTTCCTTTGGCTACTGAGGTGCTAAGGAGTGATTTTTAGAGGTTTTGAGCTGATTTAGACCTAAGGAAGGCTACTGGAGCATTGTTCTTGAAGAGGTCTACAAGGGTAAGAACTTTCCCTTTAAATACCCCCTTTTTGCATAGGCTTTTAGCCATCCTTGCACCTGTTTTTAAGCTTGGTCTATAACATATAAAAGTCTTGTTTTTCAATGCTTTAAATAGTTGTTTAAGGTTGGTTTGTTGTTTGGGGTTGTTTGACCCCTCTTAGGCCTTGTTTGGCCCCATTTTTGTGCTATTTTGGTGAGCTCCGGGACCACCTTGTCAGGGATTTCAGTGGTGGGGATGGTGCTTTAAGGTCCTAAGAAGGAGAGGGCCATCCCCTCTCCTTGTTGCCTTCAATATGTGCCATTTTAGCCTCATGTGTGAGCACCATTGTTGAGATCATGTTGGCCATGTCTTAGCTAGTATTTGTGCTTATTTTGTCATGATATAGCACTGTTTTAAGTTGGTTTAGACACACCATGCTTGCCTTGCATACTTGTCTTGTAATGCCATGAATTTGCCTTAACATGTACCTAGCATTTAGACTACCATGCTTACTTGTTTTGGCCAAGCTTTGTGAAGCTTTTATGCATGTTTTAGAATGCTTAAGGTCTGTTTGTGGTTGTTTTGGCCATCCATGACACCCTTTGTATAGCTACCTTGCATTTTGGCTTGTTGGCCTTGGGTGTACAAGTGTTGAGCATGCATTACTTGGCTCATTTCAGTGGTTTGGAACCACTTACCATGTCATTTCAGTCCATGTGGAATGCTTGTATGCTTGCATTTGATGCTCCTTTAATGCTTTAGAGAGTTTGTGTTTTATGCTCCATGAAAGTGTCATTGCGTATGCCATCATGTTTAGGCCTCTAGGATGCCATGTCAATGTGTTTTTGGCTTTGTTTTAACATGCTAAAACTCTAATTTTGGTTGTTTAACTCATGTCATATTTGGTTTTGCTAAGTGTAGTTCAATACTTCTTTGGCTTGCCTTGAGTTTTGGACATAGTTGCATGCCTTTTTTGTCTTGTTTAGTTGGTTTGGCACCATCCTTAACATGATTTTCAGAGCTTAGTATGCTTGCCATATGCCCATGTTTGTCTCTTTTAAGCGTGCTTAAAAGTTGCTCTTTGATGCTCAAGTATTGGACCATATGTGCATGCATGTTTGTATGTGTTTTGGCCCTCATTTCCATAGCATTTGGCTACTGATTTGGACATGGTTGAGACTTGTCCATATTAGTCTAAGTCCGCCCCTTGCATGTTGCTCAAATGTTGTTACATTGCTTCATGTTTGCATGCTTTGGTTGCATAGTGTTTTGCATGCTCATTACTTGCATTGTTGACACATGTTTAACCATATTGCATTTAGTTGCATTGCTTGAGCTATATGACATATTGTTGTATACTTAGGTTGTAATGCATTTTGCATGCATTATATTTAACATGTTGTCCATGTTACATCTTGCATGCTTGCATGGTTAAGTTACACTTTGCATGTTTGTTAGCTTGCATATTTGTTCACATGTTCATGTTGCATACTTAGCCCGCATGCTAGGATTGCATTTGGCATGCATGCCTTGCCTCTTGATCAAATGATAGAGGTTGGGCCCCCCCTTGATTGTTTTGTGTGCATCTCATTCTACATTGAAATGGCACACTTGGTTTCTTGGGCTATCACGCATTGAAATGCGCAATTGGTGGTCCAATAATCGAGTACTATCCCCCTTTGAGTCATGAACATGATAAGGAGGGTGTTGGTGCACACATTTGCTTGAAATGCATTGCCATGCCATGTTTGGCCTCTGCTGCTGTCAAAACAGGATTCTGCAGGCATACATGGCCGACCGACCACATCCAGTGCCGACCGGCCATGAATTAGTGGCCGAGAGCTCAATAGATGGTCGATGACCACTTCTCCATGGCCGGTGGTGTTCCCCCTTGGCCAGTGACCTTCCACTGTGATCAGAGAGTGCTCCTTGGGACTTGTGAAGTCTTCAGAGGAGAAAAACAGTGAAAACAGGGGCAGCTTGTGCATGGCGTTGGATTTCCAAGCGGAGCCGAGCACGCGTGCATTGGGCCCTCTTCCCGAGGCTGTTTCATCGCTTTATTAGCTTAGTTAATTTGCTTAACTAGTTAATTGGTTTATAACTATTTAATTAGCTTGTTAGTTGATTAAATTGTATTATTCTTTCGGTCCCTTCGAGCGAGGGCGAGTTTGTAATAAGCGTGCGTGTGTGCGATGCATGTCTTCCAACCCCCACTTCTTTCTCCCTTTTACTTACCTGCTTTTGATGGTTAGTATTAGGACATATTTAATTTAGCATCCTTATGTTATGCATGCGTGCATCCATTCATTTGTATTGCATGCACTGGGCTTGGCACACCATGCTAACTGCATAGTATTTCAAATCTAACTTGAATATGTGTTATTTGTTGCATTCCACATGCCATCCTAGGATTGGCCGAGCCTATTCTAGTTGCATTTTGTATGCGATGCATTAGCCACTTAACATGGACTTGGATCATACATTGATTGCTAACAAGTTCTTTGTTTTGGCTCGGAGTACTCGGTAAGCTTTTTTTATGCTTTAGCATTTTGCATGAGTGTGAATGTTAACATGAAAGCATTGTTTGCCATGAGGCTAACTGCTTAGTTGATTAACTGCCTGAATGCCTGTGGGTGAAGGTTGGATTGCTTGAGTTGGAGCAACTCGTTGAAATCTTTGTTTTAGCCTACTTGTGAGTAGCAAATTTCAAACTGTCTTTCAAACAAGCGGATATGCAATGCTTTGTTCCAAATTAGGCGATCTAGTCTATATTTTTGTGTTGTGCGCATCACATAGTAAGATTAGCTAATTAACTGGAATAAGAATGCATAATGTTTTCAAAACTAGGTATCATGGTTAGTAGAGGCCGATCTTTGATCGGGCGAGCGGGGGTGCTCATAGCTGACCTTCCCCAATCGTACCCAAGTTCCCGAGCTGAGGTAACTTTGGTGATAATGGACACGTGGCCTTAGGCAAACGAGTCAAGGTTTCCTAAATTTCCCCATAAAAAATATTTAGGTGGCAACTCTGTATCTAGCAAAGCAGTCCATGTTTGGTACTTCTTTAAAAAAAAAAAAAAAATCTGTTTTCAAAAACGATTTGCCGGATTTGGACTCTTTGGTGATTTATCAATCTCGCATTGCACTTTGCCAGATCAGATTAAGAACCGTGACTATTTGAGTCCGAACTGTAGCGTGAGGCCCACGAGGGCATGTCTACAGTTTATGGCTACTCTGCTGGGGAGTTTAGAGAGCTTGACTCGAACTCATGATATCTTGTTTTGACTACACTTATGTGTTTCTTTGCATTGCATGTGCATTGGTGCGCCTAAGTCACAGTGTTTGCCGTCTGCTATTCCTGAATGGTTTGCTGGAGGCTCGCTTCGAGAAGCGTGCCATAAGGCTGACCGGTTATGGGCTCTGCCACGATGGGAACACAAACCCCGATTGTCACCGAGGCACCTTTTTGACCATTCGACCTAGTGCATGTTCGGAATCCATAGTGACCATTCCAAGCTAGGACAAGTTGCTACCCGATTATAGGTTGTTTGAAACTGCTGCGTGCGTAGTGAAACCCTAGCTCCTGACAAAATAGGACAGGGAAACCCTACCCCAACATAGGGGTGTTTTGGCTCTTGCTTGTTTGTTATGTGCTTTTTGAGTTAACCTCTATAGGGAATGCATATATCAGTTTGCAAGTCTGAGTATCAGGCCTGAGGGCATCAGTATCAGAATTTGAGAATCGGTTATATCTCCAGGTATCAGATTCAATTTTCAGGGCAGTGATTTTGGGAAACAGTGATTAGTAGTAGAGTACAGTTATTCAGCTATGCTTGTGTCTGTTCTGATTGGGCCGAAATGCTGCTGTGTTTTCTCTTTCAGTTCAGAGAGTTAGTACAGAATAGCCAGTGGTCTCCTTTGCTGAGGCAAGACAGACATCTGATCTATCATCTCCGTTCAGTTCAAGATGACTTATGATGACCCAAAGTTCAGAGGAAATTGTAGTTATGGTAGCCGCATTAGACCAAGGAATCATCTTACAGAATGAAACCAATGTTGATGTGCCGCATCCGCCCAGGTCGCCTGCCGCGCGCCCGATCTGGGAACCTCAGTTGTATCAGGCTCGTGAGCCCACCACGTTCGAGTTAATGGAATGATTGGCGACCTCCAGAGGTCTGTGGCAGATCTCGCCTATGGGATGTCGGCTTCGCCACCAGCCACATCGTATGCCTGGAATTTTGTACCACAAGAGCCCCCGCTACTGGGACGGATTGTGATCGAGCTCAGCCAACCTGAGGTTGCCTCAAGCTATAGTAATGATGTGTCAACAATAACCGGGTTTCGCTCTGATATAGCAACCCAAACCCTCGATCGAGCTGAGGCCAGAGGTAAGAACAAAGTGGGAACAGATGCTGATCCCGTCGAACAACTGCTGTGGACAGTCGAGGCTTTAAAAGCCGGAGGATTAAGTAAACAGCAAATATTCGCAGTGGTGGCCAAAATTGTGGACGATGCTTTCCCCACTCCAACCGAGGGGAGTTCCAGCCAGATAGAAAATTGGGATAGGCCCCGTCATGCCAGAACAGTTCCTTCCATTCCCAACTCTGCACCTGGGAAAGATCAGAAAGTCAAGGCAGTGCCTGCCGACCCTTTTGCTAGTGCGTCTAGCAAGAATTCTCAGAATTCAAAATACCTGCCTCGAGGTCGCAGGGTCTTTCATGCTCTCTACATGCCTTTGTCTAAGGCGCTCCAAATCCTTGCTGAAAGGGGGCACCTTAAACCTCTTGAGCCTCGGCCTCTCCCGAAGAATCTCCTTCCCTCACACGATGCTACCTTGTACTGCGCGTACTACCAGCAAACCGGTCACCGCACCGATGGTTGTTTCCGCCTTCGCTACGAAGTGCAGGATTTGATCGACAATGAGGTCATCCCCCCACCCACCTCAGCGAAGTCTGTCACTGCTGAGTTGTTAGATTTTGAGGATACTGCAAGTATGTGATCAAGGGTTGGACCACCTGCGGGCAGCGCTCGATGTATTTTAGATGTGGCGTCTGGCACGCACTATTTTTGAGCATCTGCAAATGCTAAATTTTGCAGTTTCTGACTTGGGTGTTAGGTCAGTTCGGTGGTCTTGTTTTTGGTCTGTCTCTTTGTTTTGAGTCAGTCTTTTTGCTTAAGGGTTTATCTTGTTGTACCGAGTCAGTCCCATTGTGTAGAATGTCAGGTGATTTTGGGGATGTTGCCTCGAACACCGTTTTTGTTTTGTAATTACCCATGTTGTTTTCTTTTGAGTTTGTCTTTGCTGTGGAGCCAGTTGCAACCGGAGGTTTTGAATGAAACAGCTGCGGCTATCATGTTTCTGTGCTTATTGCTACTTTGAGCTTGTTGTGCCAGCAAGTTTAGAATTAAACGGCAGCGCATTTCACCTGCTCTTTTGTGCCTATAAGTCATTGTATTGACCTAAGTTTTTCAAAACTTTTCGAACACTGTGGTGAAAACGAAGAGGAAGGAATTCCTCGGGTTTTGCAAAATTTGATCAATTGAGAGAAAGAGAGGCGTGCTAAGCCCTTAATGAAGGAGATCATGCTTGTTAGTGTGAGTACTGAGAAGGTTCCTGGCTTGATCCTGATTGGTTCTTCGCTGTCTTCAGCGCGAGCGATTTGTCGCTTTCTTAAAAAATTTCAAAAAATGTTTTGCGCAGTCCTGCGAAGACCTGTGTGGAATCGCTCTTGAGATTGTGCAGCTTAGGATCGCTTTCAACCTCAAGATTCAATCCCTTTGCTCTCAAAACCTTGACCTTGAATTCAGAAGGATCAACAGTCAACCGCAATGTGAGGCCTGTGTGGCCAGATTGGAAGCAGCCCTCGAACAAGAGGCACCAAAGTCAGATCAAGAAGATCAGATATCGTCAGAAGAAGCTTGCGAAGCTAAAACAGAAGCACCCCTCGAACTAGGGGCAAAAAACGTCCGATGCACTCGAAGAGCCGAAGATGAATGCTTATGCAAATCAATGCAACAGCTATTCTCCTGGATTCAGATGACTTCAGGATCTCAAAACCATTTGGCATGGACAAAGTTACACTTTTACCCTTGAGAGGCTTGCTGGGCCGAAAACCCGGAAGGGCGACCCAGGCAAAAGTTAGAGCAAGAAAAAAAAAAGAAAAAAAATGCAAAAGAAAAAAAAGAAGCAGAAAAGATGAAAAAGAAAAAGGAATGAAAAGATACAAAAAGAATTGAAAAGAAAAGAAAAACATAGCTCGCAAGGTTGAAAACCCAGAAGGGCGACCTTGGCAACAGCTAGAGCGTGGTGAGGGTTAATACACGAGTGTACCTAACCGGAACTACGTAAGGCTTGATTCCCATGTTTGGGATACGTAGGCAACTTCATCCTGAAGTCCAGCCACACGCACTTTCAAAGTGACTGTGTCCATATATTGGTTTTGACCATCTTCGTCTTCTCTGTATCCGAGAGTTCGGTTGCGATCATTACCAATGAGAACTGTTCACAGTATGCTACGGCGTTATCCAGCAAGGGGCAACTTTCCGTTGCCATGAGTCGCCATTCAAACAAGGGGCAACTTTCCGTTGCCATACAGCTCTCTTCAGACAAGGGGCAATTTTCCATTGCCTCCGATCCGAGTTTGTGTATCTTGAGAGTAAGTTCTGCGCTTGTTGAGCATTGACCATTTGCAAAAATAGTTTTTGAGAATTTTTACCGAGGTTGACTAATTTCTTGAAAATTATTTCATTTTCCAAAACTGGACCATTTCTTGGACCCGAAAAAGGAAAATTTTCAGTGCTCATAGCCCGACTTGCATGATTTCAAATCAAAAATCGAACAAGTATGTTAATCTAACTCTCATCTTGGTCACAATTGTTTTAGTAGAAAACGAAAACAAAAAATGGTCAAAATGATGAACTAGGGGCACAATTGAGTCAGATGTCCTGTCTTTCCCCCGTCGTCAACATACTTGCCAGAAGGGCACTCAACCTACCAACAAAGGGCACAACTGAGGTTAACAACAAAGGGCTGAAAGCTCTCAACATCCTCCGAGCAACGATGTATCAAACCAAGTGCGAAGCACGAATCGGAATGGATCAAGATACTCCATTCCCTCAGCCGGGGCATCGACTAAACGCCATCAAACAAAAAATAGCTGTGAGCTAACAGTGTTGGGCATGAACCCACAACCTCTTGTCTATCCATCAACCACCCAGGGGAGGGATATAAAATGAGAGATTAAAGAATAGAGAGGTGTAAGTTGAGAGAAAAAGTGAGCAAAAGGGTTTTGAGTGAAAAAACCGAGCCTGAGGGCCGAGTGATGTGAGAATCACAAATCAGAAAGGGTGGGGAACAAGACCCGGAGAAACTGCCTCCTCGCAAACTGGGAGGTCTCTTGTCTTTGTAACACATCTGTGTGTCGTGTCTTTTGCTTTGTTTGTCTCGATTCTTGTTTGGAGTCATATCCAAGCGTGTCTCGTTGTGTTTAGGTTGTTTACCTTTTGTTTTTTCGTTGTTGAGTCGTTTCGTTCGCTGTGTTCAGTCGTAGGCTCAATACCCGGTTGAAAACCCTTTTCTAAAATCATTTTGTGTGCTTGGAGTGCTGTGCCATTCTCCACATTTGTACAAAACATGATTTGGTTCTTTTGTAAAACCGCAGGGGTTCAACCCCGGGTCATTTGGAAACGGTTAATGTATGGGTTCCGGATTGTGTCCGAGTGTGTTTCAGCTTCAGCAGATTCCACCTTTGCATCCCGTCTTTTCAAGATTGAATTGTTTGTTCATAATGGGCCGTGTGCAAATGAACAGAATACTGTGTTATGGGCTGTGTGTTCAGAATGAGCAGTGTGTTGTATGAGCTGTTTGCAGATTGAACCAAGTGTTGTGTTATGGGTTGTGTGTTCAAAATGAGCAGTGGGTTGTTTGAGTTGGTTTGCTGTTGGCCGGTTCATTATCTGATTATCATAATACAAGTGTTTGATTTTCAGACAGGAGATCGATCTTATTTACGTTGAGGTGTAATATGATGCAATGCAATGCGATGTATGAAATGTACAAATGTAACACTTTTTCAGACAAAAAGTTTGCTTCATTTCATCATTTTTCAAATACATAGCTTTGGAGAAAACAACAACCTGCTTGTGGCAGTACAAGGTACTCAAACTATCAACAAAAAGTAAAGCAAAACCAAAAGAAGAAAAGCAGTAAAAGTCTAGATCAGCGTCAAGTGGTCTCAGGCCCGTGAGTTTGTCCTCGTCCTCTTCCTGGATGAAGGTCCAGGAGCATCATCATCGTCGGCACCTGTAGACGTCCCCGAACGGCCCGGGAGGATGACTCCCATTTCGTTCATTTGGGTTCACTACAGTTCGGACTCAAATTGTCACGGTTCTAAATCTGAACCAAAGAGTCCAAATCCGGCAAATCGTTTTGGAAAATAGATTTTTGTAAAGAAGTGCCAAACATGGACTGCTTTGCCAGATACAGAGTCGCCACCTAAATATTTTTTATGGGGGAATTTAGGAAACCCTGACTCGTGCCTAAGGCCACTTGTCCGTCATCACCAAAATTACCTCGGCTCGGGAACTGGGGTACGATTGGGGAAGGTCAGCTATGAGCACCCGCTCTCGCCCGATCAAAGATCGGCCTCTACTAACCATGATATCTAGTTTTGAAAACATTATGTGTTCTTATTCCGGTTATTAGCCTAGATATACTACGTGATGCGCACAGCAAACAAGTATAGACTAAGTCGCCTAAATTGGAATGAAACATGTCATGTTTGTTTATTTGAAAATGGTTTAATGGTGCTACCCGCAAGTAGGCTAATGCATGAATTTTGCCACCCTCAAGTGGGCTTAGAAAATATAATTTTGCCACTCTCAAGTGGGCTTAAAAACTCGTACTCAATGCGTTGTTCCAACTTAAGTAACTCAACCTTCACCCACAGGCATTCAGACAGTTATAACACGTAAGCACATAGCCTCATGGTAAGCATGCTATCATGGCAACACTCACACTCATGCAAGGATGCTCAAACATAAATGCTTACCGAGTACTCCAAGCCAAAACAGAAACTAGTTAGTAATCATATGGATGATCATAGTTCATGTTAAGATGGCTAATGCAACACATGCAAGATGCAGCTACAATAGGCTCGGCTAATCTATGGATGGCATATGATGATGCTACAACTAACACGTATTCAACTTGGAATTGAAATACAATGCAGTTAGTATGATACGCCGAGCTCGGTGCATGCAAGACAAATGTATGTATGCAAACATGCTAAGCATAAGGTATGCTAATTTAAATATGCCCTAAACTAACCATCGAAAGCTAGTAAATAAAAGGGAAGAAAGACGTGGGATTGGAAGACATGCACACACTCACACACACTTATTACAAATTTGCCCTCGCTCGGAGGGACCGAAAGAATAATACAGTTAATTAACCTACAAGCTAATTAAAATATTATATACAATTAACTAGTTAAGCAAATTAACTAAGCTAATTAAAACAGTAAACAGCCTCGGGAAGAGGGTCCAATGCAATGCGTGTTCGGCTCCGTTCGGAAAGCCACTGCCAAGCACAAGATGCCTCTGCTTTGACTGTTATCCTCCTCTGAAGACTGCACAAGTCCCAGGATATGCTCTATGCACACTGTGGAACACCACCAGCTAGAAAGAATGGCCACCGGCCAAGGGGAGTGGTCACCGGCCACTGATTAAGCTATCGGCCACTTATGGATGGCCGGTCGGCACTGAAGATGGCCGGCCGGCCAGATCTTCCTGCAGAATCTGTTTTTGACAGCAGCAGAGGGCAAAATATAGCATGGCAATGCATTTCAAGCAATGTGTGCACCAACCACACTCCTTATCATATTCATGACTCAAAGGATGATGGGCCTCTATTCTCGGACCACCAATCGCGCATTTCAATGCGTGATGGCCCAAGAAGCCAAGTATGCATTTGATTTCAAATGGAATGCAATGCATACAAACAAACAAAGGGGCTTTCAACCTCTATCGTGGCTTGATCAAGAGGTGAAAGATGCGTATAATGCAATGCCACCTAAGTATGTTAACTAGGTGTGCAACATGAGCATATGGGAAGCATGTGAGGCATATAACAAGCATGCAAGTTAAATGAGCATACAAGGTACAATGCCAACATACAAACATGCAAAACATAGGGCATGTTAAGCAACCAAAACAAAGAGGGGAATGCACGCCAAATGCAATACCATTTCAACATGCAACAACATGTCATAAGCCAAATATGCGACAACATGTTAAGGGGACTTAAAACAGGTCCAAGGCAGACCTAAACAATGCTAAGGGTACACCTAGATGGCATCTAAGTGGCCTAAACATGCAAGCACACACAAAGGCCTAAACAAGGGGGGCATAAGACAACAACCTTTTAACATATTAAAGGGGCATCAAATGCAAGCATACAAGCATGCTAAGAGGACTGAAATAACATAACAAGTGGTTCCAAACCACTGAAATGATGCAAGGATGGCATGCTAGAGGGATCAATGCTTAAGGCATACAAGGGGGATTACATGGTATCTATACAAAGCGGAACATGGATGGCCCAAACGACCAAAAACAGACCTCAAGCACATCAAAACAAGCATAAAAGCTTCACAAAGCTAAGCCAAAAACATGCTAGAAACAAGGCTCAAAGCACAAGGCATGTTAAAGCAATTCATGGCATTACAAGACATGTATGCTAAGCAAGCATGGTGTACCTAAACCAACTCACAACAATGCTATATCATGGCAAGATAAGCATAAAAAAATAGTTAAGGCATGGCCAACATACACTTAAACATGGTGCTCACTAATGAGGCTAAAATGGCCCTTTTCAAGGACAATAAGGAGAGGGGTGGCCCTCTCCTTCTTAGGACCTTAAACCACCATCCTCACCACTGAAATCCCTCAAGATTTCAGTGGTGAGGAGGCCCAAACAAGGTGGTCCCGGAGCTCACCAAAAACACACAAAAATGGAGCCTAACAAGGCTTAGGAGGGGTCAAACAACCCCAACTGCCAAAACACTCTTAAACAATTATTTAGAGTAGGCAAAAACAAGATTTTTATATGTTATACACCAAGTTTAAAAGCAGTTGCAAGGTACTCAAAAAAAACTATGCAAAAATGGGGAATAAAAGGGGAAAGTGGTTACCCTTGAAGGCCCTCTTCACAAATGGTGGACCAGCAGCCTCCTTAGGTCCAAACCAGCTCCAAAACTTCAAGAACAACCTCTTAGTACCTCAGTAGCTAAAGGAAGGTGTGATGGTGGGTGTTTGTGCACAAAACTAAGACAAAACACACACTAAACACAAAAGAGAGGGAGGTATAGATATAGGATAGATACACGATTCAAACCCTAAAACCAGAGCTCTCTAGAAAATGTTGTCTCACCACAAAGAGGGAGAAGAGGCCTCTTCTTATAGGGGATTCCATCTTGTAAAGCTTCCAAGGTAAGCTAACAAGAGGGAGATCCCTCCATACACGTGTATGGAGGGGAGCAAAGTGTATGCCAGCTAGCATAAAAATATCTGCAAAGCAGATGCACAGTAGTCGGCCGGCCAAAAATGCAATTTGACCAAAAAAGATGGCTGGTCGACCATCTATAGTGCCGGCCGGCCAAACATTTGGCCGATGGCAACAAAACACAGCCGGTGGCCTCAAGCCATGGCCGGTGGAGTGTGAGGACGGCCCACAAGCCATTCTCTGCCCCTCCAAGGCAAAATACAAGTGTTTGGTGTAAAACCAGACACAAAACAGTCAAGTCGAGAGATCCTGAGGCAAGGTGCGTAGCCGAGACCTCCGGGAACTCAAGACAAACACAGACAAGGATGATCACTGGGTGTTCGAGCGGTGACGTCCAAGTCTTGAGGACGGTCAAAAATGGGGTGTTTACAGTTGCCTCTCTTTGACAGAACTCGAAAGTCATAACAATGACGGGAGTGACTGTCAAAGCCCAGAGACGACCCATTTTTGACAAGGCCGAAGACTTAGACAAAGCATACAAGCTACAGATAAAGATATGCGCCCGAAGGCAGGGGCAAAATGCAAGACAATGCACGAAGCCAAGCATAACTTATGATCATGCAAAGAAAGCTGTAACGAAGCATAACATGCGACAGTTTTAAGCAAGCAAACGCAAATCCAACTACACTACAATGCAGAAAGGATGTAAGAGAATTATGCAATTCTCGATACATCTCACGCGGAGAATTCAATACCTGTCCGGTTCGTCTGGTTGCACCAGCCTCAAATGAACCGTACATACAATATCGTGCCTGAAAAAGAAAGCAACTTAACAGGTACGATAGCGTTAGCAACATGCATAACATGCAAAATGAATGCAAAATGATATGTAATATATACAAAACTATGTATAATAATGCAAAAGAAAATGCAATGCAATTGAATCATGATCCAATCATGAGCGGTTCAAAACCACACAAATGTCAAATAGATTGATGGAGGTAACAAGTCCGTCTACCATAGAAAAGGTGCCGCAACCCTCAAACCAACATACCAGCATGGAATAGGCGCGTACACATGCAGAACTATGAGTGATGTAGACGGACACAAGAACAAGTAATTGGGTGGAATGACATAAGTGGGGAAATAACCCGCTAACGAAAGAACAATGATCCTAATGCTGGATGCAAAGATTACACTACAATGTAATATGTACAATGGATATGGCTCGCGGGCCAAAACATATCTTGCCTAGGAAAGGCATGGAGACAAACAAACCACATCTAACGCGGAAAATGGCGCCGTCACCCTCAAACCAACATACCAGCGTAGAATAGGCGGCGTACACCAAATCTCATAACCGTGTTTCAACATGAAAAGTATGGGCACATACCAGACCAAGCTCAACATAGGAAGGCGCAAGCCATAGATGGAAGTGATGCAGTAAATGCATGCAATCTACAATGCAATATATACAATATGCAATGGAATGGATAGGATACAATGGATAAGGCCTACGGCCAAACCGTGTCTTGCCTAGGAAAGGCATGGACACACACAAACCGCGTCTAACATAGAAAAGGTCATACAGAACTATGAGTGTATAGACGTGAAGAGTATGGGCACATACCAGACCAACCTCAACAGGGAAAGGCGCAAGCCATAGATGGAAGTGATGCAGCGAATGCATGAAAGCTACAATGCAATATATGCAAATATGCAATGGAATATATGGAGTGAATGCATGACATATGCAATATTTACAATGATGCAATGGAATGTATAGAGTGAATGCATGACATATGCAATATTTACAATGATGCATGACATATGCATGTTTGTTGTTGTTGTTTTTTTTTTTTTTTTTGTGTTTTTGAAATGCATGTTGCGTGGAATGCGCGACAACGCAAGTCACTTGCAATGCATGATAATGCAAATGGACTGTGCGTGGCAACGTGCGGCTTTTGAAATGCATGATAATGCAAATGAACTGTGCACATCAATGCACCAAAGGTCTTGCACCTTCCGAGGAGTTAAGGTCTCCTAGACCGTGCGTATGTAAGGTCTCACCAGACCGTGGCAAAAATGCATAACAATGCGAACATGACATGCGCATGACAATGCGAGGTGCGCGCGCGACAATGCGAATGAAATGACGCATAATTAGCGCATGTTCACGACAGAGCGTCGTAACGCAACGCATGTGGGGGAACTTTTGAATCTTGAAAGAGGAAAAAGGATACAAGAACGATACACCTTGCACATATTCGAGTGCCACGCACAGAAGACACGGTCCGAGGTCAAAACGAAGGCCGGTTGAGCTTCGGCAATGCCATTTCTTGCACTATCTTGAGCAATGAATGCCCCAAACTATACATCTGACCCAAACAAGGTTGTAGGAGGCTCACCGGCCATAAGGGGAGGTCACCGGGCATCCACCGGCCATCAAATCATTCCACCGGCCAATCATTTGGCCGACCGGCCAAAAATGTGGCCGATCGGCCAAACATGCCTGATTCGGGGCAGTTTGGACTTTTGACCTTGGGTCTTTTAAAATAGGGTTTCAAACCCTATTCTTTTCACTTTGCTTGGCCGAAATTCTTTCCTCCCTCTCTCTAGAGCATTTTCCTCTCTTCCATCATCGTTTTTCATGTGTTTTCAACACTTTTGGTCGTTTGATTCGCGAAGTTCTTCGCGTTTCGAACATTTTCATCAGAACAAAACTCCGTTTTGGTGCCTCCTTTTCGATTTCCGCCTCTTGGGGTTTGTTTCCCCCAAGTTTTTCTTGATCTTTGTGTCTTTTTCGCCTTCCGGCTTTTCCGGCCATTTTCCGCCCTCTCGGGGTTGACTTTCTGTTGACTTTTCGCATTCTCACCCGGTCTTCACTCTTCCGGTCATTTTCTCGTCACTCTTGACATCGACGGGGCGGGACTCCCCCGGATCATGAGATGGATCCCGGGGCTGAGCTCCTCCCCTTGAGCGTCCGCCCGTTCGACCCGACGACCTACCGGCCGGCGATTCACATATTACCTCCCGATGGACTTCGCCAGTTCAGGAGCTTCGATAGGACGGTGGCTCCAGAGCTTCTTTTGTGCGAGCCGGTATCCTATTTGTCTTTTGGCGCTTCTGAGGTACCATCTTTCCTCTTTATTATTTTTCGCAATGTAGAACATTTTAACTACCATAGTTGATTCTGCTCTTTAATTGCTTAGCCCGGATACACCGATACACTGTATACTGTGGTTGACTGTGAACACACTTGTACTTGATATCTGTTTGAACTGAAAACGTGCACACGCATACTGTATTTGCCCCGAATCACTCAAACACACTGACACACATCATACACTGTAATTCACTGCGAGCACACCAGCACCCGATATCTGTTTGAACTGAAAATGTGCACACACGCTGTATCTGTACTGAACCACCCAAACACACTGACACATCACATGTTGTAGTTCACTGTAAGCACACCGGCACCCAGTATTTGTTTGAATCTGAAAACGTGCACACACGCTATATTTGCATCAATTGACTGTTCTTCAAACTGTACATTTCACATTGCTTCGCGACTGTTTTGTTTTTGAATACAGGGAGATTCCCATGTCGTTCGGGGGTATGGGAACATTGCTGCTCGAGATTGGTACACAGAGCTGCCCGATGCGGTCCGCCATATCGTGGATCAGGCCGGCTTCGGCGCATTCTGCAGGGGACACTCGCGCCTCACTGTGAGCAGGCCTCTCCTGGTTGCTCTAGTGGAGAGGTGGTGGGACACCACCGACTCCTTCCACTTCTCTGCTACGGGAGACATGACGATGACTCCCTATGATTTCTCGATACTCACCGGCATCGGGGTAGGGGGTGATCCGATCCCCTTCGATACCGACATTGATGAGTGGGAGGCCGCTCAGATCCACTTGCTTGGCGAGGTGCCGCCTCTCGCGCGTCCCGGCTTCGTTAGGTACTCATGGTTCGAGGTCCAGTTTAGGGTTCAGCCAGCCTTAGTTGAGGAGGCTCCGATGACCCAGGAGGTGGTGGAGCGATATGCGCGCAGCTTCCTCATGTTTCTGCTGGGGACGACCATTTTCGCCGATCGGGCGAACACTGTGGCCCTCTGCCTACTGAGCACTCTTGTGGATGTCACACAGATCTTGCGCTACGACTAGGGTGGCGCTGCCTTGGCCACTCTATGCGGATACATGAGCTCAGCCTCCCGTTGCAGCGGACAGTTGCTCGGGGGTTACTGGCGAGCTTGGGAGGTACATTTTTCTTCCTCTGTTTTACATTTCTGCTTTAGATTTTCTGTACTCTGTACATTGCACACACTGTGGTCTGCTTCACGTTGACTGTGTACTGTACACACGGCACACACATACCCTGTTTTACACTGACTGTACACTGCACAATACACGCCTCTGCAATTTCTGCTTTTGTTCTGTATTCTGCTCTATCTGATAAGCATACTGGTATTTACTCTGTAGTTGTGGGTTTACGCCTACTTTCCGAGGCTCGCACCGTGCCAAACGTGGAGACCCCTCTCGTCGTTCCGTTCTCTCGTCGCTTTGACGTGAGGTGCGTGCGGAGGCCCCGCGAGTCATTCATCTTCTTCCGCCGCTATTTCAACACCATCACCCCCGCAGAGGTATGTTTAACTTGCAGTTCATTTAAGCTTCGCTTCACACTGTATTTTCAATGGCAGTAGATAACAAATTGTATTTCATTTTCAGATCACCTGACAGCCTTGGGCTCCTTTGCCAGCGACGATGCAGGTGCGGTTTGTCGGTGCTGAGGAGACTGCTCGCTTCAGGATCTTGCTAGAGGGCCCGATCTGTCGGGCTTGGTACCTGGGTGAGCGTTTCCTACGCCAGACCCTAGGTTTACCAGAGCAGATAGTCCCGGTTCACCCTCCTGAGCACATGAGCGAGACAGAGAGGTTTACTCCCAAGCAGATGACTGACTATACGATCGGCTGGGAGGCAGATGGTTTCAGGGGCGAGGGTGACTACACAGAGTACGTCTGGACCTACATTATGCGGCCTCTGAGCGGTGGTCGTTGAGTTGAGCGAGAGAGGCCCACGGCGCCGACAGTTAGGGCAGGAGTAGGGGCAGGGACATCGAGGACAGCTCGAGTCCGTGGCAGGAGTGGAGCTCAGAGAGGGCGGGGAGCTGGATGGCCAGCGTTGCCCACTACGATGACATGCCGAGGACAGGGTGGGGAGACTTATCAGATCCCCATTGCTCCCCCTCCGGCTGATCATGAGTTAGTCGGGTTCTACGACTTATCTCCGGTATGTACTACTTCATCTTGCATCTTGCATTGTCATTTCATTTCAGTTTATTGATATTCCGCAGAATACTAATGCATCTAATCCTTTCGCAGGCCTCTTCCGAGTATACCCGCCAGTCCTTGGAGCTGACCGCCTCTGTGATGGGGATGTTCCAGCGGAGCCTTGACCTTCTAGCCATCTATGGCATTTCGGTATGTTCTTCTGGCCACGGTCTCGAACCATACATAAGCTGCTTCATATACTCTGATGCGTAGTACAACACCTGATACACTGCCCTCGCGGCATCTGATACACTGCAGCCCACAAACTGTTCTCATCATTATTCACAGCATTCATACACTGCACTCAAACACTGTATTCTGTACCGATACTCTGCTTACAGTATTCACGCACTGCACTCATACACTGCATTCTGTACTGATACTCTGTTCACTGTATTCACACACTGTACTCATACACTGCATTCTGTACTGATACTCTGTTCACAGTATTCACACACTGTACTCATACACTGCATTCTGTACTGATACTCTGTTCACAGTATTCACACACTGTACTCATACATTGCATTCTATATTGATACTCTATTCACAGTACACTGATGCATTTGCCTTTTGTACTTTTCAGTATCCCTTCCAGATTCCTATTGCGGGAGGTGCTCCGGCCGGACCTTCCGTTTCCACCCGAGATGGCAGAGTATACCCCGCACCAAAGCGGGGCGCACCCATGTAGGGAGTAGCTCACGGGCTCCAGTCCCTGATGATGATGATGATGAGTCCGAGGCTGAGGCTGAGGTAGGGTCGTCCGAGGAGGAGACCGGAGACGGCTCGGGCTCAGACTCAGATGACGATGCTAATGACGATGCTCCTGGACCTTCGTCCACGAAGAGGACGAGGACGGACCCCTAGACTTGAGGCCTTTTGACATTGATCCAGATTTTTGCTGTTTTTCTTCATTTTTGTACTTTTTCTTTTTGCTGGTAGCTAGAGTACCTTGTAATGCCGCAGGCAGGTTTTTGTTTCCAAAACTATGTACTTTGAAAAACATAATCACATGAAACAAAGCTTTTTATCTAAAAAAGTGTTACATTTGTACATTTCTATACATTGTATTGCATCACATCATATTACATCTCAATGTAAATGAAATTGATCTTTTGTCTTGAAAATTGAACACTTGCATTGTAATAACCAAATAACGAACCAGCCAACATCAAAACAACTCATACTAACCATTGCTCTATTCTGAACACACAGCCCATACTCTGCTGAGGATTAGTCTGCATACAGCCCATAACACAGCGTTTGGTTCATTCTACACACGGCAAACCCTGGACAAACAGTCCAATCTGAGAAAACAGAATACGATGGTGGAACCGGCTGAAGTTTAAGCACACTCGGATGCCCCAAATTTTCCCCTTTCTTCTTTTGCTTCGCATAAATGTAAAGTATGGTACAGCACTCTGAGCACAAACGATTTTTTGAAAATAAAGAAGGGTTTTCAACTGGGGTATCGAGCCTATAACTGAACGCAGCGAGGACGACTTGAACAAAAGGTACACGACCTAACCACAACGGGACATGCTCGGAAAAGACTTAAAACAAAAGTTGAGGTAAACAAAACAAAAGACACAACACACGGACGTGTTACAACGAGAGACCTCAAATCACGAGGAGCCAGTTCCTCCGGGTATTGTTTTCCACCCTTCCTCATTTGTGATTCTCACATCACTCGGCCCTCGGGCTCGGTTTTTCTATCAAAATCCTTTTGCTCACTTTTCTCTCATCGCACATCTCTCTATTCTTCAGTCTCTCATTTTTTTCATCCCTCCCCAGGGTGGTTAGTAGATGAATAGGAATTTGTGGGTTCACGCCCAACACGATTAGCTCGCGGCTATTTCCTCCCGGGACGTCTAGTCGAGGTTCTGGATGCAGTATCTTGATCCATTCCAATTTGTGCTTCGCACTTGGTTTGATACCTCATTGCTCAGAGGTTGTTGAGAGCTTTCAGTCCTTTACTGACAGCTTCAGTCGTGTCTTCCTCTGGCAAGTATGCTGGTGACGGGGGAAAGACAGGAAGCCTGACTCAACTGTGCCCCTAGTTCATCATTTTGACCATTTTTCTTGGTTTTGGTTTTCTACTAAAACAGTTTTGACCAAAATGAGAGTTAGATTAACATACTTGTTCGATTTTTGATTTGAAAATCATGCGAGTTAGGCTATGAGCACTGAAAATTTTCCTTTTTTGGGTCCGAGAAAATGGTCCAGTTTTGGAAAAGATAGAATAATTTTCGACAAAATAGTCAACCTCAGTAAAAATTCTCAAAAACTATTTTGGCAAACAGTCAATGCTCAATGAGCACGGAACTTACTCTCGAGATGCGCAATCTCGGATCGGAGGCGATGGAAAATTGCCCCTTGCTTGAAAAAGCTGCACGGCAACGGAAAGTTGCCCCTGGTTTGAACGGCGACTCATGGCAACTCATGGCAACGGAAAGTTGCCCTTTGTTTGGATGATGCCGCAGCATTTTGTAAACAGTCCTCATTGATGATTACGACCGAACTCTCGGACACGGAGAAGACAAAGATTGTCAGAACCAATATATGGACACAGTCACTTTGAAAGCATTGGTGGCTGGACTTCAAGATGAAGTTGCCTACGTATCCCAAACATGGGAATCAAGCCTACGTAGTTCACGGTGTCACAACCGAACTGTCGGATTTAGAGAAGGCAAGGATGATCAAAACCATTACATGGACAGAGTCGCTATGAAAGCGTTGGGGGCTGGACTTCGGAATGAAGTTGCCTACGTATCCCAAACATGGGAATCAAGCCTTACGTAGTTCCGGTTAAGGTACACTCGGGTATTTTAACCTTCACTTTTTAGGCTCTAACTTTTGCCAAGGCGCCCGATGCGGGTTTTCAACCTTGCGAGCTTTGTTTTTCTTTTCTTTTTTTTTTTGCTTTCTTTTCTTTATATACATTTTCTTCATTTTATTTTTCTTCTTTTCCTTTTTTTTTCTCTTTTTTTCTTTCTTTTGTATTTTTTCTTTGGTATTTTTATTTTTCCTTGCTCTAACTTTTGCCTGGGTCGCCCTTCCGGGTTTTCGGCCCAGCGAGCCTCTCAAAGGGTACAAGTCCATGCCAAATGCTTTTAGGGTTTTGAAGCCATCCGTATCCAGAGGTGGCTGTTGTTTATTGATTTGCAAAAGGATCCATCTCCGGCTCTTCAAGCACATCGGACATTTTGCCCTTGGTTTAAGGGGTGCTTCTGCGCTAGCTTCGCAAGCTTCTGTTGACGACGTCTGACCTCTTGATCTGACTTTGGCACCTTTTGTTCGAGGGCTGCTTTGAACCCGGCCACACAGGCCTCACATGGCGGTTGACTGTTGAACGTTCTTAATGGGTTCAAGGCTCGAAAGTAAACGGACTGAATCTCGAGGCTGAGAGCGATCCTAGGCTGTACAATCTCAAGAGCGATTCCACACAGGTCTTCGCAGGACCGAGCAAAACATTTTTTTTTGTTTTTGAAAGTTTTTACGAAAGCGACGAATTGCTCGCGCTGAAGATAGTGTGGAACCAGTCTGGGTCAAGCCAGGGTCCTTCTCAGTACTTACGCTAACAAGCATGATTTCATTCATTAAAGGCTTAGCACGCCTATCTTTCTCTCAAATTGATCAAAGTTTCGCAAAACCCGAGGAATTCCTTCCTCTTCGTTTTCATCATTACAGTGTTCAAAAAGGTTTTTTTTTTTTGAAAAAAACTTAGGCCATCACAATGATTTTCAGGGCACAAGAGAGCAGGTGGAATGTACTGTCGTTCCATTCGGATCCTCTGGCATAACAAGCTCAAAATAGCAATAAGCACGGAAACATGATAGCCACAGCTATTTCAATCGGATTTCCTGGTTGCAAATGGCTTCACAGCAGAGACAGACTCAGAAGAAAACAAAAGGGTAATTATAAAACAAAACAAAACGGTGTTCGAGGCAACAACCCCGGAACCACCCGACATTCTATACAAGCGGACTGACTCGCTACAACAAGACAGACCCTTAAGCAAAAAGAACTGACTCAAGACGATGAGACAGACTCAAAACAAAACAAAGAACTGACTCGATACCCAAGCCAGTATTTACAAAACTAGTATTCGCGGATGCTCAAAAATGCGTGCCAGACGCCACATCAAAAATACCGGGCGCCGCCCACAGGTGGTCCAACCCTGATCACATACTCGCAGTATCCTCAAAATCCAATAGCTGGGTAGTAACAGACTTGGCTGAGGTGGGTGGGAGGATAACCTCATTGTCGATCAAATCTTGCACCTTATGACGAAGGCGGAAACAATTATCGGTAGCATGACCAGTTTGCTGGTGGTACGCGCAGTACAAAGTAGCATCATGTGTGAGAGGGAGATTCTTCGGGAGAGGCCGAGGATCGAGGGGTTTAAGATGCCCTCTTTCGGCCAGGATCTGGAGTGCCTTGGACAAAGGCATGTAGAGAGCGTGAAAGACCATGCGCCCTCGGGGCAGGTACTTTGAAGTCTGAGTATTCTTGCTAGACGCACTAGCAAAAGGGTCGGCAGGCACTGCCTTGACCTTCTGATCTTTCCCAGGTGCAGGGTTGGGAGTGGAAGGAACGGTTCTGGCATGACGAGGCCTATCCCGGTTTTCTGACTGGCTTGTACTGCCTCCGGTTGGAGTGGGGAAAACATCATCCACAGCCTTAGCTACGACTGCGAATACCTGTTGTTTACTCATTCCCCCAACTTTCAAAGCCTCAACTGCCCACAACAGTTGTTCAATAGGATCGGCATCTGCCTCCATTTTGTTCTTGCCTCTGGCCTCAGCCTGATCGAGGGTTTGGGTTGATGTTGACACGTCATTGCCATAGCTAGAGGCAACCTCCGGTTGGCTAAGCTCGATTACAATCCGTCCCAATAGCGGGGGCTCCTGTGACACAAAATTTCCGACATATGGTGCAGCTGGTGGCGAAGCCGATATTCCGTAAGCAAGATCCGCCACGGACCTCTGGAGGTCACCTATCATCCCCATCAATTCGAATGTGGTGGGCTCGCGAGCCTGATACAACTGGGGGGCCCAGACCGGGTGCGCAGCAGGCGACCTGGGTGGATGCGGCACATCAACATTGGCCTCACTTTGCAAAGTGATTCCTTGATCTAATGCGGCTGTCATAACCACAATCTCTTCCGAATTCTGCGTCATGATAAGTCCGCCGTACTGAACAGTGACTGACGGATCAGATATCTATCTTGCCTCAGCAAGGGGGGAACACTGGCTATTCTGTATCAACTCTCTGAACTGAAGGGAAAAACAAGCAGCATTTCAGCCCAAATGGATCAAGCACAGGTGTAGCCGGACAACCGTACTCTACTACTGATCACTGTTCCCCAGAATCACTGCCCCAAAACACTGAATCGGATATCCACAGATATAACTGATTCCCACAAATTGATACTGGTGTCCTCAAGCCTTATACTCAAACTTGCAAACTGATATGCGCGTTCCTGTAGAGATACACTCTAAAGCATATAGCAAGTAAAAGAGCCAAAACACCCCTATGTTGGGGTAGGGTTTCCCTGTCCTATTTTGTCAGGAGCTAGGGTTTCACTACGCACGCAGCGGTTTCAAACAACCTAACATCGGGAAGCAACCTGTCCTAGCTTGGATGGTCACTATGGATTACGATATGCACTAGGTTGAATGGTCAAAAAGGGTGCCCCGTTAAAACTAGGGTTTGTGTTCCCATACTGGCAGAGCCCGCAACCGGTCAGCCTTATGGCATGCTTTGACAAAGTCAAGCCTCCGGCAGACCGCTCAGGAATAGCAGATGGCCAACACGGTGTCCTAGGCACACCAATGCACATGCAATGCAAAGAAACACATAAGTGTAGTCAAAACAGGATATCACGAGTTCGAGTCAAGTTCTCTAAAGTCCCCAGCGGAGTCGCCAGAAATTGTAGACGTCCCTGAACGCCCCGGGAGGATGACTCCCGTTTCGTTCATTTGGGTTCACTACAGTTCGGACTCAAATTGTCACGGTTCTAAATCTAAACCAAAGAGTCCAAATCCGGCAAATCGTTTTGGAAAACAGATTTTTGTAAAGAAGTGTCAAACATGGACTGCTTTGCCAGATACAGAGTCGCCACCTAAATATTTTTTATGGTGGAATTTAGGAAACCCTAACTCGTGCCTAAGGCCACGTGTCCGTCATCACCAAAGTTGCCTCGGCTCGGGAACTTGGGTACGATTGGGGAAGGTCAACTATGAGCACCCCCTCTCGCCCGATCAAAGATCGGCCTCTACTGACCATGATATCTAGTTTTGAAAACATTATGTGGTCTTATTCCGGTTATTAGCCTAGATTTACTACGTGATGCGCACAGCAAACAAGTATAGACTAAGTCGCCTAAATTGGAACGAAACATGTCATGTTTGTTTATTTGAAAATGGTTTGATGGTGCTACCCGCAAGTAGGCTAAGACATGAATTTTACCACCCTCAAGTGGGCTTAGAAAATATAATTTTGCCACTCTCAAGTGGGCTTAAAACTCGTATTCAACGCATTGTTCCAATTTAAGTAACATAACCTTCACCCACAGGCATTCAGACAGTTATAACACGTAAGCACATAGCCTCATGGTAAGCATGCTATCATGGCAACACTCACACTCATGCAAGGATGCTAAAACATAAATGCTTACCGAGTACTCCAAGCCAAAACAGAAACTAGTCAGTAATCATATGGGTGATCCTAGTTCATGTTAAGATGGCTAATGCAACACATGCAAGATGCAGCTACAATAGGCTCGGCTAATCTATGGATGGCATATGATGATGCTACAACTAACACGTATTCAACTTGGAATTGAAATACAATGCAGTTAGTATGATGCGCCGAGCCTGGTGCATGCAAGACAAATGTATGTATGCAAACATGCTAAGCATAAGGTATGCTAATTTAAATATGCCCTAAACTAACCATCGAAAGCTAGTAAATAAAAGGGAAGAAAGACGTGGGATTGGAAGACCTACACACACTCACACACACTTATTACAAATTTGCCCTCGCTCGGAGGGACCGAAAGAATAATACAGTTAATTAACCTACAAGCTAATTAAAATATTACAGACAATTAACTAGTTAAGCAAATTAACTCAGCTAATTAAAACAGTAAACAGCCTCAGGAAGAGGGTCCAATGCAATGCGTGTTCGGCTCCGCTCGGAAAGCCACTGCCATGCACAAGATGCCTCTGCTTTGACTGTTATCCTCCTCTGAAGACTGCACAAGTCCAGGATATGCTCTATGTACACTGTGGAACACCACCGGCTAGAAAGAATGGCCACCGGCCAAGGGGAGTGGTCACCGGCCACTGATTAAGCTATCGGCCACTTATGGATGGCCGGTCGGCACTGAAGATGGCCGGCCGGCCAGATCTTCCTGCAGAATCTGTTTTTGACAGCAACAGAGGGCAAAATATAGCATGGCAATGCATTTCAAGCAATGTGTGCACCAACCACACTCCTTATCATATTCATGACTCAAAGGATGATGGGCCTCGATTCTCGGACCACCAATTGCGCATTTCAATGCGTGATGGCCCAAGAAGCCAAGTATGCATTTGATTTCAAATGGAATGCAATGCATACAAACAAACAAAGGGGCTTTCAACCTCTATCATGGCTTGATCAAGAGGTGAAAGATGCGTATAATGCAATGCCACCTAAGTATGTTAACTAGGCGTGCAACATGAGCATATGGGAAGCATGTGAGGCATATAACAAGCATGCAAGTTAAATGAGCATACAAGGTACAATGCGAACATACAAACATGCAAAACATATGGCATGTTAAGCAACCAAAACAAAGAGGGGAATGCACGCCAAATGCAACACCATTTCAACATGCAACAACATGTCATAAGCCAAATATGCGACAACATGTTAAGGGGACTTAAAACAGGTCCAAGGCAGACCTAAACAATGCTAAGGGTACACCTAGATGGCATCTAAGTGGCCTAAACATGCAAGCACACACAAAGGCCTAAACAAGGGGGGCATAAGACAACAACCTTTTAACATATTAAAGGGGCATCAAATGCAAGCATACAAGCATGCTAAGAGGACTGAAATAACATAACAAGTGGTTCCAAACCACTGAAATGATGCAAGGATGGCATGCTAGAGGGATCAATGCTTAAGGCATACAAGGGGGATTACATGGTATCTATACAAAGCGGAACATGGATGGCCCAAACGACCAAAAACAGACCTCAAGCACATCAAAACAAGCATAAAAGCTTCACAAAGCTAAGCCAAAAACATGCTAGAAACAAGGCTCAAAGCACAAGGCATGTTAAGGCAATTCATGGCATTACAAGACATGTATGCTAAGCAAGCATGGTGTACCTAAACCAACTCACAACAATGCTATATCATGGCAAGATAAGCATAAAAAAATAGTTAAGGCATGGCCAACATACACTTAAACATGGTGCTCACTACTGAGGCTAAAATGGCCCTTTTCAAGGACAATAAGGAGAGGGGTGGCCCTCTCATTCTTAGGACCTTAAACCACCATCCTCACCACTAAAATCCCTCAAGATTTCAGTGGTGAGGAGGCCCAAACAAGGTGGTCCCGGAGCTCACCAAAAACACACAAAAATGGAGCCTAACAAGTCTTAAGAGGGGTCAAACAACCCCAACTGCCAAAACACTCTTAAACAACTATTTAGAGTAGGCAAAAAAAAGTTTTTTATATGTTATACACCAAGTCTAAAAATAGTTGCAAGGTAGTCAAAAAAGCTATGCAAAAATGGGGAATAAAAGGGGAAAGTGGTTACCCTTGAAGGCCCTCTTCACAAATGGTGGACCAGCAGCCTCCTTAGGTCCAAACCAGCTCCAAAACTTCAAGAACAACCTCTTAGTACCTCAGTAGCTAAAGGAAGGTGTGATGGTGGGTGTTTGTGCACAAAAGTAAGACAAAACATACACTAAACACAAAAGAGAGGGAGGTATAGATATAGGATAGATACACAACTCAACCCCTAAAACCAGAGCTCTCTAGAAAATGTTGTCTCACCACAAAGAGGGAGAAGAGGCCTCTTCTTATAGGGGATTCCATCTTGTAAAGCTTCCAAGGTAAGCTAACAAATGGGAGATCCCTCTATACACGTGTATGGAGGGGAGCAAAGTGTATGCCAGCTAGCATAAAAATATCTGCAAAGCAGATGCACAGTAGTTGGCCGGCCAAAAATGCAATTTGACCAAAAAAGATGGCCGGTCGACCATCTATAGTGCCGGCCGGCCAAACATTTAGCCGATGGCAACAAAACACAGCCGGTGGCCTCAAGCCATGGCCGGTGGAGTGTGAGGATGGCCCACAAGCCATTCTCTGCCCCTCCAAGGCAAAACACAAGTGTTTGGTGTAAAACCAGATACAAAACAGTCAAGTCGAGAGATCCTGAGGCAAGGCGCATAGCCGAGACCTCCGGAAACTCAAGACAAACACAGACAAGGATGATCACTGGGTCTTCGAGCGGTGACATCCAAGTCTTGAGGACGGTCAAAAATGGGGTGTCTACAGTTGCCTCTCTTTGACAGAACTCGAAAGTCATGACAATGACGGGAGTGACTGTCAAAGCCCAGAGACGACCCATTTTTGACAAGGCCGAAGACTTAGACAAAGCATACAAGCTACAGATAAAGATATGCGCCCGAAGGCAGGGGCAAAATGCAAGACAATGCACGAAACCGAGCATAACTTATGATCATGCAAAGAAAGCTGTAACGAAGCATAACATGCGACAGTTTTAAGCAAGCAAACGCAAATCCAACTACACTACAATGCAGAAAGGATGTAAGAGAATTATGCAATTCTCGATACATCTCACGCGGAGAATTCAATACCTGTCCGGTTCGTCTGGTTGCACCAGCCTCAAATGAACCGTACATACAATATCGTGCCTGAAAAAGAAAGCAACTTAACAGGTACGATATCGTTAGCAACATGCATAACATGCAAAATGAATGCAAAATGATATGTAATATATACAAAACTATGTATAATAATGCAAAAGAAAATGCAATGCAATTGAATCAAGATCCAATCATGAGCGGTTCAAAACCACACAAATGTCAAATAGATTGATGGAGGTAACAAGTCCGTCTACCATAGAAAAGGTGCCGCAACCCTCAAACCAACATACCAGCGTGGAATAGGCGCGTACACATGCAGAACTATGAGTGATGTAGACGGACACAAGAACAAGTAATTGGGTGGAATGACATAAGTGGGGAAATAACCCGCTAACGAAAGAACAATGATCCTAATGCTGGATGCAAAGATTACACTACAATGTAATATGTACAATGGATATGGCTCGCGGGCCAAAACATATCTTGCCTAGGAAAGGCATGGAGACAAACAAACCACATCTAACGCGGAAAATGGCGCCGTCACCCTCAAACCAACATACCAGCGTGGAATAGGCGGCGTACACCAAATCTCATAACCGTGTTTCAACATGAAAAGTATGGGCACATACCAGACCAAGCTCAACATAGGAAGGCGCAAGCCATAGATGGAAGTGATGCAGTAAATGCATGCAATCTACAATGCAATATATACAATATGCAATGGAATGGATAGGATACAATGGATAAGGCCTACGGCCAAACCGTGTCTTGCCTAGGAAAGGCATGGACACACACAAACCGCGTCTAACATAGAAAAGGTCATACAGAACTATGAGTGTATAGACGTGAAGAGTATGGGCACATACCAGACCAACCTCAACAGGGAAAGGCGCAAGCCATAGATGGAAGTGATGCAGCGAATGCATGCAAGCTACAATGCAATATATGCAAATATGCAATGGAATGGATAGTATACGATGGATAAGGCCTACGGCCAAACCGTGTCTTGCCTAGGAAAGGCATGGACACACACAAACCGCGTCTAACATAGAAAAGGTCATACAGAACTATGAGTGTATAGACGTGAAGAGTATGGGCACATACCAGACCAAGCTCAACATGGAAAGGCGCAAGCCATAGATGGAAGTGATGCAGTGAATGCATGCAAGCTACAATGCAATATATACAAATATGCAATGGAATATATAGAGTGAATGCATGACATATGCAATATTTACAATGATGCAATGGAATGTATAGGGTGAATGCATGACATATGCAATATTTACAATGATGCATGACATATGCATGTTTGTTGTTTTTTTTTTGTTTGTGTTTTTGAAATGCATGTCGCATGGAATGCGCGACAACGCAAGTCGCTTGCAATGCATGATAATGCAAATGGACTGTGCGTGACAACGTGCGGCTTTTGAAATGCATGATAATGCAAATGAACTGTGCACATCAATGCACCAATGGTCTTGCACCTTCCAAGGAGTTAAGGTCTCCTAGACCGTGCATATTTAAGGTCTCGCCTGACCGTGGCGAAAATGCATAACAATGCGAATACGACATGCGCATGACAATGCGAGGTGCGCGCGCGACAATGCGAATGAAATGACGCATAATTAGCACGTGTTCAAGACAGAGCGTCGTAACGCAACGCATGTTGGGGAACTTTCGAATCTTGAAAGAGGCAAAAGGATACAAGAAGGATACAACTTGCACATATTCGAGTGCCACGCACAGAAGACACGGTCCGAGGTCAAAACGAGGCCGATTGAGCTTCGGCAATGCCATTTCTTGCACTATCTTGAGCAATGAATGCCCCAAACTATACATCTGACCCAAACAAGGTTGTAGAAGGCTCATCGGCCATAAGGGGAGGTCACCGGGCATGCACCGGCCATCAAATCATTCCAATGGCCAATCATTTGGCCGACCGGCCAAAAATGTGGCCGACCGGCCAAACATGCCTGATTCGGGGCAGTTTGGACTTTTGACCTTGGGTCTTTTAAAATAGGGTTTCAAACCCTATTCTTTTCACTTTGCTTGGCCGAAATTCTTTCCTTCCTCTCTCTAGAGCATTTTCCTCTCTTCCATCCTCGTTTTTCGTGTGTTTTCAACACTTTTGGTCGTTTGATTCGCGAAGTTCTTCGCGTTTCGAACATTTTCGTCCGAACAAAACTACGCTTTGGTGCCTCCTTTTCGATTTTCGCCTCTTGGGGTTTGTTTCCCCCAAGTTTTTCTTGATCTTCGTGTCTTTTCCGCCTTTCGGCTTTTCCGGCCATTTTCCGCCCTCTCGGGGTTGACTTTCCGTTGACTTTTCGCATTCTCTCCCGGTCTTCACTCTTCTGGTCATTTTCTCGTCACTCTTGACATGGCAGACAATATTCCACGGGGCGGGATTCCCCCGGATCATGAGATGGATCCCAGGGCCGAGCTCCTCCCCTTGAGCGTCCGCCCGTTCGACCCAGCGACCTACCGGCCGACGATTCACATATTACCTCCCGACGGACTTCGCCAGTTCAGGAGCTTCGATAGGACGATGGCTCCAGAGCTTCTTCTGTGCGAGCCGGTATCCCATTTGTCTTTTGGCACTTCTGAGGTACAGTCTTTCCTCTTTATTATTTTCCGCAATGTAGAACATTATAACTGCCATAGTTGATTCTACTCTTTAACTGCTTAGCCCGGATACACCGATACACTGTATACTGTGGTTGACTGTGAACACACTTGTACTTGATATCTGTTTGAACTGAAAACGTGCACACGCATACTGTATTTTCCCCGAATCACTCAAACACACTGACACACATCATACACAGTAATTCACTGCGAGCACACCGACACCCGATATCTGTTTGAACTGAAAATGTGCACACACGCTGTATCTGTACTGAACTACCCAAACACACTGACACATCACATGTTGTAGTTCACTGTAAGCACACTAGCACCCAGTATTTGTTTGAATCTGAAAACGTGCACACACGCTATATTTGCATCAATTGACTGTTCTTCAAACTGTACATTTCACATTGCTTCGCGACTGTTTTGTTTTTGAATACAGGGAGATTCCCGTGCCGTCCGGGGGTATGGGAACATTGCCGCTCGAGATTGGTACACGGAGCTGCCCGATGCGGTCCGCCATATCGTGGATCAGGCGGGCTTCGGCGCATTCTGCAGGGGACTCTCACGCCTCACTGCGAGCAGGCCTCTCCTTGCTGCTCTAGTGGAGAGGTGGTGGGACACCACCGACTCCTTCCACTTCTCTGCTACGGGAGACATAACGATGACTCCCTATGATTTCTCGATGCTCACCGGCATCGGGGTAGGGGGTGATCCGATCCCCTTCGATACCGACATGGATGAGTGGGAGGCCGCTCAGATCCACTTGCTTGGCGAGGTGCCGCCTCTCGCGCGTCCTGGCTTCGTCTGGTACTCATGGTTCGAGGTCCAGTTCAGGGTTCAGCCAGCCTTAGTTGAGGAGGCTCCGATGACCCAGGAGGCGGTGGAGCGATATGCGCGTGGCTTCCTCATGTTTCTGCTGGGACGACCATTTTCGCCGATCGGGCGAACACCATGCCCCTCTTCCTGGTGAGCGCTCTTGTGGATGTCACACAGATCTTGCGCTACAACTGGGGTGGCGCTGCCTTGGCCACTCTATACGGATACATGAGCTCAGCCTCCCGTTGCAGCGGACAGTTGCTCGGGGGTTACTGGCGAGCTTGGGAGGTATTATTTTCTTCCTCTGTTTTACATTTCTGCTTTAGATTTTCTGTACTCTGTACATTGCACACACTGTGGTCTGCTTCACGTTGACTGTATACTGTACACACGGCACACACATACCCTGTTTTACACTGACTGTACACTGCACACGCTGTACACCTTGCACAATACACTGCACAATACACGGCTCTGCAATTTCTGCTTTTGTTCTGTATTCTGCTCTATCTGATAAGCATACTGGTATTTACTCTGTAGTTGTGGGTTTACGCCTACTTTCCGAGGCTCGTGCCCGTGCCAGACGTGGAGACCCCTCTCGTCGTTCCGTTCTCTCGCCGCTTTGACGTGAGGTGCGTGCGAAGGCCCCGCGAGTCATTCATCTTCTTCCGCCGCTATTTCGACACCATCACCCCCGCAGAGGTATGTTTAACTTGCAATTCATTTAAGCTTCGCATGACACTGTATTTTCAATGGCAGTAGATAACAAACTGTATTTCATTTTCAGATCACCTGACAGCCCTGGGCTCCTTTGCCAGCGACGATGCGGGCGCGGTTTGTCGGTGCTGAGGAGACCACTCGCTTCAGGATCTTGCTAGAGGGCCCGGTCTGTCGGGCTTGGTACCTGGGTGAGCGTTACCTACGCCAGACCCTAGGTTTATCAGAGCAGATAGTCTCGGTTCACCCTCCTGAGCACATGAGGGAGACAGAGAGGTTTACTCCCGGAGCAGATGACTGATTATACAATCGGCCGGGAGGCAGATGGTTTCAGGGGCGAGGGCGACTACACAGAGTACGTCTGGACCGACATTATGCGGCCTCTGAGCGGTGGTCGTCGAGTTGAGCGAGAGAGGCCCGCGGCGCCGGCAGTTAGGGCAGGAGCAGGGGCAGGGACATCGAGGACAGCTCGAGTCCGTGGCAGGAGTGGAGCTCGGAGAGGGCGAGGAGCTGGATGGCCGGCGTTGCCCACTACGATGACATGCCGAGGACAGGGTAGGGAGACTTATCAGATCGCCATTGCTCCCCCTCCGGCTGATCATGAGTTAGTCGGGTTCTACGACTAACCTCCGGTATGTACTACTTCATCTTGCATCTTGCATTGTCATTTCATTTCAGTTTATTGATATTTCGCAGAATACTAATGCATCTAATCCTTTCGCAGGCCTCTTCCGAGTATACCCGCCAGTCCTTGGAGTTGACCGCCTCTGTGATGGGGATGTTCCAGCGGAGCCTTGATCTTCTAGCCATCTATGGCATTCCAGTATGTTCTTCTGGCCACGGTCTCGAACCATACATAAGTTGCTTCATATACTCTGATGCGTAGTACAACACCTGATACACTGCCCTCGCGGCATCTGATACACTACAGCCCACAGACTGTTCTCATCATTATTCACGGCAGTCATACACTGCAGTCAAACACTGTATTCTGTACCGATACTCTGCTTACAGTATTCACGCACTGTACTCATACACTGCATTCTGTACTGATACTCTGTTCACTGTATTCACACACTGTACTCATACACTGCATTCTGTATTGATACTCTGTTCACAGTATTCACACACTGTACTCATACACTGCATTCTGTACTGATACTCTGTTCACAGTATTCACACACTGTACTCATACACTGCATTCTGTATTGATACTCTACTCACAGTATACTGATGCATTTGTCTTTTGTACTTTTCAGCATCCGTTCCAGATTCCTACTGCGGGAGGTGCTCCGGCCAGACCTTCCGTTTCCACCCGAGATGGCAAAGTATACCCCGCACCAAAGCGGGGCACACCCATGTAGGGAGTAGCTCACGGGCTCCAGTCCCTGATGATGATGATGTTGAGTTCGAGGCTGAGGCAGAGGTAGAGTCTTCCGAGGAGGAGACTGGAGACGGCTCCGGCTCAGACTCAGATGACGATGCTCCTGGACCTTCGTTCACGAAGAGGACGAGGACGGACCCCTAGACCTGAGGCCTTTTGACATTGATCCAGATTTTTGTTGTTTTTCTTCATTTTTGTACTTTTTCTTTTTGCTGGTAGCTAGAGTACCTTGTACTGCCGCAGGCAGGTTTTTGTTTCCAAAACTATGTACTTTGAAAAAGATAATGACATGAAACAAAGCTTTTTATCTAAAAAAGTGTTACATTTGTACATTTCTATACATTGTATTGCATCACATCATATTACATCTCAATGTAAATAAAATTGATCTTTTGTCTTGAAAATTGAACACTTGCATTGTAATAACCAGATAACGAACCAGCCAACAGCAAAACAACTCATACTAACCACTGCTCTATTCTGAACACACAGCCCATACTCTGCTGAGGATTAGTCTGCATACAGCCCATAACACAGCGTTTGGTTTATTCTACACACGGCAAACCCTGGACAAACAGTCCAATCTGAGAAGACAGAATACGAAGGTGGAACCGGCTGAAGTTGAAGCCAATGTTTTCAAAACCAGACCGGTGAGTGAACCGGAAAAGGGACTGGGTGGATGGGTCACCGGTTCAACCGCCGGGTCAAAGCGGTCGAACCGTGACGTCAAAATTAATATTATATAATTAAAAAATATAATTATAAATTATAAATAAATAAAAATATATATAAATAATCAAATAAAAATAAAAATTGTTGCATAATATTTATTAATAATGTTTTATAAAGTCTTAATTGATAAAAAAAGGTCACTTATTTTAAAGAAATTAAATTTTTTAAACATTCCCTCCAAATAAATTGATTGAATGCTAGATTTAATTTTGGAGGGAAATGAAATTTTCAACTCTCCCTCCAATCAATATGTTTCAAATTATTTGATTGAATCCCACATAGAATTTTGTAGGTTCTCTTTGAAAAATCTTTTCCTATAAATAGGAATAGACTTTCATATTGTTCTCAAGCTTTCAATGAGACTCTTCCTTATGAGAAGAAACTCTTGAAATAAGAATTTTTAGTCAAAATTTTGAAATATATATTTATATATATATATATAAGAAAGAAAGAAAGAAAGAAAAGAAAGAAAATTAAAAAGAAAAACTGAAAAAAAAAAAAAAAAAAAAACCTGACCGGTTTTGTCCGATTCGACCACTGGTTCACCGGTTTTACCGGTTCGACCAGTGGGTCACCGGGTTTTCCCTGTTTTTGCCCCTATCCGGTTTCAAGGGGTTGACCGGACCGAAACTAGGCCCGGTTCCCGGTCCAACCGGTTCGACCGGCCGGTCCGGTCCGGGTTTGAAAACATTGGTTGAAGCACACTCGAATGCCCCAAATTTTCCCCTTTCTTCTTTTGCTTCGCATAAATGTAAAGAATGGTACAGCACTCTGAGCACAAACGATTTTTTGTAAATAAAGAAGGGTTTTCAACCGGGGTATCGAGCCTACAACTGAACGCAGCGAGGACGACTCGAACAAAAGGTACACGACCTAACCACAACAGGACATGCTCGGAAAAGACTTAAAAACAAAGTTGAGGTAAACAAAACAAAAGCACGACACACGGACATGTTACAACGAGAGACCTCAAATCGCGAGGAGCCAGTTCCTCCGGGTATTGTTTTCCACCCTTCCTCATTTGTGATTCTCACATCACTCGGCCCTCAGGCTCGGTTTTTCTCTCAAAATCCTTTTGCTCACTTTTCTCTCATCGCACATCTCTCTATTCTTCAGTCTCTCATTTTTTTCATCCCTCCCCAGGGTGGTTAGTAGATGAATAGGAAATTGTGGGTTCACGCCCAACACGATTAGCTCACGGCTATTTCCTCCCGGGACGTCTAGTCGAGGTTTCGGATGCAGTATCTTGATCCATTCCAATTTGTGCTTCGCACTTGGTTTGATACCTCATTGCTCAGAGGTTGTTGAGAGCTTTCAGTCCTTTACTGACAGCTTCAGTCGTGTCTTCCTCTGGCAAGTATGCTGGTGACGGGGGAAAGACAGGAAGCCTGACTCAACTGTGCCCCTAGTTCATCATTTTGACCATTTTTCTTGGTTTTGGTTTTCTACTAAAACAATTTTGACCAAAATGAGAGTTAGATTAACATACTTGTTCGATTTTTGATTTGAAAATCATGCGAGTTAGGCTATGAGCACTGAAAATTTTCCTTTTTTGGGTCCGAGAAAATGGTCCAGTTTTGGAAAAGATAGAATAATTTTCGAGAAAATAGTCAACCTCAGTAAAAATTCTCAAAAACTATTTTTGCAAACAGTCAATGCTCAATGAGCACGGAACTTACTCTCGAGATGCGCAATCTCGGATCGGAGGTGATGGAAAATTGCCCCTTGCTTGAAAAAGCTGTACGGCAACGGAAAGTTGCCCCTGGTTTGAACGGCGACTCATGGCAACTCATGGCAACGGAAAGTTGCCCCTTGTTTGGATGATACCGCAGCATTTTGTAAGCAGTCCTCATTGATGATTACGACCGAACTCTCGGACAAGAAGAAGACGAAGATGGTCAGAACCAATATATGGACACAGTCACTTTGAAAGCGTTGGTGGCTGGACTTCAAGATGAAGTTGCCTATGTATCCCAAACATGGGAATCAAGCCTACGTAGTTCACGGTGTCACAACCGAACTGTCGGATTTAGAGAAGGCAAGGATGATCAAAACCATTACATGGACAGAGTCGCTATGAAAGCGTTGGGGGCTGGACTTCGGAATTAAGTTGCCTACGTATCCCAAACATGGGAATTAAGCCTTACGTAGTTCCGGTTAAGGTACACTCGGGTATTTTAACTTTCACTTTTTAGGCTCTAACTTTTGCCAAGGCGCCCGATGCGGGTTTTCAACCTTGTGAGCTTTGTTTTTCTTTTCTTTTCTTTTTTTTGCTTTCTTTTCTTTATATACATTTTCTGCATTTTTTTTTTCTCTTTTTTTCTTTCTTTTGTATTTTTTCTTTGGTATTTTTATTTTTCCTTGCTCTAACTTTTGCCTGGGTCGCCCTTCCGGGTTTTCGGCCCAGCGAGCCTCTCAAAGGGTACAAGTCCATGCCAAATGGTTTTAGGGTTTTGAAGCCATCCGTATCCAGAGGTGGCTGTTGTTTATTGATTTGCAAAAGGATCCATCTCCGGCTCTTCAAGCACATCGGACATTTTGCCCCTGGTTTAAGGGGTGCTTTTGCGCTAGCTTCGCAAGCTTCTGTTGACGACGTCTGACCTCTTGATCTGACTTTGGCGCCTTTTGTTCGAGGGCTGCTTCGAACCCGGCCACACAGGCCTCACATGGCGGTTGACTATTGAACGTTCTGAATGGGTTCAAGGCTCGAAAGTAAACGGACTGAATCTCGAGGCTGAGAGTGATCCTAGGCTGTACAATCTCAAGAGCGATTCCACACAGGTCTTCGCAGGACCGCGCAAAACATTTTTTTTTGTTTTTGAAAGTTTTTACGAAAGCGACGAATTGCTCGCGCTGAAGATAGTGTGGAACCAGTCTGGGTCAAGCCAGGGTCTTTCTCAGTACTTACGCTAACAAGCATGATTTCATTCATTAAAGGCTTAGCACGCCTATCTTTCTCTCAAATTGATCAAAGTTTTGCAAAACCCAAGGAATTCCTTCCTCTTCGTTTTCATCATTACAGTGTTCAAAAAGGTTTTTTTTTTTTGAAAAAAACTTAGGCCATCACAATGATTTTCAGGGCACAAGTGAGCAGGTGGAATGTACTGTCGTTCCATTCGGATCCTCTGGCATAACAAGCTCAAAATAGCAATAAGCACGGAAACATGATAGCCGCAGCTGTTTCAATCAGATTTCCTGGTTGCAAATGGCTTCACAGCAGAGACAGACTCAGAAGAAAACAAAAGGGTAATTATAAAACAAAACAAAACGGTGTTCAAGGCAACAACCCCGGAACCACCCGACATTCTATACAAGCGGACTGACTCCCTACAACAAGACAGACCCTTAAGCAAAAAGAACTGACTTAAGACGATGAGACAGACTCAAAACAAAACAAAGAACTGATTCGATACCCAAGCCAGTATTTACAAAACTAGCATTCGCGGATGCTCAAAAATGCGTGCCAGACGCCACATCAAAAATACCGGGCGCCGCCCACAGGTGGTCCAACCCTGATCACATACTCGCAGTATCCTCAAAATCCAATAGCTGGGTAGTAACAGACTTGGCTGAGGTGGGTGGGAGGATAACCTCATTGTCGATCAAATCTTGCACCTTATGACGAAGGCAGAAACAATTATCGGTAGCATGACCAGTTTGCTGGTGGTACGCGCAGTACAAAGTAGCATCATGTGTGAGAGGGAGATTCTTCAGGAGAGGCCGAGGCTCGAGGGGTTTAAGATGCCCTCTTTCGGCCAGGATCTGGAGTGCCTTAGACAAAGGCATGTATAGAGCGTGAAAGACCCTACGCCCTCGGGGCAGGTACTTTGAAGTCTGAGTATTCTTGCTAGACGCACTAGCGAAAGGGTCGGCAGGCACTGCCTTGACCTTCTGATCTTTCCCAGGTGCAGGGTTGGGAGTGGAAGGAACGGTTCTGGCATGACGAGGCCTATCCTGGTTTTCTGACTGGCTTGTACTGCCTCCGGTTGGAGTGGGGAAAACATCATCCACAGCCTTAGCTACGACTGCGAATACCTGTTGTTTACTCATTCCCCCGGCTTTCAAAGCCTCGACTGCCCACAACAGTTGTTCAATAGGATCGGCATCTGCCTCCATTTTGTTCTTGCCTCTGGCCTCAGCCTGATCGAGGGTTTGGGTTGATGTTGACACGTCATTGCCATAGCTAGAGGCAACCTCCGGTTGGCTAAGCTCGATTACAATCCGTCCCAATAGCGGGGGCTCCTGTGACACAAAATTTCCGGCATATGGTGCAGCTGGTGGCGAAGCCGATATTCCGTAAGCAAGATCCGCCACGGACCTCTGGAGGTCACCTATCATCCCCATCAATTCGAATGTGGTGGGCTCGCGAGCCTGATACAACTTGGGGGCCCAGACCGGGTGCGCAGCAGGCGACCTGGGTGGATGCGGCACATCAACATTGGCCTCACTTTGCAAAGTGATTCCTTGATCTAATGCGGCTGCCATAACCACAATCTCTTCCGAATTCTGCGTCATGATAAGTCCGCCGTACTGAACGGTGACTGACGGATCAGATATCTGTCTTGCCTCAGCAAGGGGGGAACACTGGCTATTCTGTATCAACTCTCTGAACTGAAAGGAAAAACAAGCAGCATTTCAGCCCAAATGGATCAAGCACAGGTGTAGCCGGACAACCGTACTCTACTACTGATCACTGTTCCCCAGAATCACTGCCCTAAAACACTGAATCAGATATCCACAGATATAACTGATTCTCACAAATTGATACTGGTGTCCTCAGGCCTTATACTCAAACTTGCAAACTGATATGCGCGTTCCTGTAGAGATACACTCTAAAGCATATAGCAAGTAAAAGAGCCAAAACACAACCCTATGTTGGGGTAGGGTTTTCCTATCCTATTTTGTCAGGAGCTAGGGTTTCACAACGTACGCAGCGGTTTCAAACAACCTAACATCGGGTAAGCAACCTGTCCTAGCTTGGAATGGTCACTATGGATTACGATATGCACTAGGTCGAATGGTCAAAAAGGGTGCCCCGGTAAAACCGGGGTTTGTGTTCCCATATTGGCAGAGCCCGCAACCAGTCAGCCTTATAGCATGCTTTGACAAAGTCAAGCCTCCGGCAGACCGCGCAGGAATAGCAGATGGCCAACACGGTGTCCTAGGCGCACCAATGCACATGCAATGCAAAGAAACACATAAGTGTAGTCAAAACAGGATATCACGAGTTCGAGTCAAGTTCTCTAAAGTCCCCAGCGGAGTCGCCAGAAACTGTAGACGTCCCCGAACGCCCCGGGAGGATGACTCCCGTTTCGTTCATTTGGGTTCACTACAGTTCGAACTCAAATTGTCACGGTTGTAAATCTGAACCAAAGAGTCCAAATCCGGCAAACCATTTTGGAAAACAGATTTTTGTAAAGAAGTGCCAAACATAGACTGCTTTGCCAGATGCAGAGTCGCCACCTAAATATTTTTTATGGGGTAATTTAGGAAACCCTGACTCGTGCCTAAGGCCACGTGTCCGTCATCATCAAAGTTGCCACGGCTCGGGAACTTGGGTACGATTGGGGAAGGTCAGCTATGAGCACCTCCTCTCGCCCGATCAAAGATCGGCCTCTACTAACCATGATATCTAGTTTTGAAAACATTATGTGTTCTTATTCCAGTTATTAGCCTAGATTTACTACGTGATGCGCACAACAAACAAGTATAGACTAAGTCGCCTAAATTGGAACGAAACATGTCATGTTTGTTTATTTGAAAATGGTTTGATGGTGCTACCCGCAAGTAGGCTAAGACATGAATTTTGCCACCCTCAAGTGGGCTTAGAAAATATAATTTTGCCACTCTCAAGTGGGCTAAAAACTCGTATTCAATGTGTTGTTCCAATTTAAGTAACTCAACCTTCACCCACTGGCATTCAGGCAGTTATAACACGTAAGCACATAGCCTCATGGTAAGCATGCTATCATGGTAACACTCACACTCATGCAAGGATGCTAAAACATAAATGCTTACCGAGTACTCCAAGCCAAAACAGAAACTAGTTAGTAATCATATGGGTGATCCTAGTTCATATTAAGATGGCTAATGCAACACATGCAAGATGCAACTACAATAGGCTCGGCTAATCTATGGATGGCATATGATGATGCTACAACTAACACGTATTCAACTTGGAATTGAAATACAATGCAGTTAGTATGATGCGCCGAGCCCGGTGCATGTAAGACAAATGTATGTATGCAAACATGCTAAGCATAAGGTATGCTAATTTAAATATGCCCTAAACTAACCATTGAAAGCTAGTAAATAAAAGGGAAGAAAGACGTGGGATTGGAAGACCTGCACACACTCACACACACTTATTACAAATTTGCCCTCGCTCGGAGGGACCGAAAGAATAATACAGTTAATTAACCTACAAGCTAATTAAAATATTACAGACAATTAACTAGTTAAGCAAATTAACTAAGCTAATTAAAACAGTAAACAGCCGCGGGAAGAGGGTCCAATGCAATGCGTGTTCAGCTCCGCTCGGAAAGACACTGCCATGCACAAGATGCCTCTGCTTTGACTGTTATCCTCCTCTGAAGACTGCACAAGTCCCAGGATATGCTCTGTGCATACTGTGGAACACCACCGGCTAGAAAGAATGGCCACCGGCCAAGGGGAGTGGTCACCGGCCACTGATTAAGCTATCGGCCACTTATGGATGGCCGGTCGGCACTGAAGATGGCCGGCCGGCCAGATCTTTCTGCAGAATCTGTTTTTGACAGCAGCAGAGGGCAAATATAGCATGGCAATGCATTTCAAGCAATGTGTGCACCCACCACACTCCTTATCATATTCATGACTCAAAGGAGGATGGGCCTCGATTCTCGGACCACCAATCGCGCATTTCAATGCGTGATGACCCAAGAAGCCAAGTATGCATTTGATTTCAAATGGAATGCAATGCATACAAACAAACAAAGGGGCTTTCAACCTCTATCATGGCTTGATCAAGAGGTGAAAGATGCATATAATGCAATGCCACCTAAGTATGTTAACTAGGCGTGCAACATGAGCATATGGGAAGCATGTGAGGCATATAACAAGCATGCAAGTTAAATGAGCATACAAGGTACAATGCCAACATACAAACATGCAAAACATATGGCATGTTAAACAACCAAAACAAAGAGGGGAATGCACACCAAATGCAACACCATTTCAACATGCAACAACACGTCATAAGCCAAATATGTGACAACATGTTAAGGGGACTTAAAACAGGTCCAAGGCAGACCTAAACAATGCTAAGGGTACACCTAGATGGCATCTAAGTGGCCTAAACATGCAAGCACACACAAAGGCCTAAACAAGGGGGGCATAAGACAACAACCTTTTAACATATTAAAGGGGCATCAAATGCAAGCATACAAGCATGCTAAGAGGACTGAAATAACATAACAAGTGGTTCCAAACCACTGAAATGATGCAAGGATGGCATGCTAGAGGGATCAATGCTTAAGGCATACAAGGGGGATTACATGGTATCTATACAAAGCGGAACATGGATGGCCCAAACGACCAAAAACAGACCTCAAGCACATCAAAACAAGCATAAAAGCTTCACAAAGCTAAGCCAAAAACATGCTAGAAACAAGGCTCAAAGCACAAGGCATGTTAAGGCAATTCATGGCATTACAAGACATGTATGCTAAGCAAGCATGGTGTACCTAAACCAACTCACGACAATGCTATATCATGGCAAGATAAGCATAAAAAAATAGTTAAGGCATGGCCAACATACACTTAAACAAGGTGCTCACTAATGAGGCTAAAATGGCCCTTTTCAAGGACAATAAGGAGAGGGGGTGGCCCTCTCCTTCCTAGGACTTTAAACCACCATTCTCACCACTAAAATCCCTCAAGATTTCAGTGGTGAGGAGGCCCAAACAAGGTGGTCCCGGAGCTCACCAAAAACACACAAAAATGGAGCCTAACAAGGCTTAAGAGGGGTCAAACAACCCCAACTGCCAAAACACTCTGAAACAACTATTTAGAGTAGGCAAAAACAAGATTTTTATATGTTATACACCAAGTCTAAAAATAGTTGCAAGGTAGTCAAAAAAGCTATGCAAAAATGGGGAATAAAAGGGGAAAGTGGTTACCCTTGAAGGCTCTCTTCACAAATGGTGGACCAGCAGCCTCCTTAGGTCCAAACCAGCTCCAAAACTTCAAGAACAACCTCTTAGTACCTCAGTAGCTAAAGGAAGGTGTGATGGTGGGTGTTTGTGCACAAAACTAAGACAAAACACACACTAAACACAAAAGAGAGGGAGGTATAGATATAGGATAGATACACAACTCAAACCCTAAAACCAGAGCTCTCTAGAAAATGTTGTCTCACCACAAAGGGGGAGAAGAGGCCTCCTCTTATAGGGGATTCCATCTTGTAAAGCTTCCAAGGTAAGCTAACAAGAGGGAGATCCCTCCATACACGTATATGGAGGGGAGCAAAGTGTATGCCAGCTAGCATAAAAATATCTACAAAGCAGATGCACAGTAGTCGGCCGGCCAAAAATGCAATTTGACCAAAAAAGATGGCCAGTCGACCATCTATAGTGCCGGCCGGCCAAACATTTGGCCGATGGCAACAAAACACAGCCGGTGGCCTCAAGCCATGGCCGGAGGAGTGTGAGGATGGCCCACAAGCCATTCTCTGCCCCTCCAAGGCAAAACACAAGTGTTTGGTGCAAAACCAGACACAAAACAGTCAAGTCGAGAGATCCTGAGGCAAGGCGCGTAGCCGAGACCTCCGGGAACTCAAGACAAACACAGACAAGGATGATCACCGGGTGTTCGAGCGGTGACGTCCAAGTCTTGAGGACGGTAAAAAATGGGGTGTCTACAGTTGCCTCTCTTTGACAGAACTCGAAAGTCATGACAATGACGGGAGTGACTGTCAAAGCCCAGAGACGACCCATTTTTGACAAGGCCGAAGACTTAGACAAAGCATACAAGCTACAGATAAAGATATGCGCCCGAAGGCAGGGGCAAAATGCAAGACAATGCACGATGCCGATCATAACTTATGATCATGCAAAGGAAGCTGTAACGAAGCATAACATGCGACAGTTTTAAGCAAGCAAACGCAAATCCAACTACACTACAATGCAGAAAGGATGTAAGAGAATTATGCAATTCTCGATACGTCTCACGCGGAGAATTCAATACCTGTCCGGTTCGTCTGGTTGCACCAGCCTCAAATGAACCGTACATACAATATCGTGCCTGAAAAAGAAAGCAACTTAACAGGTACGATATCGTTAGCAACATGCATAACATGCAAAATGATATGTAATATATACAAAACTATGTATAATAATGCAAAAGAAAATACAATGCAATTGAATCATGATCCAATCATGAGCGGTTCAAAACCACACAAATGTCAAATAGATTGACGGAGGTAACAAGTCCGTCTACCATAGAAAAGGTGCCGCAACCCTCAAACCAACATACCAGCGTGGAATAGGCGCGTACACATGCAAAACTATAAGTGATGTAGACGGACACAAGAACAAGTAATTGGGTGGAATGACATAAGTGGGGAAATAACCCGCTAACGAAAGAACAATGATCATAATGCTGGATGCAAAGATTACACTACAATGTAATATGTACAATGGATATGGCTCGCGGGCCAAAACATATCTTGCCTAGGAAAGGCATGGACACAAACAAACCACATCTAACACGGAAAATGGCGCCGTCACCCTCAAACCAACATACCAGCGTGGAATAGGCGGCGTACACCAAATCTCATAACCGTGTTTCAACATGAAAAGTATGGGCACATACCAGACCAAGCTCAACATAGAAAGACGCAAGCCATAGATGGAAGTGATGCAGTAAATACATGCAATCTACAATGCAATATATACAATATGCAATGGAATGGATAGGATACAATGGATAAGGCCTACGGCCAAACCGTGTCTTGCCTAGGAAAGGCATGGACCGCGTCTAACATAGAAAAGGTCATACAGAACTATGAGTGTATAGACGTGAAGAGTATGGCACATACCAGACCAAGCTCAACATGGAAAGGCGCAAGCCATAAATGGAAGTGATACAGTGAATGCATGCAAGCTACAATGCAATATATACAAATATGCAATGGAATGGATAGGATACAATGGATAAGGCCTACGGCCAAACCGTGTCTTGCCTAGGAAAGGCATGGACACACACAAACCACGTCTAACATAGAAAAGGTCATACAGAACTATGAGTGTATAGACGTGAAGAGTATGGGCACATACCAGACCAAACTCAACATGGAAAGGCGCAAGCCATAGATGGAAGTGATGCAATGAATGCATGCAAGCTACAATGCAATATATACAAATATGCAATGGAATATATAGAGTGAATGCATGACATATGCAATATTTACAATGATGCAATGGAATGTATAGGGTGAATGCATGACATATGCAATATTTACAATGATGCATGACATATGCAATATTTACAATGATGCATGACATATGCATGTTTGTTGTTTTTTTTTTGTTTGTGTTTTTGAAATGCATGTCGCATGGAATGCGCGACAACGCAAGTCGCTTGCAATGCATGATAATGCAAATGGACTGTGCGTGACAACGTGCGGCTTTTGAAATGCATGATAATGCAAATGAACTGTGCACATCAATGCACCAAAGGTCTTGCACCTTCCGAGGAGTTAAGGTCTCCTAGACCGTGCGTATTTAAGGTCTCGCCTGACCGTGGCGAAAATGCATAACAATGCGAATATGACATGCGCATGACAATGCGAGGTGCGCGCGCGACAATGCGAATGAAATGACGCATAATTAGCGCGTGTTCACGACAGAGCGTCGTAACGCAACGCATGTGGGGGAACTTTCGAATCTTGAAAGAGGCAAAAGGATACAAGAAGGATACACTGTGCACATATTCGAGTGCCACGCACAGAAGACACGGTCCGAGGTCAAAACGGAGGCCGGTTGAGCTTCGGCAATGCCATTTCTTGCATTATCTTGAGCAATGAATGCCCCAAACTATACATCTGACCCAAACAAGGTTGTAGGAGGCTCATCGGCCATAAGGGGAGGTCACCAGCCATCCACCGGCCATCAAATCATTCCACCGGCCAATCATTTGGCCAACCGGCCAAAAATGTGGCCGACCAGCCAAACATGCCTGATTCGGGGCAGTTTGGACTTTTGACCTTGGGTCTTTTAAAATAGGGTTTCAAACCCTATTCTTTTCACTTTGCTTGGCTGAAATTCTTTCCTCCCTCTCTCTAGAGCATTTTCCTCTCTTCCATCCTCGTTTTTCGTGTGTTTTCAACACTTTTGGTCGTTTGATTCGCTAAGTTCTTCGCGTTTCGAACATTTTCATCCGAACAAAACTCCGTTTTGGTGCCTCCTTTTCGATTTCTGCCTCTTGGGGTTTGTTTCCCCCAAGTTTTTCTTGATCTTCGTGTCTTTTCCGCCTTCCGGCTTTTCCGGCCATTTTCTGCCCTCTCGGGGTTGACTTTCCGTTGACTTTTCGCATTCTCACCTGGTCTTCACTCTTCCGGTTATTTTCTCGTCACTCTTGACATAGCAGACGATATTCCACGGGGCGGGACTCCCCCAGATCATGAGATGGATCCCGGGGCCGAGCTCCTCCCCTTGAGCGTCCGCCCGTTCGACCCAGCGACCTACCGGCCGACGATTCACATATTACCTCCTGATGGACTTCGCCAGTTCAGGAGCTTCGATAGGACGGTGGCTCCAGAGCTTCTTCTGTGCGAGCCGGTATCCCATTTGTCTTTTGGCGCTTCTGAGGTACAGTCTTTCCTCTTTATTATTTTCTGCAATGTAGAACATTTTAATTACCATAGTTGATTCTGCTCTTTAACTGCTTAGCCCGGATACACCGATACACTGTATACTGTGGTTGACTGTGAACACACTTGTACTTGATATCTGTTTGAATTGAAAACGTGCACACGCATACTGTATTTGCCCCGAATCACTCAAACACACTGACACATCATACACTGTAATTCACTGCGAGCACACCGGCACCCGATATCTGTTTGAACTGAAAATGTACACACACGCTGTATCTGTACTGAACTACCCAAACACACTGACACATCACATGTTGTAGTTCACTGTAAGCACACCGGCACCCAGTATTTGTTTGAATCTGAAAACGTGCACACACGCTATATTTCCATCAATTGACTGTTCTTCAAACTGTACATTTCACATTGCTTCGCGACTGTTTTGTTTTTGAATACAGGTTGGATTGCTTGAGTTGGAACAACTCATTGAAATCTGTGTTTTAGCCTACTTGCAAGTAGCAAATTTCAAACTGTCTTTCAAACAAGCGGATATGCAATGCTTTGTTCCAAATTAGGCAATCTAGTCTATATTTTTGTGTTGTGCGCATCACATAGTAAGATTAGGTAATTAACTGGAATAAGAATGCATAATGTTTTCAAAACTAGATATCATGGTTAGTAGAGGCCGATCTTTGATCGGGCGAGCGGGGGTGCTCATAGCTGACCTTCCCCAATCGTACCCAAGTTCCCAAGCCGAGGTAACTTTGGTGATGATGGACACGTGGCCTTAGGTAAACGAGTCAGGGTTTTCTAAATTCCCCCATAAAAAATATTTAGGTGGCGACTCTGTATCTGGCAAAGCAGTCCATGTTTGGCACTTCTTGAAAAAAAACTGTTTTCAAAAACGATTTGCCAGATTTGGACTCTTTGGTGATTTATCAATCTCGCATTGCACTTTGCCAGATCAGATTAAGAACCGTGACTATTTGAGTCCGAATTGTAGCATGAGGCCCACGAGGGCGCGTCTACACATACTTGATGGCTTATACAGAATACCACATTGATGACTTATACTTGATGAGCTCATACAGAACGTCTTATACATATAGATTCCATACAAAACGATTATCATCGAAGTCATACAAAACAACCATCAAGATTGATATCATACAGAACGTTTACAATGATTCATTAACTTTTACAGCACTTCACTTGCGGATCATAGACAAAATAGTGGATACCAAATGGTCTAAGCACATTTTCATGTCATCATTCAAAAAGGAAACTCATTCATCTAACCCCTTTACATTGAGATTACTCATTGGGCTTCCAGCTCACTCCGTTTATATATATGTATGTAGGTGAGCATCGAGAAGTTCTGCATTAGAGACTGCCTTGGAGTCAACCTTTTGTGAAGCCATGGGTTACGCCTCTATATTGAGGCCTTAGTTTTTGTTTTAGCCAAGCTCAAGAAGCTTTGGTTTTGTACAGTTATTATGTTATGAGTTTTTGAACATGGGCTTTGTATCTATAAGATGATATTTGTAAATATTATGATATGATGTGAGATATAACATATATGTTTATGTTTGTTGCATGTATGCATAGCTCGATGGACAAATTTTAGACTCTGCTTCCCCTTCTGGCCCCGTTACTAATTACATATTTTTGTTCTTCTGTCTTTGAGGCAGAGTAATCCAGGATTACTGGCTAGTTACGTTCTAAACCTATAGAGGTGGGTTTGGGTCATAACAGAGTGGCTACTAAATGTTACGACCCAAACCCACCCCTATAGGTGCGTCATAACGGGCCAGTAATTCTAAGATTACCGAAGGCCTTTGAAACAGATTAACACAATATATTTTTATTTGCTTCCGCTAGCCCCTTGTTGTGTTAATTTGTTTCAGAAGCCTTTGGTAATTCTAGGATTATTGGCCGGTTACGACGATAAACTTATAATGACGGGTTTGGGTCGTGACATTTAGTAGCCAAAACATGAATTAATGTCGACCAAATAAATTTTAGTCACTAAAAGTGTAATTTGTTGTATATGCTAGTTACTTGACCACTAACTTTCTTTTTGTCAGTAAAAAATAGCATACCACGACTAAATATTTGTCACCGAAAATGCATATTTACAAATTATGTAGTCACCAAAGATTAAAAGCAAAAGTTATGCTAGTTATTTGGGGACTAAATCAAATTTAGTCGGCAAAACAAATTTTAGTAGCCTAAAAACTGAACTAACACCGACCAATATTTTTTTAGTCGCCTATTATGGTATATTTAGCAACTAAATTTTTTTTAGTCGCCAATAATTAATATATGGGTACTAAAAAAATTTCGTAGCTAAACCTTGAAACAATGTCGACCAATGTAATTTTTAGTCGCCTATTGTACAACTTTTGGCAACTAAATTCTTTTTAGTCGCCAAAAGTGTAAATTGTTGTAGTGATGGTGCTAAAGGTAGAAGAAGGTAATAGTAAGGGGAACAAATATAGAGATGTTTGGTTTTGAACATATTGTAGCCTATTAATAAGGGTAATTTTGACATTTTAAAATATTAAAATAGTGATATCAGCAAATTCCATTGGGTTAAGTAAGGATTGACTAACGGATGGATCTACATGTTACACAAAATTCTAAAGTAAGAGCTCAATGATATTTCAGACAATATAGGGAATGACAGTGATATTTCAACTAAACATAAGGGGTGTCAGTGTAATTTAACCCCAAAATATAAATAAATTAGGTTATTCAATTGATATCAATCCTGGTTGTGGCGCTGCCACCGTGAGTAGCAGTGGATATCATGTCTTGTGTCATGGTATCAGTTTAGGTTTATATTAGAATTATTTTAATTCCGGTGGGGTTTGAGATGTTCTAAATAAGTGTATTTTTTAATTTTTTATAAAAAGATGTATAAAAAAATAGAGAGGAGATGTTGATTGATGTGACTTAAAAAAGATAAAAATATGGACTAAAATAGTATATGCCAACATGTTTAGTATTTTGTGTTATTATATTATGCCATTTTTAGTATATATTTAGTCATGTTATGTTAACGTCTTATATAAAAAATATTCATCCTTGGTAAAAAAAAATTGTATATGAAAAAAAAAAAAAAAAAAAATTCCCCACAGGTTAAAAAATTAACGCCCAAATAATACAAATTAATATGTGTTTGGGAGGAAAAGATTAGGTATATACCTAACCTTTGGCATAGTGCACAAAGTGGTTATCTCGAGACTTGAACCCATAACCTCAAGATTATATTTAATGAAATGAATTTCTATTGAACAAAATTATTAATTAAAATATTTGATTTTAACTTAATTTATTTTTTTAATTTACAAAATTATATTCTATTGTTATATTTTTTTCACTAGAGCAGCTCTAAAATAGTAGACAAAATATAGTAACTCTAAAATAGTAGACATTGATATTTTTATACATTTGATATATATATATTGCTATAAAGGTAAATATTTTTTACATGATAATTAATAGGGGAAATAATATAACATAACATAACATGATAATTAATAGGGGAAATAACCTGACAGTGGGGTCAAAAAAAAGTAATTACAAAAAGATAAAATATATTATAAAATTAATATTTATAATTATAATTTTTTTTATTAATTTGTAAGCAATTTACATAGATACAATGACAATGTAATTGTCCCAAAATAATAAATATGTTAAGTTAGTATTGAAATAATTTTAACATAAACCTGAAATGATATGACACAAATATGACCCACCTCGAGACGATGCCTACCATTATTCATAGGGGTGTAATTTGGGCGGGTTCAACCCGAGCAACTCGAGTCCAGTCCGAATTTTTTTAAGGCTTGGACAAAATATTTTCAAATTCGGTACGAGCTTGGGCAAAAATTCAAAAGTCCAAATTAAATTTGGGCGGGCTTGGGCAAAGATGTCAAACAACCCGAGCAACCCGAAACCCGAATTATACATATATAGATATATAAAAATATTAAATATAAATTATTAGTCATTACATGATATTAAAGTAATTTATATTATTAAATCATATTGAATATATATTATATATACAAATAACATAAAATCTTACTTTTTTTCTTTTTGTTTTCACTCATAAATTGTAAGGACTACTATAGTGGCATCTTTTTTACATTATATAAATTATTTATTTTGATGGTATTAATGATTTTCTATAATAAAAAAAAAATTTAAAAAAAAACTGAAATTCATTTACAATTCGGGCAACTCGGGCAATTCGGGTTTAGCTCGGGTCGGGCTTGGGCAGACAACCTCGGGTTACAATTCGGGCTTGGGTGGGCTTGAGCAAGTCTCAGCATAACTTAGGCTGGGTTTGGACAACCTCCTAACCCGACCGAATCCGCCCGAGTTGCACCCCTAATTATTCAACTCTATAAAACACGGTGATAACTTTATAATACCTGGGATATGTAAATAGTTATTAAAAAAAAATGATCAAATGACCAGCCTGTGGTACCAAGAAGTCGTGTGCATAATACACGAGTTTAATATAAAATCGTGTGCTCAATCCATGATTTCACCAAAATACACGGGTCTGGGAAATATTTTATAATATACATGGTTTGGAAAATTCGTTTGAAAAGAGTATGGGTTTAGTAAAAACTCAGTATTGTCTATTATATAATTGTTTTTTCTATTCTACATTACGCTAGTAAAAGCACAAAAGTGACTCCAGATTCTCTTCTTACTCTCTCTCTTTATCTCCATACTTGTAATAGTAGAGATACATTTTAAGATATATAAATCAACAGTCCAGATTTGACTATTTTAAAAAATAAATATATTAAACAAGCCAGATCTGGACCGTTGAATTATCTTAGAGTGCATCTCCCCGTTTACAAGTAGAGAGATAAGGAAAAAGAGAAAGGAGAGGATCCTAATTCCACAAAACTACCCAAGTCGAAATGTCTTTGACAATTGGTTATGTATTTTCATTAACACATGGTGGGAGTGATTTTATAGAAATTTATTATTAATGTAGAAAATAAATCAAAAAGTGACTTACGAAATTTGAATTTATATTGTATATATTTAAAATTATTAGTGTGGATTACACCATAAATAAATCTTGGCATTTAATTACTAATTCTAATACTGTGTTTGGTTTGAGAATTTGAGAAAAGATTTGGAGAGAAAAATGAAAAATGTAAGTGAAATGTGAATAAAATATACTTACATTTCACCTAATTTTACACACCGTTTATCTTTTCTTTTTCAAATTTCTCTCCAAATTTCCTAATCAAACACAACATAAATTGATTTTTAATTTTCTTTTCCCGAGTTCTTAAAACTACTAATAAATGTTGTATTCTCATTTTAGGGCCATTGCAAATGAAGTCCACAGTAATCATTTTAACGTGTATCACACACACACGACTTGTAATTGACTCAAAAGTCAATTCCTTGTAATTGCCTTGTGGTGTTTGACTTTCATTTTCCATTGGAGAAAGGGATTTGAGGATGTCATGTCTTCATATATATATATATACACATATTTGTTGCAACTTGACTGATGATCATGTTAAATGAGAAAACCCTGAGGTTGTTGGTCGTGGAAGTATATCCATATCTGGTCACAAGGGCCCCCCTCCCAAAACATCTAGTGATGATAAAGTAAAGCCAAAAATGGATACCACTGTCTACTCACTACAAGATCCAATGAGCACCTACAAGATTCAATTCACTGTCTACTCACTAGTACTAGAAACAATCCCTTAAAATAATGTTAATAATATATATCATATAGAAAGATTTGTTATTAAAGAAACTGTTATGTATATATATATTTGTAATTGATTGTGTATATTTGAGGAATCATATTGCTAAGAAAGAGAAGAAAGCTTAATTAGATAGAGTACATGTGATGTGATGAAAATAGTAATAGTTAGTTGGTGCGGTAGGGGCTCCTCCTATCTCTCTTCTAGTGTGTGGCACTGCCACTTCCTCTCCCCACACTATATATCAAGTGGGTTCATCAGTGGTGACCTCTCCCTCTCCCTCTCTCTCTCTCTTTCTCTCTCTCTCTCTCTCTCTATATATATATGTGTATATATATATATATGAGTGGAAAAGTGAAGAATTGAAGATTGGCTGATTCAACAAAAAGTGCAAAAAGGGATGGAAGTGGGGGGATGAGAGTCGCTCATAGATTGCAATCTTTCTCCTTTTTGACAAAGAATGTATCCATCTCTATGTATGATCTCACTATCATCAGTTAAAGTCCCCTGCCAAACCCATGATGTACTCTTTCCCACTTCATTCCTTTCTCTCTCATAAAGTTGCCAAACTCAAAGCCCTCTGTCTTTCTCTCACACACATCATAGAAAAGAACTGTGTTCTTAGACCTTTTCAAGATGGAAATAGCACATGTGTCACTTGTTACCTTCATTTGTCATTTTTTAGATTTGGCTCTCTTATAAAAGCAACAATCTTTATAATTAAATATTTTTAGGTAATGAGAATTAACCCTTGAAATGAATGTCAAAGTATAAACAAAAATTATGAAGCCTACAAAATCTTCCATCAATCAAAATGAACACAAGGTTGAACTATAAGAGTCAACATGAATGGATGATTTGACTTCACCAATATTACTTTTTTAATCGAAAGATTTGCATGACTAATTGGTCTCGTTATGTAAAAGAGAATAAATTTAATTTGATATTTACCGTAGTTATTGAAGCTAACTTCTAACACCGCAATTAGAATTTAATGTATAATTTGACATCCCTTTAAAAGATGGTGTTAGATAAAATAAAATAAAAAATAAAAATCCACATCACTTCTTTCTTTTCATGTATCCTTTCTTGATCCATTAAATTTTATTATTTCATTAACAAACCCACAAACTAATAAAATGTAAAAGAACAAACATATAAAGGAGTAGATGATCTTGATTCCTTACATAATTCGGAGGTCGCCTGCTTGAGTACTTCTTATTGTTCTTTCATAATTTCAACTCTATCTCTATTAGAGCCTCCATTAAGGCACAAAGATGTTCATAATTCCATTATATATATACATCCAACTTTTATGTATCTGTCTAATCTTATCTCTTAAATGTAAAGAAGAATGGCCCAATCTTGACTAGAATCTATGCACAAGAAAAACAAAATGGAGAGAGAGAGAGAGAGAGAGAGAGAGAGAGAGAGAGGGACATTGAAACAGAAAGGGTTGAAGAAGTATATCATCAATCAATCAATCAGACACCTATCTCATTCACCGAACTAATAAATGTATGTAATCTAAGGTTGTTTGTAGAGTGGAGTGGTGTGGCGTGCTGGTGGTCCTCTCTCTCTCTTTTTTTCGAAGTCTTTAATTATTTGCGGCCATACATTAATACTCCTATCGCTGTTTATACCTTTTCCTATCGTCATCAACGACGGCTTATTTTGAGAAGTAATTTAAACGTTAGTTTTTTTTTTTTTTAATATAAAAAAATAAAAAGATGGTATAATTCAAAAAAGTCAAAAAAACTAAAAAGCTTACTTTTAACCCAATGTCAAAATAGGCCAACATAACCATCCCATGTGACCAAAAATAAACAATAAAAAAAATACTCGTGCCAGATCTTTTATTATTTCTGTAGTTAAAAAATAATATAAATAATAAAATTGATCAATTTCTAATTATGTAAGCTTTTCGATAAGTTAGTGATTAACAATTTAATATCATATAACAACATGTTTTAAATCACTATCACTTAGCCGATAATTAAAATGCTTGTATGTTTTTAGCTCGATTATAAAGAAGAGCGACTCCCTGCACATCCAATAATCAATTGGTCATGAGTAAAGGGGTCTCTGAATTATATTAATTAAGTGAGACAATATGGAATAAATCTGACAATCTCTATTACTCGAAAAAAAATAATAATAATAAAAATAAAATAAAATAATATTATCAAGCCTTCTGAAAATTTCAGTATACCCATCCAATGATACACAGTTTTGTTACAAATGCAAAAATCAATAACACAATTGGACACAATACATATGAATAGATAATATTTTACAAAATTTGTTAGTTAGATCCAACCAAAAAAATATCAATCCATATACATTATAAGTCCTATTTTGTTATTAGTTTTCGTATTCTTAGACTTATTTTATGTTAGAACATGTGTTGTACCTCAAGTGGTAATGAGAGAATGCTTATGTGCTAGGGAGATATAATCTAAAGTTCAAGTTAATCTAACTCTGCTAACCTCTTAACATTATACAATCTGACAAAATTAAAAATAAAAAAATTATGCAAACTACGAACATCGCTTATTCTAAATAAAACTAACAGAAACAGATCACAAAATTGAATGCAAAACATAAACGAATGATAAAATTTTTTAAAAATTGTTAGTGAGATCACATTGATAAAAATCTTATATATTTATGCATCTAAATATGTGAGATTTCTATGTTCTTACACTTATTCTACGTAAAACGATATACAACAAATGCATACATTAATCAAAAAAACCCAACACAGAGTAAACACAAACAGTTAACTGATGATATAGATAAAAGCGTTATAAAATGCATGGCTAAGATTATTGAAACAACACTGTATGCCTTATGAGTTTGGATAACATCCTCCAATTTAAATGTGGATTAGAAGAAAGCATAAACCTATTATTAATTGATAACATCACATGTCAATGATACTAATTTTTTACTAAAAATCTGTAAAGCATGTCTTACACGTGCCTTATAATCAAGCCCATGACTAGGAGTGTAAAAATGGCCCACGGCCGTGGGCGGCCCGAAATCCACCCGTGGCCCAGTTAGGCCTAGTTAAGCTCAGGCCCGAGCCCAGCCCGAGACCTTGGGCCTGGGCTGTCATTTTAAAGCCCAGTCCAGCTCGCCTAGGCTAGTTCGTGGTCCATCAGCCCGCTCAAGGCCTGCTCAAAGCTCGGCCCGCCCAAGGCCTAGTGTCATTTTTAATGAAAAATAATAAAATTTTGGCCAAAAAAATAAAACAAAAAAAAAAATGTTCAGGCCGCCCAAGCCTGAAACAAGCCTGAGCCCAGACCACTGGCTAGGCAGGTCCAAGGCCCAAATACCCCTTGGGCTTGGGCCTAATTTTTTGGCTCGTGGGCCAGCCCGGCCCCGAATTTCAATAGGAGCCCGTGAGGTCCGACATGGGCCGGCCCAAGCCCAGGTGGACCAAGTCAAGCCGAGCTAGGCCAAATTTACATCCCTACCGACGACTTCTTATGGTTGTTGGGATCCCATCTCCATATCAAGCAAACAAAAGCCCTTAAATTTTTTTTTATTTATATTGTCAATATTTTATTTTATATATGTTCGAAACTTTTAAAAAATTAAACCACCCCATTAAATAAGAAAAAATGTTAAATACAATAGTGATATCATATCGTTAGAATCAATATCCAATAACATATTGCCATTTACCTTGTCATATATATGTGGCAAGGGAGTTGTTATATTCGTATAACAGCATCCAATCTCCACATGTAGGTTTCTTTTTTGTTAGTAGGTAATACCACATGCTAATGGTGACACGGTATCACTATGATACTGAATTTTTACTCTGTTTGGTAAATAATTTTAAAAAATAGTTCATGATTTTTTTTTGTTTTTCACGTTGATTATCTTTGTAAAATTTTTAAATATTTTGAGAAGACTTTTTTTTTTTTTACTTTTTAAATTCACTTAATCTAAATATATTTAAAAAGTAAAATATTTTTGAATTTTTTTTTTAAATTTCTAAATATAAAAAATATAAAAATTCAATACATTTTTTACAAATATTTTATTTTTAAGTGCATATAAAAAAATGACTAATATATATTGTACGGGTGAGAAATATTTGTTGCGTCCGTACTCGTGCCTCCAAGCTCGTATTGCTCTAAACGGCATCTTGCTTCCTGAAAACACAACGAAGGTGAGCTACCCAGTAGGTGTTTTGCCGAAAATCCCTCCAACAGTCAAGTTAGCATGCTTGGGAGATGAAGGAATGTAGAGAGAGTGAATAGTGTAGGATTGCTTACCTTTTTTCTGAGTGAAGTCGTGTTGTATAGCTTTCCAAGGTTGTACGCGTACTACTTCCTTTGTCCTTACAAAGGTAAAGCAATGACCCAAGCTTAATGGATTGTCCCCGAACCATACTCCACCAGTCGGTTAGAATTCTCTTCGACTAAACAAATCACAGTTTTTCGTTGAAAGTTGGCAAACAAAATCAGCTCAGCAACTTACTTCTTGGCGAGTAAAACCAACTCGTCAAGGAATTTCAAAGTTGGATGAACAGCCATCTTACTTTGAGCAAAATCAGGTTGGCAAGAAATTTTAAAGTTGATCAAAACTATCAACAAATCTCTTGCCGAGCAAAATCTACTCGGCAAGAAATTCCTGTAACGCCCCAAAAAGATTAATATTGAACCCAGCTCATAATAGTGATATAATTGATTAATAATCTCATATCTTCTATTCATTGTATCTTTGATCATTACAAAAGATGACATATGCAATATATATTCATAAATCCTAGATTCTAAATCTATAGCATATGACATGGATACAAGAGTAGAAATGAAATTAAAATCAAATAAAGAGATGCCCTAATGACTTACAACTTTCCAAGACGATACTTGGTTGCAACAAAATGAGTTTAAACTCAATACAAGTAAAACCCAAGGCTTGAACAAAATATTTACATCAAGAAACAAAAAGTGAAGCCTTAAGCTCTAAGTCCTCCTAAGCAATGTCCTTGGCGGAGGCATATCATCAGCACTTGAAAGTTGTTTTCCACGTAGGGTGTCACGACCCCATTCTGCCCCTAGTAGAATGGTGCCGTGATGGCCAGTAATCCGAGATTACCGAAGGCCAACTTTCAAAATTCACACACAATCAGAGTATTACATATGGGGCTAGCATGTGCGGAAGCAATATATATAAATCTAATTAGTCCATAAGAGTTGTGCATAGATCAAATGAAATGACATACATCTTAATATAGTTTACAACTTGGATACAAATAAAATAAAGTACATCTTACATCTTGATCAAAAGGCTTCTCAAGCCGAAGTATACAAAAGACATGAATTACGACTAAGAAGCATAATCTTCAAGACGTTACAAAACATGAATCAAACATCTTGCACATAACATCTTAGGTGTCATCGCCTTGTTGCTTGCCACCTACATATATATAAGGAGAGGGTGAGCTTGGATACTCAGTGAATGGTACAAGTAATAAAGGTTTTAAATGAATGATTCCCGAAATCTTGTCAAAACAATACATATATCATAGCTTGTTCAAAACATGTACTTGGCATAACTTGTGTTAAAACATGGGATGAAGCAAGTTCATCAATCAAAACTTTCAAAGCATTCTTGGATGTTAAAACATCAACATATACTTGGGGTGATGACATTCTGGACAAACAATCCACCCGTTCATAGACCGTCGGTGGTCGAGACTTTTCAAACATGGATGTTACATGGGCTTAACGTCCCCTAGCACGAAAGGACGATGCTACTTGGGCTTAACGTCCCCTAGCACGAAAGGACGATGCTACTTGGGCTTAGAGTCCCCTAGCATGGGAGGACTTTCCAAGAATGTCATCCAAAACAAAGCTAATACTTGATACACAAAATAGGGATAATCATTCATGCTTAACAAATACTTTTCAAAACAAAGCAAAGCAAAGCTTATCAAAACATTATGACATAGCTTTATTAAAAATACCACTCACATAGTTCTTGGGACGTCGGGATCAAGGCAAAGGTCCAAGTCCTACAAACACATGGCAAAGTCTACTAAATGCACTCTTAAAAATAAGCTTCACATGAATGCAAATGGTCTAAGGAAAACATGCTGGTAAACATCTAGGGAAAACATGCTGAAAAACATCTAGGGAAAACATGCTGGTAAACATCTAGGGAAAACATGCTGAAAACATCTAGGGAAAACATGCTGGAAAACATCTAGGGAAAACATGCTGGTAAACAACCAGGTCCTGGAATGGATGTACAGAGATGATCTAGGCTAAATGACCTAGCTGGGTGAACTCAGGAGGTCTTGGCCGAGGTCCCACACCTCTTGGCCGAGGTGTGGTTACCTAGGCTTCGGGGTGCAGTTGCCTGCCGAGGTGTTACAAGGTGCCGGCAAGGGTGTACCATGTCGGCTTAGGTGTGCAGTGGTTAGCCTAGGTGTGCATGCAAGATAGATTAAGGTTCAAGTGATCATGCAAGGTAGGCCAAGGTGAGATACGATGCTTGGCCTAGGTGTGTGATCTAGGCAAGAGTGGTCTCGGCGATCACACCTAGGGAAAAGAAGTCTGGAAATCTGGGTTTCCTCCTTGAAGAACATGAACATGAAGAACATGAATGCTAAAATCATAACTTGTTATTACAAAATCTGGGATTTCATGCTATGAGTTCGAAAACATGGACCTGGGTACCCATACTTGAAGATCATATGAAAACAAACATGAAAACATGGATCTTGGTGCAAACTCTTGGATCAAAACATGACTTTTCTTGAAGAACACATGAATACCACTTTCTCTTTCTAAAACCGAACTTTAAATCAATGCATGGCTTACAAATCGTATTCAATCATGCAATGCAATAACATGATCATAAAGAACAACATGAGCAGATCAAGAATCTAACCTTAGAACACGGATCTAATGATTCGATCTCTAGGGATCAAGCTTGGAAATCTACTCTCCCTCAAGAACTCCTCTTCCTCTCCTAGAGCTTCTCTCTCCTCTTCAAAACATAGACATACAGCAACTGACGCGTTTCTCTCTCTGCTGGCTAACTTAACACTCAGCTCGGACACGTGGCAACAGCTGGTTGGTTCTCCTCAAAAAGGTGACTGAATGATAAGACAAGGCTATGACAAAGCGTACTCAACAAGCTAGACGACAAGGCACTCCGGCAAGTAATGATCTCGGCTAAGGACATAGGCTTCAGCAAGTAAGGTCTCAATGACCTCGGCTAGGAAGGATAACACTTGGCCAAGCTGTGCCACACCTCGGCCTAGATGTGCCACACCTCAGTCTAGGTCATTCCAGTCCCAGAACAAGATCACTAGGTGCAAGGATTAAGGATCTAGGATGCCTAGATGATAACATCTCGGCCTAGATGATGCATATCTCGGCCTAGGTGATGCACACCTCGGCCTAGATGATGACATCTCGGCCAATATGCCTAGGTGATGGTGCAGGTCAACCAAAATGGTTCCAAGATGGTCCTAGGCTTAAGATGACCTCGGCTTGGAATGACTTAGGCTTAACATGACCTAGGCTTGGCATGACCTAGGCTTGGCATGACCTAGGCTTAACATGACCTAGGCTTGACATGACCTAGGCTTGAGATAGCAAGGAAGGAACAAAGCATGCATACAACACTTAGGCAAATCACATAAGCACAAAACAAGACAGGGACCTTTACTTAGGAAAAACGAGTCAAAGTCTACAAATCCAAGCTTAACAAGACGAAATCATGCAAATGCACATGAACATGACTAAGATATGAATGTGGGTTATTACATAAGGTGAGCCAAAGCCCGGTAGGAATACTCTAACACAGTATATGAGTCTTAACAAAATCATAAGGTGTATGCACAATGCATGCCATTATCCAAACATTTCTCGTTTTTCATCTCAAAACTATGCAAAGCTTAACAAGACGAAATCATGCAAATGCACATGAACATGACTAAGATATGAATGTGGGTTATTACATAAGGTGAGCCAAAGCCCGGTAGGAATACTCTAACACAGTATATGAGTCTTAACAAAATCATAAGGTGTATGCACAATGCATGCCATTATCCAAACATTTCTCGTTTTTCATCTCAAAACTATGCAATGCTAGATTATATATCCATTCACGAAAATAATCCTTTTATACAGAAAACAGGACAGTGGATACAACACATTGGTAATGTTTAGGTACGTGTCTGCAAGTAGGCTACACAAACATTACCAATGCCATTTTACCGGTATTAACCGAAAGGATCGGCATCTAACCGCGCAGGTTTCTGTACTTTCACTGAGGACAGACAGGCCAACATAATAAAAATCACAACCACACCCCCTAACCAGATTCACCACGATATTCACCCATTTTTCTTAAAATCAATACATTTACAATGTATAATATGTAGTGATGCTCAATGCATAATGTATGAGAAATTAGTTTCAATTCAACCTAATCCTCATGCAATGTATACAACAATCAAGACTATCTTCCACCGATACCCCAAAACAGATATTTCTATTCCATAGATAAATTCAATTCAAAATATATAATTTCATCAATTAATATGGAAGTGATAATACATATTCAACTCCACCATCATTATCAACATAAACCTTGTTCCAATTTCACAATTTCCAAATATTCAAAATTAGGGCAAAACCCCATTTTCTTACAAAAAGCAATTTTAAGAAAAACTTCCCATCATCTCAACATCAATCATCCATAACCATCTTTCCACAATCATTTTCAAGAATCAATTTGGAAAACTTTTGATTTCAAAATCAAACCCTAGGTTTTACCAAAATTTCCCAAATAAGTAACCCTTTTAAAATGGCAAATAACTAAGCTGAAAATCACATAAAGAGTCAAAGAAATTCATACCTCAAAGTAGAAGACACAAGTAAAAGATGGGTAGAACTTGACGAAGTCAAAAACACCAAATACTCCGATTAAAACGAAGCCCTTGACGTGCTCAATGTTTTTTTCTAAAGGACTAGGGTGAATAAACTCACGGATTGAGAGTATTTGGAGTTAGAGTTCAAGAACTAGAGAGAGAGAGAGAGAGAGAGAGTAGATCTAAGGTTTTGGAATGTTTAGAGAGAGAGAGAGAGAGAGAGAGAGGTGAAAAAGTAATTGAAAATTGCTTTCTCTTGGACTGATATATGTGCGGACCTCTTGAGTGAAGGAATGGTCGCTCGAGCGACCGACACAAAAAGAAAACACTGCTTGAGAGACCAAAACCATTGCTCAAGCGCACAATGACCCCTTCTCAGTAGTTTTAGACTTGCAAAAGTTCGTTTGTGCGCAAGAAAGACCGCTCGAGTGAAGAATTCAAACTCTCAGTAGTTTTATAGACTGTAAAAGACCGCTTAAGCGCGGGAATGGTTGCTCGAGTGAACAAGCCGAATTCTTGGCAACAACACTTTGAAAAACTAACTTCCCAACTTAGTTCAAACACAACCAAAACTCCCAATAGCCAAACTCAACAAATAACAAGATGAAAATGAGTTGAACAACAGTTAAATACACGATTTCTCAGATCCAAAAGCGATAAAAGGGTCAGGTTTGAACTAGAATCATTATAATCTCTCCCCCTTAAGAAATTTCGTTCTCGAAATTTAAAATCAACTAATCATTAAAAGAAGTTGAAACAACTCACATATCATCCAGATTCATCATAAGGATATACCAAATCTTTCCATACTAACTACCATAGTTCAATCTTCCCAAAACATATACAATGTTCTTACATTACAATATTTACAAAATTTTCCACATAAGTTTCAAAAATCAACAAATAGGTCAGGATATTTCTCACGGACTTCTGCATCACGCTCGCAAATCGTCTCCTCAACCCGGTGGTGTTGCTACAGCACTTTAACTAATGAAATAATCTTGCCTTGTAAGACCTTTTCCCGAGAGTCTAAAAGCCGTACAGGTCTCTCCTCATACGAAGCATCCTCATCTACCTCTAACTCGGTCCAATCTAACAAGTGTAAAGGATTAGGCTTATACTTCCAGAGCATACATATATGAAACATGTCATGAACCCCAGACAATTGAGGCAGCAAGGCCAAATGATAAGCTACTTTCCTGATCCGCTCTACGATCTTAAAAGGCCCAATAAATCTAGGGAATGACTTTTTGCTCTCATCAAACCTCGCCTCGGTGATGTCTTCAAGAACACGTGATCTCCTATCTCAAAAGACAACGGTCTCCTTTTACGGTCAACATAGCTTTTCTGGCGACTCTTAGCCGAAGCCAACCTCTTACGAATAAGCGCGACTTTCTCAGTCGTTTCTTGGGCTAGTTTAGGAGATCTACATAGTTGGCCATACAAGGCCTTAAATGATGCCATACCAATACTCGCTTGAAAGCTGTTATTGTAGGCAAACTCCACTAAAGGTAAATGCCTCTCCCATGACCCCTAAAAATCAAGAACACAACCCTAAAGCATGTCCTCTAATATCTAAATAGTCTGCTCGGACTGCCTGTGAGTCCGAGATTGATAGTTGGTGCTAAAAGTCAATCTAGTGTCCAAGGTATTTTGTAGGCTCTGCCATAGTTAGGCCGTAAAACAAGGATCTCTATCTGAAATGATAGTTACAGAGACCCCATGAAGTTGAACTACGTCCCTAACATAAAGGTCAGCAAGATAATCTACCATGCTGACTTACGCATAGGTACGAAATGTGTTGACTTACATAACCAGTTGACTATTACCCACACGGCATCATTACCCCATTAAGTCCTCAGAAGACCCACAACAAAATCAATCGTGACATGCTTCCACTTCCACTCAGCTATAGGCAAAGGTTGTAACAAACCTGCTGGTCGCTGATGTTCGGCCTTTGCTTGTTGACAAGTAAGGCTCCTCAAAACAAACAAGGTTACGTCTCTCTTCATCCCCCTCCGCCAAAACTGGGGGCTAAGGTCGTGGTACATCTTTGTGCCTCCCGGATGTACCGCAAGACACAAATGGTGAAACTCTCGGAGTACCTCCTCCCTACAAGATTCTGGCACAAATAGATGGTCCAAGTACCTCACACTCGAGTCAGAATACACGTTCAAATCCTTTTTAACCTTTCCATTGGATATCTTCCCTCGGATAGCCTCTATCTCAAGATCACCCCTCTATACTTCTATAACTCGGTTTACAACTGTAGGTTGTGCAACTATAATACACAAAATGGCCGACTCAACGGACTCGCTAAGGTGCAAGTCAAACTCACCAATAGCACCCAACATCTTCTATTCCCGGATAACAATACTAGTTATACTGCTTACTGGCTTCCTACTCAAAGCATTGGCCACTACATTGGCCTTTCCCTGATGATAGTGTAACTCAAAGTCATAATCCTCCATAAACTCCATCTATCTCCTTTGTCTCAAATTCAAATCTTTCTGTGAAAACAGATACTTCAAACTCTTATGATCGGAAAACACCTCGAATTTCTCACCATATAAGTAATGCCTCCAGATCTTTAAGGCAAAAATCACTGCCGCTAGTTCTAGGTCGTGAATAGGATAATTTCTCTCATAAGATTTCAACTACAGTGAACTATATGCTACTACCTTCCTCTCTTGTATCAACACACAATCCAAACCTTCTTGTGATGCATCATAATAAACCGAATAGTCTGAATCCCTCTTTGGAATAATCAATATTGGAGTAGTGGTGAGCCTAACCTTAAGCTTTTGGAATGACTTTCCACAAGTTTGACTCCACATAAACTTCTCGTCAATCTAGTCAATGGTGAGGCCAATCTAGAGAAATCTTTCACAAAACATCGATAATACCCAGCTAAGCCCAAGAAACTCAGAATCTCAAAGGCATTCTTAGGTTGCTCCCAATCATGCATAGCCTCTATCTTAGAAGAGTCTACTATTACCCCTTTCATATATACCACATGGCTTAAGAACTTAACTTCTTTCAACCAAAATTTGCACTTCCTGAACTTAGCATACAAACAATGGGCTCTAAGCAACTCAAGTACAACCCACCTCAGAAGGTGAGTAGATCAAGATGTCGTTAACAAAGACAACCACAAAATGGTCTCAGAACTCACGAAAGATTCAATTCATCAAGTCCATAAACGAAGTCGGTGCGTTTGGTTAGCCGAAAAGGCATCACTAAGAACTTGTAGTGGTTATATCATTTACGAAATGTCATTTTCTGAATATCCTCCTCCTTCACCCTTAACTGGTGATGACTCGATCTCAAATCAATTTTAGAAAAACAACAAGATCTCTTTAACTGGTCAAACAAATCATTTATACGAGGTAATGGGTACTTGTTCTTAATAGTTACCCGGTTCAGCTTCCGATAATCAATACACAGTCGCAATGTTTCATTCTTCTTCTTAGCAATGAGAGTCGGTGCTCCCTAAGGCAATGTACTAAGGCGAATAAAGCCCTTATCTAACAGCTCTTGGAGTTGAATCTTCAACTCACACAACTCGGCAGGTGCAAATCTATACGGTGCCATGGAAATCGGTGTTGTACCAGACACTAAATCAATGGAGAACTCGATCTCCTGGTAGGGTGGCAAACTAGTAAGATCCTCGGAAAAAACATCTAGGATTTCACAAACTACCCTCGACAATTCAATTCAGACCACATCACTCTCAGTACCCAAGAGAGTCGTAAGAAGACAATTAAGCTTGCCTCTACCACGAGGGTCACAAACTGGGGATAAGACTCTATCAGCTCAGTTCCCTAGAAAATAAAAACAGTCACCACTCAAGGTGCACACCGTAACTCTTTGACGGTAACAATCAATAACAACACAATACAAAGACAACCAATCCATGCCTAAAATGACATCAAAGCCCGACATGTCTAACAACGCAAATGCAAAAGGAAGTTGACGCCCAGCAACCACGACATCCCCGGTCCAAGTCAACCTTACTCCCAACTATTGACTCTACCCTGAGTGAAGATGCTAACTAAGACACCTCTAATCCCAAAACTGGCGCAAATGCAAACGAAATGAAGAAATGAGATGCACTAGTATCAATCAACACATTGGCAATAGAATTAAATAACAAGAAGTTACCTCTCAAACTGGAGGGTGTTGGCAACTAATCTACCATGGTAACAGCATACACACGCTTCGTAGATCTCTACTCCATCTGCATACCCCTCGGAGCATAAGACTGATAAGCTAACTGAGCCGAAAAGGCTTCCTGAGTGGCTATCAAGGCCTGTATTGACTAGGAAAGCTAATGACTCTGTATCTATCTTGAACCAGATGCACTAGGTATGCCACATGCCTGAGGGAAAAATCTCTTAAAGTGCCCTGACTGCCTGCACTGATAACAGGTAGGCGGCTGCCCTCTCCATTACTCTGGCTCTGAGAACGAGCTGCAGACGGCGCAACTTGCTGCCCTCCTCCTCTCTGCAGGCAAACTGGAGACTTGTGGCCCCGCTTACCACACTTAAAGCAATTAATCCCACTCGTAGTGCCTTTCCCTGAACCAGAACTCTGTACAAGAAAAGTGGATCTGAACTGTGTTACGTGGGATTGCTGTGAGGTAGAACCCCTCTGTCTCTTGTTGCCTCTTGTCTCCCCTTGAACCTCCTAATTTCTCTACGTAGAGCCCCTCATCCTATCTTTCTTTGTATGAATCACGATCTCTAAATGACCCACTGCCTCTACAAGGCGACTATAATCCCTACTCATGGACGCAACCACCTTGAAAAGGAGCCCAATCCTCAGTCACTTCTCAAACTCGATGCAACGACATTCCTCAGTCGCCACAAACTTCGGTGCAAACCTAGAGAGACTAGTAAAAGCTGTCTCGAACTTTACTACAGCCTCATTCAGTTGCTTGAGCTTTAAGAACTAATCCCTTAACTTCTCCCTAGTGGTGAGAGGTAAGAACTTGTCTTGGAAGGCGTTGACAAAGGCCTCCCAAGTTACGTTACCCCAATGTATCCGCGCACATACTTCCACAATTGACCCGTATCTTCCATCAGTTAGAAGGATGCCAAGGTCACTATCAAGCCATTGTCCTTAATGCCAAGCATCTCGAATGTCTTCACCATTTGCTTTAGCCATTCATCAGCCTTTAATGGCTCCTTCGGATCCCCAAAGACTCATCTGGATTTGAATGGAAGAACTTCATCTTCAGAAAAGATGACCCTATCACAGTAACATGGGGCTAGACTTGATTATCAGCCCTAAGAATGTCCATGGATTCCCTAAAAAAACCAGCTATTTCCATGGCCAAAGCACCCATGGCTTGCTGACTTGTTGGTTCAGCCACGTTGGCCTAACTAACTCCCTCATCTTGCACATAATTTCATCCAGTAACAGCACCTCCTGCCGGCTAGGCCTACTACGCATACCACCACCACGTTCACGTCATGACATCCTAATAAAGGTAACGCAACAAATTAGCACATTTACAAATGTGCCGAAGCTAATTCACTCATGTCCTAAAGCGATGGACAATAATTGATTCACTCCACATAAGCAGCTAATCACATAAACACAAATGAACTTCCTTTCTAGATAGTGACCGTCCCACGACAATGCCAGAGTTCCAGTTAGAAATAGTAGTGATCAAGTGATCTTCTAATAGGACTTTTAGAAACTTGTAGACCCAATCAATATCTAAGAAATTAAATCTCATACTCATTTAGTCACATAAGCATTTATCACATAGCATATTAGGTCTATTTCTAACATTATCTAGCAAAAGAACCCATTGTGGCAATAACTACTTCCATAATCCCAAAGTATTCAAACCCGGTAGCTCTGATACCAAGTTATAACAACTCGAAAAGATTAACATTGAACCCAACTCATAATAGTGATACAATTGATCAATAATCTCATATCTTCTATTCATTTTATCTTTGATCATTACAAAAGATGACATATACAATATATATTCATAAATCCTAGATTCTAAATCTATAGCATATGACATAGATATAAGAGTGGAAATGAAATTAAAATCAAATAAAGAGATGCCCTAATGGCTTGCAACTTTCCAAGACGATATTTGGTTACAACAAAATGAGTTTAAACTCAATACAAGAAAAGTTTGAGGCCTGTACAAAATATTTACATCAAGAAGCAAAAAGTGAAGCCTTAAGCTTTAAGTTCTCCCATGTTATGTCCTTGGCGGAGGCACATATCATTAGCACCTGAAAGTTGTTTTCCACATAGGATAAGCCAAAGCCTGGTAGGAATACTCTAACACAGTATATGAGTCTTAACAAAATCATAAGGTGTATGTACAATGCATGCCATTATCCAAACATTTCTCGTTTTTCATCTCAAAACTATGCAATGCCAGATTATATATTCGTTCATGAAAATAATCCTTTTATACACAAAATAGGGCAGTGGATACAACACATTGAGAATCTCTAGGTACGTGTCTGCAAGTAGACCATACAAGTACTACCAGAGCCATTTTACCGGTACTAACCGGAAGGATCGGCACCAAACTGCGCAGGTTTCTGGACTTTCACTAAAGACACATAGGCCAACATAATAAAAACTATAACCAGACCCTCTAACCAGATTCACCACGGTATTCACCCATTTTTCTCAAAATTAGTAAATTTACAATGTATAATATGTAGTGATGCTAAATGCACAATGTATGAGAAATTAGTTTAAATTCAACCTAATCCTCATGCAATGTCTACAATAATCAAGACTATCCTCCACCGATAGTCCAAAATAGATATTTCTATTCCATAGATAAATTCAATTCAAAATATACAATTTCATCAATTATAATATGAGTGATAATACATATCCAACTCCACCATCATCATCAACATAAACCTTGTTTCAATTTCACAATTTCCAAATTTTCAAAATTAAGGCAAAACCCCATTTTCTTACAAAAATCAATTTTAAGAAAAGGTTTCCATCATCTCAACACCAGTTATCTATAACCATCTTCCCACAATCATTTTCAAGAATCAATTTGGAAAACCTCTATTTTGATTTTCAAACCAAACCCTAGGTTTTACCAAAATTTCCCAAATAAGTAGCCCTTATAAAAACGCAAATAACTAAGCTAAAATCATATAAAGAGTCAAAGAAATCCATACCTCAAAGTAGAGGACACAAGGAACATATGGGTAGAACTTGACGGAGTAAAAAACACCAAATGCTCCCATTAAAATGAAGCCCTCGACGTGCTCAACGTTTTTCTCCAAAGGACTAGGGTGAAGAAACTCACAGATTGGGAATATTTGAAGTAAGAGTTCAAGAACTAGAGAGAAAGAGAGTAGATCTAGGGTTTTGGAATGTTTAGAGAGAGAGAGTAGATCTAGGGTTTTGGAATGTTTAGAGAGAGAGGTGAAAAAGTGACTGAAAATGGCTTCCTCTTGGACTAATATACGCACAGATCTCTCGAGCGAAGGAATGGTCACTTGAGCGACTGACACAAAAATGAGACCACTCGAGCGACCAAAACCACTGCTTGAGTGCTCAATGACCCCCTCCCAGTAGTTTTAGACCTACAAAAGTTCGCTCGAGTGCAAGAAAGACCGCTTGAGCGAAGATTTCAAACTCTTAGTAAGAATGGTCGCTCGAGCGAACAAGCTAAAATTTGGGCAACAACACTTTGAAAAACTAACTTCTTAACCTGTTTCAAACACAACCAAAACTTCCAATAGCCAAACCCAACTAACAACAAGATGGAAATAAGTTGAACAAGTTAAATACATGGTTTCTCGGATCCAAAAGCAATAAAAAAGTTGGGTTTGAACCAGAATCGTTATAATTCCAAAGTTGAACCAAACCTTCAACAAACCTCTCACTGAGAAAATTCCACTCAGCAAGGGATTCAAAAATTGGTCAAAATCATCCACAAACCTCTTGTCGAGCAAATTTCACTCAGTGAGGAATTTCAAAGTTGAACAAAACAGTAGCTTTCAACTTATCGAGTAAACAAAGCTCGACAATGAATTCCAAAGTTGAATAGAATACCAACTTTCATCTTGCCGAGCAAAATCAGACCGGCAAGGAATTTCAAAGTTGAACAAAACACCAACTTTCATCTTGCCAAGCAAAATCAGCCCAGCAAGGAATTTCAATTGTGTGCTCAGAGTGATCGTCGGTTGCCCCTTGGACCGCGCTAAATCTTCTCGACTGGGTTTAGTACAGTAAACCAAAACGAAAGTATACGAAAATACAACAATTTCTAAGAAAACGATCTACTTGTTTCATTACGTCAATAGTGTGAAGGGTTACAAAAGTAGAACTAAACATAAAATTTTAGATTGGAAGTGTTCCATGTTCTGGGAATAGATTAGCTATTTGTATCCTGCAAATTGTATGTCTTTTATCCTCGGCCATTTTACTGATGTCTTCCAAAACCGATCTCCCTAGATCTCTTCAATTGATCACTTCTTGAGGAGGGACGTCTTTGATTACCAAGCCATTTGGCAAGGCCTGCTTTTGAGGAGCTGCCTTAACTCTTCTATCAACGTAGTGATCGAAATGCTCTACAGCCACAAATTCTTCCAAGTGCAATTTGAGCAACGTGCAATCTTCTGTTTTGTATCCTCTCTCATAGTGAAAGGTGCAATGGTATCTTGAATTGAACCTTTTCTGAGCATCTGCCAGCTTGGTCAGCCACCAGACGTATGTCTCGTCACGAATTTTTCTGAATATGCGATAAATCGGTATCTTGAAGACTATAGTGATGCCAGTCTGGGCTTTCAAATTTCTTCTGGCATTTTCCTCATCGTCGCGTGGATTGTTAGCCCAGTCATTGTTTCTGTTTCGATTTCGGTTATTGGGGTTGATGTCGCAGTTGTGCTCTCTTTTGTGATTGTCTGGACGGTTATCCTCCTGTCCAATGACATGACCTTTCCTGGTGACTTTTTTGTCAGTCACTACCAAATTTGTCTTCACTGTGGCCTCGTTCGTGTCTTCCTCAACCCTTATATGTTCATTAATTCTCTATATTAATAACTTCATCATTGAGGGCTAATTCATTGTAAGCGAGTCTCTCAACCTATGTCCAACTATTAAACCTCACTTGTATTGAGCGACAGTTAGGTTAATGGGACAATCATGAATCTCATTGAATGTTTTCCAATATCTGGCATTATACACCTTCAGTGACTCTCCTTCTTCCATGTGTTACTCCTAAAAGATGGTCAACTTCATTTGGCGTTGTTGTGTTTGTCTCAAATTTGGTGGCAAACGCCTTCGCCTACTGCTGCCAACTATCGATGCTCTCCTGCAGTAACCCCCTGAACCTTTTCAGGCCCAACACGCCCAAACTTGATGGGAAGAGAATGCTTAATAAGGCATCTTTGCACCTATGAACAACCATAACGTACTGAAAATGGCTTACGTGTAGGTGAGGATCAGTTTTCTCATCATAGATTGGGTTGGTGGAAGCCTACAGAAAGAGGTGCATTCTCAATCGCAATGGAAAAAGGGATGGCATTCAATCTTGCCAAATATCAGTACGCACACCACAACGTGTGGTGGCAGTATTACCATCTCTTTACTACCATGGGACCTAGGGGCCAGCCTCTGTAATACCAGCACTCATTGGGCCTTCTTCCGGTGTGCCCTTTTTTCTAAGACGTCTTTCAGGTCCTCCAATTGAGTGGAGTAAAAATATTTGGACGTTGTCTACGAACGTGAAGAGTGATAACTACTGTCCTGAGTATAAGACCTTTTCGTCCATGACGTGGAATCACTAGTTCTGAAGCTCCTAGTTATGGAGAGCATAGGTGTTTCTCATCTCCTCCAGTCGCCTGAAAAATATGATAGGGCATGTTCATTATGGTCCTCCATTCTAGCTACACTATTTCCCTTTAACTATCGCTCCATCGTTTTCATCTTCATTACCATCTTTTAGATGATGGTGTCTTGGTTCCTCACTTTATTTTTTAGGTGCTGAGTATGCGACCCTCTCCGTCACCGATGCCCCCTAGGGCTCTGCAAATGTTCTGGGCTCTTTGCGCGCTTATCTCACGCATCTTTAGACAGCTTCTACCTGGAAGACTCCAAACCTGCCATCGTCGGCACGGGAGGCAAATCTTCGCGCCTCCTAACAGACTTTGGTATTACTTCATTGATGGCAGAGAGTGAAGGGTCTTTATTGTTTGCCATTGAGATTGCTCAAGGAGACTTGGATAACAAGGTTTTGTCTATCAAAATTCCACATGCAACGCCATTTGTACGAGTGAGAAATATTCATCTCGTTCGTATTCAGTGCACCCAAGTTTGTATTGCTCTAAACGACGTCTTGCTTCCTAAAAACACAACAAAGGTGAGCTACCCGTCGGGTGTTTTGTCGAAAAATCCCTTAAATGGTCAAGTTAGCACCCTTGGGAGATGAAGGAATGTAGATAGAGTGAATAGTGTAGGATTGCTTATCTTTTTCTAAGTGAAGTCGTTCGCCTTATCGAAACTGTTGCATTGCTTTTCAAGGTTGTGCATGCACTACTTCCTTTGTCCATTGTTGGATGCATGGATGTATTGCTTTCTCCTTTCCTTCCATGTGTGTATGCCAATACTGCCAAATAGTATTGGCCAAATTGCCAAAAGTATTGATGCATACTTTGAGCGAATTCTTCCCATTGTGTTCTATTTGGCCACATGGTATACTCTGACTGAGCCATATTTAGCCAAGCTAACTTCGAATGCGCACATATCGAGCTAACCCTGGCCGACTTGTGCCCGACTAAATTCACCAGCTCAGCCATAGCTTTTCAAGACTCTCTACTACATTTAGACGAGCTAACTTTGCATGTTCACCACTCAGATAGACCTTTCCAGCCTAGCTCAACGCATAGTTGTGGTCACTTACTCGGAGCATGATCGCAGCCTCAAGCTAGCTCAGCTTGACCCATACTTGTGACCGCACTCTAGCTTGGCCCGGCCGATGCTTATGGCCTCGCTTAAGCTTACCCTAGCTCAATACCAAGGCGCAAGCTCAGCTCGGCACACAACCCAAGTTCATCACCCGACTTGGTCCAACATCCGAGACGATGCGCTATTCCAGTTATGCAACCTAAAATGAAGGTCCGTTCTAGGTTTAGTTCAGTCCATCTGTTCGGCACAAATTCCCCTCTCATATATATATAATTTGCTAGAAACAACAAAACACAAAAAATGAAAATAAAAACTCAAAAATTATTTTAAAAATTCAAAACCAAACAAAATAAATGTTATTTAGTTTAAGCTTATGAAGTGACCCAATCACCAAGTGCTTAGAATGTGTGCCCATAACACGTCATTTAAACCATATGTAAGAAACAATTACAATGCACACCCTTATAGGTGGCTGCATTCTAATTGGATTTTACATATCTTAAGTCGGTCATCTCAATTTGAGAGAGCCTTTAGACTTGATAAACTTATTTTATGATCGATTTTGGTGATCTAAACCGTTCACTTTTTAGGACTCGTTGGAATATTTACGCAAAAAATCAAGATGAGATGACAATTGCTTCCAAAATATGCCTACCAAAACCAAATGCTCTCTCAAATTGAGATGATAACTTGAGAGAAATCGAGCTTATTTTAAAACATGCCATTCCTTGCAAAATAAGTAGTTAAATCCTATTTCTTTTTGTGAGTCGTAAGGATGTACACGAATCAGATTGACCCGATTTTAGAGTAAATCAAGAACTGATTCATAGGAATTGGTTCTAAAAAAATTAGAACCGTAACTGAATTGTTAAACTATGGAACTGAACGAGAACCGAACCATAGAAAACGGTTTGTTTCGGTTCGATTTACTGTTCCAGAAATTTTATATAACAATAAATATTATATATATATTTTATGTTAGTAAACAAATTAACGATAATTAATTTGATTAAATTTGTTAGAATTGATCAATTTCACAATAAATGTTAGTCTTGAAATCTTAGAAGAGACATTTTATACATATAAAAATATATAAAAAAATATATATCATGGTTCAGTTCGGAACCATAGCGAAAGCCTTAGAATTGTAAACCAAATCGATTCGAACGACTTCATAATTTTCAAAACCAGAAACAGAATTGAAATTAATAAAATTAGACCAAACCAACTATTTAGATTGAATTGGGATCGGTTTACCGCTTCACCAATTTATTTTTTCCATAATATTACAAACTCATACTTAACTACTGAGAAATTCTTCAGAATTACCATTTTATAATTCAGATTTATTCTATATATTAACCCACACTATATAAATTTAATCTTTACCATACAATCTACTATCGAAAAAAATCTTAGGCTTTATTATTATTATTATTATTATTATTATTATTGTGTACATCCCTGGTGATCCGACGCATACAGAATTCTCCCTCCTCTCCCTCATTAGAAACCAACTCTATTGGTGAGGAAGTTTACTGTGAGTTTCACCCACATAGTATAGAAAATCAACAACCGTTGAAAGTGGAAGATTCTCAAATTGATTAAGAACACAAAATTCAAAGGTCCCAAACTCTTTTGACAACATCTGAGCTAACACACAATATTAGGAAATCACAATCCTTTTAGTGCGGCAAAATGGGCCCACCAAATCGGATGACAGGTGACTAGTTTCAATCGTACAGATGTTATTGGTCCAGCAGGAAGTGAGATGAAGAGACGGTGACCGTACGATGGAAAAGAGCCACCTGTCAACCGAACAGCCACGGTCGCACCGTAGCATTGCAGCGTGTCACAGAGAGCAGTTATTGCATTGAATTCTAGGAAAAGGTTTTGTATATCATCAAGGTGTTTTGAGAAGATGGTTAGAAATTGAATTTTTAATTTATTTTGACTTTTTTTGAAAAAATATATAAATAATGTAAGAGATGATATGATCTAGGGATGTTCGCGGTTCGGTTTTGAACGGTTTGCAAATCAGTTTGGACCCGCCCACATATATGTGGTTTGGGAAAAATTCAATCTGCAATCACCTACAATGTGGGTTGCGGTTTGTGCGGATAAGATTTGCGAATGTACGGGCGGTTGCGAGCGGTTTGTATATTGAACTTTTTTCAATTTCTAAATTTAATTTCGATTTCCAGATTCAATATAATATAAGGTTGATTTCAATTTGAAAAGTAATTAACAGATTTAATTTCCTCTCCATGAAGAAGTAGATTCAATTTCCTACAATGTTCACAAAGCAAACAAAAACAAACAAAAACAAAAACATTCAAAAACAATGTTCTCTACAACATTTCTTTTTGTATCATAAAATTAGGGTTTGGTGAGTTGGCCAAAAATATCTAAGATAGAATGAATGAAATCAACGGCCTAAAAAAAAAAATCTAAGCGCGGCCGAATTATTGCAGGTGCGGGTTAAACCCGTAACCCACCCGCAACCCACAATTATGTCATATTCCAAACCGCATCCGTCTGCATTGTGTCTGTGAAATCGCCTGTTTGTATGTGGATCGGTTTAGGTTAGGCGGGTTGGGCGGTTCAGATAACCCTATGCTTAGCCCTAATGATCTAAAATGGGTTAAAAGTTGAAAGATAACTTTTAATTATCTTTCTAAAATAGCCCACAATATACGTTACATTATTTGTCATCAATCACAAGTGTATATGTGTCTTTTTATTTCTCAAACATTTAAGTTACATTTGATTGGGGGATTTGAAAAAGAATTGAGAAAGAGAAAAATAAAATGTAAGTGAAATTTGAATAAAATATATATACATTTCATGCAAATTCACACACATTTTTCCCTTCCCTTTCTAAATCTCTCTCCAAATTCCTAACCACACACAACCTTAACATAAATATAGTGGACCCCATTACCAAATCGAATCACATAGTTATTTGGAATGATATAAATAAGTGTAGACATACAAAAAATTAAAGAAACAATATGACAAAAATAAATACACTTATATAGATAAATACACTTATATTTATCATACCAAACAACCCCACAATAATGTGGGTGTTTGGTAAGTGGATTTTTTTATAGATTTTTTTAGTTGTAAAATATTATTGGAGAAATTTTTTTTTTGTGTTTGGAAAGATAGTTAGATTTTTTTGTGGTTGGATGTGATGTTCGTGAGAGAAAAAGTGAAATAATTATGAGGTTTGATGCGATATTTTATTTGAATTTGTTTTTTTTTGTTTTGTAACCAATTTGTCTTTTAGTAAAAAAAAAAAAAAAAAAAAAAAAAAAAAAAAAAAACTAAAGCCCAACTTCCCAAATAGCGCCAATAGAAGGTATCAAATTCAAAAATGATTTAGAGCTCTAAATAATGAGCTTTAAATCTACCATTAGTGAGGTGAAAAAAAAAAAAAAAAAAAAAAGCACAGCACACATTGTGACAATAAGTGGGATCCACTACTACATCATTAGTGATAAAACTAAAAATAAAGGTTGAGACCCCCTTTGGGGGTCACCCTCTTCACCCCCTTTAGTTTTGATTGGTCAACTTTTTTTTTTTTTTTCTTCTCACCCAATCCCCAATCTCCATGTGTGTGAGGGGATTGTGGGGGTAAATGTTTTAAGGAGGTCTAAATCAATGCCCTAAAACTAATTAGTGGTCTCTAGCATTATTGGTATCAAATTAGATACTCCTATCTGCATTAAAAAACAATTACTTAAATTCTAGAGATATAGAGATGAGGGAGAAGCTAACTTTTATTATCTCATCGTGGGCCCCACACTAGAATTTGTACCCATCCACACACTCGCGCTCGACTACGTTAACAGCTACTCGCTTCCAAGTCCGTATGGGCCTCACCGTGGTTATTTTTGTTCGAAGCCACTTTACACGCTCCATGTTGGAGCGTGTTGCACACTCATTTCACACCAAACAATTTTCCCACTAATAAAATCCATTATTGCATCACAATGGAAAATAAATTGCTTAATTTTGAGACTTAAGTTTTTCTTAAATTCACATAACTTTAAAAAAAAATTAAAGAGTTTGTATGACTCATCGTGAATTGTGCTTCGATAATTTAAATTGTTTATTTTGTAATGGGGTCCTGTTATGGTGTGCAACCAACACAAAAGGTATAAGTGGAAGGTGCAAACATAAAACAGGACAGCAAACAGAAAGGCGTAAGTGTAAGGTGTAAGTTGCACACTTAAGAAAAGTCCTTTGTAATGATCTCAATGTATATCAATTATGAAAAAAATTAATTTAATCTAATAATTATAATATTTTCATTTTATGACATTTGTTTTCGAAATAATGAACCATAAATATATTTTAGAAAACCTATCTTTTTTTTTAGAGAAAATGACAAAATAAAAAAGTTACAATTATCAGATTGATCTAATTTTTTTAACAGAGATGATATATATTGAAAGTCTTACAAAATGAACGTCTCGAACCATCGAAACAGGATAAATGGTAAACCTTACGGACCACCCAAATTCTCTTAGGTTGATATGTAAAAATGAGAGAAGCCCAATCTTAATTTCAGTATTCATATATTTGCAATTCTCTTGCACTCATCATGACACTAAGCTATGTGAGATGCAAAATCTGTAAATAATTTTTGTATTATATTTGGATTTAATTTGTGAAAAGAAAATGAAATTGAAAGGAAAATAAAATGTCATTAAAGAAGTTAAATTTTTAATTTTTTTGAAGGTATAAGAAAATAAAATTTAAATTATATATATATGTATTATGAGTAAAAAATAAATATGTACAAATAATTTTTTTTGGTAAATTCAAAATATAAAAATAATTAATATATTTTAGAATTTCTAAATACAAATTACGTACCTTTTACATTATGCATGTTTATTACTACTATATCTATAAAAATCTCCTTATATTAAAAGAGAGTTATGTATAATGAATAGAAATTGTAAATAGATAAAAAATAAAAATAAATAAAAATAAAAAATTACGTTAAAAGACCATTTGGAGAAGTATTTAAAAAAATAAAAATATTTTGGTAAAAAATAAAAATAAATAAATAAACACTCAATATTTTCATATGATTTTCCCTTTTTTATGAAAAAGAGATTAAAATATTTTTTAATGTTTATTTTCATCAAACTCACTTCTGTGTTTTTGAAAAGAAAAAAAACCAAAAAACTAATTATGAAACAAAAATTAATTTAAATTTTTCATTTTTATTTTATATTTTATTTTACAATTTACCTAACTCAAAATTTTAATATGACTAATAATTGGAAGTGTATTATAACATGAGTTTTGCTAAAGTATAGTTTTAAGATTACATATATAAACTAACTAAAAAGATTGTATAATCTTTTTAATTGGCTTACATATAATTTAAAAGTACACAAGTTAACAAAACATTTATAATATAAAAACAGTAATTAGAGGCAAATCCTTTGCTCCAAAACTGAATTAAAGGATGTTTGAGAATTGATATTTTTAATAATTTTTTAGTTTTTTACAATATATATATAAGAAAATAAAGAAAATAATTTAATAGTTTTTAATATTTTTTTAAAAATTATTTAACTAAAAACTTAAGGAGTGTAATTATATCTATTAATATATCATCTATATTTTGACTTCTAATAAAATAAAAAAAAGAAAGAGTAGAATGAGATAAAGACAAGAAAGATACAAAATAAAGAATTAATTCCATATCATTAAAAATAGATTGAAGATTTACGCTATGTTTCACCTATTAGTTTTGGACTAAAATAGTTAATAAAAAATAAAATAAATTAAAAAATTAATAAAATATAATATTATTTTTAAATCATAATTATTTTATTTTTTCTCCTTAAGCAGTTTTCAAACATAGCGAACGAGCTTAATGTGGGTCCATTTGGAAATATGATTTGTGGCTAAAATAGTCACAAAAGACAAAATATGCTATTTTAGTCACAACAAATAAAACATCACATCTAATCCATAATCATTACACTCTTCTCTCACAAAAAAAAATCAAAAAAACTAAAAAGTCAAAAGCCCATTCCCAAACTAAGTTTTTTAGCCCGGGTTAAAATAGCTAAAAGAATCAAATAACTAAAAAATCAACTCACTTCCCAAATCAACCCAAGTTAAAATAGCTAAAAAAATCAAAAAATTAAAAAATCAACTCACTTCCCAAACCAACCTGGCAGTGGGCTGAAATTCCCATTCCGACGCCACCAGTACAAGTGAGCGCGTGTGACTCCTCTCCTCATTTGTCTTAAGACATTGAAACTATGGAAAGGATAGGTGTATTGTAAATGGGATTTATTGTAAATTGCCCACATTGCATACATTGGCCATCCTTTTGACATTTTTATGAAGTCAATCCTAAAAGTAGAAGCTATATTTTTTTTTTTTTTTTTTTGGGGTACTCTCTCTCTCTCTCTCTCTCTCTCTCCCCGAACCAAAACGCCAAAACCCACCGCATTAAACCAAATATATATATATATATGTATTATCTACTAATTATCTTATTTACACATCATTAAATTTATAAAATAAATTTATATATCATTTTTATAAAAAAAATTAATTATTATATCATCATAGATTATCATTGATACATAATTGAGAATTATTATGTAATTATGATGCATATTATGTTATGTAAATGGGTTGAGTTAGATTGATAATATTATATTGAAAAAATTACAAATTAATAGAAAGATAAAAATAAAAAAAATTATAAATCAGTGATAAAATTTATCAACTTTAATAATTAAAATGATAAAATTTTCTATGATTTTATAATTTTTTTGAAATCTTTTTGCTGATTTATAATTTTCTTTTATATTTTTATAGTGAAATTCGCTCTCTTTTATGTTATTTTATAATGAAAAAATATATAAAAATTTACTTTTTAAATCTATTCCGTTCCTCTAGAATTCATTGCAAAAGTTACTTTGTGATACGTTACTCTCTATTGTAAAAGAGATAATTTCTTAACATTTTAACAGACTTTCATATTATTAAATTTAAATTTTAAATTAAAATAATATTCTTTTTTAATTATTAGATAGTGATACTATATGTAAATTTAGGCCTTATTTAGGAACAAATTATTTTAATAATTTTTTAATTTTTGATAAAAAGATGTGTAGAAAAAAAAAAATAATGTGACAATTTATAATGACTTTTTGACTTTTTAATTAAAAATATAATTGCCAAATGAGATCTTAAGAGCATCCACAGTAGATGTGTTAGTAGATGTGTTAGTGCCATTAGCTAAATTTTACATAAGGTCCTTTCACTTTTGTCTTCCCAATGGAGTGGCTAAGTGGTGTTAGTGTCAGATGCTAGTGTGCTGTTAACTTGTGTGTTAACTGTGACTAGTGTTTTAGCCAGCGAGAGAGAGAGAGAGAGGACGTGAGAAGTGCCATGGGGTTGTTTGGCTAGTCATCCCCCAGTCGTCCGAACCCTTCAAGTAAAAAAAAAAAAAAATTGAGTCTGACCATCTTCCATCTCCAGCTGCTACTAACTATTTATATACTATATATATATATATTTTAACAAATTCCTTAACACACACTTTAACATATCCATTGCACCACTACTTACTCTCTAAAATTAATAAACACTTAACACATCTTAATACATATTTTTGAATATCATTTTTATCACTTTTTGTCATATAACACATTTTCATAAATAATTTTAACTATGTCATTATGATGCTCTAATGACCCCGCTTGGTAGAGCTGTGGGAAAGTGATTATAATTTATAGCCTAACAGCTTATGGCTTATAACTGTGAATATAAGCTGATTTTTGACTTATAAATTAAGCTTCTCCTCCCCACTCAAAGAATAAGTTGATTTTTGACTTACAAAAAGTTATAAACTGTATTGTTAAGCTGAACTAAATACATCAAAATAATTTAAATTAAACTAAAAATTAAAATAAATTAAAAATAAATCCTACCAAACAGGGCCAGTATTACAGTGCATTGAACACCACTTGCTTTTCCTCACTGCATAAAGTGGACATGTTCTGTTCCTTCTATAAATAATTAAGAAATCCGGGAAAGTGCTCCACCCCTCTCCTCTCTCTCCTCTCTCTAAATCTCTCTGAACGCCTAAGTCAGCGCCCTCCTGGGCCCCTCGCTCTCTCCCTCTCTCTATGTCTTTTTGTGATGTGAGCCCAATATAAATGGGGACATCGGAGAAACAGTGGCAGAGAGATTGTGAGGCATAACAGTGAGTAAGTGAATGAGTGAGTGGGGTTGGTGAGATTATCGCGAGGTTCGAGGCAGTCCCCCACACCTGCTGAAATGGATGACGAATGGGATCTGCGTGCGGTGGTGAAACGCCCCGCAACCGCCGCCATTAACACCACCCAATTCAACAACACCACCATAGAAAACCCTTTACCAGATTTCTCTTCTCTTACCTTCCAAAACAATGATCCCCCATTTGACTATCCTCCTCTTGCTCACCAACCAAGCTTCCAATTTCAAGGTTTGGATGAAATTTACAAGGATTTTATTTCTCAGCAGCCGCAGCCGCAGCCGCAGCCGCAGCCGCAGCCGCCGCCAATCAACCCCACCTACGCGGCCCCCTTTTTCGGAGGACTCGTAAATCAACAGCCTCAACTACTTCCTCCACCACCACCACCACCACCACTGCCGCAGATACCACAACAGCAGCAACTAATGCAGCCCCTCTTCAACAACAACTCTCTCACCGGTTCCTCTTCTCAAACCGGTGGTCGATCTCGAAAAAGGTAAACATAGTAGAATTTTACAGAACGCACTCACGTTTTAGATTTCCTAATTTTCGATCTTTTTTTACAGGAAGAATCACCAGACAAAGTTAGTGCGTCAGATGACTCGTGAGGAACTGTTGGCAGATTCGTGGGCGTGGAGGAAGTACGGTCAGAAACCCATCAAAGGCACCCCAAATCCGAGGTTTTTGTGTCCCCGGATTACTTTACTCATCATTTCCCATGTTGTCATATTTTTTTTTCTTTTCTTCCCTAATTTTCCTGGAAAAATCTATATATATATATGAGCGCAGGAATTACTACAGATGCAGCACGTCGAAAGGTTGTGCAGCGAGGAAGCAAGTGGAGAAAAGCCCCTTGGATCCGGACATTTACGTGGTCTATTACAGCGGTGAACACACCCACCCTCGTCCAACTCAGCGGAATTCTCTGGCCGGAACTACCCGCAACAAGTTCTCAAATAAACTTCGCAAACCCATTTCCGGCGAAGCACCACCACCGTCCGCCGCCATCGTGCCCAACCCCTCGTGTTCGTCGTCGTCACCAGTCTCTGCTGGCTCAAGTTTCTCTCCATCAACCCCATTGATGGAAGGCGAAAGTGTACCTCACGACAACCCTCAAAGTCAACCCCCCCAAAACAACAACAACAACAACAACGGATACGCTGAAATGGAGGAGGACTCTGAGAATGATGACGAGATTCTCATCCCTAATATACTTATGAGTGAAGATATAATCAAGGGGTTTCAAGAGCTCAGCAGAGGCTATCCTGGTTGTACTGGTTTGGATTCGAGGTATGACATCGGCGGCAAGTTTTCGACTCGATTTCCTGCTCCATGAACACCTCCTCCGCCGCCAAATCCACCTCTTCCGCCGACGGAGGTCGTTGTTGAGCGGCCGCTAAAGCCGGGAGGCTTGGATTTTCCAGAGTCCGCTTTTTTATCTTTGTCTGCCAAATGGGACGAAGGAGATATAGGAAGCATCTCTTCCATCTCCACCACCACCTTTTTCTTTACTTTTTGTCTTTTTGTCTTTGTATTTTTGTTTTTTTGTTTTTTGTGTTTGTTCTTCTTTAATTTAAATTTTGTATAGACTTCACCAACATAGTTGTCCTCTCTGTTCACCGCGTCATTACAATAGATAGTTTTATGTTTGATGTGCATCATGGTATCAATTTATGGGGGTAAGCATGTTTTGATTTACTGCAAGATTATAAATTTAGAATTATTTATTCACGATATTTTTAAAAAGAAGAATTAATGATTAAATTTATTGATTTCATATTTCATCAATTTAATTTTTACTACACATATTCGTTCTGAATAAGTTTTGAAACCTACCTTTTTTTGTTTGATTTAATATGATGTAAGAAAAAATAAATGATTAAATCATTAATTACGGTTTTGTAAGATTTAAAATTAACCAAAAAGAACAAATTTTTTAAAACAAAATCAAATAGTATCAATAAAACTCATGCAGTTTGAATTAGAATTACGGCTTCTAAAAACATTTCATCATTCACAACACAAGCTCATGTAACATTATTCTCGACCTATTGAAATATCAAATAACATGTCATCATTTTTTAAACAAAAATTATATAAATGATTTAGAACTTGTTCTACTAGTATGCATCAACATGCTTGTAAGTATAGTTATATCCTACTTTTCTTCAATTTAAATCATTTTACATTACAACTGTTGCACATATATATGTATGAACAATTCTACAATCCCAGACATAAAAAATCAGAAAATATTCAGAATTTAATATCAATCATTTAGATTTACTTAAGGTAACGGGTCCACAACACTAATTTCAAATGTCAGTCATAGATTTCATATTCGTATTTTTATTTTTTTATTTGTGGCTCCCTTTCTGGGAACCATAGAATTACTGTATATGTATATATCTACATGGTCCAATTCAATTCCAAATTAAATTCATAATTTTAAAATCCTAAATCAATCTGTAAAATTCGATTCACCTCTTTTAAAAAGTAAGACCAAATTGTGACAACCAATCAAATCATACAATTTGATTTGAATCAGATCATATCTTATGATTTTTTTTTTTCACATTCATATCAATTGCATCACATTAAAATTGACATAGTATAAAAAATTAAATAATATGAAAATAATAAAATATTAAATGACAATATATAGAGTTCACCTCACCAAATGCAGCGTTATTCATTGGTGTCTTCAAAATGTGGGTTTACTTACAATTGATTAAGTTTATTATGATTATTAAATGATAGAATGTGACAACACAATAATAGTGTACAAAATCCTTTATTATGATTTTTTATTATTATAATATTATGTGTCCTTTTATTTTTGACTTTTTATTTTAAATGGGATGTGTCCTTTCATTTAGAGATAAAAATTGGTAGCTTAATCAACCACATGGCATATCATTTAACATGTTAAGGCGCTTTAAATTGAGCTTCAAACTATTAGATGATGAGTTGTTTTACTCAAGTTCAACAATTAGATTTATTTTTTTAAATTTAATGATGTGATAATATATTAAAATATCTAAAGTAAATCTATCTCAAGTATTTTTTTTTAATTGTCTACCGATCATCTTATTTACACATGATTTGAGTCTATAAAGTGAATTTGTAAATCATTTTCCCTAAATGATATGATCTTCAATTGGGCATTATGCAATTTTTTGAGCCACTAAAAATCTCATTTGAAGGTAAAATAACACCATTCATTTGATACCTATGAAAGGGCAAGTCTTAACCTCCAAAAAGGAAAGGAGTAATGCTATTCTAATAAAAAAATTAGATTCATTTTTCAAGTTTAATGATCAACTAACTAATCATTCTCATGTATTATTTGTCTCCCTTATATTTGATCTAATTATTAGTCAATAATCTCACTTGTATATCATTGGATCTAAAAAATAGGTTTTAAAAGTGAGCTTGTATATCATTTTTTAAAAAGGATTATTAGTATTAATTAGGTAAAGTTGCAATTTATCTTGAGATTAGATTTAGCAGATTTGAAATTTGATATAATAATTACTCTTAATAATTCTTTATACTTATTTGTGATATTAATACATGTCACTTATCTGTTGTTTTAATGGACTTCACTTTTTATTTTCATATTTTGTTATTTTAAGTAAAAAAAAAATTGATATTTTAATTAAATATTTTTTATTTTTTAGATGTACCTAATCTTGACTTGGGTTGGCGTTGTACCTTCTAGGAACAAAACAAAGCCCACGAAAGTGTGTTACAAATTTATTTTAAAGAACTTACGTGTAGGTCCTAATAGGTAGATTTATTGTCAGATAGGTCCTATGATATTTTAATATATTTTTCATCAAACACTAATAAAAAACGTTACTAATTATTAATTTTCAGCGGCAGTTTGAAAATTTTATCACAAAAAATATCACTAATTATAAATTTTAGTGACAGTTTAAGAAATCATAAAAAAAAGTCACTAATTTTCAACTTTCAGCAACAGTTTAAAAAATTCGACATAAAAAAAGTCACTGATTGTAAGTTTTATCTATAATTTATAAAAACCGTGACAAAAAAAGTCACTAATTGTCAACTTTCAGCAACATGCAAAAATCATCACAAAAATTATTTTTAGCAACGATTTTATTAGGATTTATTTTTAATAGGACTTGATGTATTGGTAGTTTACCCTCCATTTTAATAATTTGAACCCTTTGTACTGTAGGGTTTGTCGAGTAGATCATTCATGAATTTTTTTTAAGTTAATTAGACATCTATAACTCACAACAAGATCACTTTTATGTTTAAGAAAAATAAATAGCTAGTACAATTTTGATAATTTTTTAAAAAGTAATTAGGATTTGATCATGGGGCTATACTTATTTGATTAACCTCATTTTTTTATATAAATGATATGTTCAACAAATCTTAAAATATGAACGGTTCTGATTATCAAAATATGATCGGAATAAATCTCCCGGGATGTGACAACACGAGTTGTAAATAGTGAAGAAATTAAAATAGATTGTGAAAAAATGACAAAGACTAGATATACTTAAAAATTAAAATATTTGTGAAGAAATTTAAAAAAAAAAAAAATCAATAAATATGAAAATGTATTGAATTTTTATATTTTTCGTATTTAGTGAATTTTTAAATATAAATTTTTTGTGTGTGCAAGTTTTGTAATATAAGTGAACCTAAATAATAATAATATAAAAAAAAACTAATTAAAATATTAAAAAAATCATTAAAAACAAAAAATAATACGGATTCAAAATTTTAAAATTATTTTTCAAAACTCAGATAGAATATGTGTTTTTTAATACAGTAGTTTTTTTAGTTGAATAAAAAGTTATGATAAAAAAAAATAATTGATTGATGTGTATGATGTAACCATTTGCTATTGTTGGGGTTGAATTTTAGATTTTTTGAGACTTATCTATACAATATATTATAAGCACAAACATTATTGATTCATTGAGGCTCAAAATTCTCACTCTATTTTCATAAATTTTTGAATTAAAAAATTATAAAAGTACACATGGCATATTATCATTGGTTATTCTATTTTAATATTTTAATTAAGTCCTTGATTAATATGAAAAGTATTTTAAATTCATTAATTTATGAACTATTTATGGTGTCTATTATCATTACTATCTATATCTCTATTCTATATCTATAATTTTAAATTTCAAAATTCTTATATAAAAAGTCAAAAAATGAAATTTAGTCATATCTTTTATCAAAATCTAAGTCATATCTAATTTGAAATTAAAAAAAAATTAAAACAATATTTCAAATGTAATTTTATCCTTATAAAATTTGAACATATTTTTAAAATATATATATATATATATATAAAATGTGATATGAAACACGTGTGGCATAAAAATATTGGCATATCTAGCCATATCTAATTTTAAATTTTTAAAAAAATGTAAATGGAATTTCAAAACAAAAATTTATCCATGCTTAACCCTACAACTAATTTAAAATTTAGAAGAAAAATCAAAATGAAATTTTAATAACAATAATTTATAAAGGGTTATAAAATTCAAATATACATGTCCTAATCCTATTAAGAAAATATGAAATTAAAACTTATAATTTTAAATATAAAGTTTAAATTAATAATTAACATTGCACTTCTCTTAAGTAAGTTTTAGGCCAAAAGCATAGCACATGCCTGGTCTAATATTGGATAATGTTTTCAAATGTAAATATACCTTAATATTAATAAAATAAACATTAGTTATATTTTAAGAATAAATATATAAATTTCATAATTTAAATTTTAAAATGTTAATAAATATGCAAAAACAAATATATGTATATATATAACAATTTAATACAAATAAATAAATAAGTAGACAAGTAACTCATTGATTGACCATCAAGTAACAATTCTTCAATAATTGGATTTAGGACAATAATGATATACAATAGAGGCGCTTAGAGAAGGAAGATTCATGTAGCCAACCCCATTTGATGGGACTTAAGATTTAGGCCCCGTTTGGGAACAAGTTAATTTAGTAACTTTTTGGTTATTTGGCTAAAATATGAGCTAAAAAAAACTGATATGTTTGAGATGACTTTTTGACTTTTTACGAAAAGATGTGCAAAAAGTATAGAGAAAAAAGAATCTTTGACTTTTTGGTATGGGTTGTTGGCTTTTTGGCTAATTTAATAACTTTTTGACTAAAAGGGAGGGTTCTCAAACGAGGAATTAGTTTAGTTTGGTTTAGTTTGGTTTGGTTTAGTGTCTAATCCAGTTGTAACACTCCTAAGTTAATACATGCTTGTTACAACCTACAAAATTATTATATAATTTAACTAATAATTTATCAAATGTTTACTCATTGATAGATAAATTTCTTAGTTAGGTCTGAGCATAGGGTTATAACATGACTTATCATGGTGTATCTAACTCAATTTGGTCTTGGATTATTTTTTTTTCATACAAAAATACATCTAAATATTAATTTAATAAATTTGAATATTAATAAAATAAATGTTTACCCAAGTCTAATTTTTTTTTAAATAAACATGCATAAATATGTATATATTTTTTATTTTCATCATGAAAAAAATATTAAAGATATGTATTTCCCAATTTAAAATATATTTACATAAATAAGTTTGTCAAGTAGCTCTTCAATTTGTATTGCTTGACAAATCCTAACATAGCTCATAACAGTTCAATTATCCCATAGAATTTTAGAAATTAAAAAAATACTCTTACATTTTAAGGTCAACTTAAATTTATTTTACCATATTATTTAATTATTTTTTTAAACCGTAACATGGCACACAGTAATTCGAGTAATATTTCTAATATAGTTATTGAATTAAATATAAAATTTAAATCTTTCATTTTATTTCTTTTTTTTAGGCCACATCGCATTAACTCCTAAAATCTGAACCTACTCAGCCATAAAAGCTCACTACTATCACCACAAGAAGTTCTTTTTATAACTAAAATCCACCACAACAATCAAAATTATATATAAAAATTTAAGTCTTTTCAATAAAATAAAATAAAAATAAAGAAAAGATGGAAGAGAGAGCTAGAGATGTGAAAATAAAATAAAATAGTATTTTTATGTTATCTAACACATTTTGATATGAAATATTATAATTATGAAAATTTTATAGACAGAATATAATTATAATAACATAAAACAGTTTTGTAATTTATGCAAATTTATTTGCTTTAAATTTTACAAATTGAATTATGATATATTTATTTTATTATAGAACAAAATACTTATAGAATGTTCAAATAATTACTGAAACTTACTTAATCTTATCCATATATTTATTTTTAAAATAAAATTTTGAGTCATTGTCTAAAACCGTGTACAACACAGATTTTACACTAATATATATATACATATATATTTGAATTTTTTAGCAAAAAATTCACTTCCAAATAACCTCATGGTTTGCCGGTTCACTGTGGGGCAAGTTTGGACCGCTACCAACTCCGGTTCAGTCGGTATGACACACTTTTTACGAGACACATCCGCACTCAAAACACTAGATATACTTTTTTTTTGTTTTTTGGTATGTTCGCACATTATATATATAGGTTCTATTTGGCAGGGCTTATTTATAACTTATTTTAGCTTTTAACTTAATTTAAACTATTTTGATGTGTTTGGTTCAGTTTAACAATACAACTTATAACTTTTTGTAAGTCAAAAATTAACTTATTCTTTGAGTGGAGAAGGAGAAGCTTAATTTATAAGTTAAAAATCAGCTTATGTTCACAGCTATAAGTTATAAGCTGTTAGGTTATAAGTTATAATTACTTTCCCACAGCTCTACTAAACGGAGCCATAGTCTCTTCTAGTTGTTTCAAAGGTCAAAACATTTTTTAATCTTACATACATAGGATAGAATGGTCAAATATATTTTATTGGGCTTCATATCTTGGATTTAAATATTACGTCCCACAAAATATATTTATTTTCGTATAGAAAATTAAATTATCAATGTATGCATTCTACCATTATGTATCATCCCTGAGATGGTTCAAGAATCTCATGATGTAAAATAGTGACAACAAGTTGTTAGGATAATTAATCTTAATTGCTTATTTAATTCAAGAAATTGTGAGTAGAGGCCAACTCATCTTTAGTGTTTAGATAGAGGTCATTTCTCTCCCATTAATGAAAAGGCTATTACTCTTTTTTCGAATTTGAGTATGTTAATGTTATCTGTGAATTCTAAATTTTATTAAGAAAAATAAAATGCAAGTTAAAAGAATAACAAATTTAAGATTCAAGCATATCATACTTAAATTATTGATATTTTATATAAAAGAATAACAATTTCAATAGAGACATTTTATTTACTTCCTTAAATTATAATGTATACCTTGGGTCCACTTTTACAGGTGAATAATAAATTAATGAAAGTAATATCTCAGATATTTTTTTTTTTAAAATTTTAATTTTATGAGATTTACATATATATTCACACCTGATACTCATTATTATCATTTTTGTTGGAGAGAGATATTCATAGGAAATGAATGAAATGTAGGTCTAACAATCATGTTCAATAGTGATGTTACTTACCAGAGTGATATTTGAGTTTGAATCTCATTGCTGCTCCCTTCTCCTATTTTATCAGTATATTGTCCAAACTCGAATATTACTGATATTCGATGTAACTTATTCCCCTATATTTTCCTTATTCTGATTATACAAAGAAGGAAAAAAAATCATAAAAAACCATAGGAAATATTGCGGAATTAACAATAATAATCATGAATGTTCTCAATAAGTGACTCATAAAAAAGGATCAAGTACATGAATAGACTTAGATTTAACTTGTGATTAGTAAACAAAATAAAAGGGTCTATTGTTTCTCACAGGGTCAGTGAAAGTTTTGTATTAATTAAGTCTTTGTCATTCATTTTTAAAAACTAGTTCTAACAATTTTTAAAAGTGCTTGTTTATCCTCCAATTCAATTATACATTTGGAATTCAAAAATTTAGAAATCAAAATTCTAACAATTTTTAAGAGTGCTCGCTTATCCTCCAATTCAATTATACATTTGGAATTCAAAAATTTAGAAATCAAATATCCACATGAAACTCATCTGAATGGACAGAAAGCGATTGAATTGGACGAAAATGAAAAGCTCTTATAAATGGATAGAGGCATTGGATCCTTCAATCTCACAAATAGCTACATAATTTAGGCTCCATTTGTTTTGGGAGCATATTTTTCAATAGAAAATATTTTTTATAAAAAAATATTTAATTGCATCTTTGAATCTAATGTACTAACAGTTACATTGGTGGCGGTGGAATAGAGATGGAGATGGAGATGGAGGTGTTGGAGTAGTTGTGGCGGTAGTGGTGGAGTGGGCGGCAGTGGCAGTGGTGATGGTGATGGCGGTGATGGCTGTCGCGGTCATAGTAGAGGTGATGGTAGCAGTGATAATGGAGTGACATTGGTAAAACGTTAATTTAAAAAATATTTTTCATCTTTTAAAAGTAAAAAATATTTCCGGTCTAAATAAGTTTTTTTTTTTTTTTTTTTTTTTTTTTTTTTCAACATGAAATACATTTTGGGTTGACTTTTTTTTTTTTGGTACCAAATATTAAAAATTATGAAAAACATTTTTTGAAAGTATTTTTTAAAAAATATTTTCACAACAAACGTAGTGTTACTCTTAAAACACTTTCCAGAAAAAAGGATGGAAAAATGAGTAACGCGCGATAGAGGAATATCATCCGTTAACTCTAAACATTTTCTCCACCGACTGATGCAAGACATAATTCATAAATAATTGCATAAAATATTAGAGATCAAACTAATCACTTCAATTTTTTATTTCATTTTATTTTAAGACAATAAAAGAAAATTTGATCACTTTTTAAGAAAGTACAAAGTCACTATAAGGAGAAAACTATATTGAATAGTCAAGATTTTAAAATTGTGAAAACCATATTTTATAGTGAAGGATTTTTAAAATTGTGAATCTTTGATTAATTTGAAAGTTCAAATCCAATCCCCGTCTAATTTTTCTTTTTGCCCAAAATTTTAATCTAACTTTGGATATAAAAACTTTTGATGGTAAAAAATCTTACACGACTACGTTTATACAGATTCAACTTGGTTGATTATCCTGTATATATTATATATATTCATATAGTCATATTATTTAGTTACATTCATGTGTAGATTGTTTATGAAAAAATTTAATAAATTCGATAATTATATTCATATTATTTTGTTACATTCATTTTCAAAAATAAAAATAGAAATAAAAATTTAATTTATCATCAATTCTTTTGAAGAAAAATGTGATTTTTTATTTATTTATTTATAATTATTGAATTGATCTGAATTTTTTTATTGACGATCTGCATATTAGGTAAGCCCCACAAGTGGATTGTCTAGTGCACAAATGTGGTTAAAATCTCGTTAATTTTATGGGATATTAAAAAGCAAGTTTGAACTATGGAATGGTTTATTTGAAGAACGCAGCCCCTGGGCCCATCAGAGCTCCGCTTCGATGATTTGATCAATTAGTTGTTTTTTATCTTTTCATGTGTTGATTATTCAGAAAAAAAATTATCCTAATTTGAGAATTGTAATTACTTAATTTAATTATATATATTTTTTTAAAAACAAACACATAAAAAGCGAATGGTATGTTCTTAAAATTGTATATTCATTATTATTATTATTTTATTTTTTGTTGTTGAGACAATTGTGTTAAAATCATGTGACTATAATTTTCAGATAGATATCATTTTTTTGTGTGAATGGTATATAAACTTATATTTGAGAGTTCAATGAATCAAATCATCAACATATGACCCATGGTAGACCGACAAACCCAAACTAGACCGGTCCAATTCACAAACTCCATACAAGACCAACTCTTATTTGAATACACCATTGATATTTTTTTTTAAAAAAGGTAGACAATTTGTACCACCAAATATGGTTGCAAATTTTGTGTTTTTATAAACGAAAACTCTAGATTAACATAAGCTTTAAAATTCCAAATCAAGAAATTAAAAAAATATATAAAAAAAGAGAATGGATCTTGCACATCACAAATACAAAAGGTACACAAGAAAATGTACTGAAATTAGCATTAAATCTATAAACTAATAGTAAGCATAAATCTACAATAAACCCTACATTCCTAATTAATTAAGTTTTAAAAAGTGATAAGGATTTTGAAAAAGGAAATGGGTGGTTTCAAATCTTGTATGTTACCTGCTGATCCATTTGATAACTCTTTCATGCTACAATTGGTATATTCTTGGAATGGAAACAATTGTTCTGCATAAAAATTAGATAATTGGCGTAAGAAAAATTAGATCTACAAAAAGGTAAGGTGTTATGAAAAGGATCATGAGTTTGACAATGTACAAATCAACAAATAACAATCAAAACTAGAAAAGGTAGTAGATTTATTGTGAAACATGAGATTTCAAATTAAACTTAGGGAGCCATAAGAAATTATGCTAAAATAGAGTAATTAGTGATAAACATGCCATTCCATAATTTATATATACTACCTAATTTATCGAAACCTTGATTGAATTACATCAAGTATCATGAGGCTTCTCTTCTCTCTCTTGCCCCTTAATCCCCCCTCTCTCCCTCTCTCTCGCTCTCTCTCTCTCTATGTAACGGCGAAGATAACGAGGGACAATGAAAACTAGAGCCTGCTCTTTCCTTCCTTCTCCCTCTTTCTTTCTACTCTAATGGGTACATATACAGGGTAGAGATAACGAGGGATGAAGAGAATTAGGGTTTCTCTATCTCACTTTTATTGTATTTTGTCTAGCGAAGATAACTAGGGGTGAAGAAAAACTAAGGTCTATCTGTCTCTTTCTCTCAAGCCTTTCAACTCACGGTATATATAGACAAAAAGGCATAAATAATAGGGATAAATGAAATCACGGTCGCCCCTGGTTTTGTAAATCCATATATCGCCTCTGGTTTTGCAAATCCATATATCGTCCCTGGTTTTGCTTGATGATACTTTTCTTATAATTCATTTGCCATCATTTTGTATTTTAAGAAAATGCATTAATTTACTAATTTTGACACAAATTTAAGGGTTAATGCTATCAAGATCCTCTTAACTATTAGCAAATGTCACTTTATTGCATTCATTATATATTCGTACATATTGACTCCCCCAACTATGAAAATTATACAAATAGACCATTTTTAAAAGTAGTTTGGACGGGGGAAAAGCAATATATTTTTATAAGGTTCTGGCTTTGGTCCAGTCCACCATCGGACTGGACCATGCTGTTGGGCCCATGGAGGCCTACCATGGGTCTCGTTTTGAAAATCTGAACCGTTTAATGTGTAGAACTCTTCGAGTACTATATGCCTTTAAAAAATCACGTTGATCGGATATCGATAGCTATGTGATCAAATCAGTTTTGTATTAAAAAAATGGACGGTGAATAAATTAAAGGTTGACAAAAAGCTGATTTGATCACATAGCTATCGATATCCGATCAACGTGATTTTTTACAGGCATATAGTACTTAAAGAGTTCTATACATTATACGGTTCAAATTTTCAAAACGGGACCCGTGGTGGGCCCCCACGGGCCCAACAGCACGGTCCAGTCCGATGGTGGACTGGACCAAAGCTAGACCCTTTTTATAACCGGGAGAGTCAAAATGTACAAATTCATAGATGAGAAGAGTAAAGTAATGTTGACTAATAATTAAGGGTGTCTTGGTATGATTAACTTTAAAGTTGGGAAATGGGTCCTCTTCATACCACTTTTCTTTATATCTCTTCATTTGTGGACCTCACTTTGAGCTCACAACGATGATCCAAATCGTTCATCACGTAATCTTGCAGTGAAGTCTGTTTGCACAAAAAATCATTTTTATTGGATATCGATGAATATATGAACAAGTTGTATTTTATTTTATAAATGGACAATTTAAGTTTGAACTCTTTGTTGTTGTTCATTTTAAAAAATAAAATATAATTTGTTCATATCTCTAGTGATGTTCGATGAAATTCATTTTTTTGCACAAATGGTATTCACTATGAGATTTACAAAATGAACGGTGCGGATTATTGTTGTGAGTCCAAAATAGGACTTATAAAATTAAGTATGAAAGGACATGAAAGATAATGGTATGTAGAGGAGCCATTGCCAATCCTCTAAATTTAATTTAACTAATTTGAGGTCATTTTAAGCATCTCTCACTACCAGCAAAGGTACATTTGTCTTTCTATCAAAATAAACGTTGCTTCTTGAGAGATTGATGATTGTTTTGAGAATTGATTATTTTAGTTAAATTTTTTACTTTTTTTTTTTCGAAATGATGTATAAAGAAATAGATAGAATAGTTGAGTTTTTGACTATTTGCCAATTGCCAAAAGCCTAAATAGAAGTGTGAATCACGGTTAAATAATTAAATAAGCTTATTACCTTAAAAAAAGTCAATAATATTTAGGGAGACTTACGTGTAGAACCTATTAAGTTGACTTATTATCTAACAAGTTCTATGATAATTAATGAAATTTTTTTAACATACACTATTAAAAAATGTCACTAAATGTTAATTTTAAGCTGCAGTTTGAAAACTTTGTCACAAAAAATTCCAATACTTATAAGTTTTAGCGATAGTTTAAAAAAATCGTCACAAAAAAGTCAATAATTTTCAACTTTCAGCGATAGTTTGAAAAATTCGTTGTAGAAAAATGTCAATAATTATAAGTTTTAGCGACAATTTATAAAAATCGTGATAAAAAAAAGTCACTAATTGTCAATTTTTAGCGATATATGTAAAAAATCGTCAAAAAAAATTATTTTTAGTGATGATTGTACTAAGACTTATTTTAAATATGACTTGATGAGAATTAAATTCAACTATTAAGAAATATTGGTAATTTACCATAATACATATTAATGCTTAATTGTTAAGCAACTATATTATTATTATTTTTATTTTTATCAATCGATAGGGATGACCATTTTTCTCTGCCTTGCATCCCCTACCTTGCCTTATATAGACTTTTTCTGCCCTGATGAGAAAGTAGGGCAGGGTCGGTTTTGTTTGCTCCACCTTGTTTCAACCTGTTTTGGTTACGCCTTAGAATTTAGGATCCTTTTTATAGTTACCAATTCAATTATTGATACTCAATTTCATGGTATAAGTATGAATAGAATAGAATAATTACAATAATCTTATAAAACAAATACATCTTTTCTCCTAAATCTCTCACAATGTTACATACATTAGATTACAATATAGGTGAAATAAAAAGGGAAGAGAATTCATCAAAAGTGCCCTAAGGGCTTACATTTTTCAAAGATGAGGCCTTGATTACAACAAAAATATAATCCTATCCCAGACAACTAAGCTCAAGAGCTATAAACAAAGAAAACATCAAAATGAGCTTCTAAGCTCCATGAAGATCTCCGCTTGCTCCTCAACACAGTGGAGGCACATTACCATAACTTGGAAATTTGAATATCCAGTCTAAAAAATAAATTGAGCTTTGACGCTCAATAGGAATAATCTTAACATCATGTCTATATCTATATCTATATATATGTATTATATGTTTCTTATGATTATGATCATGCAATGCATATAATATGTACAAGACTCTCTACTTCCTTTACAACCAATACTCAATGTATCATTTCAAAACCCAAATTTGACCTAAACACTTGGACATTCGTTAAACATTTTAAAACCTTTTTGGTGACAAATCCTCAATACGTTACATTTACCGGCCATCGAGCATGTAAGGGTAATTGGGCACTTATCACATTTTCCAAAATCACTCCCACATTTTGTGAGGCCCCTAATTTTTGTAAACTCTATTAAAACCCTAGCATTTGGGTTATTACAATAAAGTCCTAAGTTTCTCGTTTACTTGCAAACTAAACCCTATTCTTGGTTATCGCCGTTTTCGCCCGATTACTCACCTTTCATTTCAAAATGATGTAGTGAGACCTGAATTATCTTTCCTATCTATATTTTAATTAATTTTATATTTGAAATAGGTATTTTAATTCATAAATTTAGTGCATGCCCTCATACTTTATTATTATTGCATTTTAACCCTAATTTCACTACTTATATATATATACACATCCTATTATTATATTATTTGTCCATAAAATATCTACAATATTTTGAACATAATTGTACAAAAAATAAGATGAATCTTCTAGGTCCAAGGTGATGATGGTTGCTACCCTAGGAAAGGATTTTGTGATGTACTTTTAAAAACACATTTCATGAAATCAAGAAAAAAGAAGATTTGGAATTGATATAGAATTGTACCAATGTACTTTGTGCTTTCTTTAATTGGGAACTATTTAGTTTTAAGTCTAATCATATTTAATTAACACTAATCCACCTTGATTTAAATCCATTATAACTAGATCACATTTCTATATACTTAGAATTCAACTATACTCTTTACATCATTTTTCTTTTTACACCCACCTCACTTGCCAACAAATAGAAGCACCCTTAAGCTCTTTTACACACTTCAAACACCACCATCCCTTTGAAAGAGAAAAAGAGAGAAAGAGTGAGCTTGAGAGGAAGAAAACCAAACCAAATCAAACCAAGCCTTAAGTCCTATCAAATGGAGTCGGCTGCATGAATCATTCTTCTCCACTCAACTCTATCCAAGGCCATTTTGTTAGTCAAATTAAGGAGATTCATATCTCTATTTACTACATTGATCCAAGACAATCTAGGTCTACTTTTTTCCCTAACACTACTATCTACCGTCATTGTATCGCATCTTTTCACTACTACCTCTATTGGTCTCCATTGTATATGTATAACAACCATCGTCACTATTTACCGAATAACCACTGATTACCGTTAAACTGAAACTGATTATGACTGATAAGTGAACTGAATAAAATACTGAACTGACTGACTGAAATTTGAAACTGAATTGATTGAGTACATCTGTTTGAATTGCGTTCTATCTGCTTGATTATCTAATTATCTGTCTATGTCTTTATGTTTAAATTGCAAATTGAAGGCCTTATCGACGGCCGAATCAGAATTGGTTTGTGTTTCGTGATCTGTGTAATTTATGTGAATTTATGGTGTAATTATCTGAAAATTGATTTGGAATGATTAAGTTAGATTAAAATAAGCTAAGCACTTAAGTTGCCGTAATTACCAACTTGCCACCCTTAGTGGCCACTACCCTAGACATATTTGAGCCTTGTATTGATTCAACAAACTCTTCTCATCAGCCATCTTCTTGCACTCAACAGACATAGAGTGAGAGAGAGAGGGAGACTAGAGTGAATTCACCTTGGATTGCTTGGAACTTGAAGGAAGTGGAGTGTAGATTGTTAATTGAGCTTCTACTCTTGTGTTTGGAGACCTAAGGTAGACCATTGACCTTCTTTATTGTGTATTTGAGCTTATTCTTGCATAATTCTTGGGTCTTTAGTGATTTAAGGCATGAATTGGTTCAATGGTGTTGAGTTAAAGCTTAATGGTTGCATGCATGACATACTCTTGCATTTTTGAGGTTGTTCTTCATGGATTTTTGCATGCATGTCCATGTTAATGCTTAGGACCATGTTTTCATCTTGTTTTTGGAACAATTGGCTCTCTAGAGCATGTTTTGAAGCTTTGAAATTGGTTTGAATTCATGCATGTCATGTTTGAAATATTGTTCATGGAAATTGGTTGAAATTGAGTTTGAATTAAACACCCTTGGGCCTTAATTTTATAAATTAAGCTTTGAAACATATTATACCATGTGTTCATAGGTGTTTTCCAGGTTTTCAGCCCAAGAGGATCGTTTTTAATGCATCAAAACTTGGTTTTTGGCTTGGAGGTGCAATCTAGGTTTTCCAGATTTTGCACTCCCCCTCGAGCGGGGAAAGTGGCGCTCGAGCGGGGAATCCGAGCATCCAGTATCTCTCACTGTTTTACAGTTCGCTCGAGCGGAGGATTGGACGCTCGAGCAGAGGCATGTGTCTCACGCTCGAGCGGGCGTTGAGCGTCTGTCGAGCGGAGATTTCACCCATCCAGTACTTTTACAGTACGCTCGAGCGGGGGAGTTGACGCTTGAGCGTGTACCTTAGTTGCATGTCCGTTCGAGCAGGGAAACCTGCGCTCGAGCGGGACCCTGTTTTTCTAAAAATTCTGGAACTGTTTTCTGTGCACATCTTCGCATCCTCATCCCATTCTAGGCATTCTTAGGCCTAGTTTAAGACATCTTATTGAGGATATAGATGTAAAACACACCGAGGCAAATTAGGGATTAAGTTGTTATCTTTCCCAACTGTGTAGCTTAGTGTGTGTTCATCTGTTAACTGTGTAGGGTTGGCGACTGAGGAGACGCTCTAGCTTACTGTAGCTCAGAACTCTGTGAGTAACAACTGTGTAAAGATATGTTCAAAATGATTATCTTATGAACAATTGAACTGTACTGCTTTCTGAACTGATACTGTTAATTGAATGAATGTATGTCCTATATATTGAACTGTATTGTGACATCCTTAGCACCTACTGTTTATTGTTACTGTTACAGAGATCTCTGTCGGTTCCCTCGTTGGAACCACTACTGTTTACTGACTGATGGCCATCATTTACTGTTCGGTCTTTTAAGACCAACTGCTTACTGTACTGTTATGCTAATGGATGTACCACATATGACTAAACGATTGATATACTAAATCAATGAACTGTTTTCATTAATGTAAGGACATTCATTCTTAACCCCTTTACGCATTGTGTTATTTACTGGGTTTTAGCTCACTGCTCATATATATATATGTAGGTGTTCAGGCACCAGACCGTAGCTAGAAGCATCGAGGGTAAACTCTAGTTTTGTCAAGCCAACTACTGTGCCTCACTGCGAGGTTCTGAGCTTGCCATGCTATGGCTTAGGGGTCTTTTATTTCCCCCTTCTGTCTTTGTTTCTGTTTTGCAAACTGTATAGACTGATAGCACTGTATTGTACTGTTATGTAAGGGATTGAGTCCCTATTCTGAATGAATGTAAATATTGTGCAAACTGTTCTGTACTGTTTATGTATATACGAATGAAAATCTTTTAACATACAGACTGTCACAGCTCATTAGACATTGTTTATTTACTGTTTTGGCTTCCGCCAGGCCCTGTACTCTATTTTACTGTATTACTGTTAAGCAGGCCTTTGGTAATCTCGGATTACCGGCCGGTTACGGTGCTAAACCCATAGAGCCGGGTTTGGGTCGTGACAATATGACCAAACCTTCTTAATCTATTCTCTCCTAACTTATCTTTTATCGATACTACTACTCATTCCTAACTCTGTCTTTTCTAGTCTTGCCACACATTCACCTTAGCATTCTCATCTCAGCAACACTCATCTTATCTACATGTTATTTCTTAGTTGTCCAACATTCTGTCCTATACAACATTGCTGGTCTAATAGTCGTTCTATAAAACTTCCCTTTTAGTCTAATGGATACTTGTTTATCGCACAGTACTCCAGATACACTCCTCTACTTAAGCCACCCTCCTTAATTTTGTGGACTACATTTGCTCCAATCTCTCTAGTCGTTGGTTGCATTGAAACAGATTGGAAGTTTATTTTTCAAAAGAGTTGTTGTCCATTTCTTTTCCTTCGTGGTAGCTTTCCAGACGCACTGAAAGAATATGTCCTTCGTGCCCTCCACCTGTCCTTCATAAACCTTCTTGTTCTCCGCATAACCGCGGTCCTCAGTCTTGTAAACTTGCTTCTTCAGCTCGACCTTATGAGCAGCGTGATGTTTTTGCAATTCGACAAGATACCTCGCCTTCTTGGCTTGGAGAGCCTATTGTTTGTCCTCCTCAGCTTGCAAAAGTTGCTCAGCCAGCTGGTCCCTCTCGGCCGAAATGGTAGCCAAAGTAACTTTGACCTTCAAGAGCTCAGCCATCTTTGCCTTGTTGTCTGCGATAGCCTTGCGCAGACTTTTTTGCACGGCAATCATCTACTCGTGTACTACATAGTTCTTTTGGGCGGCCTGCAAAAAATAAGAAGTCAGCATTAAGGAACCGACCAAGAATACAACGATTCCAAGACAGTTGTGCTTACCAAGACGAGGGACTTTGTAGTTGACTAGATGGCCTTCAGATCGGACAGCTCCTCAAGCCTCTTCATGTCCTCAGGGAGGAGCAAACCCTTAGTCAAATTGAAGCCCAAGGACAACTCTTCATCGGCATAGACAAAGTCAGCCTCGGTCATGGCTCGGCCTTTATATTTGAGCTCGGGTGCCCAGACTGAGGAGGGGCAGTGGGGCGAGTGGAATGCTCGACCGAGGTCTGTTCAGTTTGTTTTCCCTATCCAGCGGAAGGAAGCTTGGTGGAATCATCGTCGACCAGTCGCTACTCGGTCAAGGTTTGCCTCGGTCTCTTCTTCGATCGACCAGTAACTTGTTCACTAGCAAGAGCCAACACTAGTCCTTTTTCGCACGGCTGGCCTAGAAGATTAGCCTTCAGTTGTCTTGCCCTACTGGGAATCGCTTGGCCCGTCAGTAATCATGGACTTGATGGCACGGATTTTAGTCATCTTTTACTCGATGGTCAGAGGGATAAGATTGATCGGCGAAAGATTTGGGTCGGGCTGAGGCGAGGGCTCACCTAAGAAATTGGTGACCTTGCTTTTGTGCAGTGCACGATGTCGGTAGCTCGGTTAGTAGCCGAGTAGTTTGTAGCACTCATGTTCTTCTACCGAATACCGCAAAGCAACCCTGATAGCCTCTTGGTTGATGCGAGAATAATCTTCTGCTAAGAGTGTGTAATCTGCATGAAATTGAGAAGTGTTAGATCGACAAACACAGATTAAATACAAAAACATAAACCGTGCTGTGCTGTTCACCAGCAATCCCGAAATCCTTGCGGATGTACTAGCCTAGTATGGGCACCTCAGTGTCTTTGTAATTCCTAAACACCTATAGAAAATCATCATCATTTAATTCTTTGTCTGGGTTACCCTTTATGAGTTTTGTTCGGCCCTTTCTAACCTTCAGGTACCAGTAGAAACCCCCTTTATTATTGCTAAGTGTGTATTGGTGGAATATCTCGGCTAGGCCGAGGTTCAAACCTAGGATCCGGTTCAGTGCGGCCGCGGCGTTTATTATTTTGTAAGTGTTGTTGGAGACTTGGGTTGGGTACAACCTAGTCTGCCTCAAAAACTCGTAGATTAGGGGCTGGACTGGAAAACGAAGGCCACTTTTGACTATGGACACAACGGTAAAGGGGTAGACATCGAATTTACCGTATGGTGTATCTCCCTTCTTGGATAACTCAATTTGGACGTCATCTAGGATGTTGAACTCCCTACGGAACTGGGCTATGGCCTTAGGTGAGTTGACCATAAAGCGGTGTTTGCCCATTTATCCTGGTTTTATTTTGTTTATTAAATCTAATTTATTGTCAGGAGGATGGTTGCTTGGTCTGCGAGAGTCACCAGTTTGCAAGGTTGAGGTGTGCCTGGTTGGTCCTAGTTCGGTCTGCATAATAGAAATCAAGTGCAAGTGTTAGCGCAACATAGTCTGCACGGCTTCAAGATTAAAAGGCATTTTAGCTCGACTACTAGAATAAAGCCTGTTAGCTCGGTTTGGGACCTGGGGTATTAGGTCGGCTTTGGGCCTTAGTGTCTAATATTTGTGCTCCTATCTTGGTTCAGTGTTCTTGTGAGCTTCTAGCGTGGACACAAACAGTTGGAAGAACCACAAACAAGTTTTAGCCTAGCTCAATCCTATTTTTGATCTAAAAGTGGGATTCTGCTTGGTTTTGTCCATAATTTGTGTTGTTTATCCTACATACAAGGTTGCATACGGAAACTCAGGGGAATGAGGGGCACAGAGGCCCCATGCATGTTTTTAGTTGCGATTTTGTCTAATTTCTACGAGTATCCATCGGCTTTACCCCAAGAAGAGGGCACCGGCAGGATATTAACAATCCCAAATGAGAAAAGTTTGAAGAACACAAAGAACAAGGACAAAATGAAAGGGTTCGAAGAAACTCGCCAAAAAATAACGTAGGATGTCGACTCAATCGGATAGAAGGCCTCAACGAGTGGTGGTGAGTCCGATAGAGAAAGAAAAATGGCCTGAAACACGTGAAGCAGTGGCGGCAACGACGGTAAAAACTCAGAGGTTTAGGGTTTAGCGCGAGAAATAAGATAAACAGTGATGGAGTGTTTGGCCTCTTGCGCATATATATGAGGGGAAACCCAAAAGGCGGCAACTTTTCAAATTTTGGACATAGTGGGGACAACTATGGGGTTGTATGGAACAAAGGAGGGAGTGTCACGTAGCACAGAGTTGATGGGTTATTAGTACGACTAATAGACCATCAATACGGCTGGTTGATTGATGACAAGACAATTGACGCAAGTCTTAACGAGCTGGACAAAGTTGATAGCTCGGTTGACAAAGGTAATCCCAACCACGTTTAGCATAGATGAGATTAAGGGGCAATTGAGAGGGAGATTTACACCGAATTGTGGACTGAGCTAGGTACGACACGGTTGCGTTGCGCTGAGTTTAGGTAAGTGCAGAAATGTCACTGGGCTAAGTAAATTCCGTACAACAGTCGTATTGAGCCGCGCCGACTTGGAACGATTCTTGGTGCGACCGATCTAAATTCATCACCGCAGATTAAAAGAGCACTGAGAGAACCTTCGTGACCAGGATGATAGACAACATGCCTACATTTGGCCAGTCTAAAGAAATATGGGCTAGGTTCCGACTGAGTTGCCAGCTACCTATATTCAATATGGTGTTAGGGAGACCATGTTTGACGTAATTCGGCCTTGACACTGAGGGAACGGTCGATCAAACTTAAACCGGTACTAGAGAAGTCAGAGTTGGTGCTATTTATCGCCAAGTAATAGTTCGGTCAACTATTCCATGTGGATCAATAACGAAAAGATAAAAATCTACTCCTGATATGCATCAATACCGTTTGGCAACGTGACAAACACTGTGTGCTGGTTTTGGTCTCTACAAGTATAAGAAATATAGAGGGGAGCACGACCGCTTGTCTAAGGAAGAACAACAGAGATGGTGTACTCACAATCTCTGAAACTGCATGGCCAGCCTTGAAAAGGAGGGGCATACAGACGTTGGAGGTAAGTGATTTTGTGCAACTCTCTCTTTCTCTCTACTGTGCTCTGCCTTCTCTTTTCTCCAAGAATGCTAACTTGACCGTCGGAGGGATTTTCTGGCAAACCCATTCGCTAGGTAGCTCTCATTCGTTTTGTTTATAGTGTGATGGAGTTCTAACGAAGTGCGACGAGCTTGGTAGCAAGGAAGCATGAAGCGAGGCAAATATTTCTCTCCCATACATCAATACATTAGTAGGGGTCATGGGGGTCTTCTTTTGTAGAGATCCCAAACATTGTCCTAGGTTTTAATTGTTAAAATTGAAATTTTGAAGTTTAAATTAAAAAATACGTGAAATTTTGATTTTTTTTTTAAGTTACCCAACTAAGTATTATAAAATTTAAAATTAATATTTTATAAATAGGTAAATTACGCTCACAATTTTTTGAAATTTGAAGAAAATATTTCACACTTTTGACATAATTACATTGGTGTCTCTCAAAATTTTAATTTACATAATACATATGTTATTTTTTATCAATAATTTGTGAGTCATATGGATGAAAATGTGATATTATTATTTTACTAAAATGTACATTTACCATTGTTTATTTCATTATTTACTCACTATATGCATTAATTTTGATCAATTCAACTTTATTAAATAAGAAATCAGTGTAATTATTTTAAACTTGTGGGATTAATTGTATTTTTTTTCAAAATTTAAGGGAGGTGAGAGGTGAGTCTAATTTAAGGGATTCTATTTGCATTTAAAAAATTATTAAGTACACTTAATTTTTTAATACTCTCGATTAAATTATTTAAGTGCAAATAAAATCACCGGCGTAATTTATCTTTTATAAAAAGGCGGGCCGAATTGGAATAAAACTCGGCGGAAAAAATAAAAGGGATAAAAAATTTTATTCTGGCCCAGCCCAATTTAAAATATCAGACTTAACTAGGGTTGGGCATAGGGTCATCCGACCCGCCCAAACCGCCCTACCCGAACCGAACCGCACACATGTGGGCGGTTTCGCAAACACATTAGGGTAGGGTGCGGTTTGGATTTTATACAAATTTCGAGTTGCGGGCGGGTTGCGGGTTTGAACAACACCCGCCCAACCCGCCCGCAGTAAATTAAATTTTTTATTTATTTATTTTTTAATCTTTCAAATCTAACCGTTCAAATATGATCCTATAACATAACAAACAAAACAAAAAGGATTAAACCCTAAAATCAATCGGCTCCGTCCTCCTCTCACACTCTCTCAGTCTCTCATCCCAAGTCATCACTGCCTCTCTCTCTCACTCTCTCGTTTCTGCGCCGATCACTCTCCCACCGCCGATCATCTCATCACACCGATCATAGCACTGCCGATCTACTCACAGGTAACCTTACCTCTCTCTCTCAATCTCTGTGTCTCTCTCTCTTTCGCCCCAATCGATCGTTGATTTTTTTTGTTTTATATATATATATAATATGATATATCTCTCTGATCTGATCTCTCTCCCTCAGTCTCTCATCTCATCAGTCTCACTCTCTGTGCATCTCTGCGCCGATCGACTCATACACAGGTAAGCCTCTCTCTCTCTCTCTCTCCCTGATCTCTCATCTCTCACCGATCGAATCTGTGTTTCTTTGGAAATAAATCTGATTTTTTTTTGTGGACCAACAGATATAATTTTTTGAATTTGTTTTGGCCTGTGTTTGTTTTGTTTGAGGTAGCTTCGGTTTCAGATTTGTTCCTCAAATTGTTTTGGCCTCTGTGTTTGTTTTGTTCGGTTTCAGATTTGTTTTTTGGCTAGTCTGCATTGAATCTGTCTGTATGTTAAAAATCTGAATCTGTTTACATTTGTTCAAATCTGTGTTTCTTTCTTCAAATCTGTGTTTCTTTCTTCAAATTTGTTCTTTAAATCTGTGTTTCTGTATGTTAAATCCGATTGAATCTGTGTTTCTTTCTTCAAATTTGTTCTTTAAATCTGAAATCTGAATCTGTATGTTATTTAATTTTTGGAATTCAGATTGGCCAACTAGGTGGAATTCAGAAAAATAGGTAGAATTTGTGTGTTATTTAATTCTGAATTGAATTGAATCTTTTTACATTCAATCTGTTTACATTGAATCTGTCTGCTTTTACATTCAATCTGTTTACATTGAATCTGTCTGTTTACATTCAAACTGATTGATTCTGTCTATAATTTTGGTACATCTGAATCTAAATCTGTATAATTTTGGAATTCAATCTGTTATTAAAATTCAATCTGTCCAAAATAAAGATTGACAAAATGAGAGAAAAAAAAGGTTTAAAAATATTTTTTTGGAAAAAAAGTTCAATCCACAAACCGCCCGCAACCGTCCGCACACCCGCGAACCCTATCCGCACAAACCGCAAACCGCATTGCGGGCGGTTGCGGGTTGATTTTTCCCCAAACTGCATAGATGCGGGCGGGTCCAAACCGAACCGCAAACCATCCTAAACCGAACCGCGGACACCCCTAGACTTAACTGGACCGATTGGGCGAGCCGCACAGGACCTCAACCCACCGAATTTGTAGGTAGCGATTTGTGGTAATGGGCCGAATGGGAACTTACTATTAATCTTAATTATGGCCAAGTTGGCATGCGGTCAAAAAGTCAAAAAGTTACTCAAAAAGTTAAAAAGTTATCATTATTTATCAAAAGTCAAAAATTACAGCTACACAACTTCTAATCCTAATTTTTCCCTACACACTAATTTATATAATTTTTTAATACACATTTTTCCATAAAAAGTCAAAAAGTTAACCCAAACAATCATATTTTTTTCCTTAACTTTTTAGTCCAAAAATTCAAAAAATGTACTTATTTAAGATATCCCAAACAATCCCTAAATGTTAATTCATATTTCGTTTGACTGTCTTTAATTTTAGTGTTGGTTTAGGTTAATCTAAGTAAGTGTTTTTTTTTTTTTTTAATATATATACATATATTTATTTGGGTTACATTAATCAATATCTATCAACATCTTCTCTCAACTTTTTAAATTACTTTCTCTATTTTTTTTACACATTTTTTTTTTATTTTTATAAAAATTCAAAAAGTACACTTATTTAACATTTGTTTGGAAAAACAAGATTGAGGTTTTTTTTGGCTATTTTACACATAAAAAAGAAAATAGACTTTTTAGCCTAATAAGATAAAATATCACATTCAACCTATAATCATTACATTTTTTCTCTCAAAAAAAATTAAAAAAGTCAAAAAAATCAAAAGTTCTTCCCAAACTAAACTTTTTAATCCCAAACTAAAATAGTTAAAAAAGTGAAAAAATTAAAAAACCAATTTACTTCCCAAACGAAAACATCTCAAACTATCCCTTAATTAAAAAAAGAGAAATGTTTTAGATCACTAATCAGTGGTGGCTCTAATGATGTGGCAGTGGGTCTCACCCACTGCCACAGTATATTTGTACCTTGTTTTTTTTTTTTTTTAATTGCCACCTCACTAGTGATGGGATTAGTGATGAAAAATTAGTGGTATGTAGCAATACTCTTTAAATTTTTTTTTTTATATATTCTTTTATAAAAAAATTTTAAAAAAATTATTAAAATAATCCAAACAGCGGCTCATATATTACTGCTCTGAAGAACTAAAAATCAAGAGGGAGGAAGAGTCGACGAGAGAGAGAGAGAAGAAAAGATGTTTTTAAGGATGGTGGCGAGGCCGCTGATGGCGAAGGTGAAGGAGACAACGGGGATAGTGGGGCTAGAGGTGGTGCCGAACGCGAGAGAAGTGTTGATCAGTCTCTACAGCAAAACCCTAAAGGAGATCCAGGCCGTCCCGGAGGACGAGGGCTACCGGAAGGCCGTCGAGAGCTTCACTCGCCACCGCCTCAAGGTCTGCCAGGAGGAAGACGACTGGGAAATCATCGAGAAGCGCCTCGCTAGTGGCCAGGTCGAAGAGCTCATCGAAGAAGCCCAGGACGAGCTCAAGCTCATCGCCAAGATGATCGGTACGTACATTTCAATACTCTCTCTCTCTCTCTCTCTCTCTCTCATTACTAAATTCAATTTTAATTTTCACTCTATTTCTGTGTCTCTTTAGTTTTTTAGAACAATGTAGGGTGATCCGAAGAATAAGAAGGAAAATTTGAGTTTTAGGGCCTGTTTGGTTCCACGAATTGCATTCCTCATTTTCAATGAACTTAAATTCAAATCTTATCTAGGATTTGAATCTCCCAACTGTAGATTAGGCAAGGATGGATCTACCACCACCCCCAAAAATTTGAAAAATATCATATATTATACTAGAAAATTTAAAATTTGTACCCCAAACATACTTTCACACCCCATAGTGATAATCCTGTATCTGTCCCTGAGATTTGTTTTAGGTCATTTTTTTTGTGTGTAAAAGAGATCTGCAATTTTAAAGTTTTGTAAAGAAAGTTAGTTTAATTCATTTTTATTTGTTTCATTTTTACAATTAAATATATCCAACTATCATGTATAAATATCCAATTCTATAATGATTCTACCCGAAATTCTTTTCTAACTTTTGGATAAACAAACTGGCTCTTAATTTTTTTATTGCCTAGGGCTTGAATTAAACAAGATTGATTTTTTTTTTTCCTTACTTTCTTTTAATTAGCTTTCCTGGTTGTGAAGGTTTTAATGTTTCTTTTAATTCTCTCTACTTTTTCTTTCCTCAATGATTTGGGGATGGTACATTTGTTGAGATGATACGTCATGCTAGCATGTACATTGCCTTTCTTTTTAGGTTGGATTCATTTTGAGAGAATTTAAAATGGGGTTAAGCCATCACAAATTTGTATGAGTTCTCTGGAATAATGGTCCAGTATTTATACATACATATATATATGTAAATTTTTTATTTTGGTAAGTAATAAATTTTATAGAAGAAAATATGAAAGTACACAGAAACACGGGGAAGAAACCCCAAAAAAGTTTAAAAACTACGCAACTAAAAAGATGAGCAACAAACACCAAAACTGATAGCTAAATACGAGGAAATAATTGATTGTTCCACCAAGGCAACTATAACAGATCTCAATCAAGCAACAGAAATATATATTTATATATATATATATATTTATCAACAACTAAGTCTGAAGGACATTTGTTGGAATGTTCCACATTGAGCACAACTACCAGTTAGCCTAGGAATCATGCACCATTCTCCAAGAACTAGTTCTGAATCTCACATCCTCCTCTGCTGCCCTGAGGATTACTGGACTCTCCTTCCTTTTCTGAGTGAAAATTCAATTGTTTTCATTCATTCCAAATCTGATAAACAGTTGATGCAAGTGAAAGATTATAAATGACACTTCTGAAATTCTTCTTATTATGATGCTGAATAGCCCATACAATTTCATCATCCCAGATCAAAGGATTTCTGTCAACCCCATTTTTGCAAAGCGTGCTTCCCCAAATAATGGCTGAATAGGGGACAAATGAAGAAAATATTTTGATGAGTCCATTGAGCTTGGTTGCACAGAACACAATTAGGATCCACATTCATGCCCTAACTGTTAATTTTAGTGGACAATCTGCCTTGACATAACACCCAAAGGATGAAGGCACATTTGGGTATGTTTTCCTTGAACCAGACTATACCAGGGGACTTGGTTATACAACTTTTTAATTGATTCCGAAGAAGTTTTTGTAGAGAATGAACCATTTGAGGAATGGGACCAGACAACTTCATCAGGTTTATTTGTTGAAGGAGTAAAAGAGCTAGGAGTATTTACCATGGTTTCTTGGATGCACCTGCTCCTCTGTCTTGGCCAATTCCAGCAGCCTTGCTGAATTATGTCTACGACTTTCATCCTAAAGGCATTTCCTATATTATGGACCACCCTTTATCCATATTGTTTATATAAGGGCCCCATTAGATGACAATTATCCATCCACAAAAAAATGGATTGACCATTAACAACAATGTATTTTATAAGTGGTTGTTTGAAATCCCGGAGACAAAAATTTTTTTTCACTGTCCAAGAAGATTCTGCTGGAATAAGCGCCCCCTACAAGCTGTTATGCTTTATTATACAAGTATGAACACACTTCACCCATAAAGAATCAGTTTTCTTGCTAAGGGCCCACAAATGTCTATGGATTATAGCATTGTTTCATTCTGTAAGCAATCTGATACCAAGAGCTCCCTTATTTTTGGGAGCGCACACAACACTCCAGTGAACTTTTATGCCCTTATATTTTAGATCAGCCCTAGGCCAAAGGAAATACCTTAATATACTTCCGATCTTCTTTAAGACTTTCTGAGGAAGAATGAATAAAGCACTCGAGTAAACTTGTATGTTGAACGACACAGATTGCACCAACTAAAGTCTACCCCCATAGGACAATAGTCTATCAGACCATCCCTGGATTCTGCTAAGAATCTTCTCAATCATCTGCTTACAAAGATCTGCTTTAAGATTAGTAGAGATCAAAGGAACTCCTAAGTATTTCACTGGAAGAGTCTCTTCAGGAATACTCAGGATATTTTCTAATGTTTCTTTTTCTGCAGCAGAGACACCTGAGTAAAAATCAGCACTTTTTTTGCAGATTTGGTTTCAAGATGGCATAGTGAAAAAAATCATTCAAAGTATCTTTGATTAATTAAAAAGATTTCTTATCAGCTTTGCATAAGATAACAAGTCATCAGCTAAAGTCAAGTGAGATAGCTTTAGCTGATAGCATTATGGTGATAACTGAAGCCACCTTTAGAAATATTCCAAATCAGAAGGGCCGTATATCCTTCCATAACCAACAAGGAAAGATTGGATCCCCTTGTCTTTAACCTTTGTCACCTTAGAGAAAACCTTCCAAAGTACCATTAATCACTACTGAATATTTTGCAGTAGAGATGTACTCTCTTACCCAATGAATGAATTGAAGACAGAAGTTGAAAATTTCCATACTGTCATGAAAGTCCCAATCAACAGTCATAAGCCTTCATAAGATCAATTTTAATGGCACATCTAGGTGACAAATCTTCTCTGTGATAGTTTTGAACCAATTCTTACATCAACAACACATATACTTCTTCCTTTTATAAAAGCTGACTGATTTTCATCAGTGATTACAGGAAGCACCGGTTGAATTCTCTAAGTTAATACCTTAGTGATAGCTTTGTAAGTAACATTGTAAAAAGAGTTAGGCCTATATTCTTTCATGCAATTAGGATTGCTTGATTTAGGAATAATAGATAAAGCAGTACAATTCCATACCTTAAACAGGTGACCAGTTTTAAAGAAGCACTGAATAGCAGCTACAACATCATTGTCATGACCCGAACCCAACCCTAAAGGTCTAGATCATAACCGGCTAGTAATCACATGATTACCTACGGCCTCAAACAGAATACAAAATATTTTATATAATGCGGCCTAAAGCGGAAGTAAAATTGACAATTAATAAAGTCCATTGAGCAGTGCATAAATAATCAAAGATAAAACATTTCACATATGTAGCATCAAATCCATGCATAGATTATATACATCAAGTAAACTTCCATACATTAAATTTACATATCCAAAAAAATTCAACTTAACAAAAACCAAAAGCTTAGCATGAAAACTCAACAGCCCTAAGTTGGAGGCAAGACACATTAGGTTTACAAAAGCAACTTCTCAGGCTAACTCTACGGTAGATCTCCACGTTAATCACCTACATACATATAAGGGAAGGGGGAATAATAACAATGTAAAGGGTTAATGAATGAGTCAGATTTAAAGAAAGGAAAAACATTTAACTTAAATCAAAAAGTTTTCTGACATATAGTATTCAATAACATTGCTCATATCCAAATATAACAGAATGACCTCGGGTCTAATATGAAGCGGAACGCGGAACGACCTCAGGTCTAATCATTAAACGGAACGACCTCTGGTCCAATCATACGGAATGATCTCTGGTTCAACATAATTAACAGCTGTTCAAAATGACCTCAGGTCCAATCATCTCATAGAGTAAACCAAACGACCTTAGGTCCATCATATCATAGATTGAACAGAATGACCTCGGGTCCACATATCATTCATATAACATTCATTAAAGAACTCATTCATTCGAATTAAAACATAATTTCATAAATATATAACATGCCATATGTTTCAAAATAATAATTAGAGCATATTTTTACAAAATTATTACTCCCAACGAGTTTGATCTTGCGATGTTCCCTCGAGCAAACGACCTACAAAACACATCATACGAATTCTGTAAAACGGAACATTCATTTACTTAAACTTTTCTTTACTTAGTCAACATAATTCAAATGGGTTTATAAATGTCTTTTAATTTCCTGGAGGGTCAAAATGACTTCAAAAATATATTCAGAAGGTCAAAAAGATCAAAAGAAATTAAACTACTTTTCCCTTGTTTTTCGCAAGTGCAAAAGCCCCCAGCCGCACGTGCATCGCACGTGCAATAAAAGCAGTAGCCTCACCCCTGTTTTGGTCTGTCTTTTGCCCGTGCGGGGCTCATAGCCGCAAGTGCGGTTCTGGGTTGGGTGAGGCTCACAGCCGCACGTGCGGTTCTAGGTAATTTTGAGCATTCCGAAAATTCATCAAGTGTAAGCCTTCAAAACCCAATTTGGTGTCCAAAACTTGTACGAACACCTCATCAAACATGAAAGATTACACATGAACTATGTTCAATTTCAACTCAATTAAATCAAAACTTTATTTAATTTTAAAATCAAACTTCCAGATCTCATGAATTTAAGAATTCAATAACTTTATCTTCAAAATCAATTATATACTCACTTGCATGGATGAATTTCTTAAATAAACTTGTTGCATGTAAACCCTAGAACTCATTTCTTGTATAATTCCCCAAAAATTGAACTCAAATTTAGCAAATTCAAATAATTGAGCTCATGTTCTTGAAACTAGCTTCATTACTCTTACAAAACCCAATTTCCTAACAAATTATATGATTAATCCTCAAACTTCTTCTTGAATTCAAGTAATTGATGAGTTATCTACAAGATTTTGGTTTGAATTTACATACCTTATGTTAAATTCTTGACGTCTCCTTCAATTCCCTCTCTTTCCCTAAGCTTTCTCCTTCAACACCTTGAATCGTCTTTTTTGAGCCTTCTTTCTTTTCTTCCTATTCTTCTAATGCCTTTCTCCAGCACAAAATTTGTTGAGTCTAGCTAACTCTAGACTTTAGTCTCAATATAAATATATGTCCGCTTAATGAGCTCAACTTAGATTATGTTAATTGCTAAATAGGCTTAATGAATCAACTAATTTAACTCCTAATTAAATATGACATTAATTAATTAATCTTTCCTTAATTGACTCAAAGATTATGATTAAAACTTAATCCAATTATTTAATCTAATCTTAATTTAAGCTCAATTAATTATTTGTAATTTATATTAGTTTGAATCAAATTCTTAATTAAACTCCCATAAGATTCTAAATATTCAAAATAGTTGATTAAGCTCGTTGCTTAAAGTTTTCTAGGTCATTTCTAGGTCATATAGACATTCAATTTCTGATTTAAAACATAAAACCTAACAAATATTTTCACACACATCCAAATCACAACAGATAATAACATCAAAATCAAAGTTTCCTACAATTAGATAGATGCAAGCATGACATGCATGGTTGGGTTATCATAATCATCCCCAACCAATTCCCCCAATTCTACTGAAAATGCAGAGGTATAGCCATCGGCCCAGGGGCCTCTTCCCCACTAATAGGGAAACCAACTTTCCTTGTTTCTTCTGTAGTCACAGCTCAAAGAAGGGACATTTTTGAATCCTCAGTAATTTTAATTCTGATAGTTTCATGCTATGAAGCACGGATACGTGATACAGTGATACAGATACGACGGTACATCAAAATTTGAAAAAGTAGGATACGGGTATGGTAGGGTTACGTTTGTAAAAAACATTATTTTTTTATAATTTTAATAATATAATATGCATGAAAATAAAACCTAAAGCAAATAAATAAATAAAGAGAGGAATTCCTATAAAATAAAGAAATACTAACATTAAAGTTCCTAAAATTAAAAATTTGGTAAAGAAATACTTACATTAAAACAGTGTAGGGGGGGGAAAAGAAGAAGAAGAAGAAGAAGAAGAAGAAGAAGAAGGAGGAGAGCAAAAAGTATTGACCATTGAAAAAATATAAATATAAAAATAATAAAAAATTAGAAAAAACATTATATACTTATTTGGCATATTAAAATATTAAAAAAAAAAAAGGAAAAAAAAAAAAAGATACTTATTTGGTGTATCCCTCACATATCCTTCACGTATCGTGCCATATCCCTCGAGTATCCTTCGTGTATCCCTCCCGTATGCGGGGAAGGAAAAAAAATCAAAAAAAAAAAAAAAGAAAAAGGATACTTATTTGCTGTATCCAATACTTGTACGACACTTTTTTTAGAGTATCCGTACTTCTTAGGTTTCATGTATCTTATTTTTATCATTAATTTTCTCATTAAACTTCATTCCAGGCAACCTTTTGTATAAACTAATTGCCTTATTTTTTTAACCCTAGTAGGATCCAACCTACTTTGACAAACATGTCGTACCCATATCGGATACTTACCGACTTATGGTATTTTGTATGGCACTTCTGCATACGTACCGGGCACACGAAACATGTACTCAAATTTTTTCTTTTTAATTTTTGGCGTGAAGCTCATTACACACCCAAACGCAACATATCGTTCAAAGAGGAAAAACATACTTAATGGCTCCTTAAAACCTTGTCACCAAAATCTAACTAATGGTTTTATGAAAACTAGCCCACAGTCTAGGCTCATTAGTCATCACAACAAGCACCACAATGCAGCACACCAGACACTAAATATACATAATTATATATTTTACACGTGTTTTCCACGTGTCGTGTCTTACATTTTAAAAAATAAAAAAAATTCGTGTCGGTATGTTTGTGTTGTGTCCATATGTCGTGTCCGTGTTCATGTTTCTTGGTCGCAAAGAAAGAGTCATTGTGGAAATGAAGACAACACACCCTTCGAAGAGGGAAAACACACCTAATGACTACTTAAAACCTCTTTGTCACCAAAATCTAGCCTATGGTTGTGTTATGAAGCATGGGTATTTCGACAAACATGTCGTACCCGTACTGGATACTTACTGGCGCATGGTACTTCTACATGTGTACCAGGTACACGAAACATGTACTCAATTTTTTTCTTCTTAATTTTTAGAGTACCCAGACGTACTTAGTATATACCCAAGCCGTATTATACCTTAGTCAAAACAATATTTTCTTCTACTACAGAGATAAAATTCCTTTCACTAGACTTTTTATTTTTTTATTTTTAGTTTTATACTTAGCATGCTTTTAAAAGTAAGCTACGGTTTGTAAGTTATTTAATATAATGACATTTAATTTTTGGTTATACATTTACTTTTGGCATTAAATGTTAATTGTAGGTTGGACCTTAACAAATTAAACCATTTAATCAAGTTTTGCATAACTCCAAATTAAAAATAAATATTTTTTTTACAAACGTACCAAGCTAAAGCCATGCCCGTACCTTACTTTTTTTGGATTTTACCGTATCGACGTATCCATATCGTACCGGTACCCGTACTTGTACCCCGTACCCGTGCTTCATAGGACCCAACTTTCTCTCATTGCTATGATACCAGCTCAATATTTTGTTCTACGTTGCCGCATTTTTAACCTCATTATGATCCAACTTCCTCTCATTGCTATGATACCGGCCCAATATTTTGTTCTACATTGTGCGGCTGTTCACTTTATTATGGTAAAACTGGTCATGAATGGTTCATAATATTAATGGTCCAGAAATTTTATATGTAATGGGTATTGTATCCAATGTGAGAAAGCAGGGCACATAGATTGATTGAGTGTTATAGCAACATTAACCTATTTTGGAAACACTTGCATCCATTTCATTTTTGCTTGTATCTTTTGTTTGTGGTATACATTGTTTTATAATATGAGGATTTTAAATCACCACAATTGACATATTTTTCTGTCTTCAAGTAGTTGTTGAAGCGCCATTCGCATGATTTGTAATTTTGCTCTTTATTGTTGTCATGTTGGTCTTGATTGCATTTGAATAAACCATTTGAACGTAGCTGTATTTATCAATTTATTTAATTTGTAAATGTAATTTGAAGACTTTCATTGGTATTCCAAAAATGTGTTATTTCCAAATATGTGACGTGCGAGCATAAAAAGTACCCATTATCATTTGATATTTTGGCAATGAGAATGAATAGCTTTAGGAAGGGGTGAAGAGGAATTTCGTGGAAATTTTTTCTCCCAGTAGTATGACCTTTGTGGAAGCATGCCATTTGTTAGATGGCATAGATTATAGAGTTTCTAAATCATCTAAGGTTTGTTTTGGTTCATAAATGAAAATATTTAGGTTGCCTCAATCAAGATACTAGAACATTAATCACCCTGATCGGTTGCTTGACGACTTAATAAGCAATAGAGTATGCAAATTTTCAAATTCAAAATTGCACCCTGTTCAAGAATTAGACATTTCCATTTGAATTTTAGGAGTAGGCTTCAATGTTCTCCAGCAAGCATAATTCAAACACTAGTGACAACTATGGAAAGACTGATACTACAATTTTAAGGGAAATAGTGACGCATACATGGATGCAGTGACACATAAATGCATGCTTTTTGTATAATGTCAGTTTTGTGTATTGTTGGTGGAAGCTCAGTGAGCTGACAGAGGGAACCTTTAGGGAAATATGGTGGTTGCTGAGATGGCACTAGGCTATGAAGCATCAATACTTCAAAACAAAAGTGTTGTAGGGGTGTCAGACATGGGGACACAGCGGGGGACGCGTATGGGATACAATGCTTGGTGTGTCCCTTTATTTAATTAAATTAATTTGGGGACACTTCATGGACACTCTGGGCACACAAGGGACACGATAGGGGCATGCTGGGGACACAACTAGTATTTTCCTCATTTCTTTAGTGCTTTTGATGGATGTGGATGTTTATTACTTTTTGCTTAGATTTAAATGTGTTGATTTAAAAGTGATTTTTTTTTTTTACATATCGAATTAATATTAGTTTTTGTTAATTTTAATTGTTTGTGGATATAATATTAATTTACGTAGCAAATAAAAATATATGAAAAAATATATTTTATTACTCTGTCCCTATCGTGTTCTTGTCTCAATTTTTTAAAAATCACTGTGTCCTATGTCTGTGTCCGTGCTTCTTAGGCGCTAGGTGTAGCCTATAGGTAGCATTGAGTCATTGACTAGGGGTCATCAAGGGTTCACTGGAGAGTGGAAGCACATGTCAAGGACACTGGGGACAAATGGGATGTTTGAGAGAGAGAGAGAGAGAGAGAGAGAGGCCACCTTCAGTCACCACCTCTAGCCAGAAACCACCTTCGCTCACCACCTAATGTGGCCAGCCAACTGCCATTTGCAACCACTTTCGGTTACCACCTCCGCAATTGGCACCTACCTTTGGCTACCGCCAACCATGGTTGTTAGAATCTTATGATTCATGATTTGATACAAGTTTCAATTAAAAATTCACTTCAAACTATTGAATCTTAAATTGAATGAATTTTGTGATCTAATTGCAATTTAGTACAATTCACGATTTGACAACTACGCGGCCAACCACCTAACACTGGTGGCAACCACCTTCAGCCACCACCTCCCACAACCAACAACCACCTTCGACCACCACCTCCAGCTATTGATAACCACCTCCGACGGGACACCCTTTACTTGCATTCAAAACAAAATTTTAACATGTGTATTGAACATGTTTTTTTATTTTTGTTTTTTCAAAAAATAAACATAAATATGTTTAATGTTTCTTTAAACTAAAAACTGTAAAATTTAAGGAACAACACCCAAGGGTTTTTTTGTACGAGTTAAATTTTATGAAACTAATTAGTGTGTTTAGTTTGAGTTTTCTGAATTAAATTTTTTGAAGATTGAATTTTTTGTTTTTCATGTTTTTTTTTTTAGTGAATATTTTAAAAAATTAATAAATACACAAAAATACAAAAAATGTATTGAATTTTCGTTTTTTTTTTTAGTGAATTTTTTAAAGTTTTTTTTTTCACAAAAATTATACTTTTTAAGCGTATTTATGTTAGGTGTGTCTAAAAATTAAAAAATTGCTCAAAATATTAAAAAAATTCAGTAAAAAATAAAAAATACGGAAAACAAGAAAGTAGAATTTTCTGAAAAGTGTTTTTAGATAACTCAAACTAAGCAAAGTGAATAATCTTCATTAGATAAAATTATTCATAAAAATGTTTAATTTCAACTCACTTCCATTTATCTAATTTCAAAAAACTAAACCCCTATTTTTAAATATTTTTTGTTTACTGTATTGACTCCAAAATAGTGAATAAAAGGATCAAATTATCTCAAATAGAAAAAAATATTTTTTGTTTACTCTTTCTGTGGGTTTTCTTGCATACCATGTTTATGTAATTCATTTTACATTGAATTGTAATTCCCCCAATAGAAAACAAGAAGACTATATTGATCCCATGGTATAACAATCGCGGTAACTCAATCCTCGTGAAGCGCTAAAGTATTCGCTTAGACTATTGTGGTGCTTCAGGTGTTTGGTATGACATCCACAGTAAGACTTAGGCACATTTTGTAAGTGCTAGTGAGTCCCTTGATGTCAAAGACATGATTTCCAACATGTGTCCCCTAAGGGCTGATACGTGTGGAGTGTTGAGCTGACATGTCAACCACACGTCATCATCCATGTGTCTACACAACACGTGGTGATCTAGTAGATATCCACACTAGTTCGTTGGCTATGTGAGAGCAAGGTTGTCAAAATCGAGATTCTATATTGGATCGTTGGAGGCCTATTCAAGATCGATTATTGAATCGATGATGGTAAGATCCTACTAGAAAAGAAAAATCACATAATAATTTAATTTGAATAATTGTTTCTTAAAAAGTATAGACAAAATAAGCATATATACTAAAAAGAAGAAATATTGTGAAAATATACTACCATGAAAAATGTAAATATAATATTATAAAATAAGAAACTTAGGCTAGGCTTGACATAATCTAAAAAAGTCAAAAAATCACTATCTTATTTAAGTCACATCATCTTATTTAAGTCACATTACTTCTATCACATCACTTCAAACTCAACCCATATTTCACGTTTTTTCATAAAAAGTCAAAAAGTGCATTTATTTAGATCATCCCAAACAACCCAACCCCTTAGTAGTAAAAGTTTTGCCTGTTGTCAAAAGGTGGAGTTTTCTAATAGTAATAACTTAATGAAGTTAAATTTGAAAATAAATTGAAAACTCAAAAGAGAAGAAAAAAGAGATTCTCTAAGAAACCAAAACAAAAATAATTGCACGAGTATATAGTCTTCAGCTGTTTTATTAAATAGAGAGAAGGGAGAAAGAAGAAAAAAAAAAAGGCAAAATGATTTACTATGCAATGAGAGAGTTGTTTCGACTGGTTAGTTTTCCTAAATTACTACAGTTTGTGAATGTTTATTTTCCTAGTTTGTTTTTTTAGTAGTACATTGAATTAATATTTTTATTCATTTGAACCATGTAAAATTGGTATTTAGGCAACAAGCATAAAATTTACAATAAGTAGCCCAAACAATACAAAACAAGGCTTAAAGATTGGATTGGGATTCCACGATCCTATAAGATCCAACTATCAGGATTGAATGATCCTACCTACAAGGGATTTTCCACACGATCTAGGTCGATTTCGTCCAAATGGATCGTTAGATCTGGTGTGGATTCTGACAACCACGTCTGAGAGTAGAGTTGATATTAGGAGAGGGAGCAATAAATGCTTTAAAATAATTTTTATGGTTCTTTCAAACACTAGGAATAAAAATTATTTCTAACAATGGTTGAGCAAATGGTATTACATGTTTATGGCAACCAGTGGTTGCATTTTGTGACAAGAGCAGATGGCATTGCACTGCCTTAACAAGCACCTGAAATTCATCCTCTTCAAAATACTGAAACTGTAGCTAGGTAATAGCTTTTTTCCGTTTACTTTAACTATGCATTTGCATCCTTTAACTACTCATTTGGAAGCTAGTGGAGTGTTGCATGATTCAGAAATTTGAAAATTCCCCCTTTATATTTTAGGCCTAGAATATTGTGTTCCTATCAAATGCAAGCTAGGGCAACAAGAAATAGGAGAACCATTTTGTCAAGGTCACCTCTTTAGTTGTTGACAGTATGCATATTTTGGTATTGGATTGCAGAGTGGGATCCATGGGGTGTGCCTGACGACTATGAATGTGAAGTCATTGAGAATGATGCTCCAGTTCCTAAGCATATTCCCCTACACCGACCCGGTCCTCTTCCCGAGGAGTTCTATAAGACGTTGGAGGCTGTTACTTCAGGCACATTGCAAGATGCTATTTCACTCTCGAAAAAGGTTGAACCAGCAATCAGCTCTGGGGCTTCGCAATCAAAGGAGTAATATATGCTGCTGGCTGGCACTCATTTTGGATATTCATAAAGAGACGTCTAGCTTTGGATCTGAATCTTTGTCCTCTTTTATGTTTCTTGTTTGTTACTACATATTGTGTTCGCTGTGGATTTAAACAGACTTTAATTGTTGGGATTAAAGCTTGAACCGTAATTAATAATCTCCACTCGGGCTGCTTTCAACAGATTTAATTTAATTTTCAAACTTTCTTCTTGTTTTTATGAGGAAATGAAAGCAGCTGTTCTAAGTAGAACAGGATTCCCAGTTCCAGCGCCTCAAGCCCTTTTTTTCCCTCAGTGCCCAGGATTGAGTCTCTGAACACAGAAATCCAATTGTGGTGCTGGTGCTGCCTCTCATGTTTTATCGTATTGATTGGAATTTGGAATCATTCTGAAATCCGATCTACTGAAAGCACCATGACTGCAACCAATCAAACACCCAGAACATGAAAATTGTTTCTGCAGGAAACAATGCTTCAAGTCTAAGAACACTAACGTCAAGAGACAAAAAATTTAACATAATCAAGATCACACCATGTAAATTAATCGTCAATTTGGGGCATGTACTTGCCCAAGAAACACTGACCTTACATCAGTGTTGGGTTTGATTCCTTTTTCTTTCTTTTTGTTTTATATTTTTTTAGCAAATAAAAATATAATAAAAAAAGGCCAAAATTGAAAACCTAGGGTTTGATTCATGATAAACAACATATTCTCAAAGGCAGTGGCAATGAGAGCAAATTACATATTTAGGTATGATTCCGATGCAAAAATTAATGGAAAATTTCCATTTGCTATCATGTCTCAGTACACATCATTCTTATGTCACAACACACTTAATTTGAATTTTTGATATTTTTACAATTTACACAAAATAATATTAAAATATCTTCATCTTTTTCAATTTTCAAACCCTAGCCCTAGCTCATCTGTTGCCACCACCATAAATTGCCATAGTTGCCACCACCACCTCCACCTCCCAAGCCCCATTGACCCTCCCTTGCCCTCTCTTTACCGGTCCTCCTTTCCCTTTCTCATCTCATCCTTTCCTTACTCCTGCAACTCTTATTCGTCGCCACTCCCTGCTCTCGCTTATTTCATCCTCATTTTTTTCTTTTACGAACCCTAAATATAAAAACCAAGAACACAAGATCTCTTCCTTACTCTCTCTCTCATACTATGGGATGTGGGGCTAGAGATTGGGGGGGGGGGGGGGTTGTGTGGGTTGTGGTTGTTGGGGACAACGGATGGAAGTAGGGAGTAAGTGGTGGAGGTTGATGGTGATAGTGGGGTGGCTAGTGGTGATGGTAGTTGCTAGTTGTGTGTATCGAGAAAGTACGGCTTAGAATTGTCCAAAAGGGTAATTTAAATAAAGAATACAAATATAATTTAAAAAAAAAAGAAAAAGAAATTAAGGAGACGGTGTATATTGAGATAAACAATGGTGTGCAACTAAAATTTCTCAAATTAGCAAAAGGTTTAAAATACACCGATGATTTTTTCTCCACTCATACATACAATTTTTTTTATTTTTGAAGTACAAGATTAACAATGCATGTAGCTGGTGTTCACTTTTTCTTTGCATCTGTATGTGTAACTTTTTATTTTCTCAATGTATTCTGTTGTTTCAATTGTGTTAATATAATATTTTAATATATATTAGTGTTACAATATCATATTTCGATAGATCTGTTGTATTTATATTTTAGCATGATTTAATTTTTACAATATGATATGATCTTATGCACGTAATTACAGAGTATTCAGTGTTTTAAATTAAAATATTGTAATTCAATAATTAATATTAAATTTTCATTTCATTAGCTTACTTCAAGCTTATATGAAATAAATAAAATAAAATTGATGGTTAATATTTTCAAATAGAAAGCGTTCAAATTGTATTTTGAATTAAAATTATTTTAATATGACAATTAGATTTTTTTGTAAATATTAATTTTTATAAATATGTTAACTTTATTGAATTTATATAAAATATATATGATAATGATATGACATTTTTTTAGAAATAATATGAGAAAAAAGTTGAAGAGGACAATAGTCAAATATTTTTCATGCTAAAATTTTACTTGAGAGATCATTATTTTAAATTTGACACGATAAATAACTTAAAGTGCGTAATTTATACCTATTGTACTAAATTTTAAAACTAGAACAATTGATTAGCAATTGTAGGAGTTGCTCTACATGTAATTGGTAGGAATGCCAACGGGTCGGCCGGGGATTAGACTGTCAGACCCCGATCCTCGAAGGTATCATTGTCTCTATCCCCACCCCCGCCCCCTAACAGGGATCAGGTTTCCCCAATCCTGAAAAATTCCTGACCTTTTTTATTTTTTTAATTTTTAATTTTGCATATCCCATTTTATTTTTTATTTTTTTTGAGGTAAATAAAAATAATATATATAAAAAACTGGATGTTTAACCCTGTGTTCAACAATCAAATATGGTGATCATAGAGAATCTCAACAAACGACAAAGCTTTCCCAGAAAATTTATCTCCCCCATTATGAATAGAAAAAAAATAGAGAAATGAGAAGGCAAAATAGTGGTCTTGAATACAGGAAAAGTTAACCATATCATTGGAAGTAACAAATGAATGAGTGTGCATGTGTTTCTTTTTGTTAGTTTTTGTGTAACTTTATTTTGCAAAACAGAGGGTGATGTAAGGCAAAACAAGGATTTGGAAATTTACATTTTTTTTTGGATAAATTAGAAATTTACAAATTTTACTATAGATTCACTGAATAGGCAATTGCAAAGCCCTTCACAAGAATTTGCAGGAAAGCAAAAAAGCAAGCATCAAAGAACAGGGAGCTAAAATGAACAACCCTTCTTACAAGTAACGAAGAAGAGACAACAATTAGTATGTCTTAAAAAAATCTCTAGAGAAACACACACACATATATATAGAGGGGAATAATAGTAATTTCAGTTTGGGGCGGAAACGAGGATGAGGCCGAGGACGGAAAGGGGCCGGGGCTGGAGTGGGGAAACCTATCACTGTCCTCGGCCCGAAAGTTGTCGGGGATTCATTTTCAAATACCATCCCCGGCCCATTGGAGGTACTTTTTGGGGAAAAACCATTCTAATCGGGGTCGGGGCGCGGGTTCAAATTGCCATCCCTAGTAATTGATGTAGAGAAAAATTCAGTGGATCTGGTTGAAAGCTTCCAAATAGGCAGAGATGGAATCAGGATTTCATCTAATTACCTGACCCTCTCCTATGCTTTAATTCCCTCTTATATGTGTGATTATATCTGTGGTTAAATGTTTGATATGAAATTACATGGTTCATTGTGTGAATTACATGTTTATACATTTTTATCTGTTGGTTATGAGAAAATCTGTTGAAATTGTGACCTTTGGATTGAAATTAGAAGCCTTAGAGGTGCGATAACTGGAAATTGACTTTACAGTTATGATGAGTATAATTTTTATGACATAATATGAAGTTTTGTAAAAATTTGATTCGTAATGATTTAATTGACTTTATTTGGTTAATTTCCTAATTAAAATTTCATTTTGGACTCAATAAGCTTAGATAGATATAGACATGTATACTTGAGCTTTGACTCAAGGTAAGTGTTAATTAACTTAAATACTTGAAATATCTCTCCAATTAGTTAGAATCAAGTCTTAAATTGAAGCTTTGACACTCATGAAAGCTAGGGTTTTGGTTTATGATCTAAACTTATCAACTCTCATGAAATTGAGCATGTACTCTTTTGATTTGGCTAGATTCTTGTGTTTTGGGTTATCTTGAGTTAAATTGTGAGCCATTGCCTTGTTATCTTTAGTTTTTGGCATGCCTTGGACTCATGTATACATGTTTGTATATGTATATATATATATATATCTATGTCATGAAAATGTAAGCATTGGAAATTAGAGTTGTATATGCCATGTTAAAATAAGTTATGATCGACTTGAGTTTGGATTTCATGTTTATTATGCTCATATATCATGTTTTTGAGGTGAAATTGCTTGGATTGAGCCTTGATAGTGCATATGGAAAGCCTAAACTTAATATAGATTTTCAGACTAAAATTTTCAACCTAGACCGCTCATGGGGCCTAGGCCACCGCACGAGCAGCCAACCCTGTTTTGGACAATTTCGATTCTAAAGTTTGCCCGCTCGTGCGGCTAAGGCCACCACACGTGTGGCCAACAAGGCTGATTTTTTCGGTTTTGTTTTCTTTCCTTTTTCTGACTTCTGTGCCTCAAATTACATGGTTTCCAACTATTCTCATGTGCATATGTATTGTACAAACACGAGAGAAAACGAAAGAATGAATGGAACATATTAAAATTGATTAAAGAAACTTGGAAAAGAACTAAGTGCTTATTAAGTTGTGTGTGTGCCATGTGTAGGTCACTAGCCGAAAGGGACCATTACGTGATCGAATCACTGTGAGTAATAGTAATGTCACAATATGTTGCAAGTTACAAATTTTATATTTTTGTCCATGAATGATATGGTTTATACAACTTGTGCTTTGGTTAAACCGGTTAGACATTTGACCGTAATTGTAATGACCCCAAAATGTGGAGAAGAAATCATTTGTATTTAACTAGGAGCTGAGGTGTGTAATTTAATTATATCTTTTGGAATTGAAGCATTATCGGTTGAGCCACGGCTTTCAAATTGAAATTATCGACCTTTATGGGTTCAGAAATCACAATTGAGGACTTGGATGTGTTAATGGAAATTTTTAGAACTATTTGGGAAACTTAATTGGAAATCTAATTTGTCTGGTTCGTTAATGTGCGTTTGGGTGGTTAACTTGGTACTGCAAATTGAAGGCCTTAGAGACTTCAGAAACCGGAACAGGGGACATATTTATGATCATCATAATTTTTAGAGTCATCTGAAAAATTTAATTGAAATTTAATTTTGTGCGATTCGTAAGGGTGTGTTTGGCCCTCCGTAATTGTGTTAAAGTTTATATAGTTAAGCATATGGGTGTATATGAGTTATAAGGGAGGGCTTATCTTTTGGAAGTTCAAAATATCTAAGAAGAGAGGGGAAGACCCGTGAGAAAGAGAGCCAAGAGAGAGAGAGAGAGAGAGAGAGAGGGTTCACCATTGTTGATAGTTGAAGATGGCTTGAAGAAATTGGAGAGAAGAAGGAGAGCAACCATGGAAGCTTGGAGAAATTAAAGAGAACCATGAGGAAATCAAAGAGTGAACTAAGGTAAGATTAATTATCTTGAATCCTTGTGTTTAAGACATTAATTTCATGAAATCATGATAATAAAGGAAGCTTTGAACCCATCAACCTTGATTTTCTAAGAATTTATTGATTGAAGAAATAGAGTCATTAAATTTGTTTATTTTGAGATTATGGTGTTTGATGAAGAATAATAATGTGAAATTGGTCATGTATTAAAGGGTTTTGGGCTTTGATTTACATGTAATTAAGGTTTGATTTTGAAAATGAGAAGTCCCAAATTTTCAGCCATTTTCGGACTGAAACTGTCCAGGGCCGCACGTGCGGCACTGTTCCCCCGCACGTGCGGAGACAGCTCTGTCCAGCCAACTTTGAATAAGCATATCTTTTTCATCCGGACTCCATTTTGAGTGATTCTTGAGCCTAAAATCAAGCCCCGGAAGTATAGTTTCCAATGGCGCTGGTCTCACTCCAAAATTCTAGATACATAAATAGTTATGTCCAAATTAGTGACGACTGTTCACGTTATGTCAATTAGTTTTGTACCATTTCTTCACCTAAACCATTTCCCATCGATTTCTCCTGTTTTCTAAGACATGGATTACAACTTATTAGAGAATAATGAGCTTGGTACCACCATGGCTAATTGATTGAATGATCAAAGAGAATAAGTAAAGGATCGAGTACAATTTCATATTATGTGTTGTGCACTGTAATTGTAAGTCGAGACGAGGACATTATACCATTACCACCGGGAACCGATCACTGTGAGTAGTAGTACTTTGATGTACCTTTAACCGTTTATCGTTATTGATGTTAAATCTTTGTCGTAAGAATTATGTTGACATATATGTTATGTATGCTATGTGAGAAACACTGTGGCATTATGGAAACTTCAAAAGAGTTTGTGAAGTTATGTATGTTATGTTAGAAACATTATGAAATTATGAAAACATCAAAAGAACTTGTGGAATATGAAGTTATGTGACCAAGGGCCATTTGTGAAGATCAAACCTATGTGGCCAAAGGCCGACTTATGACTTATGAAGCTATGAGGCCAAGGGCCAAACTTGTGAACTTGTGAATCCAAAGGGCTGAAGGCCGATGTGATAAGTTGTAAATCTATGAAACCCAAAGGCTATTGTGAATGTGTGAACCCCTCAGGCCAAGGGCCGAACTGTGAAATTGTGAAACCAATAAAGTCCTCTGTAATCCAATGAAAATGTGTTATGTCAACTCATGGGAATGATGTAACGGTTACCATTAAGACTCTGTTAATTACAAGGCAAGGCAACTATGTTAACATATAAGAATGATTAAACAAAGGTGTATGCTTTTGATTAATAGAGCACGTAAAGTAAGTTAGTTACCTAAAAGAATTTGTGTTCATTCTTGAAGAATAGATTCTGAGTAAATATAAGTAGCTATGTGTATCCATATGAATTGAAGTTATTTTGCTATGTTGCTTATAAATTGGAAGTTATTCAGAATCTACGAGATAAGTGCAAAGTTTAGCATCATTGTGTGACCCTCATGAGAATGTGAATTAGTCTCTCATTGTTAAGTGTACGATAGTGACATGATACAACAAGAAATGCTCTAGTTATGATATGTTCCGTTTGAATTAATGAATGATGTTCAAGTATGTTTCAGGCATGTTTCCAGTATGTTACAAGTTCAGGTATGTTCAGGTATGTTTCAAGTATATGTTACAAGTATGTTCCGTTTGAATTAATGAATGATGTTCAAGTATGTTTCAGGTATGTTTCAAGTATATGTTACAAGTTTAAGTCTGTTACAAGCTTATGTATGTTACAAGTTTATGTTGTTACAAGTTTATGTATGTTACAAGTTTAAGTCTGTTACAAGCTTATGTATGTTACAAGTTTATGTTGTTACAAGTTTATGTATGTTACAAGTTTAAGTCTGTTACAAGTTCACGTATGTTACAAGTTCAAGGATGTTACAAGTTCTTTGTACCAAGGGCTTCATGCCAACTTTTCAAGGGCTTTCATGCCATATGTTTCAAGGGCCTTAGTGCCATATGTTACAAGGGCCTTATGCCATATGTTTCAAGGGCCTTAGTGCCATATGTTACAAGGGCTTTATGCCACATGTTTCAAGGGCCTCGTGCCACCATGTTTCAAGGGCTTATAGCCACCATGTTTCAAGGGCCTTGTGCCACCATGTTTCAAGGGCTTATAGCCACCATGTTTATGTTGCAAGATTGAACCTAAGGCCGTTATGTACTTAGTACAGAATCAGACTAACTATGTGAACTCTACATCTTTATATGCATTGCTATGTGTTATGTTTCAAGTTAAGCATCGTTTTATTTATGTATTACTATTCACTGAGCTTGGCTCACTCTGTTTAATGTCTGTTTCTGTAGGTAACCAACTAGGTGGTCAGTCCTAGTCATGACACCTGTTTTCTTTTGTCAACCTTCGTGGGTTCAGGCATTGCACGAAGCCATTTATTTTTGTAAAGTCTATTGAAATGTTGGCTTAATTTTGATTACCCATTTAAGGTTGAAGACGTAGAACTTCAATGATTTTTGTATAAGCCCAATGATGGGGCTGGGTCTGTACGTATGTTTGTTTATCACCGATGCTACAAAATATGGTTTGGAGCTTTATCTATTTTCCATGATGAATGTGATGTATAAGAGGTCCTGGCATGTAGATGTAGCTCAATGGAATTTATATGTATAGTTATTTTCTTACTTTATGCTTCCGATGAGGCCCCGTATGTTATTTACAACAGGTTAAGTGTTCGTTTTCGAACGGGTCATGTCCAAACTTTTAGGGGCGGGTTTGGGGTGTGACAGTAATGACATATGAATTGGGCCCAAAAGGGACCATTACGCGACCGAATCACTGTAATAATGTCACAATATGTTGCAAGTTACAAATTTTATATTTTTGTCCTTGAATGATATGGTTTATACAACTTGTGTTTTGGTTAAACTGGTTAGACATTTGACTGTAATGACATATGAATTAGGCCCGAGGCTGTTCTGTTATTATTGGGTCCGTGAACGTTCTGTTATTATTGGACCTGAGGTCGTTCTATTATCATTGGGCCTAAGGCCGTTCCGGAATGAGTTGATGAAAAGGACATACATGCAATACGTATATATTCTACAAGACACATGCTTATTTACATGCCTTCATATGTTATTATTATTCACTGAGCCTGGCTTATTTCGTATTTATGCATGTTTTGCAGGTAGTCAGCTTGGAGACCAGCCCTAGGTCAACTTCAAGAGCCTTTTGTGGACATTTTTGTGAAGTCCTACATTGAAGTCTTTTGTCTCTTAAAGAGTGCAATGCCACATTTTTGTTAAGTTCTTGGTGGCTTTTGTTACACATTTGGTGATTATGTAACTTTTGGGGTTCTTAACTCTTTGTACATATGCATGCTTGGATTGTATTTATATTTGAACGGTGCATGTAAACTAATCCGTCTACGAGAAGATGTATAAAGATCTTAGCATATAGACACTACTCAATGGGCGTTCTATTGTTTGATTGCTTCCGTTTTAGGCCCCACAAATGAGTAAATTATGTTATTTAATGTTGTTGTGAGGCCTATGTATGGGCCGGTCATGACCTAAAATTTTAGGGGTAGGTTTGGGTCATGACAGTTGGTATCAAAGCACGAATAAATATCTCACACACGTGTCCATTGAGCTATAAGGAGTCTAAAAAAGACTTAGGCTACATGCATGATGTTTCTCTACGTTGCGAATTTCTTATGAAAGATGATTAATGGTCATTGTCTATATACACTTGTGTCTCTTTTTGTGTGTATTATAATCCTTTGATATGTAGATCATGGTGAGGACAAGAATGGATGATATGGAAGACTCTACCTCCGCACGGCTTGATCGGTTGGAAAGGATGATTGCGAACATGGAAGAAACTATGAGATAGCAACAGGAACAACAACAACAGCAACCACCACCGCCACCAGTGCCTATATCGCCACCAGTGGTGCAAGACCATCATGCCAAGGATCGAACCATTGCACTGACAAAAGAGTTTAAGAAGATGAAGCCGCCATCGTTTAAGGAGGGCATTGAACCAATGAAAGCCGAGGCATGGTGTAGACGCGCCCCGAGGGCCTCATGCTATAGTTCGGACTTGAAAGTGTCACGGTTCTTAATCTGATCTCACAATGTGCGATGTGAGATTGATAAATCACCAAAGAGTCCAAATCCGAAAAATCGTTTTGGAAAACTGATTTTTGTAAAGAAGTGCCAAACATGGACTGCTTTGCCAGATACAGAGTCGCCACCTAAATATTTTATTTTGGGGGAATTTAGGAAACCCTGTCTCGTGCCTAAGGCCACGTGTCCGTCATCACCAAAGTTGCCTCGGCTCGGGAACTTGGGTACGATTGGGGAAGGTCATCTATGAGCACCCCCGCTCGCCCGATCAAAGATCGGCCTGTACTAAGCGTGATATCTTGTTTTTGAAAACACATGCGTTCTTATTCCGATTAATTAGCTAGAATTACTATGTGATGCACACAACACACAAGTATAGACTAGATCGCCTAATTTGGAACAAAGCATCTCATATCCGTTTGTTTTGGAAATGGTTTGAAGTTTGCTACTCGCAAGTAGGCTAAAATATGGATTTCAATGAATCGTTCCAATTCAAGCAATCCAGCCTTCACCCACAGGCATTCGGGCAATTCTATCACATAAGCAAATAACCTCATGGCAAGCATGCTATCATGGCAACACTTACACTCATGCAAGATGCTAAAGCATAAACACTCACAGTGTACTCCGAGTCAAAACAAGAAACTAGTTAGAAATCATGCATGATCCTAGTTCATGTTAAAATGGCTAATGCATCGCATGTAAAGTGCAACTAGAATAGGCTCAGCTAATCTAAAATGGCATATGAGATGCGACAATTCGATACATGTATTCAACTTGGAATTGAAATACAATGCAGTTAGTATGATGCACCGAGCCCGGTGCATGCAATACAGATGAATGAATGCAAACATGCATAGCATAAGGATGCCAACTGAAACATGCCCTAGAACTAACCACTGAAAGCAGGTAAGTAAAAGGGAGAAAGAAATGGGGATTGGAAGACATGCATCACACACACGCACGCTTATTACACATTTGTGCCCTCTCGAGGGAGGGACCGAAAGAATAATACAAATTAATCTTAATTAACTAACTAGCAAGCTAATTAATTATTACACAACACTTAACTAATTAAACAAATCGATTAAGCTATTAAAGTAGTAAGGAGGCCTCGGGAAGAGGGACAAATGTATGCATGCTCGGCTTTGCTCGGAAATCGATTGCCATGCTCATGTTGCCTCTGTTTACACTGCTCTGCATCTCTGAAGACTGCAAAAGTCTCAAATATGCTCCTGAACCACTCCCTGAGTGTTGTGGGAGGTCACCGGCCAAGACAAAGGGCTACCGGCCATGGGGAACCGGTCATTGACCACAAATGAAGCTATCGGCCAACAATGAATTGCCGGTCGGCACTGAAGATGGCCGGCTGACCGACCATCTCTTCTTGCAGAATCCTGTTTTTGCTGCAGCAGAGGACAAATAGAGCATGGCAATGTATTTTCAAGGCAATGTTTGCACCACCACCCTCCTTGTCATGTTTAAGACTCAAAGGAGTATGGTTCTCGACCCTCGGGCCACCAATCACGCATTTCAATACATGATGTCCAAAGGAGTCAAGTGTGCATTTAATGTCAAATGAAATGTACAAAACACATAAGGGCCCCAAACCTCTATCATGGTTGATCAAGAGGCAAGGGATGCATGCTTAATGTTTTGCAACCTAGGCATGCAAGCTAGCTAATTCGACATGAGCATGCAAACAAGCAATGTGCAATAGGCATACAACCCAAACAAAGAAGCATGCAAGGCATGTAACAACAATGCCAATGACAAACATGCAACAACATGTTAAGCAACTTAACAAGAGATGCATGCCAAATGCAATACCACTTAAACATGTAACAACATGTTAAAAGGCCAAGTATGTAACAACATGCAAGGCAAGCATGCGAAAACATGCAAAGGATGGACTTAAACCAATATGGACAGCTCTCAAATAGGTCCAAATCAGTGGCCAAAATGCAATAGAAAGGAGGACAAAAACACATATAAACATACGTGCCAATTGGCCTAACTCTTAAGCCTAGTAGAGCAACTCTTAAGCACACTTAAAAGAGGATAAACATGGACATGTGACAAACATGTTAAGCCCTGAAATCATGTTAGGAAAGGTGCCAAACCAATCAAACAAGGCAAGCAAAGCATGCGAGAAAGCTTAAAGCTTGAAGCTAGCCAAAGGGTTCAAACCATGGCTATACAAAGCAAGCCCCAAAGGGCCAATAGGACCTAAAATAGTCGGCTCCTTTTCGACCCTTCCCCATCAGATGCATCGAAACACAATATCTGCCCCTGAACATGCCGATGTTCTTTGGGGTCTGTCTCCTTCGCGTGATATGCCCCCCGGGACTCTTCTCTCCTCGGCTCTTCTCGGCCGACTTCCCTTGAAGGTCGGTGTGACTGCCTTCCACTCCGCGTGTGCTGAGGGGCATCGGGAATTTCTTTCCGCCCCCTCCTCTGGGCGGTTGCTGCTGGCATCGGCGTGTCCTGCAGCGGGTATGGCGGCTGTATGACGTTATTTTGCATCATGAAGTTGACGACCGACTGAAGGTCTGCTAACTTGTCTGCCATCTCCTTTATCTCCTCATCCCTCCTCAGACACCTGTCTTTCCAGGTTTGCAGGCTATCTTCGTTGTAGTACCTGCCCTGGTCCGCTTTCTTTGACGTGCCAACATCCTGGCCAGCGCCTCTCTCTGCGTGATTCTGATCACGGGTCTCTGCATTATCTCCATCAACGTCAAGGTCAATGGGCCTGCCATCTCCAACAGGAGCGTCGTTCCCAACCTTTTCCTTCTGCGTGTTACTGGCCATCTATCCTTCTTTCTTTCCCACAGACGGCGCCAAATTGTGTGAGTGGTTTTCTGATCACACTGCCCTCCTTAGTGAATCAGCCGTAGACCACCAGTAGAATAGATGGCACCCTGTAACCCTGCACAGAAAAATAAGGCTCCGGCGGTGGTTTTTCCACCCGGGGACTCTCCGACGATCAAGTCAGTCACAATGTCTCTCAAAGATAACTCAAGTTCTCTAAGTATAGTTCAAGACTCAAAATTGCGTACCTTAGACCCGCCGGGGGTGCCTCCCTTTTATAGGTTTTTCGTCTCCTCGTCCCCACTACGCCACTAACACGTTCTGTTAGGGTCCCCACTACACCACTAACTCGTTCTGTTAGGATTCTCCCGGATGTATAGGGATAAACTCTACTGGAGTCTTATCCTTATCCGTTTGTTTCAGACTCCGATATCTTCGGAGATGACCTCAGCAACTCCGGGGTAACCTCGGCTGACTCCGAGACCACCTCGGCATAACCACCAGGACACGTGGCACCTCGGCTGACACGTCGGCGTCACCTTGCCACGTGTTGGTATCTCTGAAAATACATCCCCACACTATTAATATATCATCTATATTTTGACTTCTAATAAAATAAAAAAGAGAAAGAGTAGAATGAGATGAAAACAAGAAAGATATGAAATAAAGAGCGAATTAATTCCGTATCATTAAAAATAGGTCGAAGATTTACATTATGTTTGACATATTAGTTTTAGATTAAAATAATTAATAAAAGATAAAATAAATTAAAAAAATTAATAAAATAAAATGTTACTTTTAAATTATAATTATTTCATTTTTTCTTGTGATTGGTAGCTCGAAAGAGCTCCCCCGAATCCCCCCGAAATGAAAGCGACGTCCTTTTCGTCTTTTTTTTTTTTTTTTTCATTTTAGAAGAAGAAGAAAATCAAAATAAAGAAGGAAGAAAGGAAAGAAGAAGGAGGAAGAAAAGGAAGAAGAGAAGGACTGGAGGGACCATCAACTAGGGCGGGGGGAAGGCAGAGGCGGGGCGACGATCGGAACTAAGCTGCGATGATCGGATAATCGGGGACGACGATCTCCCTTCATTCCTCTTCCCTTCCTCTTTCTCTTCTCTTCTCCTCTACTCTCCCTCTCTCTCCGTGTTTTGGGAGATTCGAGGGACGATTTTTCGGAGGAAAAATCAGTCCCCTTTTCTTAAGTGTTTTTCAAACTTCGCGAACGAGCTTAACAATGACAGTGGGCTGCAATTCCCATTCCGACGCCACCCGTACAAGTGAGCGCGTGTGACTCCTCTCCTCATTTGTCTTAAGACATTGAAACTATGGAAAGGATAGATGTATTATAAATGGGATTTATTGTAAATTGCCCACATTGCATACATTGGCCATCCTTTTGACATTTTATGAAGTCAATCCTAAAGCAGAAGCTATTTTTTTTTTTTTTTTTTGTACTCTCTCTCTCTCTCTCTCTCTCTCTCTAGCCAAACCAAAACGCCAAAACCCACCGCATTAAACCAAATATATATATATATATATATATTATCTACTAATTATCTTATTTACACATTATTAAATTTACAAAATAAATTTATATATCATTTTTATAAAAAAAATTAATTATTATATCATCATAGATTATCATTGATACATAATTGAGAATTATTATGTAATTATGATGCATATTATATTATGTAAGTGGGTTGAGTTAAATTGATAATATTATATTGAAAAAATTACAAATCAGTAGAAAGATAAAAAATAAAAAAAAATTATAAATCAGTGATAAAATTTATCAACTTTAAAAATTAAAATGATAAAATTTTCTATGATTTTATAATTTTTTTGAAATCTTTTTGCTGATTTATAATTTTCTTTTATATTTTTATAGTGAAATTCGTTCTCTTTTATGTTATTCTATTATGAAAAAAATATATAAAAGTTTACGTTTTTTAAATCTATTTTATATCTCTAGAATTCATTGCAAAAGTTACTTTGTGACACGTTACTCTCTATTGTAAAAGAGATAATTTCTTAACATTTTAACAGACTTTCATATTATTAAATTTAATTTTTAAATTAAAATAATATTTTTTTTTAATTATTAGATAGTGATACTATATGTAAATGGAAAATGTTTTGTGGCACTAAATTGGGGGCACTAATGCCCCTAATTTCCATTTCAGGTAACTGTTTTGTTTTTTTTTTTTTTTGCCTTATATGGAAATTAGGGGCATTAGTGCCTCCCAATTTAGTGCCACAAATCAAAACCCCAAACTTAGGCCTCATTTAGGAATAAACTATTTTAGTAACTTTTTGATTTTTTATAAAAAGATGTGTAGAAAAAAAAATAATGTGACAATTTATAATGATTTTTTGACTTTTTAATTAAAAATATAATTGCCAAACGATATCTTAAGAGCATCCACAATGAATGTGTTAGTGGATGTGTTAGTGCCAGTGGCTAAATTTTACATAAGGTACTTTCACTTTTGTCTTCACAATGGAGTAGGTAAGTAGTGTGTTAATGTCAGATGCTAGTGTGCTATTAACTTGTGTTTTAACTGTGGCTAGTGTTTTAGCCAGCGAGAGAGAGAGGATGTGAGAAGTGCCATGGGGTTGTCCGGCTAGTCAATCCCCAGTCGTCCGAACCCTTCAAGTAAAAAGAAAAAAAAATTTGAGTCTAGCTGTCTTCCCTCTCCAGTTGCTATTAACTATTTATATACTATATATATATATATATTTATTTTAACGAATCTCTTAACACATATCCATTACACCACTGCTCACTCTCTAAAATTAATAAACACTTAACACACCTTAACACATTTTTAAATCTCATTTTTTTCACTTTTTATCATATATTACACGTTCATAAATAATTTTAACTGTGTCATTTTGATGCTCTAATATCACAGTGCATTGAACACCACTTGCTTTTCCTCACTACACACAGTGGACATGTTCTGTTCCTTCTATAAATAATTAAGAAATCCGGGAAAGTGCTCCACCCCTCTCCTCTCTCTCCTCTCTCTAAATCTCTCTGAACGCCTAAGTCAGCGCCCTCCTGGGCCCCTCCCTCTCTCCCTCTCTCTGTCTTTTTGTGATGTGAGCCCAATATAAATGGGGACATCGGAGAAACAGTGGCAGAGAGATTGTGAGGCATAACAGTGAGTGAGTAACTGAATGAGTGAGTGGGGTTGGTGAGATTATCGCGAGGTTCGAGGCAGTCCCCCACACCCGCTGAAATGGATGACGAATGGGATTTGCGTGCGGTGGTGAAACGCCCCACAACCGCCGCCATTAACACCACCCAATTCAACAACACCACCATAGAAAACCCTTTACCAGATTTCTCTTCTCTTACCTTCCAAAACAATGATCCCCCATTTGACAATCCTCCTCTTGCTCACCAACCAAGCTTCCAATTTCAAGGTTTGGATGAAATTTACAAGGATTTTATTTCGCAGCCGCAGCCGCCGCCGCAGCCGCCGCCAATCAACCCCACCTACGCGGTCCCCTTTTTCGGAGGACTCGTAAATCAACAGCCTCAACTACTTCCACCACCACCACCACTGCCGCAGATACCACAACAGCACCAACTAATGCAGCCCCTCTTCAACAACAACTCTCTCACCGGTTCCTCTTCTCAAACCGGTGGTCGATCTCGAAAAAGGTAAACACAGTAGAATTTTACAGAACGCACTCACGTTTTAGATTTCCTAATTCTCGATCTTTTTTTACAGGAAGAATCACCAGACAAAGTTAGTGCGTCAGATGACTCGTGAGGAACTGTTGGCAGATTCGTGGGCGTGGAGGAAGTACGGTCAGAAACCCATCAAAGGCACCCCAAATCCGAGGTTTTTGTGTCCCCGGATTACTTTACTCATCATTTCCCATGTTGTCATATTTTTTTTTTCTTTTTCTTTTTCTTTTCTTCCCTAATTTTCCTGGAAAAATCTATATATATATATATATATATGAGGGCAGGAACTACTACAGATGCAGCACGTCGAAAGGTTGTGCAGCGAGGAAGCAAGTGGAGAAAAGCCCCTCGGATCCGAACATGTACGTGGTCTATTACAGCGGTGAACACACCCACCCTCGTCCAACTCAGCGGAATTCTCTGGCCGGAACTACCCGCAACAAGTTCTCAAATAAACTTCGCAAACCCATTTCCGGCGAAGCACCACCACCGTCCGCCGCCATCGTGCCCAACCCCTCGTGTTCGTCGTCGTCACCAGTCTCTGCTGGCTCAAGTTTCTCTCCATCAACCCCATTGATGGAAGGCGAAAGTGTACCTCACGACAACACTCAAAGTCAACCCCCCCAAAACAACAACAACAACAACAACGGATACGCTGAAATGGAGGAGGACTCTGAGAATGATGACGACATTCTCATCCCTAATATACTTATGAGTGAAGATATAATCAAGGGGTTTCAAGAGCTCAGCAGAGGCTATCCTGGTTGTACTGGTTTGGATTCGAGGTATGACATCGGCGGCAAGTTTTCGACTCGATTTCCTGCTCCATGAACACCTCCTCCGCCGCCAAATTCACCTCTTCCGCCGACGGAGGTCGTTGTTGAGCGGCCGCTAAAGCCGGGAGGCTTGGATTTTCCAGAGTCCGCTTTTTTATCTTTGTCTGCCAAATGGGACGAAGGAGATATAGGAAGCATCTCTTCCATCTCCACCACCACCTTTTTCTTTACTTTTTGTCTTTTTGTCTTTGTATTTTTGTTTTTTTTTTGTTTTTTGTGTTTGTTCTTCTTTAATTTAAATTTTGTATAGACTTCACCAACATAGTTGTCCTCTCTGTTCACCGCGTCATTACAATAGATAGTTTTATGTTTGATGTGCATCATGGTATCAATTTATGGGGGTAAGCATGTTTTGATTTACCGCAAGATTATAAATTTAGAATTATTTATTCACGATATTTTTAAAAAGAAGAATTAATGGTTAAATTTATTGATTTCATATTTCATCAATTTAATTTTACTACACATATTCGTTCTGAATAAGTTCTGAAACCTACGTTTTTTTGTTTGATTTAATATGATGTAAGAAAAAATAAATGATTAAATCATTAATTACGGTTTTGTAAGATTTAAAATTAACCTAAAAGAACAAATTTTTTAAAACAAAATCAAATAGTATCAATAAAACTCATGCAGTTTGAATTAGAATTACGGCTTCTAAAAACATTTCATCATTCACAACACAAGCTCATGTAACATTATTCTCGACCTATTGAAATATCAAATAACATGTCATCATTTTTTAAACAAAAATTATATAAATGATTTAGAACTTGTTCTACTAGTATGCATCAACATGCTTGTAAGTATAGTTATATCCTACTTTTCTTCAATTTAAATCATTTTACATTGCAACTGTTGCACATATATATGTATGAACAATTCTACAATCCCAGACATAAAAAATCAGAAAATATTCAGAATTTAATATCAATCATTTAGATTTACTTAAGGTAACGGGTCCACAACACTAATTTCAAATGTCAGTCATAGATTTCATATTCGTATTTTTATTTTTTTATTTGTGGCTCCCTTTCTTGGAACCATAGAATTAGTGTATATGTATATATCTACATGGTCCAATTCAATTCCAAATTAAAATCATAATTTTAAAATCCTGAATCAATCTGTAAAATTCGATTCACCTCTTTTAAAAAGTAAGACCAAATTGTGACAACCAATCAAATCATACAATTTGATTTGAATCAGATCATATCTTATGATTTTTTTTTTTTTCACATTCATATCAATTGCATCACATTAAAATTGACATAGTATAAAAAATTAAATAATATGAAAATAATAAAATATTAAACGACAATATATAGAGTTCACCTCACCAAATGCAGCGTTATTCATTGGTGTCTTCAAAATGTGGGTTTACTTACAATTGATTAAGTTTATTATGATTATTAAATGATAGAATGTGACAACACAATAATAGTGTACAAAATCCTTTATTATGATTTTTTTTATTATAATATTATGTGTCCTTTTATTTTTGACTTTTATTTTAAATGGGATGTGTCCTTTCATTTAGAGATAAAAATTGGTAGCTTAATCAACCACATGGCATATCATTTAACATGTTAAGGCGCTTTAAATTGAGCTTCAAACTATTAGATGATGAGTTGTTTTACTCAAGTTCAACAATTAGATTTTTTTTTTAAATTTAATGATGTGATAATATATTAAAATATCTAAAGTAAATCTATCTCAAATATTTTTTTTTAATTGTCTACCGATCATCTTATTTACACATGATTGAGTCTATAAAGTGAATTTGTAAATCATTTTCCCTAAATGATATGATCTTCAATTGGGCATTATGCAATTTTTTGAGCCACTAAAAATCTCAGTTGAAGGTAAAATAACGCCATTCATTTGATACCTATGAAAGGGCAAGTCTTAACCTCCAAAAAGGAAAGGAGTAATGCTATTCTAATAAAAAAATTAGATTCATTTTTCAAGTTTAATGATCAACTAACTAATCATTCTCATGTACTATTTGTCTCCCTTATATTTGATCTAATTATTAGTCAATAATCTCACTTATATATCATTGGATCTAAAAAATAGGTTTTAAAAGTGAGCTTGTATATCATTTTTTAAAAAGGGTTATTAGTATTAATTAGGTAAAGTTGCAATTTATCTTGAGATTAGATTTAGCAGATTTGAAATTTGATATAATAATTACTCTTAATAATTCTTTATACTTATTTGTGATATTAATACATGTCACTTATCTGTTGTTTTAATGGACTTCACTTTTTATTTTCATATTTTGTTATTTTAAGTAAAAAAAAAAATTGATATTTTAATTAAATATTTTTTATTTTTTAGATGTACCTAATCTTGACTTGGCTTGGCGTTGTACCTTCTAGGAACAAAACAAAGCCCATGAAAGTGTGTTACAAATTTATTTTAAAGAACTTACGTGTAGGTCCTAATAGGTAGATTTATTGTCAGATAGGTCCTATGATATTTTAATATATTTTTCATCAAACACTAATAAAAAACGTTACTAATTATTAATTTTCAGCGACAGTTTGAAAATTTTGTCACAAAAAATATCACTAATTATAAATTTTAGTGACAGTTTGAGAAATCATAAAAAAAAGTCACTAATTTTCAACTTTCAGCAACAGTTTAAAAAATTTGACATAAAAAAAGTCACTGATTGTAAGTTTTATCTATAATTTATAAAAATCGTGACAAAAAAAGTCACTAATTGTCAACTTTCAGCAACATGCAAAAATTATCACAAAAAATTATTTTTAGCAACGATTTTATTAGGATTTATTTTTAATAGGACTTGATGTATTGGTAGTTTACCCTTCATTTTAATAATTTGAACCATTTGTACTGTAGGGTTTGTCGAGTAGATCATTCATGAATTTTTTTAAAGTTAATTAGACATCTATAACTCACAACAAGATCACTTTTATGTTTAAGAAAAATAAATAGCAAGTACGATTTTGATAATTTTTTAAAAAGTAATTAGGATTTGATCATGGGGCTATACTTATTTGATTAACCTCATTTTTTTTATATAAATGATATGTTCAACAAATCTTAAAATATGCACGGTTCTGATTATCAAAATATGATCGGAATAAATCTCCCGGGATGTGACAACACGAGTTGTAAATAGTGAAGAAATTAAAATAGATTGTGAAAAAATGACAAAGACTAGATATACTTAAAAATTAAAATATTTGTGAAGAAATTTATAAAAAAAAAAAAATCAATAAATATGAAAATGTATTGAATTTTTATATTTTTCGTATTTAGTGAATTTTTAAATATAAATTTTTTGTGTGTGCAAGTTTTGTAATATAAGTGAACCTAAATAATAATAATATAAAAAAAAACTGATTAAAATATTAAAAAAATCATTAAAAACAAAAAATAATACGGATTCAAAATTTTAAAATTATTTTTCAAAACTCAGATAGAATATCTGTTTTTTAATACAGTAGTTTTTTTAGTTGAATAAAAAGTTATGATAAAAAAAAATAATTGATTGATGTGTATGATGTAACCATTTGCTATTGTTGGGGTTGAATTTTAGATTTTTTGACACTTATCTATACAATATATTATAAGCAAAAACATTATTGATTCATTGAGGCTCAAAATTCTCACTCTATTTTCATAAATTTTTGAATTAAAAAATTATAAAAGTACACATGGCATATTATCATTGGTTATTCTATTTTAATATTTTAATTAAGTCCTTGATTAATATGAAAAGTATTTTAAATTCATTAATTTATGAACTATTTATGGTGTCTATTATCATTACTATCTATATCTCTATTCTATATCTATAATTTTAAATTTCAAAATTCTTAGATAAAAAGTCAAAAAATGAAATTTAGTCATATTTTTTTTTATCAAAATCTAAGTCATATCTAATTTGAAATTAAAAAAAATTTAAAACAATATTTCAAATGTAATTTTATCCTTATAAAATTTGAACATATTTTTTAAATATATATATATATAAAATGTGATATGAAACACGTGTGGCATAAAAATATTGGCATATCTAGCCATATCTAATTTTAAATTTTTAAAAAAATGTAAATGGAATTTCAAAACAAAAATTTATCCATGCTTAACCCTACAACTAATTTAAAATTTAGAAGAAAAATCAAAATGAAATTTTAATAACAATAATTTATAAAGGGTTATAAAATTCAAATATACATGTCCTAATCCTATTAAGAAAATATGAAATTAAAACTTATAATTTTAAATATAAAGTTTAAATTAATAATTAACATTGCACTTCTCTTAAGTAAGTTTTAGGCCAAAAGCATAGCACATGCCTGGTCTAATATTGGATAATGTTTTCAAATGTAAATATACCTTAATATTAATAAAATAAACATTAGTTATATTTTAAGAATAAATATATAAATTTCATAATTTAAATTTTAAAATGTTAATAAATATGCAAAAACAAATATATGTATATATATATAACAATTTAATACAAATAAATAAATAAGTGGACAAGTAACTCATTGATTGACCATCAAGTAACAATTCTTCCATAACTGGATTTAGGACAATAATGATATACAATAGAGGCGCTTAGAGAAGGAAGATTTATGTAGCCAACCCCATTTGATGGGACTTAAGATTTAGGCTCCGTTTGGGAACAAGTTAATTTAGTAACTTTTTGGTTATTTGGCTAAAATATGAGCTAAAAAAAACTGGTATGTTTGAGATGACTTTTTGACTTTTTACGAAAAGATGTGCAAAAAGTAGAGAGAAAAAAGAATCTTTGACTTTTTGGTATGGGTTGTTGACTTTTTGGCTAATTTAGTAACTTTTTGACTAAAAGGGAGGGTTCTCAAACGAGACCTTAGTTTAGTTTGGTTTGATTTGGTTTGGTTTAGTGTCTAATCCAGTTGTAACACTCCTAAGTTAATACATGCTTGTTACAACCTACAAAATTATTATATAATTTTAACTAATTATTTACCAAATGTTTACTCATTGATAGATAAATTTTCTTAGTTAGGTCTGAGCATAGGGTTATAACATGACTTATCATGGTGTATCTAACTCAATTTGGTCTTGGATTATTTTTTTTTCATACAAAAATACATCTAAATATTAATTTAATAAATTTGAATATTAATAAAATAAATGTTTACCCAAGTCTAATTTTTTTAAAATAAACATGCATAAATATGTATATATTTTTTATTTTCATCATGAAAAAAATATTAAAGATATGTATTTCCCAATTTAAAATATATTTACATAAATAAGTTTGTCAAGTAGCTCTTCAATTTGTATTGCTTGACAAATCCTAACATAGCTCAAAACAGTTCAATTATCCCATAGAATTTTAGAAATTTAAAAAATACTCTTACATTTTAAGGTCAACTTATATTTATTTTACCATATTATTTAATTATTTTTTTGAACCGTAACATGGCACACAGTAATTCGAGTAATATTTCTAATATAGTTATTGAATTAAATATAAAATTTAAATCTTTCATTTTATTTCTTTTTTTTAGGCCACATCGCATTAACTCCTAAAATCTGAACCTACTCAGCCATAAAAACTCACTACTATCACCACAAGAAGTTCTTTTTATAACTAAAATCCACCACAACAATCAAAATTATATATAAAAATTTAAGTCTTTTCAATAAAATAAAATAAAAATAAAGAAAAGATGGAAGAGAGAGCTAGAGATGTGAAAATAAAATAAAATAGTATTTTTATGTTATCTAACACATTTTGATATGAAATATTATAATTATGAAAATTTTATAGACAGAATATAATTATACTAACATAAAGCAGTTTTGTAATTTATGCAAATTTATTTGCTTTTAATTTTACAAATTGAATTATGATATGTGTATTTTATTATAGAACAAAATACTTATAGAATGTTCAAATAATTACTGAAACTTACTTAATCTTATCCATATATTTATTTTTAAATTATTTGTAATTAATTTTAAAATAAAATTTTGAGTCATTGTCTAAAACCGTGTACAACACGGATTTTACACTAATATATATACATATATATTTAAATATTACGTCCCACAAAATATATTTATTTTTGTATAGAAAATTGAATTATCAATGTATGCATTCTACCATTATGTATCATCCCTGAGGTGGTTCAAGAATCTCATGATGTAAAATAGTGACAACAAGTTGCTTGGATAATTAATCTTAATTGCTTATTTAATTCAAGAAATTGTGAGTAGAGGCCAACTCATCTTTAGTGTTTAGATAGAGGTCATTTCTCTCCCATTAATGAAAAGGCTATTACTTTTTTTCCTAATTTGAGTATGTTAATGTTATCTGTGGATTCTAAATTTTTTTAAGAAAAATAAAATGCGAGTTAAAAGAATAACAAATTTAAGATTCAAGCATATCATACTTATTATAGATATTTTATATAAAAGAATAACAATTTCAATAGAGACATTTTATTTACTTCCTTTAATTATAATGTATACCTTGGGTCCAATTTTACAGGTGAATAATAAATTAATGAAAGTAATACCTCAGATATATATATATATATATATTTTAATTTTAATTTTATGAGATTTACATATATATTCACACCTTATACTCATTATTATCATTTTTGTTGGAAAGAGATATTCATAGGAAATGAATGAAATGTAGGTCTAACAATCATATTCAATAGTGATGTTACTTACCAGAGTGATATTTGAGTTTGAATCTCATTGCTGCTCCCTTCTCCTATTTTATCAGTATATTGTCCAAACTCGAATATTACTGATATTCGATGTAACTTATATTTTTCTTATTCTGATTATACAAAGAACGAAAAAAAATCATAAAAAACCATAGGAAATATTGCGGAATTAACAATAATAATCATGAATGTTCTCAATAAGTGACTCATAAAAAAGGATCAAGTACATGAATAGACTTAGATTTAACTTGTGATTAGTAAACAAAATAAAAGGGTCTATTGTTTCTCACAGGGTCAGTGAAAGTTTTGTATTAATTAAGTCTTTGTCATTCATTTTTAAAAACTAGTTCTAACAATTTTTAAAAGTGCTTGTTTATCCTCCAATTCAATTATACATTTGGAATTCAAAAATTTAGAAATCAAAATTCTAACAATTTTTAAGAGTGCTCGCTTATCCTCCAATTCAATTATACATTTGGAATTCAAAAATTTAGAAATCAAATATCCACATGAAACTCATCTAAATGGACAGAAAGTGATTGAATTGGACGAAAATGAAAAGCTCTTATAAATGGATAGAGGCATTGGATCCTTCAATCTCACAAATAGCTACATAATTTAGGTTCCGTTTGTTTTGGGAACATATTTTTCAATAGAAAATATTTTTTACAAAAAAATATTTAATTGCATCTTTGAATCTAATGTACTAACAGTTACATTGGTGGCAGTGGAATAGAGATGGAGATGGAGATGGAGATGGAGGTGTTGGAGTAGTTGTGGCGGTAGTGGTGGAGTGGGCGGCAGTGGCAGTGGTGATGGTGATGGCGGTCGCGGTCATAGTGAAGGTGATGGTAGCAGTGATAATGGAGTGACATTGGTAAAACATTAATTTAAAAAATATTTTTCATCTTTTAAAAGTAAAAAATATTTCCGGTGTAAATAAGCTTTTTTTTTTTTCAACATGAAATACATTTTGGGTTGACTTTTTTTTTTGGGTACCAAATATTAAAAATTATGAAAAACATTTTTTGAAAGTATTTTTTAAAAAATATTTTCACAACAAACGTAGTGTTAGTCTTAAAAGACTTTCCAGAAAAAAGGATGGAAAAATGAGTAATGCGCGATAGAGGAATATCATCCATTAACTGTAAACATTTTCTCCACCGACTGATGCAAGACATAATTCATAAATAATTGCATAAAATATTAGAGATCAAACTAATCACTTCAATTTTATTTCATTTTATTTTAAGACAATAAAAGAAAATTTGATCACTTTTTAAGAAAGTACAAAGTCACCATAAGGAGAAAACTATATTGAATAGTCAAGATTTTTAAAATTGTGAATCTTTGATTAATTTAAAAGTTCAAACCCAGTCCCTGTCTAATTATTTTTTTTTTTGCCCAAAATTTTAATCTAACTTTGGATATAAAAACTTTTGATGGTAAAAAATCTTACACGACTACGTTTATACAAATTCAACTTGGTTGATTATCCTGCATATATTATGTATATTCATATAATCATATTATTTAGTTACATTGATGTGTAGATTGTTTATGAAAAAAATCAAATAAATTCGATAATTATATTCATATTATTTTGTTACATTCATTTTTAATATATATATATATATTTAAAATCATTTTTATCATCAATTCTTTTGAAGAAAAATGTGATTTTTTTTATTATTTATAATTATTGAATTTATCTGAATTTTTTTATTGACGATCTGCATATTAGGTAAGCCCCACAAGTAGATTGTCTAGTGCACCAATGTGGTTAAAATCTCGTTAATTTTATGGGATATTAAAAAGCAAGTTTGAATTATGGAATAGTTTATTTGAAGAACGCAGCCTCTGGGCCCATCAGAGCACCACTTTGATGATTTGATCAACAGTTGTGCTGGAGGCCACTAATTTAGTGGTTCTAAATCAATCACTAATGAGGTGGCAAAGCAAAAAAAAAAAAAAAAAAAAAAAAAAAAACAGACACAATACATACTGTAGCAATGTGTGAGACCCACTGCCACATCATTAGTAGTAGCTCTAATTAGAGCTCCCACTCATTTTTCTTTGATCAATTAGTTTTTTTTATCTTTTCATGCGTTGGTTATTCATAAAAAAATTATCTCAATTTCAGAATTGTAATTACTTAATTTAATCATATTTATTTTTTTAAAAACAAACACATAAAAAGCGAATGGTATGTTCTTAAAATTGTATATATTATTATTATTATTATTATTTTTTGTTGAGACAATTGTGTTAAAATCATGTGATTATAATTCTTAGATAAATATCATTTTTTTTGTGTGAATGATATATAAACTTAGATTTGAGAGTTCAAGGAATCAAATCATCAACATATGACCCATGGTAGACCCACAAACCCAAACTAGACCGGTCCAATTCACAAACTCCATACAAGACCAACTCTTATTTGAATACACCATTGATATATATTTTTTTTATAAAAAGTTAGACAATTTGTACCACCAAATATGGTTGCAAATTTTGTGTTTTTATAAAGGAAAACTCTAGATTAAATAAGCTTTAAAATTCCAAATCAAGAAATTAAAATAAATAAAATAAATGAATGGATCTTGCACATCACAAATACAAAAGGTACACAAAAGAAAATGTACTGAAATTAGCATTAAATCTATAAACTAGTAGTAAGCATGTAGATCTACAATAAATCCTACATTCCTAATTAAATAAGTTTTAAAAAGTGATAACGAATTTGTAAAAGGAAATGGGTGGTTTCAAATCTTGTATGTTACCTGCTGATCCATTCGATAACTCTTTCATGCTACAATTGGTATATTCTTGGAATGGAAACAATTGTTCTGCATAAAAATTAGATAATTGGCGTAAGAAAAATTAGATCTACAAAAAGGTAAGGTGTTATGAAAAGGATCATGAGTTTGACAATGTACAAATCAACAAATAACAATCAAAACTAGAAAAGGTAGTAGATTTATTGTGAAACATGAGATTTCAAATTAAACTTAGGGAGGCATAAGAAATTATGCTAAAATAGAGTAATTAGTGATAAACATGCCATTCCATAATTCATATATACTACCTAATTTATCGAAACGTTGATTGAATTACATCAAGTATCATGATGCTTCTCTTCTCTCTCTTGCCCCTTATTCCCCCCTCCCCCCCTCTCTCTCTTTCTCCATGTAACGGCGAAGATAACGAGGGACAATGAAAACTAGAGCCTGCTCTTTCCTTCCTCCTCCCTCTTTCTTTCTACTCTAGTGGGTACATATACAAGGTAGAGATAACGAGGGATGAAGAGAATTAGGGTTTCTCTATCTCACTTTTATTGTATTTTGTCTAGCGAAGATAACTAGGGGCGCAGAAAAACTAAGGTCTATCTGTCTCTTTCTCTCAAGCCTTTCAACTCACGGTATATATAGACAAAAAGACATAAATAATAGGAATAAATGAAATCACGGTCGCCCCCTGGTTTTGTAAATCCATATATCGCCTCTGGTTTTGCAAATCCATATATCGTCCCTAGTTTTGCTTGATGATAGTTTTCTTATAATTCATTTGGCATCATTTTGTATTTAAAGAAAATGCATTAATTTACTAATTTTGACACAAATTTAAGGGTTAATGCTATCAAGATCCTCTTAACTATTAGCAAATGTCACTTTATTGTATTCATTATATATTCGTACATATTGACTCTCTCAACTATGAAAATTATACAAATAGACCCTTTTTAAAAGTAGTCTGGATGGAGGGAAAAGCAATATATTTTTATAACCGGGAGAGTCAAAATGTACAAATTCATAGATGAGAGGAGTAAAGTAATGTTCACTAATAATTAAGGGTGTCTTGGTATAATTAACTTTAAAGTTAGGAAATGGGTCCTCTTCATACCACTTTTCTTCATATCTCTTCATTTGTGGACCTCACCTTGAGCCCACAATGATGATCCAAATCGTTCATCACGTAATCTTGCAGTGAAGTCTGTTTGCACAAAAAATCATTTTTATTGGATATCGATGAATAGATGAACAAATTGCATTTTATTTTATAAATGAACGGTTTAAGTTTGAACTCATTGTTGTTGTTCATTTTAAAAAATAAAATATAATTTGTTCATATCTCTAGTGATGTTCGATGAAATTCATTTTTTTGCACAAATGGTATTCACTATGAGATTTACGAAATGAGCGGTGCGGATTATTGTTGTGAGTCCAAAATGGGACTTATAAAATTAAGTATGAAAGGATATGAAAGATAATGGTATGTAGAGGAGCCATTGCCACTCCTCTAAATTTAACTAATTTGAGGTCATTTTAAGCATCTCTCACTACCATCAAAGGTACATTTGTCTTTCTATCAAAATAAACGTTGCTTCTTGAGAGATTGATGATCGTTTTGGGAATTGACTATTTTAGCTAAATTTTTGACCTTTTTTTTTACGAAATGATGTATAAAGAAATAGATAGAATAGTTGACTTTTTGGCTATTTGCCAATTGCCAATATCCTAAATAGAAGTGTGAATCACGGTTAAATAATTAAATAAGCTTATCACCTTAAAAAAAGTTAATAACACTTAGGGAGACTTACATGTAGGTCCTATTAAGTGGACTTATTATCCAACAGTAGGGATGGCAATGGGTAATCTACCCTGTGGTATCCATGGAGACCCAATCCAAATATATGGGTTTTTCCCTTTTTTCTTATCCATTGGGTAGGGTAGGTGATATTCTTTAAATATCCACTGGGGATGGGTACCCACTAATTTCCCCATATGTTTTTTTTTTTTTTTTAAAGATTCACAACCAAAACTAAATATACATTCAATTTTTTTCTTTTACTTATTTATTTATTTTCAGGTTCATAAAAAACTTTTTTTTTTTTTTTGTAAGATTCACAACCAAAACTAAATATACATTCAATCTTTTTTCTTTTATTTATTTTTTCAGGTTCACAAAAAACTTCTTTTTTTTTTTTTTTTTTTTTTTTAAGATTCACAACCAAAACTAAATATATATTCAATCTTTTTTCTTTTATTTATTTATTTATTTTTTCAGGTTCACAAAAAACATATATATATATATATATATTTTTAAGATTCACAACCAAAACTAAATATACATTCAATTTTTTTTCTTTTATTTATTTATTTATTTATTCAGGTTCACAAAAAACTCCTTTTTTTTTTTTAAAAGATCCACAACCAAAACTAATATACCTCCAATCTTTTTTTTTATTATTATTTTTATTTTTAAGGTTCACAACCATTTTTTTTTTAATTTTTAAGATTCACAACCAAAGCTAAATATACATTCAATCTTTTTTCTTTTGTTTTATTTTTTTTATTTTTTAAGGTTCACAACCATTTTTTTTTTTTAAAGATTCACAACCAAAGCTAAATATACATTCAATCTTATTTTATTTTATTTGGCTCAACAATAAAATCAAATACACATTAATTAACATTGTCACATTATTCTTGTCAAATTTTATGCATATCTAGAATTTTTTAAATTTATTTAAAAAAATTAAGGACACTATCTAATGTAGGTTTCGGTTTGTTTTTCTATGTTATTTTATTTTGTTATGTATTGTAATTTTCAGAATGGTTTGCTTGTTCTGAAATTTCAATTAACGAGTATGAATCTATTTGTTTCATGTTATCACACAATTTATACAATATATATATATGTGTATATATATGTGAATGTATTTGAAAATAAGGAAATTGTAGAGAATCGAAACAAGCATGAGTCGTGATTGGTTATAAATGATGGGTACAAAGATTTATTTGCTGGAAAAACAAAAAGGGGATACAAAGTCTTACTAAGTAATTTTTTTTAAAATAAAAGAATTTTTCTTAGTTATGAATAAATTTAACTGAAATCAGCTTGTTTCCCAATGTTATGCTTCATTCATTTAGATAGAAAATATTTTTTAATGAAAAATATTTTTTATAAATAAAATTAAAAATATATTTTTTTATATTTGGTGGTGGTGGTGATGGAACGAAGGTGAAAGTAGAGATTGTGACATAGTGGTGGGGTGATGGCGGTAGTGATGATGGTAGTGGCTATGGTGATGGTAGTGTGATAGTGAAGGTGAGAATAGTGGTGATGGTGTTGTGAAATTAATAAAAATTTAATTGAAAAAACATTTTTTGTTTTTTAAAAGTAACAAACAACAAAATTCGTGGGGGACTAAAGGAAGAAGATGGAGGATGGATTGAGTGTGGTAAGACATAGATATCTTAAAATGAATGGCTCAGATTTGTTAAAAGGTATAATTAGATTTTGGATAAATTAAAATGAATGGCTCAGATTTGTTAAAAGGTATAATTAGATTTTGGATAAATTAAAATGAATGGCTCAAATTTGCTAAAAGAAAGATGATTTAATGTCTAAAATGTCTGTGGCTAAGAGATCAACAAACAATTCCTTGTTTATACCCTAAAGCAATTTAATATGGGTCTTATAACACTTTCTTCAAACAGATTCTTTCACATTTTATTTCTTCAAACATGCTCTTATAACATTGTAAACAGGTTCTTATAACGTGTAGGGGAGAGAGTGAGAGTGAGAGTGAGAGAGAGAGAGAGAGAGATGGTTGTAATTTTTTTTTTAATCTTCCACGTTCTTCCACATTTTTTTAATTACTAAAACTTATTTGATTGTCTCAAAATTATATATTTGATTATTATAAAACAAACTTTTTAATTAATTAATTAATGTGTATTTGATTTTGTTGTTGAACCAAATAAAATAAAATAAGATTGAATGTATATTTAGCTTTTGTTGTGAACCTTAAAAAAAATAAAAAAATAAGTTGTTAACATTAAATATATTAAAAAAGAAAGAAAAAAGATTGAAGGTATATTTAGCTAAAACCTTTAAAAAAAAAAAAGTTGTTAACATTAAATATATTAAAAAAGAAAGAAAAAAGATTGAAGGTATATTTAGCTTTTGTTGTGAACCTAAAAAAAAAAAAAAAAAAAAAAAAAAAAAGTTGTTAACATTAAATATAGTAAAAAAAAAAGAAAAAAAAATTGAAGGTATATTTAACTTTTGTTGTGAACCTTAAAAAAAAAAAAAAAAAAAAAAGGAGTTGTTAACATTAAATATATTTTAAAAAAAAGAAAAAAATTTGAAGGTATATTTAGCTTTTGTTGTGAACATTAAAAAAAAAAAAAAAAAAAAAAAAAGCTGTTAACATTAAATATATTAAAAAAGAAAGAAAAAAGATTGAAGGTATATTTAGCTTTTGTTGTGAACCTTAAAAAAAAAAAAAAATTTGTTAACATTAAATATATTAAAAAAAAATTAAAAAAAAATTGAAGGTATATTTAGCTTTTGTTGTGAACCTTAAAAAAAATAAAATAAAAAAAGAAAAAAGAAAAAGAGAAGTGATTGTTAACATTAAATATAAAAAATAAAAATAAAATAAAAATGGGGATTAAAGTGGGTTAGGGAAAATCCAAACCCATTAGGATATGGGGAGGGTGGTACCCATGGGGAATGGGGAATGGGGAATGGGGAAAATTTATTATAGGGGAATGAGAATAGGGAATTAATATCTACCCCATTAACCCCCATTGCCATCCCTATCCAACAGGTTCTATGATAATTAATGAAATTTTTTATCATACACTATTAAAAAACGTCACTAAATGTTAATTTTAATCGGCAGTTTGAAAATTGTCACAAAAAATGCCAATAATTATAAGTTTTAGTGATAGTTTAAAAAAATCATCACAAAAAAGTCACTAATTTTCAACTTTTAGCGATAGTTTGAAAAATTCGTCATAGAAAAACGTCACTAATTATAAGTTTTAGCGACAATTTATAAAAATCGTGATAAGAAAAAGTCACTAATTGTCAATTTTTAGCGATATATGTAAAAAATCGTTACAAAAAATTATTTTTAGTAATGATTGAACTAAGACTTATTTTAAATATGACTTAATGGAAATTAAGTTTAACTATGAAATATTGGTAGTTTATCATAATACATGTTAATGCTTAATTGTTAAGCAACTATATTATTATTATTATTTTTATCAATCGACAGGGATGACCATTTTTCTTTGCCTTGCATCCCCTACCTTGCCTCATATAGACTTTTTCTGCCTTGATGAGAAAGTGGGGCTGGGTCAGTTTTGTTTGCCCCACCCTGTTTTAACCTGCTTTGGTCACACCTTAGAATTTAGGATCCTTTTTATAGTTACCAATTCAATTATTGATACTCAATTTCATGGTATAAGTATGAATAGAATAGAATAATTACAGTAATCTTACAAAACAAATACATCTTTTCTCCTAAATCTCTCACAATGTTACATACATTAGATTACAATATAGGTAAAATAAAAAGGGAAAGAGAATCCATCAAAAGTGCTCTAAGGACTTACATTTTTCAAGGATGAGGCCTTGATTACAACAAAAATATAATCCTATCCCGGACAACTAAGCTCAAGAGCTATAAACAAAGAAAACATCAAAATGACCTTCAAGGCTCTATGAAGATCTCCGCTTGCTCCTCAACACAGTGGAGGCACATTATCATAACTTGGAAATTTGAATATCCAGTCCATAAAATAGATTGAGCTTTGATGCTCAATAGCAATAATCTTAACATCATATCTATATCTATATCTATATCTATATATATGTATATATATGTTTCTTGTGATTATGATCATGATCATGCAATGCATATAATATGTACAAGACTCTCTACTTCCTTTACAACCAATACTCAATGTATCGTTTCAAAACCCAAATTTGACCTAAACACTTGGACATTCGTTAAACATTTTAAAACCTTTTTGGTGACAAATCCTCAATACGTTACATTTACCGGCCATACAGCATGTAAGGGCAATTGGGCACTTATCACATTTTCCAAAATCACTCCCACATTTTGTGAGGCCCCTAATTTTTGTAAACTATATTAAAACCCTAGCATTTGGGTTATTACAATAAAGTCCTAAGTTTCTCGTTTACTTGCGAACTAAACCCTATTCTCGGTTATCGCCGTTTTCGCCCGATTACTCACCTTTGATTTCAAAATGATGTAGTGAGACCTGAATTATCTTTCCTATCTATATTTTAATTAATTTTATATTTGAAATAGGTATTTTAATTCATAAATTTAGTGCATGCCCTCATACTTTATTATTATTGCATTTTAACCCTAATTTGACTACTTATATGTATATATATACATCCTATTATTATATTATTTGTCCATAAAATATCTACAATATTTTGAACATAATTGTACAAAAAATAAGATGAATCTTCTAGGTCTAAGGTGATGATGGTTGCCACCCTAGGAAAGGATTTTGTGATGTACTTTTAAAAACACATTTCATGAAATCAAGGAAAAAGAAGATTTGGAATTGATATAGAATTGTACCAATGTACTTTGTGCCTTCTTTAATTGGGAACTATTTAGTTTTAAGTCTAATCATACTTAATTAACACTAATCCACCTTGATTTAAATCCATTCTAACTAGATCACATTTCTATATACTTAGAATTCAACTATACTCTTTACATCATTTTTCTTTTTACACCCACTTCACTTGCCTATAAATAGAAGCACCCTCAAGCTCTTTTACACACTTCAAACACCACCACCCCTTTGAAAGAGAAAAAGTGAGCTTGAGAGTAAGAAAATGAAAACCAAACCAAATCAAACCAAGTCTTAAGTCCCATCAAATGAAGTCGGCTGCATGAATCATTCTTCTCCACTCAACTCTATCCAAGGCCATTTTGTTAGTCAAACTAAGGAGATTCATATCTCTATTTACTACACTGATCCACGCCAATCTAGGTCTACTTTTTTCCCTAACACTACCATCTACCGTCATTGTATCGCATCTTTTCACTACTGCCTCTGTTGGTCTCCGTTGTATATGACCAAACTTTCTCAATCTATTCTTTCCTAACTTATCTTTTATCGGTATTACTCCTATCCACTCTCGAATATACTCATTCCTAACTCTGTCTTTTCTAGTCTTGCCACACATTCACCTTAGCATCCTTATCTCAGCAACACTCATCTTATCTATATGTTATTTCTTAGTTGTCTAACATTCTGTTCCATACAACATCGCTGGTCTAATAGTCGTTCTATAAAACTTCCCTTTTAGTCTAATGGATACTTGTTTATCGCACAGTACTCCAGACACACTTCTCTACTTAAGCCACCCTCCTTAATTTTGTGGACTACATCTGCTCCAATATCCCTAGTTGTTGGTTGCATTGAAATAGGTTGGAAGTTAATTTTTCAAAAGAGTTGTTGTCCATTTCTTTCCTTGTTCGCTTAAGCGGTGTTTTGGTCGCTCGAGCGGTCATTGAGATGTCCCAACATTTTTGCAGGTCTATAAAACTTCTTAGAGTAGGGTGATCTTCGCTCAAGTGATCTTTTCTTCACTTGAGTGGTGTCACTTATTGTATCTAACACTCGAGCGGTGGTTTGGTCGCTCGAGTGGTCTGTGTGTATATCAAATCGAGAGAAAGCCTTTTTCAGTCATTTTTTCATTTCTCTTTCTCTCTCTAAAATACTTTTATACCTAATTTCTTCACTCTCTCTCTACTTCTTACCTAAATACCTCAAATACACCCCAATCCATTGATTTTTTTTGCTATAGTTCCTTGGGGAAAAAGGTAGAGCTCGTTGAAAGCTTTATTTTAATCGAAGAAGATTTCATTTTCGGTGTCATCAAACTTCTACTCTTACCCTCTTCCTCTTCTATTCTTGAGGTAGGGATTTCTTCAACCTTTGTATGATTCTTAGCTTGGTTATTTGTTCCTTAAAAGGGTTTATTGATTTGGGATTTTAGGGTTTGAATCTAGTGTTTGATTTTGAAATGTAAAGAGAGGTTTTTCAAAAGAAATCTTGAGAAAGGTTGGGGGAGTGTGAATATTGATGGGTTGTGTTAAAATGTTGGAAATTTCTTCCTAAAACGTGAATTTTGAAAGTAAAGGATGTTTTATTAGAAAATCATTGACGTTTGATTTATGAAAGAAAAGGAAATAATGTCGAGTTTGAAAATATAAGATGGATATATCTACTGATGATGCGAGTGGAGTTGGATATATATATATTATTACTTCTATTTTGAAATTTATGAAATTATATCTATTGTTGGAAAATTATCTATTGAGTAGAGATATCTATCTTGGGCTATCGGTGGAAGATAGCTTTGATTGTTGTAGAAATTACATGAGGATTAGGTTAACTGAAACAAATTACTCATACATCTTGCATTGAGCATTGTTTTATACTTAAACATTGAAAATGTATTGTTTTGAGAAAAATGGGTGTATACTTTGGTAAATCTGGTTAGGGGGGTGTGGTTGTGATTTATTATGTTGGCCTGTGTGTCATTGGTGAAAGTCCAAAAACTGGTAAAATGGCTTTGGTAGTGCTTGTATAGTATAGACATCCCATTTTGACTGGCCCTAAGACTTGGGCGCTTCCTTTTGATTACCCGATGATGACAATCAGAATGTGTTTCTCACACAATCCTCAAGAAGAGAGATGAAATTTGAGCTTTATTCCCAACCCTAAGCACATTTTGGTCAAGTGTTTAAGCCCCATTAGACATCCGGAGCGAAGTTGGATTGAACCGGTGCGAAATGGAGTCGAATCGGAGCAAAACGGGTATTTTCTTCTCTGGCCGATCAATCGGCTGGTTGACCGCCCAGAGACAGATTTGCTCAATTTTTGTGTTGGTTCGGGTGGGGCACTTCACAATCCATTTTTCTAACCCGTTATGCATTGAATGCATGTATACTCATCCTCCATTGCCTAGTGCTTAATCCATTGAAGGTAATGCTCTATTTTTGTCTTCCATTAACTCTATTAGTGCTTAATTAGTACTCCATTATCTTCATTAATGCTCCATTGTTTTCTTCTACCATTTTTCCACTTGAATTGCCTATATGAATACATCAGAGTGTTGAGAGAATGAGGAGAATAGATTGAGTAGAGAATGCTAGAGATAGAGAAGAAGAGAGTTTAAGCTTTGAATTCAAGAGTTAGCCAAAATTAAGTGTTAGTTGTGAACTTCCTTTCTCAAGCTATACACCATATCTCATCTCCTATTACAAAAGCCATCCTAGTCATGTTATTATAGTTAAATCCTAGAGATTTGATCAAAGAGATGGTAGTCTTTGCCAAGTTGAAGAACCGAGCACTCATTTCCTACACTTGTCCGAAACCACTGTTCTAGCTCATATTCAAATTTTTGAATTGAGGATTGAGAGCACAATTCATAACCTTGAGGGTGATCAAGATGAAGTTTGGAAATCTAGAAGTTCAATCTTTCTTTAGAAAGTGAATTTTCTATTCTTTCATTTTCCTTGCATTTTCTATCTTGTATTCGTTTTCTTGCTTTTATTTTATATTGTTTTGTTGTAATCTAACCGGAAGTAATTAGTTTTCAATTCTTCGTTTTCTTGCAATTTCTATCCTATATTTGTTTTCTTGTTTTAGTTTCACATTAGTTTTATTGTAATCTAACCAGGAGTGGTTAAGTTGAGCCACCTATATATTCCTTGTTTGTTCTTTTCGCAGTGTTGCAACAAGACAGGTTTTGCTAGGCCTTGTTGGCCGGCCGGCCAGCTAACTTCTTTTGGATGAAACGGAGTAGTCTTCCAGCGTTGAGCATACTAACTTCTGATGGTCTTCGAGGCGCTTGAAGCTATTGTTTTTATTTTAATTTGAGAGTTTTGTGAGGTTTTTATTTTGATGTAATATTCTCTATCTCTCTCTTTCCCATTTGGTTTGTAATTATTTTTTCAATTGTTGTAATAATTTCCTGCTTCTCTTCTTTCTATCCCGTTCTTTACTTGCTTTACTTATTTGTACATAAGTATCATATTTTGTTTTTAATCCTATCCATGCTTTGCATCCATATTTCATACATCTTGATTTGGCTAAGTTCGCATTTGTAGATTTGATCAATTCTTATATGATTATGTACACTACCTCATGTTCTTGAGATGATTCACATGTCATATATTATAAGCATTACTACAAAATCATAAATAGATCACACTTTTTATGTGTGATGTATGTTATTTAATCACACGTTTTAAGTTTTGTCAAAGTGTGATCTTTGGGAGTATGATTAAAAATGGTCATTTTTAATCAAACGTTTTGAGTGTCGTTAAAAGATGACTCAATCACACGTTTTGTGTGTGATAATAAATATTTAGATCACATCATTTAAATGTGATTAATAACATTTAGATCACATCTTTTAAGTATGATTAATATTTAATAAAACCTGGGATAATAGACATTTAAATCACAAATTTTAAGTATGATTAATAACCAATAAAACCTAAGATTGAACTTAAATAATCCATTATTAATAATGATATAATATTACAATTATATGCATTTCTCATCACGGTTAGTGCGTGTGCCAAAAAAAAAAAAAAGATTGAGCCACAAAATGTGACTATTAATCACAGCATATAAACTGTAATTAAAATTTGAACATAACTAATATCTAAAATATAATCAATATTATTTGTACAAGAATTTTCTTTAAATCACAACATTGATCACATATGAATAACTAACAACCTTATATATTTCATAAATGAAAATCGAATGTTGAAAAAATATATACAACAAAAGTTAAGGAATAAAAGGTTTTTTACTATGATTGGAGAGATGGAAAAATTGCTTAAAAAAAAAAAAAAAAACCTTAAGAAAAACTCAAAATTCTTGAATGTTCTGTCTTCTTTGATCATATTTTCCATCTCTCCAAGCAATTTTTAACCTGAATAAAGAATTTTTGTTATTAGGTACTAGAAAATATCTTCAACAAAACAAAATTAAAAGGGCCATTTGTTTGTATTTACCCCAACAATTTCTAAGCAACCAAACAAAAAAATTAAAGAACTAAAGAAACACTTAAATATCAGCCAAGCAAAAACAAAAAGAAAAAAACTAAAAACCAAAAATTATAAATTCTTCTTGTTTCTTTGCATTTTTCCCAATTTTTTGACCAGCCAAATAGAAAATCAATAAACATAAAAAATAAAATAAAAAAATTTAACATCTACAAAAAATTTTAGGATATAAAAGAAGAAATGGAACAAAGCTACAATGGTAAGGCATTTATAGGCTTGAAGGAGTCTTTATGGATGAAATGGGTCCCTACACATATAATTAAAGGAACTGTCTTTGGGAGATGGCAAATTCAACTAATGATTCATGTACAATAAGAGCAATTTTCAATCTGAGAGAGTTGGCTTAGCCTTTGATTAGAGATATCCCAATCCACATTAAAAAATAATCATGCTAGAACAAGAGATATCCCAAAATCTTCGAAGGTTAGGTTGGCTATCCATCCAAATATAATAATAAAGAAGGTAATCCAATCACAAATGAAAATGAATGAATCAACTAGGAAACTCCAACACAATTAAGGTCAATACGAAATCAGGACCCAAATGACATACCTGATATAGTTGTGGACCCTTGTCATGAAAGCCAGCAACCAACAGTGAAACACTAAAAGGCCTTACACCACTATACAGGAACAGACGGGTAAGAAATTGCATAAAAAATTAGTATATGCAAGAGCTAAGATAAATCACATGAGAAGTCATAGAAGCAGAGATGAGTCTTAGTGTGAAACCTAAGAGGAGGTGAACATAAGTTCCAAAAGATTATTTCATTTTCACCCCTATACTTTTACACGATTTTCAATGACACCCCCAAACTACTCTTATTTTCACGCGTACCCCCATACTATTTAAGTTACTATCAATTTTTCCCCTGTCGTCACATTTGAAATGGAAAACGTTAAAAAAATTACATTTTGGCCCCAAATTTCAAAAGAAAGATGTAAACTCACCCTTTCCTACTAGCAAACCACCACCACCAACCACCACTTCAAGCCTTTTTATCTCCTCCGAAATAACTCCGTTTTGTCTCATTTTTATGTCGTTGGATTCAACTCACGGTCTAGTTTTCGTATCACATCTCACACGTCTCGTTCTTTCTCTTTTTGCATGCTATCGGAGCTTCGAAAGTTGATAAAAAAAAAATAAGACTTTTCTTCGAGCTATCTTTCGGAGTTCATATATTTCTCGATTCTTGACGGTTCTACTTCATTCTTTCGCCATTCTCTTCACCCCACTTCCTACTTCGCCCTACACTACCTCGCTTTCTCACTTCTTCGTGAAATGGGTGGTTTTGGTATGCCGAAAATTGTCTGAATAATAATTTTGAAAATTTCAAAACATTACAACCCATATGGTGTAGTTCTGTGAAAAAAAGTGTTTGGTACCATTCCAGTGCATCTCTCGCCACCATATCTTGACACTCCCATCTGCGGAGCCAGTGAAGACCAACCCATCAAATCCGGTAACCACCGTATTCACTGCGTCATCATGAACATGAATCGATTCCAAGCATTTCGAATTCGATACTCTCCAAACCTTCATTGTCTTATCCCAAGAAGCTGAGTATAACAAAGATTTGTCTTTGCTCAAACTAAGACATGAAATCTGTGATGCCCCGAATCTACACTATTGGTTATAGTCAAAGGAGAGTCACTAATGAGTCCTATGATCAATAACCAAGTAAGATCCCAGATCGCCGGAGGAGTCAAATTAGCCTCCCTTCTAAGTCTGGCTTTCTTAGGCAGCGCACTACCCTTTTGACAGATCTGAAAACATTATTTAGAACCCTTAGAAACATGTATTTGAAAAAGGAAAATGAAAGAGAAGGTTGTGTTGTGGCTTACCTACTAAGCTTTGCACAAGAAGCTCTCTTCTTCCTCCTTCTTCTCCTCTAGACTTCTCTCTCTTGCTCTCCTCCCTCTCTCTAGCCGAAATGTGTGTGTGGGTGTGGTGTTTGTGCTTGCCAAGCTAGGGGAGGTTGGTATTTATAGACAAGTTTTGATGCAAAAAGTCCTAAAAGCCCACTAGTTGAAAATGGATGGAAAGTTTAGGATTTGTTTGAAGTGTTAAAGGAAATAGGGATGATTTGGGAGGCTTACTCAAGGATTTGGCAAGATTTAGTTAAAATAGAACTAGTTTAGGAATTAGCATCCTAGGTTTAGGGTACTAGGTGGTGTTTTTTTCTAGAATTTCATGATGATATATCTTGAAAATTGTCTCCTCACTTTTTCCTAGAATGATGGGTTATTTTTTTTATTAATTTTAGGTAGAAGGGCACATCCCTCAAGGTGTATACATATATATATATTACAAGATTGATGGTACTTCAAGGTACAAGGTACAAGTACTAGTTTTGCGGTAATTCTTAATAAAAGAAATGAGGGCTTGGAATTAAACTCATGTATTGGAACCTCATTTATATATTTACTTATGATCTAGTTAGGTTTAGGGCTAATTTAAATACTCATAGCAAATCTTTATTGGTACCAAAGTCATTATTGCTCCAAGATTCAAGGGATTTGTTTGTACTAAAGTATAATGATGACGGCTAGTCATGTCCTCGAGATTTGGGGAGATTTTCCTATTTATTTTGTGTACAAATCTTGGAAATTGTAAAACATAACGTTAAAAAAAGATTTTAGGGTACAAGTGTATATATAAATATATAATGGTACTTGTTTGAGGTCAATTTGTGATTTAATAAAAATGTGAGGGCTTGGGCTCAATTAAAATATCTATTTCAAGTGAAGAGTTAATAAATTAGTGTTTAGGAAAAATAATTCGGCTTGTATTATCTTGCTTTGAATTTAAAGGTAAATAACTGAATGAAGACTGTAAAAATCGGAAGCTAGGGTTTAGAGCAATTAATCTAAAATTTGAGAGTTAAATAATTAATATTAGAGTGTTATAAATGATTTCTAAGCTTCCAGGGTCGATTAGGGTTTGTATGGTTTCGTCCGTGATGCGTTTTCGACTCTAGGGTTTAATTTGCGAGCAATCAACGAATTAAAGGCTTTGTTATAGTAACTCAAAATTTTGGGACCTAATAAGGTTTACAAAAGTTAAGGGTCTCACAACCTATCCCCCTTAAAATAAATTTCGTCCTCGAAATTTCAAACGTTCTTCATTTCTCAAATGTTGTGGCCAATTAGCCGAATCATCTTCTTCTCTCAAGTTCTTCTTCCTTTGCCCAAGCCATCATTGGTCTCATTCTAATAATATCGTTTTGAATCAAATTCCATCCCAATTAATGACGTTATGAGATAAGCTAACCTCCCGCGTTTCTTAAACTGTTCAGTATATAGGTAATGACACCGCTGCTCCAGTGCGAGGGCTTGTATTGCCAATTTCCTGATGTGGCGATCTACACTTTCCATTGTGTTTGTTGATTTGTTGAATCATTAATCTATCCCCCTTAAAATAATAAAAGCATTCTGTTGGATCATCTCTTCTTTTGGTAATTTAATAATAGCTAAGGTACACGTAACAATTCTATTTTTAAGATGAGGTCAGAGCAGGGTATCTTCATGTCTTAGGAATTGAAAATTAATCATACAAACATTTCCTAGTTGCATCTTCCCTGCGCTCGTCATTAATCATATCCATCCGTTCTTGTCTATGCCTTACATAAGGTGCTAATGTGGTCTGGTTTCCAGTGTTCTTTAGCCCTTTCTCTTTAAATAGTCATCCTTGACTTCCTTTCGTATAATTGCTGTCCCTTTCTATCTTGGAGTATGTTGTTGTATTCTTCTGGTTGCTCCTTTTTGGTTTCTCATGACGTTGGGTTTCCTTTCCACAACCTCCAAATCCTCTTGGATTCTACCTCCTCTCATTCTGAAGTTATTTCCACAAAGATGGTAAGACTCCTCCAAAATTTAATTCTTGATAGGGTTTGGGATTTCAGCCACGGTTACTAGTCCATTCTTAAGGTTTTAATTTCCTGGTACTGCATTCCTATTGTTGCTTGTGAGCTCGTGTTATTACTTGTCTCGAAGTATGGTCCACCATTTGTCGTTCTTTGAATGAGGTGAGGTGTAAGTCAAATTCTAACTACAGAGGCAATTCCTTATGGGTAAGCAACTAATCTTAAGTTAGAGTTTAATTATCCTAGGGTGTTCACACAGCACAAATAATTACAAGATTCCCGAAATTGGATCGAAGTGGAAACGAAGAATATGAAGCAGTTATGGTAATAATATCAGGATTAACTGAAATATGGATGAATGGTATGATGTTATGGTTTCGAACTTCAATGTGATCAAGGTTATAGAGGTAGTGACTAAACTAGATATTTAACTTGAAACTGCGCTGGCCATCCGCGTTTCAAACTGAATATCCAAGATTCATCATCGAGCAAAGAAAATGAAATTATTTACAAGAAGCCTTGGGCTAAATAAAATAATCAAGGGTCAAAGGAGGTCGAATTTACAAATAGTAGTATATAAAATAGAACCAGATGGACAAGACTTAATCTTGGAAAAGGATGACATTGAATAAAGGTTATGAATACAAGATGAGGGTACGACAACCGATAGAAGACGCGTAGAACTAATAGTACCCCCTACTGCCCGATGTGAGGCCACACTCAAAGTTAAAGCCATTCCACGATCCTGAAGTAGGTCCTCATGAGTTGATCTTAGCGTGCCCGAAATTCGAAGAAATTTCCTAAGATAGGTCAAGAAATATTTTATTTTCGATGTCCTTGATAGAATAAGTAGTGTAATAATATAACATAGTCTGGGCAAGGTAGTCTCTAACCGCAGGTCGAAACATGTGGGTAAGGGTTGAACCTAGGCTCTGATACCAAGTTGTGACGCCCTGAATCTACACTATTGGTTACAGTCAAAGGAGAGTCACTAATGAGTACCATGATCAATAACCAAGTAAGATCCCAGATCGCCGGAGGAGTCAAATTAGCATCCCTTCTAAGTCCGGCTTTCTTAGGCAGCGCACTACCCTTTTGACAGATCTGAAAACATTATTTAGAACCCTTAGAAACATGTATTTGAAAAAGGAAAATGAAAGAGAAGGTTGTTGTGGCTTACCTACTAAGCTTTGCACAAGAAGCTCTCTTCTTCCTCCTTCTTCTCCTCTAGACTTCTCTCTCTCGCTCTCCCCCCTCTCTCTAGCCGAAATGTGTGTGTGGGTGTGGTGTTTGTGCTTGCCAAGCTAGGGGAGGTTGGTATTTATAGACAAGTTTTGATGCAAAAAGTCCTAAAAGCCCACTAGTTGAAAATGGATGGAAAGTTTAGGATTTGTTTGAAGTGTTAAAGGAAATAGGGATGATTTGGGAGGCTTATTCAAGGATTTGGCAAGATTTAGTTAAAATAGAACTAGTTTAGAAATTAGCATCCTAGGTTTAGGGTACTAGGTGGTGTTTTTTTTCTAAAATTTCATGATGATATATCTTGAAAGTTGTCTCCTCACTTTTTCCTAGAATGATGGGTTATTTTTTTATATTAATTTTAGGTACAAGGGCACATCCCTCAAGGTGTATACACACACATATATATATATCACAAGATTGATGGTACTTCAAGGTACAAGGTACAAGTACTAGTTTTGCGGTAATTCTTAATAGAAGAAATGAGGGCTTGGAATTAAACTCAGGTATTGGAACCTTATTTATATATTTACTTATGATCTAGTTAGGTTTAGGGCTAATTTAAATACTCATAGCAAATCTTTATTGGTACCAAAGTCATTATTGCTCCAAGATTCAAGGGATTTGTTTGTACTAAAGTATAATGATGACGGCTAGTCATGTCCTCGAGATTTGGGGAGATTTTCCTATTTATTTTGTGTACAAATCTTGGAAATTGTAAAACATAACGTTAAAAAAAGATTTTAGGGTACAAGTGTATATATAAATATATAATGGTACTTGTTTGAGGTCAATTTGTGATTTAATAAAAATGTGAGGGCTTGGGCTCAATTAAAATATCTATTTCAAGTGAAGAGTTAATAAATTAGTGTTTAGGAAAAATAATTCGGTTTGTATTATCTTGCTTTGAATTTAAAGGTAAATAACTGAATGAAGACTGTAAAAATCGGAAGCTAGGGTTTAGAGCAATTAATCTAAAATTTGAGAGTTAAATAATTAATATTAGAGTGTTATAAATGATTTCTAAGCTTCCAGGGTCGATTAGGGTTTGTATGGTTTCGTCCGTGATGCGTTTTCGACTCTAGGGTTTAATTTGCGAGCAATCAACGAATTAAAGGCTTTGTTATAGTAACTCAAAATTTTGGGACCTAATAAGGTTTACAAAAGTTAGGGGTCTCACAAAATCACATGGAAATGTTTGATCCAAACCGTATTTCGATTCTTTCTCACCTCAACATAATTGCTCAGATTGATCGTGCTCTTTATATAAGGTTTCAACATGGGTAAAGTCCCGATTCGTTTGTGAATTATTGGATTCTTCGCAGACACTTTCCATAATCGAATAGATGGCCCATGAAAATGGTTTCATTTGCAATTACAATGGCTTTAACTAAACCACTATTCAATTTGAACCCATAAAACTCTTTCTAATTCTTCCACACCCGAATGTTCTTGCTATTAAAACCAGTGTATAACAAGTTGCCAGAGATGGCAGCGAGTATATATAGCCTTGTTTGCAAACAAGAGAACCCATTAGACCTGTGTATGAATAGTAATCGTCTATTTGAGCGGTGTGAGAGGACCATGGAGATTTCGATAATGGCGAGGATTCATCTCAGGAAGTCATGTTTGGTGGAGAAGTGTTAGGAGTGCTGATGTCAACATTGTTGAACCAAAACGATTTGTCTGCGGGCTAGAGAAGTGTTAGAAGGCCTGGTTTGCATCTTTCTTTTGAAATTTGGGGCCAAAATGTAATTGTTTTAATGTTTTCGTTTCAAATGTGACGGTAGGGGAAAAATTGATAGTAACTTAAATAGTATGGGGGTACGCATGAAAATAAGAGTAGTTTGATGGGGTCATTGAAAATCGTGTAAAAGTATAGGGTAAAAATGAAATAATCTCAATTCCAAAACCATTGTCGTGTAAAAATGAAATAATTAACTTGACTGTGTAAAACAATTATTGAATTTTTGAAACCCAAATAAATACAAAATAACTTAATCCCAAAGTATACCCCAAACTTGTTAATGTATATGCAAAATATTTTAGCATTCTTGACTGGTAAGGTTGCATTATATCATTAAATCTTACTTTCTTAATTCATGAATGGTTTACATGTAAGCTTTGTCTCTTTGTGCCAAATATAGAAGATGAAAACTGATAATTTAAACTTCACTTGCCTTAAGCCCGAGTTTCCTCAGTAATCATGCAATGCCTTTGTAGGGAGTACCATTTGCATCCATACTATGACCTTGGACCTATCCTATATGTAGTATAAAGACACTACTTTGAAGCATCATATTAAAATTCAGATAGAAACAAGGGAATATATTACTAAAAGCACATGATATAATCTCATTGCCACTAAAATAGCCCCATCATACATCTTAAAAACTAATATTTTCCCTTAAAATATTAACCATTAGATCTGTTACCTCCAAATTTTAATTTTATTTTTGCTTCAGATAGATGGCAAAAATTAATTTTTTTTTGAAAAAAAAAATTAAGTTTTCTCCAAGCCAAGACGTTTCTCCAACCTTTCTAAAGTAATGTAAATCTGCTTATAGCACATGTGAGATCAGAATAAAAGATACCATGAGACAAAAATGTTAATACGCCTAAAATTAAATTAGATCTCAAACAGATATATGATTAGCATGGATATTGCAGGTTTCCAAAAACACCTCTACTATTTGAAAGTTGATTTCAAAAAGGACTATTTTTCTCAACCATTCAGAATAATTTAATTAGACAAACTAACAAATACTCTTGAGGTTGATTTCTTACCTAAAAGATTTTGAGATGGGAACCAACCGCTGAATCATCTACATCAATAATCAACTAGTCATGGATCCATGTATATGGTTGTATGCTAAGGAAAAGAAAAGGAATTGAACATACCTGTTGAAATGCTGTCCCAACTGGCCTTAAGATTTTTACTACCCTCTCTTTAGACAAACTTAGCACATTCTGGGCTTCTAGAGGAAGCAAATCCTTTGTTGATCCATATACATACACAACATAGGTGGCACCTTGATATACAGAATCCTCAATTTGAACAATTGTATGCCTCAAGATATTGAATAAATGGTAATTAGATGTAAGCCAATTTGTATCTTCGAAACCAAGTGACCTGGATAATTTCTTGGCTACAAAAGAACTCAGAAAACCAAACCAAACCAAACCAAGCATTAAGTCCCATCACAAAAAAACTTAGAAAAAAAAAATTTAATTAAAATTCAGAAATAGTAGGAACTTCCCATTTAAAAGTCAAGTGCCATCACATTTTGGAGCAATAATTAGTGCCATAAGTTGTGGAAAGAGTGCTTGAAAGCTTTTACCTAGACAATATATGTTACAGAAGGACAATAAAACTTTCCAAATGTACATAAAAATTTTAAGATCTTCTCTGATAAGTTGAACAAGAATCATGACTCCTATGACAAGAATCCATTAGGCATTAAGAGATACAACAATAATTTAATAATCAAAGATGGGTAGTTGTTAAGTGTTAAAGTAGACTTGAATAAATAAGAAGTCAAAAACTGAAACTAGAAAATAGATTTAATTTGCATATGTAGCATTTTACATTGTGGAAGGAAAGCAAGTTAAAAATAACATTAACAAGACACAAGCTTAAAACACTGATTATATATTAATTGTAATACTCTATAAAGCTTGAATGGTGAATATAGATTGAAAAACATGTAAATATTCTCAGGCCCCATGAAACCATGAAAAATGAAGTATCCAGCAAGAAATATGAACCTATAATGGCAGAGGAGTGATGATATCCAGAAGAAACTTTAATAATTTCCTTGGGAAGTCTAGAAACTTTGAGGGGCTCTTGCATTAATAATACAACCAGATTACATAGTCAATTCAAAAGGAACTCCGAAAACATTACAAATAACAATCTAAACAATCACATCTCTTTTTCCTTTTTATTGGTACTAAAATAGTCAAAGAAGATAGTGAGTGAAATTAACCAAAATAAACAGAAGCAGAAAAATAATATGTAGTTTGAGTAGGGAATTTATGCAAACATGTGTGAAGCATTGTAAAAAAACACAACCAAAATACAAGATTAGTAAACCCATTTGATATTTTGAATCCATGAATCAAGATCATCATATCATTAAAAAAAAAAAAATTCAAAATTCCAATCATTTGTCAATGGCGGTGTGTTGGTTGATTTGGGGGTGGGTTTGCGTGAAGGTATGTGAATGAAACAAAAAAAACCCTAGAGGTCGAAATTGGAGGAAGAGAGATAGAGATAGAGAAACACACACACACAGAGTGAAAAATATAAAGGACATACTTAGGGGTAGTGCTCCAATGGTGGATCGTGCTGCGAGATAAGAAGAAAATGGTTGCTGGTTTGCTATGGTGATATCAATGGTGGTGGTGGTCATCGAGGCAATGGTGAACGGCGGTGGCCATGTGATGATGTGCGATGATGAGCGACGGTGGAAGACACTATGTGGTCCTAGGTGACATTGAGATGAGTGACGATAGTGACTCTATGTGTGTGTGTGTGTGTGTGTGAGAGAGAGAGAGAGAGAGAGAGAGAGAGAGAGAGAGAACCTGTTTGTGAAGAAAAAAAAATTGAGAGAGAAAGATACAAAATAATGGCACATATTTGTAATTTTGGGAATATTATTTTATATAAAAATAAAATTGAAAAAAATATATACAATCACACTTATAATAAAAATGAGATGTTTTTAATTTCTCTTGTATGATCTTTAATTATTGTAGTAGTGTATATATAATCACACATTAATTAGAATGTGTGATTAAAAACATATATATATATATATAATGACACTTAATTGAAAAGTGACATAAAAAATAAATATAGTCACATGTTAATTAGAAGGTGTGATTAAAAAATATATATATATATATAATCACACTTAATTGAAAAGTGACATAAAAAATAAATATTATCACACTCAATCAATTTAAGTGTGATTAAAATATCAATCTAATTTTTTTTTTAATCACAATTCCAATAAAAGTGAGATATTTTCATTTATCAAAGTGTGATCTTTAACTGTTTTTGTAGTAGTGACATTGAATCTTTAACTACATCTCATGAGTAAATTGTATTAAGATTTTGTATATAAGATCATGCATATTTTGCTAACTTTATCTTGTAGCTGTTCGCGGGACGTCGATAAACATATAAGTTCTTATACTTTACCATCTCGCTTGTGTGTGTGTTTTTCTTACTATGTTTAGCATTCTACCATGAGGCTACTTGCTTACTTAATATAACTATACGAATGCTGGTGGATGGAGGTTGTGTTGCTTAATTTGGAATAATGCTGATTTTCATGTTTGTAAACTCAATTTCTTTGAGTTGAACATCTTCAAGTTGTTCCAAAGTGAGTGGCATAGTCTACTTATATGCTTCACATAGTAAATTGTAGGAGTTAATAACTAGAATATGAACATATAAAGTTAATAAAACTCATATCATGGTTTAATAGAAGCTGATTTTTTGATCGGGTGAGCGGAGTTGCTTAATTAATGACCTTCCCCTTCCATACCTAAGGTTCCGAGCCAAGCATCCTTGGGTACAATGAACAGTGGCCTTGGCACGAGTCACGGGTTTTCGAATTTTCCCAAGAATATTAGGTGGCGACTCTAAGATTTGGTAATGTAGTCCATTTTTGGCAAAGATTTTTGTCACGACCCAAACCTGCCCCTATAGGTTTAGCGTCGTAACCGGCCAGTAATCTGAGATTACCAAAGGCCTTTCTGTACAAATTAACATAATCGGGGGTAACAGAAGCTTATAACATAAAGACAACAAATAGTCCATTGAGTTATGGATCTATATTCACAAATTCAGATGTATATAAACGTTAATTTACACACTGTACAATACATACATAATATCATGCACAAAACATCATTCATGTACATGTATACATATAACAAAAACCCGACAATATGATCACAAACTATAGAACGGTCTTCTCGACCTAGCCTTACTTGGAGGCACCAAAAACTTAGTAAGGTTTCAACGGGTGGCTCAGCTAAAGGAACCCTTCTAGGCTTGATCTCCAGGACACTCACCTATACACACACACATATATATACAAATAGTGAGCTATAGCCCAATGAATAACATTAATGTAAAGAGGTTAGTGAACGAATTCCAAACATTTCTTAAACATAACACAAATCATATCAGAATCATTCCTATATCATAATATAATAGTGGTACATCCAACATAACAGAACATATCATCTTCCGACTAGAGTAATTGGTTCCGGATACTGATTAAACACATCACCACATTATCCCATGGCTAATGAGATCTCGTAGTCACATATATGTCATGGACCCACATTAATATGTTGTCTCCCATGACTTGGGACCATTCTTTGGATGCCACAGTAGATTCAAAACCAGATATTTGTTCACATTCACAAAATACCATTTCAGAAAAACATAACTTATCAAATAGCATTTCAAAGATAATTTATATAAACATATCATTACAGCAATGTTACTTACAGTTCTTGGTCAGATGATGATACTCCGTAACAGCTCAACTTGTAGAAACATAACTAGGCACAACAAAACACATTTCATTCAATTTTTTCAATACTTATTTGTTTAGTTCCTCCAATTCTTCCGTTAATTTCTCTTGTGTTCATGCAATGCAAATGCATATGAAAAACACTTGGAAAGTATGCAAACGGAGGCTCGGAAGTGAAAGAAAACAAGCAGAAAACAAAATTGAGCTGACCCTGCTGACCGCACATGCGGTAGCCTGGGCTGCTCATGCGAGCAAATGTTATTGAGGCTCGGCCACTCATGCGGTGGTCCGACCGCTCATGCGGTGACCCCGCCGTACTAGCGACAATAAAGCATAATGTGAAGTTGAGAAAAAAGACTTGGCTGCTCGTGCGGTGGCCCTGGCCGCTCGAGCAGTCTGGGTGCAAAACCAATTCAAAAATCTGAAAAAAAAATGGAGTTTTTCCCCTTTGCCAAAACCAACTCTCATTTTATGCAATCAAGGCTCAAAAGTCTTAAAAACATGCTGAATGACCAACTTCTAACTTCAAATTAAACTATGTCTTCAAAACAAACCCATTTGCATTGTAAAAACAAAGATCAAAACTTTGAATTTAAGGACAAATCAAGAACCATGGAAATGTTAAGTTTCAAACTCAAAATCCTTGGAGTTTCATCCTCCATCGTCAAGAATCAAGCAAGAAACAAGTGATTGATCATGAAAAATTCCATGTATGACAAGATTTAGGCTATTTCCTACAATTTCTCTTATCTTGGTCATGCATATATACTACATCACAACACCACTAAGTAAGCTTGATTTCTTCCTTATTCAACCTAAACTCTAGAGGATCATGAGTATGACATCTCAACTTCATGAATTAGAGGAGAAATCTTACCTTTGCTAGTTAATTTGTTAAAGATTATACCCTAATCTCCCTTGCTCTTCTTCTTTCTCTTCTTTTCTTCTTTCTTCTCTTAGTCTCCAGAACTCTCTCACTCTCTTTCTCTCCCCGGATTTTTTTTTTTGTTGAAGCTAAGGCTCAACTAAGGTTCTTCTACTTAGATTTTTGCAAAACTTCATATTAGGCTCTAAAAATCATGTTGATCACAAATATTAATCAATTTTGGTTTTTGGTGCCTCTAAGACCTTCAATTTTCAGTTTAAAGTTGTAATTGTAACAAGTTTTTCTACAATCTATAGATATAAAGTCAAATCCTTCTAATTCACATACAATTTCTCATTAAACACATAATCAATTAGCACATAACAATGCAATTAGATGATTATTTAATCAGATGCATGTCTGGGTCATTACATTATCCTCACCTTAGGAAGTTTGGTCCTCCAAACTTGTCTTATTACGTCACAAATCAAATTCAGGTCCCGTGTATCATTTTATTTTCCCATTGCACCACTAATTCCTCTTTTAATACGGTAATATAAAAGGTTGATCAAAACCCATGATCACAATAATCCGTCAAGTAAACAAGTAACATTTCTCACTTCTTTCCACAATTTTCAAAATAGGGTGCGTTATATTCCCACAGAAATCCATACAATTCCCTTATGTCATATAAGTAAGTCATTCATGTAGTTCAGTCAGTTGGTATAAGTAGATTATATTAATTTCATTCACGGTCTCATAATTTCCGTTCAGTGAACATATCCATCCGGATTCCAAAACTGCAAGAGGATAGTCAGTAGTGTAACAAAGAAATCTCTATTCATGCATAGCCTCAGAAAACCAATGTCATAATTAGTAGACCTCAACAAAGCCGGTTCGATATTGTAGCAAATAAGTTTTCAGTCTTACTCGCAATTCCAAGCAATTTTTATCAATCTATCCATCTATCGAATGGGACAAAATCAAATAATCATTCAATTTGTTATTCCGTATAAGCAATTGGTAGTAGATGTCATAGCAAAGGTTTCATGAACAAAATTAGAGTAAATGTCATTAATCCATCACAATATTCCAAACGAAGTCATGGTTCAGAATATACTCAATACCCCATATCATAGTTAATCATGGTATACTCCCATGTCTATTCATTTGTAGCATAGTTCAAATTATTATGCATAACAGTTCATATTACATATTTAGTATGAAGGATTAACCTAGCAAATGCTCAAAATTCACATGTCCAAACATTTTCCGTAGCAAGGGTAATTTGTCAAATTCATATAAGTCTCAAGAGCATTCATTAGCTACTATTATGTTCAAAATAAACCGTCATCTGTTGATTCTAATAATAGTCCACATATCAATAGGAATCAAAGTAGAAGGCATAGGTTCATAATTCCAACAATTCAATGAGTTCAGTCAACATGCTCACCATTTATATCAAGCCAAAGAGTGTATGACTCTCAAACTAATTCCCACATAAACATTTTGCACATAATGAAGGTCATACCTACATCAGGTGTCTCGGTATTCTGGGTCTTTTCTGAAACTAGGATGTAAACCCTTCCTTGCTTGAGATTGTTTCCCTTAGAAGTAAAAGTTGCCTTTGTTCTTGATACCGGAGTGGAATTAGCCATACTAGCATTTGGCCTATTATTGTTCGGATGGGCTTGTGGGCAAGACTTAGCCAAGTGTACTTTCTGTCCACATAGAAAACAGGCTCAAGAGAGGCGGCGACAAATATCCCAATGTTGTTTTCCACATTCCCGACACGTAGGTATATCTTTGCTCCCTTTACTATCTCGACTTGTATTGTCAAAAGTTTTTGAATTTGATTTTTTATTTACAGAAGTCATTGAATCACCGATCGTTTCAAATTTTTGTTTCTTTTGTTTCTTACTCTCTCCTTTGGTTGTTGATATTAACTTGGACATTTTCAACGTGTCAATATTTGCTTCAGACATCAAGGCTCTATCAAGGACATCTGCATACTTTGTCAATTTTAAAACATTTACATGGTCAAGCACATCAACATTTAGTCTACCCTCAAATTTCCTTGCCTTTTTGTAATCCGTATCAACCATATGGGGTGTTATCGAGCTAATTCAAAAAATTTTGCCTCATATTCGGCCACAATCATGTCACCTTGGTTTAGTTGTTCAAATTTAGATACCTTCATATCTCGAATGCATTGGGGGAAGTATTTTTCATAGAAAATTTCTTTAAATTGATCCCACGTCAAGTCTCTATTCCCATCCCGGACAAGCATCCACCATCGTCTAGCTTCCTCTTGTAAGGTAAAGGTTACCAATAAAACCTTTTGTGCCTCAGTCACGAGAAAACCTCAAACAATTTCTCAATTTCCAATACCCACATCTCGGCTTTCAAAGGTTCAATGCCGCCCTGGAAGGTTGGCGGCTTCATTTTGTTGAACTTCTGTGTGAGAACAATGATATCATCATTATTTAGCTCCATTTGGACTGAAGGTGGCGGAGGAGGTAAGGGTTGTTGCCTTTGCCCTTATTGTTGTCTCACCAGTTCAGTTAAAACTTCCACTATTCTTTCTAACCGATCTATTCTAGCATTAGAAGATTCTAATTCATCTACATTTCTTGCGTTCTCTATTGGTCATGGGAAATAATAAACACAGGAAATTTCATGTTCATATATGTCGCTTATTCCATAGCAAATGAGATATTGATCCACATAACTTCTTGTTCATACTCATTCCACATGGTCATCTAGATGATACGACTTTCATATACTTCATATGCAATAAGAGAATGAGAAAAGCACAGATAAGTATATAACTTTTATTCTCATGTTCACATAGAGTTCATGGATTCACATCTTCACTCACACACTTGTAACACAACGCAAATGTTCATAACTCTTTTCTAGACTTCCTATAGCTCAATTGGACACGTGTGTGGGTCAATTAAATCGTGTATAGGTTTAGCATCATAACCGGCCAGTAATCCGAGATTACCAAAGGTCTTTCTGTACAAATCAAAATAATCGGGCTAGCAGAAGCTTATAACATAAAGACAACAAATAGTCCATTGAGCTGTGGATCTACATGCACAAATTCAGATGTATATAAACATTAATTTACCCACTGCACAATACATACATAATATCATGCACAAAACATCATTCATGTACATGTATACATATAACAAAAACCCGACAATATGATCACAAACTATACAACGGTCTGCTTGACCTAGCCACACTTGGAGGCACCAAAAACTTAGTAAGGCTTTAACGGGTGGCTCAGCTAAAGGAACCCTTCTAGGCTTGATCTCCAGGACACTTACCTATACATATATATATATACAAACAGTGAGCTATAGCCCAATGAATAACATTAAAGTAAAGAGGTTAGTGAACGAATTCCAAACATTTCTTAAACATAACACAAATCATATCAGAACCATTCTTATATCAGAACATAATAGTGGTATATCCAATAGAACAGAACATATCATCTTCTGACTAGAGTAATTGGTTCTGGATACCAATTAAACACATCACCACGTTATCCCATGGCTAACAAGATCTTGTAGTCACATATATGTCATGGACCCGCATTAATATGCTGTCTCCCATGACTTGGGACCATTCTTTGGATGCCACAGTAGATTCAAAACTAGATATTCGTTCACATTCACAAAATACCATTTCAGAAAAACATAACTTATCAAATAGCATTTCAAAGATAATTCATATAAACATATCTTTACAGTAATGTTACTCACAGTTCTTGGTCAGATGATGATACTCTGTAACAGCTCAACTTGTGGAAACATAACCAAGCACATCAAAACACATTTCATTCAATTTGTTCAATCGGTTCCTTCATTACTCATTCGTTTTGTTCCTCAAATTCTTCCTTTAATTTCTCTTGTGTTCATGTAATGCAAATGCATATGAAAAACACTTGGAAAGTATGCAAACAGAGGCCCAAAAGTAAGAGAAAACAAGCAGAAAACAAAACTGAGCTGACCTTGTTGACTGCACGTGCGGTGGCCTGGGCCGCTTTTCCAAGCAAATGCCATTCAGGCCCGGCCGCTTGTGCGGTGGTCCAGCCGCTCGTGTGGTGACCCAGCCACACTAGCAGTAAAAAAACAGAATGTGAAGTCGAGAAAAAAGCCCAGGCCGCTGGAGTGGTCTGGGTGCAAATCTAGTTTGAAAATCTGAAAAAATGGAGTTTTTCCCCTTTTGCCAAAACCCACTCTTATTTTATGCAATCAAGGCTCAAAACTCTCAAATACATGTTGAATGACCAACTTCTAACTTCAAATTAAACCATGTCTTCAAAACAAACCCATTTGTATTGTAAAAACAAAGATCAAAACTTTGAATTTAAGGGAAATCAAGAACCATGGAAATGTTAAGTTTGAAACTCAAAATCCATGGAGTTTCATCCTCCATCATCAAGAATCAAGCAAGAAACAAGTGATTGATCATGAAAAATGCCAAGTATGACAAGATTTATGCTATTTCCTACAATTTTTCTCTTATCTTGGTCATGCATATATACTACATCATAACACCACTAAGTAAGCTTGATTTCTTCCTTATTCAACCCAAATTCTAGAGGATCATGAGTATGACATCTCAACTTCATGAATTAGAGGAGAAATCTTACCTTTGCTAGTTAATTTCTTAAAGATTAAACCCTAATCTCCCTTGCTCTTCTTCTTTCTTCTCTTAGTCTCCAGAACTCTCTCACTCTCTCACTCTCTCTCTCTCCCCATATTTTTTTTTTGTTGAAATTAAGGCTTAACTAAGGTTCTTATACTCAAATTTTTACAAAACTTCATATTAGGCTCTAAAAATCATGTTGATCACAAATATTGAATCAATTTTGGTTTTTGGTGCCTTTATGACCATCAATTTTTAGTTTAAAGTTGTAAGTTCAACAGGTTTTTCTACAATCTATAGATATAAAGTCAAATCCTTCTAATTCACATATAATTTCTCATCAAACACATAATCAATTAGCACATAACAATGCAATTAGATGATTAATTGATCAGATGCATGTCCGAGTCATTACAATTTTGTATTAAAATGGATTTTCCATAAAAGTTGCCAAATTTGGACTCTCATCTATATTTCAATTGCACTCGTGAGACTAGATCAAAGAAGTCGAGAGCCCGAATTGTTTAACACGCACGAGTACTAGTAGACACCTCATTTTGACCGCTCTTAAGACTTGGGTGCTTCACTTTGAACACTCGATGATGAAATATTACACTGTGCAATCGTTCACATCTTCAGCAAAAGGATTCTGTTTTGAGCTTCAAAACCTGAACCTTGCACCCCATTTTGATCAAAACCTTATTTTTTTCTAGCTTGACCACTTAGTGAATTGTTGGCCAACAGATGGCCAGTAGGCCATTTTGATTGTGCCTGCTGCACATCCTCATGGTCGGCCGACCATGTTCAGCGAAAACAGATATTTTGTAGCAACCACCTTCTCCTATGCACACACTTTGGACCAGCTGTCCCTTTTGCAGATATTTCCAACGTGAGAAATTGTTTTTCTATAAATACAACACCTTCCTTATGGTTTGGGGTTAGAAAAAATCTCCAAGAGCCTATAGCTTGTCCAACGCACTTCTCTTCTCTCTTGCAATATACATACACAATAGATACACCATATAAGCTTGAACTTTAAGGTTTTTGTTGAGATTTTGAATACAATTTTAGCCCCTTGATTGAACTAAGAATATCATCCTCTCTTTCAAGAGGTGAACTTTGAACTCTTCCATCATCTTTTCTCGCTCTTTTTCTTATTCTTTCATACTGATTTGAGAGTTATTTTAAGCATAAAATGTGATTAAAATTTGTTAAAAGTGAGTGAGCTAGCCACCCTTTCATTGGCTAGTTCACTAGTTCTGCACCCCTTTGTTTTCTTTCTTTTTCTTTACTTTATTTTCACTTCATTTGGTTAAATTTCAATACCTTTTTAGCACTATTTTTAGATTGTTTTTCTGTGATACGACTTGAATATGGGCTTATAAAAGGGTCCTAGTCCTCCTCGCTACATGTGCTCTTATTTCTTATGCTTTAAATATCATATTTGTGTTGTTGTAAGTCCTCTCGGATTTGGCGTGTTTAGGACATAGCGGCCAATCCATTGGAGCTGATTGTTTTTACTTTGTTATAGTTTAACTTGGAACTTGTGGTCATAGGAGGATTAGAGCTTAGGCTTAGCCACCCTGCCACAAGTTTGCTTATCTAGCATTAAATTTCTTGCTTTCATAGTTGTTCTCCACCTTGAAGCTAGGTAGTAGCTTTCGTGTTCAAAGTGTTGAAAAACTCTGTTATTGATCATTTTCGAAACATGAAAATGGATGTCTCATCCTTGTTCCATGAAAAAGAGGAGTTATCAACAATTTTGGCAACTTGTGTGTTTAAGCTTTGGTAGATAGCTTGCTTTTTGTCTTTTTTTTCTTACTTACTTTTGCTCCTAGAGAGCTCTTTCTTGAGAAGTGTTGAAAACTTTCTCCTAATTCCACTTTGTAGCATAGAAATGGATGTTTCATTCTTATTCCATGAGTAGGGAGATGAGTTGACAACAATTTTTTAGTTGTTGTTTATTTTCATTCTAGTTGCTCTATGATCATCACATACTATCTAGTGATGTATGATGATTTGTGGAGCATGTCTACCTCTTCCTTGACATAATTTCATGATAGGAAAGAGGTAAGGAGAATAACACTTTTTTGGTGTCTAGCTAAGTCTTCTCCTTTTGCTTTTAAAGATCATCATGCAACAAATTTGCAATGATTGATGATTTGGGAAGCAAACCTACTCTTTCCTTGAAAATCTTCATGATAGGACGGAGTTGGAAGGATGAACAGCTTTTGGAAACACTCTGTTATGCTTTGTTCCAATTCTGCTGCAGCAGGGTATTCCTTAGAAACAATGGTTGGCCGGCCATTATTTTGTACGCCTGACCACCTGATCAGGCCGGTCGACCAAGCAAAGTTGTACGACAGTGGTAGTTTTCTAGCAAAACAGAGCAGATTTTGTGGCTAAAATAGAACTGTTTTTTGAATGCTAACAGGGCAACTTTTGGCAACAAACAGAGAGGTTTTCGGAGGATGTTCTCGCTTGTGTGCATGTGACTCACCGCTTATTCAAGTCCATTAGATTAGTAGCCTTGATATTAATTTTGTAATAATTAGTTAATTAATTAGCTCATTCATTAATGTTTGTAATAATTAGTTAATTAGGTCATTCAGACCCTCTTGTGCGAGGGCAAATTTGTAATATATGATGTGTGTCTTTCAACCCCCATTTCTTTCTCCCTTTTATTTACATGTTTACCGTGGTTATATGTAGTATCATGTTTTCGTTTCATATCATTGCCATACTTTGCATTCATTTTTGCATGTATTAAGGTTCGGTTCATCATTTTTTAATATCATTGCCGTTTCCTACTTGCTTGAATACGTGCGTTATTGCATGTTTTGAGTTAATCCATATGACATGTTAATAAGCGAAACTTAATAGTTGCATTCTTGTATGTGTTGCATTAGTTATGTACATTGTCAAGGTCATGCATTTTCCTAATTGTTTTTTTTTTTTCTTTAGCTTACTTTGGAGTACTAGGTGAGCATTTTTGGGCTTTAGCATATTCATGTGTTTGATTGTTGCCATGCTTAGCATCTTACCATGAGGCTACGTGCTTACTTGAAATAAACTGTTTGAATGCCTGTAGATGAAGGTTATTTTACTTGCATTGGGGATGATTTTGATCAAATGTATGGACAAACTCATTTCTTTCCTTTTGAGTTGTGTGCACTCAAAACTCTTTCAAAAATCACATAAAATCAAGTCATTTCCAAAGCAAGCAAAATAGTCTATACTTGTGTGCCTCACACAGTGAGTTAGCATAATAAAATCAGAACAAGAGCATATAATATTGATAAAATTCACATCATGATTAGTAGAGGCTGATCTTTGATCTGGTGAGGGGGGTGCTCAATTCATGACCTTCCCCTCTCATACCTAAGTTCTTGAACTGAGACAGCTTTGGTTACGACGGACAAGTGGCCTTTGGCACAAGACACGGGCTTCCTAAATTCTCCAAAAATATTTATGTGGTGACTCTGACATCTGGTAATCCAATCCGTTTTTGCCGTCTCTAATGATTAATGGACTTTCTAAGATTTGCCAGATTTGGACTCTCATTCTCATTTGTTTTTTCTATTTCACATTGCACTTATGAAACTAGATTTAGAACCGTAGGAGTCCAAACTGTAGGGCTATCGTACCCAGGAGACTAAACCCCTCCAAGGAGCACGAAAAACTAGCTACAGCACCCCCCGGGCATGCTATAGTTTTTGGCGACTCTGTTGTGGATTTTATGAAACCTTGACTCAAACTTCATGATATGACTTTTATTTTCAATTATATGTTCATTGCATTGCATGCATTGGTGTACTTAAACTCCTTGTGTTGCCCAGATACTGGTGGGAGCACAGGCAAACTTTTTTGTGACATTACACCTATCTTTACATTACTTTTGAGGCCTTGTGTTATAACCTTTTGAGATCTGTCAAAAAGGTAGCTTTGCTATCTAAGGTTCTCAAACTTCGAAGAGAGGCTGTATTGAGTTTTCTGACTTCCTAGGATCTTCATTGGTTATTATCCAAAGGACTTTTTGGTAACGTTACCTTGACTTCAACCCCTAGAGTAGAGCTAACCTTGTACATATAGTGATCTATAGTATCTTCCAAAATTAGGACATGATGCTCTTCCATTTCTAGGAGGTATGATACCGCTTGTTTGAATAGTGAAGCCCTAGATCATTTCAAAGCTAGAATAGGGTAACCTTAGCCCCCATAGAGGTGTTTGTTCTCTTTCATGCTATGTGCAACGTATGGGATCAATACAGGGATTCTCAAATTCAAATGAATGGTTTAGGCATTTTAGTTTGTGGGGTTGAATTTAGTTTTTCAACATGATTCAGCAGTAATTAGTTGAGTCGGTATGCTGCTGAAATTTTGATTGGGGGTTTCGTTTTATTTTTGCAAGGTAGTGTGGCACCATAGGTTTAGAACGGTTTGATATCCCTCAAGTTCTGTGGACTCGTGTTGGTAGACTCTGTAAGACTACAGATTTGGTTCAAGGACAACCAGTGTTAGGTTTTTTGCCACAGGTTACATGAAGAGGAAAAGCAAAAGCTTCATCGACTGTTCAACATACCCCTTCTTCACCAGCTAGATCATCTCCACTCAGTTCATCGGCATCAGTGATGGCTCAGGTTCCAAAAAATATAGTGGATATGTTGTTGGCCATTTAATGCAGCATAGATGCTATTGCTAATACAGTTGCCACACATGGTGATGCTTTTGCTGAAGTGCGACGCCCATCTAGGGCATCTGCTACTTAACCACCTCCGGTGACTCATCCAATACCACCTCCACCAGCTGAGGAATTTCCTACACCTAACTTACCAGAAGACTTAAGGGTTTCTACGTAATCATCGGAAGGACTTTTTCCCCTTCCACAACCAACAGGAGAGCTCTTTCCCCTGGAAACAAATGAGTTTGATCCGACTATGCTGAAACTGGCCACGTTGGAGAAAATGTTTAAAAGGTCACAAGGAATCAACCCTATCCCAGACATCGAGGATGGGTATACAAAAACAACTGTCAAGTTGCCAGAACGATTCAAGATGCCATAGATTGACAGATTCGATAGATCTGGTGACCCCATGGTGCATATCCACTTATTTTTTGATGTTCTAAAGCCTATTGGTTTAACTCATCTACAAAAGCTATCTTTGTTCGGACGAATACTATTGGGAGTGGTTGCTAAATGGTATGCTAAGCTAAGCTAGAAGATTCGGTGAAACAAAGTTGGAAAGAATTCGCTGAGGCTTTTATCATCCAATATGCTTACAATACTTAGATTGAAGTAACCACTTGGGAGTTAGAAGCAACACGGCAGGAACCAAACGAGGGTTTTATAGCCTTTATTACCAGATAGAGGGCCAAGGTGGTGATGATGACTAATAGACCACCAGAGAAAGATCAAATCCGCATGGTAGTAAGAAATCTACACGGAAAAATGTTGCAAAAAATAATAGTCTTTTCACTTTTCAATTTCAAAGAACTGCATGAAATAGGAGTTTAGATAGAGGATGCCATTAAGTAGTGAATTATAGTGGATAATAAAGAGCCGGAACGGAAGACCTTTGGTTGCAACCAAACACTGCCACCAGCAGTAGCATGGCACAGAAACCTTCTGAGGTCAACTTAGTCACTACCATCGCCATCAAAATAGCCGACTCATTTGCCAACGCCGGTCCACAAACAACAAACTCAGCCCAAGCCTCAACCAGAACCTTCAACCCACTCCATATGTCCCTTATCAAAGCCATGAAGATCTTGATGGAAAGAGGACATCTCAAATCTCTTGTTCCACGACCTCTTCCAAATCCTTTCCCAGCTAAACATGACCCTGCCAAATACCGTGCCTTCCACCAACAGCTTATACACGATACCGACTGTTGTTTCCATCTCCGTCATGAGATTCAAGATCTTATTGACAATAAAGTCATAGCTCCCTTACAGCCACCAAAATCTAATGTAACTACTAACCCATTGCCACCCCATGATAAAGTCTCACCACCTTATTGTATTAACTTTATCCATACACTATCGCCCACTTTTGACCCTAGCATCTATATCACACCCTCTCATCTACTTAAACTTGAGGTACATATTCTTGATAGCACTAATCTATGCATAATGGATGCACCTCCAACCCAGCCAAAACCTGAGAACCCAATGGTGGTAGTGGTAAAAGCCAAAGAGGAAACAACCAAAGTGTTTGTGATTGGGGCTAGGAAAACTACCAGAGGAAGGATATGATCCTAGAAAGTATATTGTACCCATTGGTCAACTGAAGCCTGAGGTTGTTCTGCCTGACTCATTTTCTATCAATGTTGTCAAAGAAGATGTACCTGAATAGGGATTGGACGACTTGGCTGACCTAGAGGAGGACTTGGCTAATTTCCAATTCTTTGAAGAATTGACCTTTGTGCAGATAGGATGGTGGGATCTAAGAATTTCAATGTCAATCATGATTAGTCAAATAGTGGAAAAATTTCGGATGAGGAAATTGAAAGAAAATGGGATAAACTAAAAATCAACACCAAAAAATCTGAAGACTGTAGTAAAGGAAAGGTGTCACGACCCAAACCCGGCCCTATGGGTTTAGCACCGTAACTGGCCAGTAATCCGAGATTACCGAAGGCCTGCTGAACAGTAATACAGTAAAACAGAGTACAGGGCCTGGCGGAAGCCAATACAGTAAATAACTAGTGTCCATTGAGCTGTGAAAATCTGTATGCCAAAAACATTTTTCATGCATTCATACCGTTCAGAACAGTTCAGTCTATACAATCATATACAACCATTCAGTGCGGGGACTTAATCCCTCGATAACAGTGCAGTAGAACAGTAAACAGTCTAGACAACAGTACAAAACAGTAGGGAGACCGATAGGGGACACAAAAACACCCCAAGCCACAGCATGGCGTCTCGGAACCTCGCAGTGAGGCACATAGGCTAGCTTGACAAAACTGGGGACTAACCCACGCTCCTAGCTCCGGTCTGGCTGCTGAGAACCTACATATATATATAAACAGTGAGCTAAAGCCCAGTGAATAACAATAAGTGTAAAGAGGTTATGAATGAATGTCCTTACAGTAATGAAAACAATTCATTAAACAGTATTTCGATCTTACAGTATTTCAGTCAATCAGTCATATATGGTACACCCATTAGCCTATAAACAGTTGGTCCAAAAGGACCGGGTCTTACAGACCCAACAGTAATGATGGCCAGTCATTCAGTAAACAGTATGGTTCCACAAGGGAACCGACAGAGCTCTGTAACAATAACAGTAAGCAATAAGTGCTAAGGATGCCACAGTACAGTTCACAATACAGGACATACATTCATTCAATAACAATATCAGTTCAGTAAACAGTTCTGTTCAGTATTTAAAAGATAACCATTTTGAACATATCTTTACACAATCTGTTACTCACAGAGATTGGGCTAATAGCAGCTAGAGCGCGTCCCCGAGAGCCAACCCTAAACAATTAACAAATAGAACACACACTAAGTTTCACAGTCGGAAGGATGATAATTAAATCCCTAGATTTCCTCGGTGTGGTTCTATGTCTAGATCCTCATTAAGATGCCTTAAACTAGGCCTAAGAATGCCTAGGATGAGATGAGGATGCAAAAATACAGTTGGAAGGCACTTTTCAAAAGTTGCTGAAAACAGGGGGCTCGCTCGAGCGAGCATTCCTTCGCTCGAGCGAGGTTGCAAAATCAAAGGCTTCGCTCGAGCGAGGAATCCTTCGCTCGAGCGGTCTGCAGAAACAGTAAAAATACTGGATGCTCATTTTTTATGCGCGATACCACGCTCGATGCTCGCTCGAGCGGAGCCCTGAACAAAGGTGCTCGCTCGAGCGAGGAATCCTTCGCTCGAGCGAAGAAGCCAAATCTGGAATTTCCAGATTTGCCTTCCAAGCTCAAACGAAGCATTCCCAACTCAATACTCGACCTCTTGGGCCCAAATTCTGGAAAACACATCCCAAAACAATGTATAACAAGTTTCAAAAGCCAATTTGAGAATTCAAGCCCCAAAGGTGAGTCAATTAAGTCCAAATTCAAACCCAATTTCAAGAACAATATGTAAACATGCAATGCATGAGTTTTAAACCAAATTCAAGCTTCAATCTTTGCTCTAAAGAGCTCAATAGTTGGAAACTAAAATGAAAACATGGACTATGATAAAAACATGGACATGCATGCACAATCTACCATGAATTCAACTTCAAAATGCACCAAGATGGCCATGCATGCATGAATTCAAACATAATTCACCATGTATGAGCTACAACATGCTTCAACTCAAAAATGAAACATGAATTATGCAAGAATTAGCTCTAATTCAACAACAAGAAGATGAATGTCCTACCTTAGTCTTGTATTCAAGATTTAAGAGTCCAATTTACCAATTCTCTACCAATTTCTTCAAGTTCTTCTAGCAATATACAAGATGAGCTCAAAATCTCCCTCAATTCTCTCCCCCTCTCTCTAAATTCGGTTGTATGCAAGAAATGGGAGAAGAAATGTTTTGATTAAGTGTATAAGGGTCAAAGATGAATAAACAAAGGCCCCACTCACAATGGCAAAATGGTAATTACGACAAACTCTTTAATTGGCTTAATTTAATCTAATTTAATCATTCCTAATCAATCTTCAAATAAATATACCATAAAATCACAAATATTCTACTGATTCCAAAACTCCAAACGGTTCCTAATTCGGCCGCCGATAAGGCCTTCAATTAGCAGTTTAAACATATGAATTCAAACAGATAATCAATCGATCGAATAAATGCAACATGCAACTCAATAGATAAACTTATTCAATTTCAGTTTCAATTTAAATCAGTTCATTCAGTACTTCAGTTAATCCAATTATCAGTCATTATCAGTTCAGTTTAACAGTAACCAGTAGCTAATTCAGTGGTTTGTCGGTAATCAGTACGAGGGTTGTTACAGTCTCCCCTCCTTATAAGGAGTTTAGTCCTCTAAACTCGAGTTACCTTCAGTTTGGAAGAAAACAGGGTTCAGTGGAAACAGTTCTGGATATCTTTTAGCCATGTCATCTTCCCTTTCCCAAGTGGCATACACACCACCATGGTTCTGCCAATCAACTTTCACTAGCGGAATCTCTTTGTTTCTCAGTTTCTTGATCCGTCGGTTTACAATCTGTATAGGCCTCTCCTCGTAAGTGTAGTCATCACTCAACACTATCCGAGTAGGCTCAATCACATGGAATGGATCCCGGAGATAATCTCTCAACATAGATATGTGGAAGACGTTATGCATATGCTCCATTTCAGGAGGAAGTGCAACTTGATACGCCACCGGATTGATTTTCTCAACGATCTCATAAGGTCCAACGTATCTCGGCGCTAACTTGCCTTTGACTCCAAAACGAGTCTGGCCTTTCATTGGTGTCACTTTCACAAAAACGTGATCACCCACTTCATATTCTCGGTCTCGTCTTCTACCATCTGCATAACTCTTCTGTCTACTCTGTGCAGTTTTCAGTCTTTGCTGTATCAGTTTTATCTTTTCAGTTGTTTCATACGCAATCTCGGGCCCAAGCAACGGCCCGTCTCCAACTTCTGCCCAGCAGATTAGAGATCTACACTTTCTGCCATACAATGCCTCGAAAGGCGCCATACCAATACTCGAATGGTAGCTGTTGTTGTAGGCGAATTCAGCCAACGGCAGATGACTTTCCCAGTTTCCCTGAAAATCAAGGACACACATTCTCAATAAATCTTCTAAAGTCTGGATGGTCCTTTCTGACTGTCCATCTGTCTGAGGATGATAGGCACTACTCAGCCTCAATTCAGTACCCAATGCAGTCTGTAGGCTTTGCCAGAACCTCGATGTAAACTTCGAATCCCTGTCAGAAACAATAGATACAGGCACTCCATGCAATCTCACAATTTCATCAATATAGATAACAGCCAATTTGTCTGCATTATAAATTGTCTTGACAGGTAGGAAGTGTGCAGATTTAGTCAATCTATCAACAATAACCCAAATAGAGTCCATACCTTTTCTGGAGCGAGGTAATCCAACGATAAAATCCATCGTGATATGCTCTCATTTCCATTCTGGTATGGGTAAGGGTTGCAATAATCCAGCAGGTCGTTGATGTTCAGCTTTGACTTGTTGGCAATGAAGACATTTGGACACAAAGTCGGCAATTTCTTTCTTCATTCCCGGCCACCAGAAATTCAATTTCAAATCTTGATACATTTTCGTATTCCCTGGGTGGATAGAAAATTTTGAATTGTGGCCCTCTTGCAGTACCCTTCTTTTCAGTTCAGTGTCATTCGGTACACACAGTCTTTCTTGAAATTTCAGTACATTGTTGTCAACTTTGAACCCCGGTCTCGATTTAGAATCTCTTTCTTCAAGGATTTTCTTCAAGTAATCATCCAGTTGCTGTTTTTCTTTAATTTCTTCTATCAATGCTGGTTGAGCAGAAATAGCAGCTAAGGTTCCACCTTGTTCCTTCAAAACAATTTCAATCTCAGACTTTTCCAGATCATGAAGCAATTCTTTCTGCCCGGTGAGCAAACAAGCTAAGTTCCCAATCGATTTTCGGCTCAAAGCATCGGCAACGGTGTTGGCTTTTCCCGGATGGTACAAAATCTGTAGGTCATAATCTTTAATCAGTTCTAGCCATCTCCGCTGTCTCATATTTAGTTCTTTCTGAGTGAAAAAGTACTTCAGGCTCTTGTGGTCAGTATACACTTCACATGTTGCTCCATACAAATAGTGACGCCAAATTTTCAGTGCAAACACCACTACAGCAAGTTCCAGGTCATGGGTTGGGTAATTCTTTTCATGTGGTCTCAACTGTCGGGAAGCATAAGCAATAACTCTCCCATTCTGTATTAAAACACATCCCAAACCCTTATGAGAAGCATCACTAAAAATAGTATAACCATCCGTACCTGTAGGCAAGGTAAGAATTGGTGCAGTCACGAGTCTAGTTTTCAACTCCTGGAATGCTGATTCTCTCTGGTCAGTCCAGTCAAATGATATCCCCTTCTGTGTCAACTGAGTCAGTGGTAAGGTAATTTTAGAGAAATCTTTGACAAATCTTTTGTAATATCCAGCCAATCCCAAAAAGCTTCGGACTTCAGTCACATTTGTTGGTCTAGGCCAGTTCACTACAGCTTCAATTTTCTGCGGATCAACAGAAATTCCGTCTTTGCTAACAACATGCCCCAAAAACATAACATGATCAAGCCAAAACTCACACTTAGACAGTTTACCATACAGTTTCTGTTCTCTTAAGGTTTGCAGGGCAAGTCTCAGATGATGTTCATGTTCTTATACAGTCTTAGAATAAATCAATATGTCATCAATGAATACCACAATAAAATCATCAAGGTATGGTTTAAAAATTCTGTTCATAAGGTCCATAAATGCAGCTGGGGCATTGTTAACTCCGAACGGCATAACCAAAAATTCATAGTGGCCATACCTCGTTCTAAAAGCAGTTTTATCAATGTCTTCTGGTTTAACTTTCAGTTGATGATACCCCGATCTAAGATCAATCTTGGAGAACACTTGTGCACCCTGTAACTGATCAAATAAATCATCAATACGTGGCAATGGGTATTTATTTTTCACAGTTACCTTGTTCAATTCACGGTAATCAATGCACAGTCTCAGTGAGCCATCTTTCTTCTTCACAAACAAAACAGGCGCACCCCACGGTGAAGTACTGGGTCTGATAAACTTCTTGTCTAACAGTTCCTGCAATTGTACTTTCAATTCTTTCAGTTCAGTTGGAGCCATTCTGTAGGGAGCTTTAGATAACGGCTGTGTACCCGGAACTACATCAACGGTGAATTCAATCTCCCTGTCAATCAAATCCCCTGGCAGATCATCTGGAAATACATCTGGGAATTCTCTCACTATAGGAATGCAGTTCACATCAGTTTTAACATTATCATTAGCAGATACAGTCAGTACAGAACAAAGATATCCTTTACATCCCTTTCTAATCAATTTGACAGCTTTTATAGAAGAAATCAGATATGGAGGAGGTACTACTCCAACTCCACTAAATACGAATTCAGGTAAACCCGGTGGACGGAAAACAACTTGTTTGGTCACACAATCGATAGTAGCATGATATTTTTGTAACCAATCCATCCCCAATATTACATCAAAATGATCTATGTTCAATGGCAGTAAGTCAATAAACAGATGCATATCCCCAACAATAATTTCACAAGCAGGATACATATATGCACATGTCATGGATCCCCCCACAGGTGATGATACAGCTAACAAGTAATTCATAGGTTCTAAGGGTCTATTTAATTTTCGCGAGAAGGCATGCGACACATAAGAATGTGTAGACCCCGAATCAATCAATACATATGCATTCTGAGTACAAATAGAGAGGATACCTGACACAACGGTCTCAGTATTCTGAACGTCTCCCGGTACTAGGGCAAATACTCGGCCCTGCCTCACAGGCTCTTTCCCGGTAGCTTTGGGGTTAGGCTTTGGTGCTACATTTGATGCTGCTGCACTTGGTGCAGCTTTACCACTAGCTGGTGGAGCAGAGGGACAGTCTTTAATTCTGTGGCCCACCTTGCCACACCTGAAGCAAGCTCCTGAAATCTGGTAGCAAACCCCTTTGTGCTTATTGCCACATACGGAGCAGGGTGGAATGAATCCACTCCCTTGGCTGGGGCTAGTCGTTGACCCCGTATTCTATTTTTTGTTTGCAGAGTTATGTTTGCCTTTCTTGAATTTGAAACCCTGTCTTTTACCATGCCATTCGGTTGTTGGTGTTTCAGATTGTTTCACTGCTGCAATATTTGTCTCGGCCATCAATGCCCGGTCGAGAACACCCACAAAAGTTGGCATTTTCAAAACATTTATTCGGTCCTGTATAGCAGCACTAAGGCCTCCTTCAAACCTTCTGGCCTTCTTATATTCGGTATCCACCATATGTGGTGCATACCTGGCAAATTCGGTGAATTTCTTCTCGTACTCGGCAACAGACATATTGCCCTGTCTCAGCTGTTCAAACTCAGTCACTTTTCTGTCCCTGATGCACTGGGGAAAATACTTTTCAAAGAAAGACTCCTTGAACTGAGTCCAAGTCACAATAGTATTCGCATCACGGGTCAACATCCACCACCTTCTTGCTTCTTCCTGAAGGGTGAAGGTTGCTAACAGTACTTTGTTGGCTTCGGAGCACGGAAACATTTCAAACAATTTCTCGGTCTCAAGAACCCAAGCTTCAGCCTTTAACGGTTCTCAGCCTCCCTGAAAGGACGGCGGTTTCATCTTGCTGAACTTATGGGTCAGTGCAATAATGTCCACCTCATTGGCATTCACATTCTGTACATTCTGTTCCGGTTGCACCGGAGGAGGAGGTGGGGGCTGTTGGTTCTGTTGTTGATCAAGTCTTTCAATTACTAGTCCCATCATTTGTTCAAGTCTGGCCATTCTGGCCTCAGAGGATGATGATTCAGTTTCATTTGCAGTACTTGCGTTATCCATTTCACTATAAGCAGTGATAACAGTTATCATTATAAGCAGTTGTACAATTAAACAGTTTAACATGTAGCATATAATCAGTCAGTCATAAGCACACACCTTTCAAGTTCATGAGATGCCCTAATCGCTTTTCTAGGACACTCTATAGCTCATTTGGACACGTGTGTGCGGTATAACTCGTGGTTAAGTATCGCTCTGATACCACTCTGTCACGACCCAAACCCGGCCCTATGGGTTTAGCACCGTAACTGGCCAGTAATCCGAGATTACCGAAGGCCTGCTGAACAGTAATACAGTAAAACAGAGTACAGGGCCTGGCGGAAGCCAATACAGTAAATAACTAGTGTCCATTGAGCTGTGAAAATCTGTATGCCAAAAACATTTTTCATGCATTCATACCGTTCAGAACAGTTCAGTCTATACAATCATATACAACCATTCAGTGCAGGGACTTAATCCCTCGATAACAGTGCAGTAGAACAGTAAACAGTCTAGACAACAGTACAAAACAATAGGGAGACCGATAGGGGACACAAAAACACCCCAAGCCACAGCATGGCGTCTCGGAACCTCGCAGTGAGGCACATAGGCTAGCTTGACAAAACTGGGGACTAACCCACGCTCCTAGCTCCGGTCTGGCTGCTGAGAACCTACATATATATATAAACAGTGAGCTAAAGCCCAGTGAATAACAATAAGTGTAAAGAGGTTATGAATGAATGTCCTTACAGTAATGAAAACAATTCATTAAACAGTATTTCGATCTTACAGTATTTCAGTCAATCAGTCATATATGGTACACCCATTAGCCTATAAACAGTTGGTCCAAAAGGACCGGGTCTTACAGACCCAACAGTAATGATGGCCAGTCATTCAGTAAACAGTATGGTTCCACAAGGGAACCGACAGAGCTCTGTAACAATAACAGTAAGCAATAAGTGCTAAGGATGCCACAGTACAGTTCACAATACAGGACATACATTCATTCAATAACAATATCAGTTCAGTAAACAGTTCTGTTCAGTATTTAAAAGATAACCATTTTGAACATATCTTTACACAATCTGTTACTCACAGAGATTGGGCTAATAGCAGCTAGAGCGCGTCCCCGAGAGCCAACCCTAAACAATTAACAAATAGAACACACACTAAGTTTCACAGTCGGAAGGATGATAATTAAATCCCTAGATTTCCTCGGTGTGGTTCTATGTCTAGATCCTCATTAAGATGCCTTAAACTAGGCCTAAGAATGCCTAGGATGAGATGAGGATGCAAAAATACAGTTGGAAGGCACTTTTCAAAAGTTGCTGAAAACAGGGGGCTCGCTCGAGCGAGCATTCCTTCGCTCGAGCGAGGTTGCAAAATCAAAGGCTTCGCTCGAGCGAGGAATCCTTCGCTCGAGCGGTCTGCAGAAACAGTAAAAATACTGGATGCTCATTTTTTATGCGCGATACCACGCTCGATGCTCGCTCGAGCGGAGCCCTGAACAAAGGTGCTCGCTCGAGCGAGGAATCCTTCGCTCGAGCGAAGAAGCCAAATCTGGAATTTCCAGATTTGCCTTCCAAGCTCAAACGAAGCATTCCCAACTCAATACTCGACCTCTTGGGCCCAAATTCTGGAAAACACATCCCAAAACAATGTATAACAAGTTTCAAAAGCCAATTTGAGAATTCAAGCCCCAAAGGTGAGTCAATTAAGTCCAAATTCAAACCCAATTTCAAGAACAATATGTAAACATGCAATGCATGAGTTTTAAACCAAATTCAAGCTTCAATCTTTGCTCTAAAGAGCTCAATAGTTGGAAACTAAAATGAAAACATGGACTATGATAAAAACATGGACATGCATGCACAATCTACCATGAATTCAACTTCAAAATGCACCAAGATGGCCATGCATGCATGAATTCAAACATAATTCACCATGTATGAGCTACAACATGCTTCAACTCAAAAATGAAACATGAATTATGCAAGAATTAGCTCTAATTCAACAACAAGAAGATGAATGTCCTACCTTAGTCTTGTATTCAAGATTTAAGAGTCCAATTTACCAATTCTCTACCAATTTCTTCAAGTTCTTCTAGCAATATACAAGATGAGCTCAAAATCTCCCTCAATTCTCTCCCTCTCTCTCTAAATTCGGTTGTATGCAAGAAATGGGAGAAGAAATGTTTTGATTAAGTGTATAAGGCTCAAAGATGAATAAACAAAGGCCCCACTCACAATGGCAAAATGGTAATTACGACAAACTCTTTAATTGGCTTAATTTAATCTAATTTAATCATTCCTAATCAATCTTCAAATAAATATACCATAAAATCACAAATATTCTACTGATTCCAAAACTCCAAACGGTTCCTAATTCGGCCGCCGATAAGGCCTTCAATTAGCAGTTTAAACATATGAATTCAAACAGATAATCAATCGATCGAATAAATGCAACATGCAACTCAATAGATAAACTTATTCAATTTCAGTTTCAATTTCAATCAGTTCATTCAGTACTTCAGTTAATCCAATTATCAGTCATTATCAGTTCAGTTTAACAGTAACCAGTAGCTAATTCAGTGGTTTGTCGGTAATCAGTACGAGGGTTGTTACAAAAGGGTTCCGGCAGAGAAAGAAGAAGAACTAGAAAGCCAACCAGAGTATACCGTGGGGATGATTCTAGTAGAGCCTGATAATTGCCTTTTGGTCAATGAAGGCAAATAGTGGGATGACAACGACCTACAGCTCGCTTATACTGATGATAAATGGATAAGCCATGTGCCTGACGAGACTTGGTACTTAGAAGAAATTGATCATTTGACTAGGAGTGGGCGCTACCTCAAGCCTCCACACCTAGACCAAGGAAAGTCCTCGAGCAAAGACAAAGAAGTTGAGAAAGAGAATGAGAAAGAGAAAGAAGTGGAAGAAGACCTGGTCCTAAAACAATTAAAAAAGATCTAGGCAAACATCTCCATCTGGGGGCTTCTCATGGCTTTCCGAGAGCACCAACAAACAATGTTGTCAGCCTTAAGTAAGGCTAAATTGTTAATTGACACAACTCTAGAACAACTGGTGTCGCTAATCACCCCAAGAGAAACAGTCCCTGTAATAACCTTTGCCGACAAAGAATTACCACAAGAGGGATTAGAACACAACATGCCTCTATATGTGTCACTGGAGTGTAGAAAGAAATTGATCCCAGTTGTTTTGATTGATACTAAATTGGCTATCAATATTTGCCCTTCGCGCACTGCTTATGCGATAGGGCTAAAACCGGCAGATTTCACACCCACTACTCAGTTGATTCGGGCTTATGATAATACTAGTCGAGAAGTTATTGGGACAGTCAAAATGCAAATAATAGTGGGTCCATCTGAGCACGAAGCTAAATTCATGTTACGAATGTACCCACAATATTCAACTTGTTATTGGGAAGGCCTTGGCGCCATCAGATAAAAGTTGTATCATTCACAATGCATCAATTGGTAAAATACCCACATGACGGACGAATTGCCACTATCTTTGGAAATTCACCCATTCATTTTTCCTAGAAGTCACAACACCGCTGCTAGAAATAAAACATGGAGAGGAGGATGTGTTCCTCTCAGGCTTTACATTGGCACAGGCTCAGCTAGTTCAAACATTCATGGTAGAAGATGAAGGTGTATACGTCAATGCCCAATCAATCTACTTTATGAGTAAACTGGGTCACATTTCTGGAATGGGGTTAGGACAAAGTGGCAGGAAAGGTATTGCTATAGCCGGTGAAATACCTCATAAACCGCATGCATTCAGACTAGGGTATGCACCTATAGTAGATGACTAGAAAAGGAAAAGTGAAGAGATCAAGGAAAGGATCAAGGCAAAGAGAACCAGGCGACAGTTTGAGTTGGTCCATAAGCCAATTTATGGAACCTTGAACGGGCACTTTGTCCCAAAAAAAGAGAATTTCCCTTTCTGTGGGTTTCCAGAGCCATGGATTGACCAAGAGGAAAAGAAGAGATATCATAGGTTTGAAATCTTCTTTGATCAATAGCTTTCTGATGGCAGCGAGGAGCAAGTAGATCCAAGCATTGACATCGGTCAAGACAGTGATGTCAATTTTGAAAGTGGTACAGAGGACGTCCTGGGTCTGACACTGGCTGATTTGTTAAAAGAGTTTGATACTAGTGCTAAACCAATGAACTTGGGAGATATGACTATTTCTGTGATTGGGGAAGGACCACCTGTCGATTGCTCAAGCTTCATCGTGGATGTAGTGAATGGTACGCAAGCAAATTGGCATGTTAAAAAATGTTTTATTGAGAATTCTGAATTAGTTATTGAGTCTGAGTTCGTTGGGCTTGTGGGGTTGGAGTTAGATTTGAGTTTGTTTGAGATGTCAGAGTCTTTTTTTGCTTTTTCTTTTTCTTTTGAGTCTGTTACAACTGTTGAGCCCGAGATTCTGAATGAAGATGTTGTGATTTCTACTTACTTCTCTGTACCTATAGTTCATAGCATTGATTAGAATTTTCAAAATTTTGATGAAAACGAAGAGGAAAAAATTTCATGGGCTTTGAAAAATTTAATCAACTGGGAGGAAGAAAGGCTTGCTAAGCCATTAATCACGAAATTGTTTCTGTAAATGTGGGTACTGAAATAAATCCTCACTTGGTCCAGATTGGTTCCACTTTATCTTTAGAGGGACGTGAGCAATTAGTTGCTTTATTAAAAGAATTCAAAGATGTTTTTGCATAGTCCTATGAAGATATGCTTGGAATTGATCCTGAGATTGTATAACATAGGATTCCTCTTCATCCTGAGGCCCAACCTGTCAAACAGAAGCTTCGCAAAATTTGTCCGGATTAGGCATTAAAAATCAAAGAATATGTTACTAAACAGATCAATGCCGAGTTCTTGCTCGTATCAGAATATCCGACTTGGTTAGCAAACATTATGCCAATCCCAAAGAAAGATGGCAGAATTAGGGTTTGCGTTGACTTCCAAGATTTGAACAAAGCTAGTCCGAAAGATGACTTTCCATTGCCACATATTGATGAATTGGTAGACTTCACTGCAGGGCATGCCTTACTTTCGAGGTATAACCAGATCCTTATGGCTCTAGAGGATAGAGAAATGACCGCATTTACTAAATCATGAGGGACATATTGTTATAGGGTTATGCCATTCGGTTTGAAAAATGCCGGGGCCACTTATTAGGGAGCCGTCACCACATTGTTGCATGATATGATCCACAAGGAAGTTGAGGTGTTGTAGAAACCCCATTTTTGACCGACCTTAAGATTTAGACGTCATCAATTGAGTGCTCGGTGATTGCGCATGTTGTGCTCGTTCGGAGGTTTCGGAGTTTCGGCTGAGGGCCTTACCCCCGGACCTCGGGATCCTTTTGTGCTTTGCCTCGGTTTGCGAACCAGGTTCTATTTTCTCTTCTTGAAGGGAGGGAGAGGTCTGGTAGATCATCTCTCGGTGGCCGTAGGCTATGTTTCGTGGTCGTAAGCCACTGTTCCCGTTTGGAGACCAGTTTTCGATTTTCGGAGCCGTCGGTCGTGCGCCTCGGTTCGGGACCGCCTAACTTTCTCCGTTTGCTCCGGTTTTTGGCACACACCTTGTTTCCTCTCTCCAGAGGGACACTGTGGCCTGGGAGACCACCTTCGTGGTCACACGCCACTTTCGATGCTTAACATTCAGTTTTCAGGGCACCCGGCTGCGCATTTTGGCCCCCGAACCCTCGTTTTGCATCGGTGTGGGTTCATTTTTGGCATGAACCCTATTTTCATTGTTAGGAAGGTGGTACAAGGGTGGGAGACCACCTTTTCTTGTTAGAGACCACCTTTCTCTTCGCCGCCCAATTTTCTTGTTAGAGAGCTGGTCTCCTTCAGTTTTGAGCCATATTTACTGGTCTCCCACCATACCACTGGCTTTGTTTCAGTGTGGAGACCACCAATTACCCTTGGAGACCAGCTTTCTCCTTGGAGACCACTTTTCTCTCTCCTCCAGCCAGTTTTCTTGTCAGGAAACTGGTCTCCCTCACTTTTGGGCCACAATTACTGGTCTCCCATATCACCACTGAGTTGTATTCACCTGGGAGACCACCAATATGGGCTGCCAACCAGCTTTTTTTGAGTTGGACCTTTTGACCTGGCTGGCCGACCACAAAAAGTGGTTGGCCGACCACCTGGCCTGGTCGACTGACCACTTGAACTGGTCAGCCTACTCCCTCCTGTTTTGTCTTCCTGAGTTGCTTCTAGCTGTGCCAGCTGGGAGGCATTTGCTGCATCCTCCATACACGTATATGGAGGATGTTTAATCTTGCTTTCAAGCTTCCAAGAGAAGCTTTAGACCTCCTTGGCTACAAGAGAGACCCTCTCCCTCATTAGCAAGGGTTCAGAACCTGGTTTGAGGCATACATACACCTTTCCCTATATCTCTCTATTTCAAGCTCCAAAGACCTTTGTTCTTGGCCCATTTCCACTACACCTCTTAGCCTAACACCTGCAACACCAACCTAAGCTTCTTGGAAGGTCTTGAGAGGTCCTAAGGTCTGAGTTTTTGGTCTCAAAGCTGCTGGAGTTGCTGAGCTTCAAAGGTAACACTTCTTTCCCTCTTTTTGACATTATTTTGCTTCATATCTTAGCTCCATTTGTAAGCATACTTGGGCTTTGTCATAAACTGAAAAAAATCTTATTTTGAGCTTCTTAACATGTTTGTTTAAGGTCTTTCTTCTATTGGGGGTCATATACCCCTTTGCATGCTTCATTCCATCTTGTTTTGAGCTATGCCTTAGGGCCTTTGTGTTGAGATTTGTTGGGCCTTTTGACCACTGAAATCCAGCAGATTTTCAGTGGTTATTATGTGTTTTTGAGCATCAAAATCAGAGAGGGGTGACCCTCTCACCCCTTGTCTTGTTTACTAGCTTTCTTGGCCTTACAAGGGAGCCCCTATTTGCATGTTTTCAAGCCATGTTTTAGGCCATTATTTGTGAGTTTTATGACCTCCATGAACTCTATGCAGAGGTAGTTTTGCCATATAAAGTGTCTCTCTTGCATGTGTAGAGTAACCCTCTTCATGGCCTTTCAAAGGAGCCTTTACTTGTATGCTTCCTAGCCTCATTTCAGGCCCTTTTTAGTGAGTTTTAGGGCCTTCATAACCTCTTTCCAAAGGTGGTTTTGCCATTGTGGGTGTCGATCATGCATGTGTAGAACAACCCTCTTTATAGCCCATCAAAGGAGCCTATCATTCTTGCATGCGTAGACCATGTTTCAGTAGGTTTTTGGGGTTTATTTGGCATGTCATACTTCTAAATTTTTCTAGTTTGGTGGCTACTTGATTGCCTCATATACTTGTAGTGCAAATCCTCTTTACTAGCTTGTGTTGCATGCTATGTTGGCCCTTGATTCTAGCACTTTTTTGGCCATGCCTTAAACTAATCTTGTGCATGTTTTGGACTGCTATAGCTCTGTTTTTGGGTCTCATGGTCGAATGATGCTTGTTTTGCATGCTTGTAGTTCAATATCCATGCCTAGCTTTGAGTTTTGAGGTCTATTGCATGCATATATTGAGGTGTTTTCATGTTTTAGGGCCATTGCATATCATGTTTCAGAGTTTATATGAATGCCATATTCTCATATTTTCCACTCTTTAAATGCGTTTGAGAGTTGTGCATAAATACCTCATTTTCGGACCATTGCGTGAGCCTCATTTCTATGCATGTTGAGCCATCATTTTAGGCCATTTCCCTACTATCTTGGACTTGCCTAGGGTCTGTTTGGGGTCGGTTTTGTCATTTGTGCATTGCTTTGTGTACCTCTAGTGTAATTCGCTTCACTAGTTTCGGTATTCGGGCCATCTAGCATGCATTGGGTGACATATTTGCATGATTCGGGACCATGGTGCATCATGTTTCAGAGCTGGAAAATGTGTGTTTGTATGCCATATTTCATCCTTTGCCATGCTTTGATAAAGTTGCATTCGGTGCTTTAGGATCGGTCCCTTGCATTGGGCATGTTTGCATGAGTGTTCTTGCCTTTAATTTCACCATGAATGGCCACTAATTTGGGTGTGGCTGAGGCTCACCTATCTTGGTTTAAGTCCATCTTGCATTGTATATGCCATTTAGTCCATGTTGTTGCATGATTGACCATTGCATTGTGTATGCCTTGATCATTTCATTGTTAGTCTCTATGTGTGTATTGTGTATGCCATCTAGTTTTCGTGTGCATTGACTATGCCATTGATTATTCCATAGCATTGTGTATGCTAGTAGCGTGTTTGCATATCATCATCTGCATGTTTGCATCATTTAGTGGCATTATGTTTAGGTTGCATGTTAGAGTTGCATTCATGCATTCCATGTGTATTGCATTGTGTTTGGAATAGGGTTTAGTCCAAACACGGGAAACGAGGGACGTTTCGTACTCCGAGTGACGAAACATGCCTCGATTCTCGGTCGCTGACACTCCAGATTACCCATGATGGAATTTAGGCCTTGTTGTGTTTATATGTGCATTCGTTTTACATCGAGTCGTGCAACCCAACTCTTCGGCCATCATGCATCGAGATGTGTGATTGGTGGCACGAGGATCGAGGATCACATTCCCTAGAGCCTATGCAATGACGGGGAGAGTGGTCATGCATACATATGTTGAAAATACTTTGCCATGCCCCTTTCTCGCTCTCTGTTGTAGCAAATCGGAAATCAGCAGCAAAAACAGGTCAGCAGCCTTTTGGAGCTTTGTACAGTGTTCTGGAACCAGTTGCAAACAGAGGCAAATCGGGGCATCGCGATGGATTTCCTGACAAGGTAACTCGAGCATGCATGCATCCTTCATCATTCCGAACAGAGCTGAGGCAGTCTACCTCATGTAGCATTGCATGCTAGTTTACTCGCTTTCTTAGTTAATTTGTTAATTAGCTAGTGTTGTATAATAATTAGCTGTAGCTGTTATTCATTTCGGTTTTGTATTATTTATTCGGACCCTCCGAGTGAGGGCAATTGTGTAATAAGTGTGCACATGTGTGATGTATGTCTTCCAACCCTATGTCTTTCTCCCTTTTATTTACCAGCTTATGATGGTTAGTTTAGGGCATGTTTCAATTAGCATACTTATGCTTGCATGTTTGCATCCATTCATCTGTCTTGCATGCACCGAGCTCGGCACATCATACTAACTGCATTGTATTTCAATTTCAAGTTGAATACGTGTTAGCTGTAGCATCATCATATGTCATCTTAGAATAGCCGAGCCTATCTTAGTTGCATTATTGTATGTGTTGCATTAGGCATCTCAGCATAGTTAGGATTCATGCATAATTTCTAATTAGCTTCTTTCTTTGGCTTGGAGTACTCGGTAAGTATTTATGCTTTAGCATCCTTGCATGTGTGTGAGTGACTGCCATGATAGCATGCTTCCCATGAGGCTAAGTGCTTATATGATATAACTACTTGAATGCCTGTGGGTGGAGGTTGGATTATCTGAATTGGAATAATTCATTGATTGCGAGTTTTAAGCCCACTAGATAGTGGCAAATCACCATGTTTTCTAAGCCCACTTGAGGGTGGCAAAATCCGCATTTTAGCCTACTTGCGAGTAGCAAACCGCTTTAAAAAACAAACACGAAATGTTTTGTTCCAACTCAGTCGATCCAGTCTATACTTGTATGCTGCGCGCATCACATAGTAATACTAGGCTAATAACCGGAATAAGAGCACATAATGTTTTCAAAACTCGATATCATGGTTAGTAGAGGTCGATCTTTGATCGGGCGAGCAGGGGTGCTCACAAAGTGACCTTCCCCAATTGTACCCAAGTTCCCGAGCCAAGGCAACTTTGGTGATGACGGACATGTGGCCTTAGGCACGAGTCATGGTTTCCTAAATTCCCCCGAAATAAATATTTAGGTGGCGACTCTGTATCTGGCAAAGCAGTTCATGTTTGGCACTTCTTTCAAAAAATCTATTTTCAAAAACAATTTGCCGAATTTGCACTCTTTGATGATTTATCAGTCTTGCATTGCACTCTGCGAGATTAGATACAGGACCGTGACATTGAGTCCTAAACTGTAGTAAGCCTAATGAACAAAACGGGATTCCCTCCCTGGACGTTTGGGGACGTCTACAGTTTCTGGCGACTCTGCTGGGGATGTTAGAGAACTTGATTCGAACTCATGATATCTTGTTTTGATTACACTTATGTGTTTCTTTGCATTGCATGTGCATTGGTGCGCCTAGGACACCGTGTTTGCTGTATGCTATTCCTGAACGGTTTGCCGGAGGCTCACTTCGAGAAGCGTGTCATAAGGCTGACTGGTTGCAGGCTCCGTCATGACGGGAACACAAACCCCGGTTTTACCGGGGCACCCTTTTTGACCATTCGACCTAGTGCATATTCGGAATCCATAGTGACCATTCTAAGCTAGGACAGGTTGCTTACCCGAGTTTAGGTTGTTTGAAACCACTGTATGCGTAGTGAAACCCTAGCTCCTGACAAAATAAGACAGAGAAACCCTACCCCACCATAGGGGTGTTTTGGCTCTCATTTTCTTGCTATGTGCTTTTAGAGTGCGTCTCTACAGGAATGCATGTATCAGTTTGCGAGTCCGGGCATCAGGCCTGCGGGCATCACTATTTGGGGAATCAGTTTTACCCGAGGGTATCAGATTTGAGGTAGAATTTTGGGGCAGAAATCAGTAACGAGTGCAGTCATTCAGCTATGCTTAAATCTGTTCTGGTGAAATTGGGCTGAGATGTTGTTTGTTTTCTCTTTTGCTAGGGGTAGTCTTGGAACCATAGCTTCAGAAGGCTCTGAGATCCCCCAGATTCATTGGACTTGTGTTGATAGACTTTGTCAAGTCAGAGATTGAATTCAAGGGCAATCAGTGTTCCTTTGCCAGAGGCAGGGTAAAAGGGCCAGTCAGGCACAGATCACCAGTTCAGCAGTTACTAGATCAGTGGCCCTTATCCACCCCACTAGTGAACAGTCAGGCTGAGGCCTCAGTTTTTATCACAGAGATAGATATACCAGTCAGTCAGCCGGAACAGCAGAACATGGCAGGGATGGAGGAAATGATGCGTCAACTCCAAGAAAGTATGAAACTCATGCAGCAAGACGCTGCCCGCCAGACGGAATTTGCCAAACAGCAGGCTGCGATCATGGCCTAGCAGGCTGAGCTAATCACCAGGTTGCAACAGCAAAACGGAGCATCTGCTTCGCATCAAGCTCCTTCCCCACCAGGAGCTCCAGCACCTGGGGAGACACCAAATGTCCAGGAAGCTACGGACATTCTAACGGGGCCGGCTTCGCCCACAATCTTACCCCAGCTGTCTAAAGCACCAATCAACCTACCGGACTCTCGCTTTGAGTTCGAGATAGACCATACAGCGTTGAAGTTGAGCAAGCTTGACAAGATGTTCAAGAAATCTCAGGGAATAAAGTCCATCCCAGACATCGAGGATGGGTATACTGATGCAGCTGTGACGCTGCCGGACAGATTCAAAATGCTGCATATCGATCGCTTTGACGGCTCTAGAGACCCAAGGGTGCACCTCCACCTGTTTTCTGATATTTTGAGGCCAATGGGTTTGACCACAGCTCAGAAGTTGTCTCTTTTTGGCCGAACCATGTCTGGGATAGCCGCAATCTGGTATGCGAAATTGGAGGACTCTCTGAAACGGAACTGGGAAGAGCTAGCTGAGGCCTTTATTGCTCAATACTCCTACAACACACAAATCGAGGTCACAACTCGTGATCTCGAAGTCACCCGCCAAGAACCAAAGGAGGGTTTCTCAGAGTTCGTGACGACATGGAGAGCAAAGGCCTCAATGATGACTACAAGGCCTTCCGACAAAGATTAGATTAGGATGATTGTTCGGAATTTACATGGCATGTTATTGCAGAAAATGATCGTACTACCACTGTTTACCTTTCCAGACCTTCATGGAATGGGGGTTAAGATGCATCCAATCTTATAGAACAAAGATATATGCCCACATATGAAATGGTAGCTACAAAGAAGAAGTTCAAGATAAAAACCCTTGGTACTTTGATATTTTTAACTTTTTGGAAAGCAGTACATACCTGCAAGGGGCAAATGCTAAGGACAAAAGGCAGATACGACCTCTGGCTGCTCAATTCATCATTTGCAGAGATAAGCTGTATAGAAGAGGACATTCGAAAATATATAAGCTATGTGTGTAGGAAGAAGATACAAAACATATCATGGAAACCATCCATGGAAGAGGGTGTGGAGCCCATATGAACGATATAATGCTCACTAGAAAGATCCTTAGACAAGGATACTATTGGTTAACCATGTAGGGTGATTGTATCGACTTTGTTAGGAGATGCCACTAATGTGAAATCCATGCCAATCGCATGAACATCCCGCCATCAAAACTCTACAACATGACTTCGCCGTGTCTTTTTCTCAGTTTAGGACATAGACGTTATCTGGGCAATCACATCGAAGGGTTCAAATGGGCATCAGTTTATCTTGGTTGCCATTGATTATTTTACCAAGTGGGTTGAAGCACAGTCGTTTTCAGTGTTGAAAGCATCACACGTGGCCAAATTCATCAGAAAGAACGTCATTTGCAGATATGAGGTGCCAAATGAAGTAATTTCAAAAAATGGCTCACACTTTAAAGGAGAAGTGGCAGTTCTACTTGAGAAATATAATATGGCTTTTCACAAGTCATCAACTTACATGCCACAAACCAATAGAGCCGTTGAAGTTGTAAATAAGAACATCAAGACTATTCTGTGTAAGACGGTGGCAACTTATAGAGATTGGCCAGATAAACTGCTTTTTGCGCTTTGGGGATATAGGACATCAATTCAAACATCTACAGGGGCAACCCTTTACTCTTTGGTATATGGAATGGAGGTTGTTTTGCCAATCAAATTAGACGTACCTTTGTTAAGGATTATGGCTGAATGTCAGATAACAAAAGCTGATTGGCAACATAATCGATTTGAGAAGTTGATGATGTTTGATTAGTGAAAATTGAAGGCGTTATACCACGTTCAGGCGTATTAAAGCAGGATTACCAGAGCATTCAACAAAAAGGTCAGATCCAAGAATTTGAGGAAAGGGGACTTAGTGTTGAAGGACAATTAAGCTCCTATCCACGACCCTAAGGGCAAGGCCTAATTGGACGGGTCCCTACATCATCAAGTCAATTTGGTCAAGGGGAGCAGTCATTCTCATGGATTTAGATGGTTTGGAGTTCTCGCAACCAATCAACATGGACAAGTGAAAGAAGTACTATCCTTGATAGGTTTGCTGGGTCGAAAACTCGAAAAGGTGGCCCAGGAAAAAGTTAGAGCATAAAAAATAAAAAAAATAAAAAAATGAAAAAAAAACTCGCAAGGTCAAAAACCCGAAAGGGCGGTTTGGGCAAAAGTTATAGCACAAAAGGAGAGTGTTAATACCCGAGTGAACCTTAGTCGGAATTATGTATGGCCTGATTCCTATCTTTGGGATACGTAGGTAGCTTCATCTTGAAGTTCGGCCCTAATTATTTATCAACTCACTAATCTCGTCCATGTTTGATTAGTGTATCTTTATTTGACTTGGCTATCTTATCTATGTTCGATTAGCTCATCCTGTTCAACTCAATTGTCCTATTTCTCTTTTATGACGAGTTCAATTGCAAGACAAATTCAGTTGTGCATCTCAAGGGTTCATTTCATGTTGGTCGGGTAGTGGTCATTTACGAAAATAGATTTTGAGGATTTTTAATAAAGTTGACTAATTTTCTTGACAATTATTTCTTTTTTGCAAAACCCAAACCATTCTTTGGACCAAAATGGGAACATTTTTAGTGCTCGCTGCCTGACTTACATGATTTCAAAATGGAGAAGTGGAACAAGCATGCTAAGTAAACTCTCACATTGATGAAAATCCTTTTAGTAGGAAACCAAAAGAAAAAAGTCAAAGCGATGAACTAGGGGCACATTCAAGTCAGGTTTTCTATCTTTTCCCTACACTCTTGAGTCCTCGTTGTATTTTTTCTTCAAGTCGAGCACTCACCGAAAAATGCACAGTAGTTGTCTCTAGCGATGTCCATTAGTTGGGTGGTTGACCAGGTGATCGACTGGTGATATTTTGTTTTGTGTCCATTTTATTCTGGCAAGCATAAAGGGGTGCTTTTGGGATGGTTTTTGCTTTATTTTCCTTGAGTTATATTTTGTGTTTTAGTTAATGATTGGTTCAATATTCAGTTCAGAACTCATTGAAATGCAACCATTTTCCATTTCAAAATTCAAAACAAAATGGTTTTCATGCTCAATGTTGTGCCATTCATGCCATTCGGATTTGAAAAACAAAACTCTTTTTGTTATATGTCAGCGATCAAACCTCAGTCAAAGTGGTACAGAAGAGAGTTGAAGCTTCAAGTGCCCACTCCTAAGTAAAAATACACAAAAAAAAACAAAAACAAAAACAAGAAGAAGAAGAAGAAGAAGAAGAAGAAGAAGAAGAAGAAGAAGAAGAAGAAGAAGAAAGAGACAGAGACAGAGAAAACAAAAAGAAAGATTGTAGTCACCCCATTTTTGACCGTCCTCAAGACTTGGACGTCACTGATTGAACACTCAGTGATCACCCTTGTTTGTGTTCGTCTTGAGTTCCCGGAAGCCTTGGCAGCGCGCCTCGTCTCAGGACCTCTCGACTCGACTGTTTTGTGGTTGGTTTGGCACCAAACACTTGTGTTTTGCCTTTGAGAGACAGGGTAGGGCTTGTAGACCATCCCCACCCATCACCGGCCATGGCTTAAGGCCATAGGCTGTGTTTTGTGGTCACCGGCCAAATGTTTGGCCGGCCGGCACTATAGATAGCCGGCCGGCTATCTTTTTTTGGTCAATTGCATCTTTGGCCGGCCGACTACTGTGCATCTGCTTTTGCAGATATTTTGGTGCAGCTGGCACACACTTGGCTCCCCTCCATACACGTGTATGGAGGGATCTCCTTCTATTTAGCTTCCTTTGGAAGCTTTACAAGATGGAATTGTCTATAAGAGGAGCTCTCATCTCCCTTGTTTTGGGGTTAGATATTTTAGACAGCTTTTTTTTTAGGGTTTGAGTTTTAGGGTTAGGGTTTGTTCATATCCTACCTCTATATCTCTCTCTCTCTCTTGTGTGTGTTTTGTCTTACTTTTGCTCACAAACACCCACCATCACACCATCCCTTGGAACTGAGGCCCTTGAGGGTTGTTTTGGAGGTTTTAGACTGATTTCAACCTAAAGAAGCTGCTGGAGCTCCATTGGTGAAGAGGGTCTTCAAGGGTAAGAAGCTTGTCCCTCTATTCCCCATTTTTGCACACTCTTTTTACCTACCTTGCAACTGTTTTTGAGCTTTGTGTATAACATATAAAAGTTCTGTTTTTTAGTGCTCTAAATAGTTGGTTAAGGTTGTTTTAAGCTTTGGGGTTGTTTGACCCCCTCTTAAGCCTTGTAAGGCTCCATTTTGTGCCATTTTGAGTGAGCTCCAGGACCATTGAGTTTGGGCCTCTTCACCACTGAAATCTTGAGGGATTTCAGAGATGAGGATGGTGCTTTGAGGTCCTAGGAAGGAGAGGGCCACCCCCTCTCCTTGTTGTCCTTGAAAAGGACCATTTTTGCCTCTTGAGAGAGCACCATGTTTAAGAGTATGTTGACCATGCCTTAGCTATTTTTCATGCTTATTGTGTCATAATATAGCATTGTATTGACTTGGTTTGGACACACCATGCTTGTTTAGCATACATGTCTTGTAATGCCATATTGTAGCCTTAACATGCATCTAGGTTTTAACCCTTGTTCGAGCATGTTTTAGGCCTAACTTTATGAAGCTTTTATGTTTATTTTACCATGCTTAAGGTCTGTCCTTGGCTGTTTTGGTCTACCAAGGCTTGCATTGCATAGCCCCTTTGCATTTTGGCTTGTTAGCCTTTGACTTTGGACCATGTTGCATGCTTGGCTTGCCTTTGTTTAATTGGTATGGCACCATTTCTAACATAATTTCAGAGCTTATATTGCATGTCATTAGTCCATGTTTAGCCTCTTTTAAGTGTGCTTGAAAGTTGCCTTTGTGTGCTTAAGTGTTGGCTCATTAACATGTGCATGTGTGTGTGTGTGTTGGCCCTCATTTCTATAGCATCAGCCACTGTTTTGGGCTTAGTATAGGGCTGTCTAATTAGTGTAAGTCCCTCCTTTGCATGTTGTTGCATGCACTCCTTGTATGTTGTAGCATATCGGTGAGTTGTTGCATGGTTGAATTTGCATGATTGAATGAAGTCACAGGTTGGCTTGCATGCTTGAACACCCACATTGTATCTTGCCTACTTGCAGGTTGCATTGCTTCATGTCTTTCATGCTTCTTTACTTAGGTTGTGTGCCTAACATGCTTTGCTTGCTTGTATTGTCCATGTTGCATACTAGTTCGCATGCTTAGATTGTATTGCATTGGCATGCATGCTTGGCCTCTTGAATTGCTTGTGATAGAGGTTAAGCCCCATTGTTTGATTATGTGCATTGCATTCCATATTAAAATGCACACTTGATTCTTTAGGCCATCATGCATGGAAATGCGTGATTGGTGGTCCGAGAATCGGGGCCCATGTCCCTTTGAGTCATAAACATGATAAAGGATGTGATTGGTGCATACATTTGCTTGAAATACCATGCCATACACTGCTTGCCCTCTGCTGCTGTCAACTGCAGGTTCTGCAGGAAGTTTTGGCCGGTCGGCTAAATACAGTGCCGGCCGGCCATCATTGTTGGCCGATGGATCAAATTTGTGGCCGGTGACCATTCTATATGGCCGGTGATGTTCTCCTTTAGCCGGTGGTGTTCCTTAGCATCCAGAGAGCAAACCCTGGGACTTTGGCAGCTATCAGAGGAACAGAAGAAGGAAAACAGAGGCATCTTGAGCATGGCAGTGGATTTCTGGGCGGAACCAAGCACGCATGCATTGAGCCCTCTCCCCGAGGCTGCTGTTTACTGTCTTCTTAGATTAATTAATTTGCTTAATTAATTTAATGGTCTGTAATATTTAATTAGCTTGTTAGTTAGTTAAATTATATTATTCTTTTAGTCCCTCCGAGCGAGGGAAATTGTGTAATAAGTGTGCGTGAGTGTGTGTATGTCTTCCAACCCCACATCTTTCTTCCCTTTTATTTACTAGCTTTCAATGGTTAGTCTAGGGCATGTTTCAATTAGCATATAGTATGACAGCATGTTTGCATCCATTCATTCGTTTTGCATGCACCGGGCTCGGCACATCACTTCAACTACATCTGTATTTCAATTCCAAATTGAATACGTGGTAGTTGTAGCATTTCGCATGTCACTATAGATTAGCCGAGCCTATTCTAGTGACATTCTGTATGTGATGCATTAGCCATTTTTAACATGAACTAGGATCATGCATATGATTGCTAACTAGTTTCTGTTTTGGCTTGGAGTACTAGGTGAGCTTTTTATGCTTTAGCATCCGCATGCGTGTGAGTGTTGCCATAATAGCATGATTACCATAAGGCTAGCTGCTTATGTGATATAACTGCTTGAATGCCTGTGGATGGAGGTTGAATCACCTAAATTGGAATAATGCATTAAAACTGTGAGCTTTAAGCCCACTAGATAATGGCAAAACCATCTTTTCTAAAGCCCACTTGAGGGTGGTAAAATCTGCATTTTAGCCTACTTGTGAGTAGCAAACCATTTTCAAAACAAACATATAATGTTTTGTTCCAATCTAGGCGATTTGGTCTATACTTGCTTGCTATGCGCATAACATAGTAATTCTAGGCTAATAACCGGAATAAGAACGCATAATGTTTTCAAAACAAGACATCATGGTTAGTAGAGGCCGATCTTCGGATCGGGCGAGAGGGGGTGCTCATAGTTGACCTTTCCCAATCGTACCCAAGCTCCCGAGCCGAGGCAACTTTGGTGATGACGGACACGTGGCCTTTGGCACCGAGTCAGGGTTTCCTAAATTCTCCCATAAAAAAAATATTTAGGTGGCGACTCTGTATCTGGCAAAGCAGTCCATGTTTGGCATTTCTTTTCTAAAAATCTGTTTTCTCAAAACGATTTGCCGGATTTGGACTCTTTGGTTCAAGATTAAGAACCGTGACATAATTGAGTCCGAACTGTAACCCGTGAGTTCCCTCGCAGACCTGTTACAAAGATGAATGAATGTTCTTGGATCACTAGTGGCAGCCCAGTGATTACAAACCGATGTCATTTGCAGATGGCTTCATTGCTCGATTCTCCGTGAGTTGCCTCACCACATCTTCACTCCTTGGAACCTCTTGAAGACTCTACTTCAGCATTTGCAGAGCTTCCAAAAAAGATGACTCCTTGTCTTCCATCAAATGAGGAGCACTAAGGAGCTCTGAATCAGGCTGCGGAGGTTGCCTGGCGTTTCAACTCTGTATTTTGTTTTTTTTAGTTGGTTAATCTCCTTTTGGGCATTTTGAAACATGCTGTGGAAAAGAGAAAGTTGTGCTTTCAATCGTTGCACCTTATTTGTCCTGCTATGTAGCCGCTGGAACAAATTGGAGACCGTGGTTACGGTCTCCACATAGGATTTTAATGTATAAGAGTTGGCATCATTGTCAGACTACACTGCCATCAATTGTTCGATTGACAGCGCAGGAAAACTAAAAACAGGGGTAGAGGCATGGGCACTCTGTCGAGGCTTAAAGGAGTTGGTGTTAGTAATCTTTATCGAGGATTCATTAAGGTCTGGGAAAATGGAAAAAGTATGGTGGGAAGAGGCCATGTCAAAGGGCAGTAATGCCAAAGGGAGAAGTGGTCGAGTAATGGCAGAGAGAGTTTTGTTTAGTGGCCTTCTGCTCTCTGTCTCGCTTGCAAGCTGGGTTAAGAAGAAGACGAAAGTGAAGAACAAGATAGTAGGGAGATCGAGGCAATAATTGAAGATCAAGGTAGGTCTAGCTTTGTCAGTCGGGTGCCGTGATTGTTGAAATCACTCGCCAAACGCAACAGTTGAAGAAGACGAGTGAGAGAGAGAGAGAGAGAGAGAGAGAGAGAGAGAAACTAGAACAGGGGAGAGAGAGAAATGTGTATATCGTATATGTATGTGTCTACTGTATTTATATATTGTGTATATATGTATGCTATACATTGTATATATGTTATCTATATGTATAGAGGTATATATTTATATGCGTCCGTATGTATATGTGTAACTATATGTCTGTTTGTATATATATGTATATGTATCTGTACATGTATATGTATGAATACATTTGGTATGTATATATATGTCTGTATATATAATGTATGTACTAAAGTAAGTTGTATGTATACTAATGTATTTGTGCATCACTTAAATACGGTTAAAACCTTCCCCCTTTCCTTATGAGATACGGTTAGGTACGCTTGTTAGTTACACCACATTTTCTCCTTTCACGTAAAACGTGTTAGGATTTGCTATTTACTCAGTTAAAACCTTTCCCTTTTCCGTATGAGATACGGTTAGGTACACCTGTTGGTTACACCACATTTTCTCCTTCCACGTGAAATGTGTTAGGATTTATAGTTTATTTCGTTAAAACCTTTCCCCTTTCCGTATGAGATATGGTTAGGTATGCCTGTTGGTTACACCACCTTTTCTTCTTTCACGTGAAACGTGTTAGGATTTATAGTTTATTCGATTAAAACCTTCCCCCTCTCTGTATGAAATATAGTTAGGCACTACATTTCCTCATTTCACAAGAAATGTGTTAGGATTTGAAGTCTACCTGATTAAAACCTTCCTCATCGCCGTATGAAATACAGTTAGGTATGCCTGTTGGTTATACCATTATTTCTCCTCTCATGTGAGACGCGTTTAGATTTTGAGTTTACTATTCCTCCTCTCGCGTAAAACGCGTTTGGATTTCAGGTTCACTTTTTCTCCTCTCGCATGAGACGTGTTTGGATCTCAAGTTCACTATTCCTTCTCTCGTGTGAGACATGTTTGGATTTCGAGTTCACATTTCCCCTCCATTATTTATGTTGTGGCACATTTATATGTGATGCACCTCTTGTTATGCTTCATATCATTTGCATGAGGCTTGCCTCTCCTGTTGCCATCTTTATAGCTTTATCATTATTGCATTGCATTGCATTGCATAATCATGAATTTTTAGAAAACAAATTGGCTACGCGAAGTGTGTAAGTCCAACTTTCAAATTGTATTTCGAGCATGTCATTTGTATTCTACCCCTGAACTATGCTGGTTTAATTCCTTACAAAAGGATGTGTAGGCCACCTTCGAATTCAATCAACTACATCTGCATCTTGTTTGATTGTCCAAGTCTTACAACCTTGTCAAAAGGATCGTCTTCGGGCTTTGACATTCACTCACGTCATGAAATGACTTCGAGCTTTATCAAAGAGGGGCAACTGTAGACACCTATTTTGACCGGCCTTAAGACTTAGGCGTTTCCTTTTGATTACTTGATGATGACAATCATAATGTGTTTCTTACACAATCCTTAGGAAGAGAGATGTAATTTAAGCTTTATTCCCAACCCTAAGCCTATTTTGGTCAAGTGTTTAAGCCCTGTCAGACACCTGGAGCGAAGTTGGACTAAACCAGAGTGAAACAGAGTCGAACCGGAGCAAAACGAGTGTTTTTTTCTCGGGCTGGTTGACCGCCCAGTTGTCTAGCCGGTTGACTGCCCAGAGACAGATTCGTCCATTTTTTGTGTTGGTTCGAGTGGGGCACTTCACAACCCATTTTTATGACCCATTATGCATTGAATGCATGTATACTCACCCTCCATTGCCTAGTGCTTAATCCATTGAAGTTAATGCTCCACTTTTGTCTTCCATTAGCTCCATTAGTACTCAATTTGCTCTATTGTCTTCATTAATGCTCCATTCTTGTCTTCCCCCATTTCTCCACTTGCATTGCCTATATGAATACATCAGAGTGTTGAGGGAAAGAGGAGGGTAGATTGAGTAGAGAAGGCTAGAGATAAAGAAGAACAGAGTTTAAGCTTTGAATTCAAGAATTAGCCAAAATTAAGTGTTAGTTGTGAACTTCCAATTTCTCATGCTATACACCATATCTCTCTCCTATTACAAAAGTCATCCAAGTCATGTTATTATAGTTAAATCCTAGAGCTTTGATAAAGAAAGGGTAGTCTTTACCAAGTTGAAGAACCGAGCACTCATTTCTTACACTTGTCCGAAACCACCATTCTAGCTCACATTCCAAAATTTTGAATTGAGGATCAAGAATGCAATTCATAACCTTGAGGGTGATCAGGAGGAAGTTTGGAAATCAATAAGTTTAATATTTCTTTGGAAGGTAAATCTTTAATTCTTTCATTTTCCTTGCATTTTTTTATCTTGTATTCATTTTCTTGCTTTCATTTTATATTGTTTTTTTGTAATCTAACCAGAAGTAATTAGTTTTCAATTCTTCATTTTCTTGCACTTTCTATCTTATATTTGTTTTCTTGTTTTAGTTTCACATTATTTTTATTGTATTCTAACCGGGAGTGGTTAAGTTGAGCCACCTACATATTCCTTGTTTGTTCTTTTCCCGGTGTTATAATAAGATAGGTTTTGCTAGGCCTAGTTGGCCGGTCGGCTAGCTAACTTCTTTTGGATGGAATGGAGTAGTCTTCCAGTATTGAGCATACCAACTTCCGATGGTCTTCGAGGCGCTTGAAGCTATTGTTTTTATTTTCATTTGAGAGTTTTGTGTGGTTTTCATTTTGTTGTAATATTCTCTCTCTTTCATTTGGTTTGTAATTATTCTTTCAAGTGTTGTAATAATTCCTTGCTCCGTTTCTTTTTATCCCATTTTTTACTTGCTTTCCTTATTTGTGCATAAGCATCATATTTTGTTTTTAATCCTATCCATGCTTTGCATCCATGTTTCATGCATCTTGATTTGGCTAAGTTTGCATTTGTGAATTTAATCAATTCCTATGCAATTATGTACGCTATCTTATGTTCTTGAGATGATTCACATATAATACATTAGAAGCCGAATCTTTAGTTGCATCTCATGAGTGAATTGCATTAGGATTTTGTATATAAGATCATGCATATTTTGCTAACTTTATTTTGTAACTGTTCGCGGGACGTCGGTAAACATGTAAGTTTTTATGCTTTAGCATCCTGCTTGTGTATGTTTTTCTTTCTATGTTTAGCATTCTACCATGGGGCTATTTGCTTACTTGATATAGTTGTGTGAATGCTGGTGGATAAAGGTTGTGTTGCTTAATTTGGAATGATGCTGATTTTCATATTTGTAAACTCAATCTCTTTGAGTTGTACGTCTTCAAAACTTTTTCAAACTACATGAAATCAAGTTGTTCCAAAGTGGGTGGCATTGTCTATACTTGTATGTTTTACATAGTAAATTGCAGGAGTTATTTAATAACCAGAATATGAACATATAAAGTTAATAAAACTTATACCATGGTTTAGTAGTAGCTGATTTTTTGATCGGGTGAGCTGGGGTGCTCAATTAATGACTTTCTCTTCTCATACCTAAGGTTTCAAGCCAAGCATCATTGGTTACGATGAACAGTGGCCTTGGCACGAGTCAAGAGTTTCCAAAATTTTCCAAGAATATTAGGTGGCAACTCTAAGATTTGGTGATGTAGTCCATTTTTGGCAAAGATTTTGTATTAAAATAGATTTTCTATAAAAGTTGCCAAATATTGACTCTCATCTATGTTTCACATTGCACTCGTGAGACTAGATCGAAGAAGTCGAGAGTCTGAACTGTTTAACGCGCACGAGTACCCCCAAGCATGTTACAAATTGCCTACTGGCAGACACGTACCTAGAGATTCCAAGTGTTTTTGTGAGGGTCAAAGCATGCATAGCATTCATACATGTAATAATGTTAAGCAACTGTTATGACCTGAACCTGCCCCTATAGATTAGGATCATAACCGGTCAGTAATCGTGGGATTACCTATGGCCTTAGATAGAAATCAACTCATGATTAATAATAGGAGGCCAAAAGCAGAAGCAAAATGTAAAGATTGTCCAATGAGCTTGTGCATATATGGCATGGAACAAAAACTTTTTACTCATATTTTAAATAACTCACACATTCATACAAAACAATATCATACATGTCCAGGAACATTCATCACACAGTCTTCCAAGTCAAAACTTATATACATAAACGGTCATACCTGACCAACAAAAGCAACCCAAGGACAAACAAAAGATTAAGAATAAAGCCTCTTCCATGAGGCATCCCGGGTTGACCTCTCAAAACTTGGTTTTCTCACATATCACGGGGGCTGGGGCTGGACATCCCGCTGCACACCTATATACATATAAATAAAGAGTGAGCTAACGTTCAGTGAATAATATCAGAGTAAAGAGGTTAATGAATGAGATTCGTATTAAATAAATCATACTTGTACTTATTATATATAGAATGCACTTCCCATTCATAACATACTTAAACAAATCATAACGAAACGACCTCGGGTCCAATCCATTATACTTAGTACATGTCGAAGAGAGGAAACAACCTTAGGTCCAAACATTTTTCATAACTGATCATAACATATGTGCTAAACAACCTCGGGTCCAACATTTTCATATTCTTATTCATGCGCATATTGAAGTGCATATTCAAATTCAAGACCATGTTCACATTTAATGGATCCATGCACAATTAACGATCTGGTCCTTCACATCGTATGTACAAACGATCTTAGGTCCATCATTTCCAAATTCACATTCATGCGCGCGTTGATAATCATGATCATGTTCACATTCATATTCACATTCAAAACGACCTTTGGTCCAATCAATTGCTTATTCAAAATGACCTTTGGTCCATTTAATGATCATAGAAAACGACCTTCGGTCCAATTCATATGCAAGTTGACCTTAGGTCTATCTTATCAAACATTCTAAACAGTCGTAGGCCCATTCCGTGTCTTTGTCAAAGATACCAAACGACCTTGGGCCCATTTCATAGTCTCATCAAACATACCAAACGGCCTTAGGCCCATTGCGTATTCATACAAAATGACCTTTGGTCCAATCTTATAATTTCATGCTTATCAATCACGTTTCAAGTCCTTTACAAATCGAATAGGTAGAATACTCATTCATAATACAAAGTCATGAATTCGGAAGACTTACCACATGGGTAGCATTTAGAAAATAACATACATGAAAATATCTTTACTAAGATATTACTCATGGTGTTCAGACGGTTAATTCGTCCTTGCGATAACACATATGGAAATTGGGTCACAATACAATTCAATATGTTCTTTAACTCATTTATTCTTCTTAGGCTTCTTTCTAACTCTTTAGTTCATTTAGGATGCTCAATGTATGCCTAAGAATTCTCAGAAATGAAAAAGAATAGAAATTGAAACATAAAACAATTTTTCAAAGTTTCCTGAAATAGGGCACTTCGCTCGAGCGCAACATTGGTCGCTCGAGCGAATCTCTTGGCCTGCAAAAGTACTAGATGCTCTCATTTTACACTCGAGCCAACTTCTTGGTCGCTCGAGCCAAGACAAAAAATAAAGGGTGGTCGCTCAAGCCAACCCCTAATGTCTGCAAAAGTACTGGGAGCTTGAAATATATGCTCGAACCACCTTTCCATTGCTTGAGCAGTAAGTCAAATTTATGGAATTTCTAGATTTGAAGAACAAGGCTTCAAGCTTTCAACACTTAAATGCATGCATGACTTGTCCAAAAGCTTGAAAACATGTAATTGAACATTAATACTTGATGAATTACATCTCTTATGCCCAAGGCTTCATAAATTTGATAAAATAGAACTCTAAACTTTCATGCATGTATGAATTTAGCTTGAATTCTTGTTCTATCATCTTTAAATGGAATTGAGTTTCATAACTTCATAATTCATGAATGCATATGCTAAGTAACTCCCAATTTAACATGATTATCATGCTTCATGCTTAAATATGAAGAATTATAACAAATTTACACATGCATGCACATATTGATCCTAATCTCCACATATTCAACTCAATTATTGCATTTATTTACATACTCTTTTTGAATTAATGTACTTATGGACTTAAACTCATGAATTAGAGTTCAAATACTCACTTGGAGCCTTCAATCCTACCAACTCCAGCAAATTCTTGAGCCTAGCTTCACAAATCTTCAATTACCAAGTCAAGTCTTCAAGAATTTGGTTCTTCTCTCTCTAAATTGATATTTCTCTCTCTCTATACTTCTCTTGGCAAATTTCTTGAGCTCAAAAATGACCTAAGCACCTTAATTAGCATATATATAGGCTAGGTTAACTTAATTCACTAATCCATGATTAAGCTAAGTAATTGGAGCTTAGTTTAATTAATTAAAGGCTTATTTTAATTGAATTAATCTAATTAATTCAGTCTTAATCAAATTTTAATCAAACTTCACCGTAGGCTCTAAAAATTATGCCGATCACAATGATTCAATCAATTTTGGTTTATGAAGCCGATAAGGCCTTCAATTTTAGATTATAGCCGCATATAGGATAGATATCTCCACAAGGGACATATATAAATTCAAAAACACATATAATCACATGCTTAGCATCCAAAATCATATTAAACACATAATCACAAGTATAATAAAGGATTAACAATATAACACGGAACAGGGTTATCACATAAACATCCTAATATCATTGGCATAAAGCGTATGTATTGTTTGCTAGGTAGAGATTGTGAAATCATGAAGGGAACTTAGAAGACTTTGAGGAATTTTAAGGTGGGAAGCCTTAATAAGTAATGGAAAGTTAGGGAGGTTATTTGAGTTAGTGATTTGAACTTCTAGACAACTTAGAAAACCTTATGTGAGGAGCTTAATGGACTTAGTCTAAAGAATAGAGTCTTAGGAGTACCTAATAAAAATTGAGTATGATTAGTGAAAATTAAGCAAAATTAATTAAGCCTAAATGGGGTTAGTTAGCCTAATCTAGATTAAGATCAAAACATGATTAATTAGAGTAAAGCTTGATTAATAGGATTAATAGGGAAATTAGAGAACTAAGCTAATCATGTAGTATAAAAGAGAAAGAACTAGAAAGATGGAGAGAAGATGAGAGTTTGAAGGTCGTGAGCACTGTGACAACCCTGCTCCGTATTAAGTTATTAATTCATTAATTATACATGTGATTATGTGTTTAATGTAATTTGAACGCTAATTATGTGTTTCGTAAGCGTTTTGAATCCATATCTGTTCATCGTAAGAAAATCTATTATGAATTTTGCGAAAATCTATTATGAATTTTGCTAAAATCTAACATTGAGGGTCGTAAAGGCGACAAAAATCGAAATTGATTACTTTATTGTGATTAGCGTAATTTTTAGATTCTATTGTAAAATTTAAATAAAAATTGATTCAGATCGAATTAATTAGATTAGATTCAATTAAACTAAGCTCTAATTATTTAACTTAAGCCCTGATTAACTAATCAAACTAATTGAGCCTAATTCACATCAGTACAATTAAGTTTAACTTAATCTAAATTATTATATGATGATTTGATTAAGTATGTGATTGGTATAATTTAATTCAGTATGATGAATTAGCCTAAATCTAATCTAACTTTAGTATAATAGTAGATTAGTGGCGAAACATAAACCTATTCATCAATATAGTCAAGAAAAAAGAAACCAAGAGAGAGAGTGAGTGCTTTATGTTGGAGCTATACACTTGAGAGAGGAGATAAAGCTTCAGAGAGCACAAGAAGATAAAGAAAAGAAGGGAAAGAAGAAGATCAAGGGAGATCAAGCTATAATTGCACCAATTCAACCATTAAAGGTAGGAATTCTCCTCTAATTTTATGAAATTGAAGTGTTATACTCATGAGATTGTAGAATCTAAGTTGAAATAAGGAGAAATTCATGGATAATTGGGAAGTTAATGATGTTTAAGAATTCATATGAACATAAAAGAGAAGAAATTGTAAGAATTAGTTCAAGAACATGACATGCATGATTAGATTTGAAGAATTTAGCTCAAGGTTTTGACATGCATGACTTCATTTCATGAAACTCTTGTTCAGACATTTGATTTCTTGTATATTTCTTCAAATTGGAGAAGGAAACTCCATGGATTTTAAATTTAGAGCTCAAAATAGGCACGTTTTGTTATTTTCCAAATTAATTGAAATTTTGATCTTTCAATTGAACACTTGAGCTTTGTTTTAAAGTTTTAATTGTGTTTCATGTTGGAAATTCATGTCCATACTTTTATGTTTCCTTGCATGGCTTAAAGGAATTCAAAAGAATTTTCCATGGAAGATGAATTTGGAACTCAAACTTGCATGTTTTATGATTTTACACTTAAATTCTAGATTTTGATCTTTTAAGTGGAAATTGGGTTTTGTTAATGAAGTTGTGATTTTTATTTGAAGTTAGAAATGTTGAATTCAAGTTATATTTGAGGAGGTTTGGAATTGAAATGCATAGAATTGAAGTTGTGTTTGCAAAAGAATGAGTTCCAACATTGAAGCAAAATTTCGGATTGAATTTGGCCTAGAACTGCACGTGCAGATGTAAGCCCTGCATGTGCGGAAAATAGAACATAGCAAGGCTGAAACACTATTTTAATTACACGTGCAGAGTGTACAAGTGGTGGTAGTTCTGCACGTGCGGCCGGGCCTTCTGCACGTACAATTTTCAGGATGATTTCGGTTTTTTATTTTTTATTTATTTTTTATTTTTTTTCTGATGTTATGAGCCTTCATTTGCATGGTTTTAACATTAGTTTTAAACTCATATGCATATCATGAACACGAAAGAAATTAAAGAACGAATAGAAATAACTGAATGAACAAGTACTGAATGAATTGGATAAGTTTAAGAACCGACTGAATGAATTGAACATGTTTTGAGATATTGTGCTTGAATGTGTTTGTGTAGGTTAGACGCCGCACTATGATCTCATGTTTCAAGGAGCCAACTGTGAGTAACAATATTGTAAAGCTGTCCAAGATTGATGTACACAGGGATGGTGATGACACTAGTGATGTTGATCCTGGTCCGTCGATTTCGGAGGTTGGTGTTAGCAAAGAGGAAGTTGATCGTAGAGGATCAGTCATTATGGACCCCGTAGAATTTTCTAATGTTTTACGAAATGTAATCATTAGTGTAAAAAATAGTTATGTGACTCAAGATGTAATAGTTGATGATAAGGGAAATGTAGTAAGTAAATAAAACTTTGTGTGGTTTCATAAATAAAATTAATAAAATTTTTGATTAATCATGACAGTTGTTACATTAACATCAAACCATTCTCTCATTTTTGGGGACATTGCATCTAACCAACTACTGTCCCCATTAGTTAATATAATACAAGGAATTCCTTCTCTAATAGTGAGGTCTGGTTCGAATTTAACAAATACATGGAAGTCTCTCCGGCAACCAACTAAATTCTTCATTAATTCGGTAGGGACTGTCGAGTATTTGATGTCATCTATGACATTGTAAACGGCGTCTTGATCGTAGTCCTTGAAGCTTAATCTGCCGGAGAAGTAATTGTGTCGTCCGAGGCTTCTGGCCCAGGCGGTTTTGCCTATTCTTGAGGATCCTTCGAGGTAGAGGGAGACTAGGCGGATGGGCCGCTGTTCTAGTTCCTGTTATCAGACGAGGAGGAGAGTTCTTCATCAGTATATAAATTGTTGATATTATTTTTGTGTATCCCTAATCTAAAGAAGTCGTCTTCCCTCCAAATGGAGAGACAACAATTTTGACATAACTTGTATTGAACGAAATTTTGACTTACAAACAAAATATTATTTTCGGCCCATTTTTTTACTTCTTCATTTAAGAAAGGAAATGAATTAAAGGGGCTAGTATATGGGGGCCTTTCTCTTTTGTAATGATCCCTTGAAAATGTTTTTAATTTGGGTATTTTATGACGACATCGGTGGGACATCTTTCTTTGTAGAGTGCAAAGAATTGTTCCTCCGTTTCTGCATCTCCAAGTATTTCCCTCCATAGTTCGTCTCTGTTTTTTGAAGGACTTTTCCCCTTAGATGAAAATTCTCCTCGCTCGATGAACTCACCCCCTTTTTGCATATACTGTCGACTTGTTGTTGGCAAGTAGAGTTTTTCTATATTTGGATGATAGATTCTGCCGTTGGTTCCAGTGAGATTGAAAAATCTTAGGTTGGAGGTTTGGATCTTCTTCGTGTATTGAACCATGGCATGAAGGTGAGGGTTTCCATCTTTGTGGAGATCTCTTGCGACAATTATGAAGTATGGCTGACAGGCTAGTTGGAGAAGGGATTGGAGGAGGTCTTAGAGTTGTTCTTTTAGGCATGAGCATTGTGGGTAGGTGAGGAAAACATTCTTGGCATAAAAACGGAAAGAGGCTTGGTGAGGCATTTTGTAGTGGTAATGTAACGACCCCAAAATCCGTATCCGAAATTACTTTTATGTCCTTATAGGTTGATGCATTTTAATTTAATGATATCTGTTCAAATTAAAGAATTATCTATTGAGTCATGGCTTTAAAATTGAAATTACCGACCTTTACAGGTTCAGAAATCAAAATTGGGTACTTGGGTATGTTAATGGGAATTTTTAGAACTATTGGGGAAAATTAATTAGAAATCTAATTTGTCTGATTCGTTAATGCATGTTTGGGTAGTTAACTTTGTACTGCAAATTGAAGGCCTTAGAGGCTTCAGAAACCAGAACAGATGACATATTTATGATCAGCACAATTTTTAGAGTCATCTGGAGGGTTTAATTGGAATTTGATTTCGTACGATTCGTAAGGTCACGTTTGGCTCTCCTTATTGTGTGAAGTTTGTGTGTGTGTGTGTATATTTATATAATGGGTGCCTTATGAGTTTATGGACTCATCTTTTAGAACCAAAAATATCTAGAGAAAAGGGGGAGCCACGTGAGAGAGGGAGAGATAGAGAACTCAAAGAGAAGAAGGAAGGAAGAGCTTGAGAATGGAAAGGAAAGATGGGGAAATTGATAGAATTAAAGTAGACTTCAAGAGATTGGCTCAAGGTATGTGAAATCAACTTAACCCCTTAAGATTGATCTATTACTAGTTTAAATTCATGATCTAAAATAAAGAGAAACCACCTAATTGAGTTGGGGTTGAGAAATATAAGTTAAAATGAACTTTTTTCATGAATTGAACCTTGATTGCTTAAGAGTTGTTTACTTGAAGAGTTAAATTCTTGATATTGGTTTATCTTGAGATTGATTATGGAAGTTGAGCTCCCATCTTGAGGTTTTGCATAGTTAGCTATATATGTGAATAAAGATATATGTAAATATGTACGAAGTGAGCTTGAATCCCAAACCATGGCTATTTTATGCTTTTGGTGTTCTAATTCTTACCCTTGTTTTTGTGCTTGGGAATTGGGTAGTATTTTGAGATTATGATGCTTAATGGAAGCTAAGAATGTGAAATTTATCATGTATTAAAGGGTTTTGGGCTTTGAATTACATGAAATTGAAGTTTGGTTTTGAAAATGAGAAGTTCCAAATCAAAGAGCCATTTTCGGACTGAAAGTTGCCCAGAGCTGCACGTGCGGCGGGTCTTCCCGCACGTGCGGCAGTATAGTTCCAAAACCAAAGTTGAATCTGCTAAAAAAGCACGTTCTCCCGCACGTGCGGCTCTGTTTCCTGCACGCGCGGGAGACAGCTCTGTTCAACCAACTTTGAACAAGCATATCTTTTGCCTCCGGACTCTGTTTTGAGTGATTCTTGAGCCTAAAATCAAGCCCCGAAAGTCTAGTTTCCAATGGTGGTGGTCTCACTCCCAAATTCTAAATACCAAAATAGTTATGCCCAAATTAGTGACGACTATTCACTTTCTGTCAACCAGTTTTGTACCATTTCTTCGCCTAAACCATTTCCCATCGATTCCTCCTATTTTCTGAGACATGGATTATAACTTATTAAGGAATAATGAGCTTGGTACCACCATGGGTAGTTGATTGAATGATCAAAGAAAATAAGTAAGGGATCGGTTATGATCTCATATTATGTGTTGTGCACTGTACTTGCAGGTCGAGACGAGGACATCGTTCCATTACTACCAGGAGCCGATCACTGTGAGTAATAGTACTGGAGTAATACGTTTTGCTTACTGTTAATAGTTAATATTAACGTCCTGTTATCTGCAAGTTAACTTTATTGATTCATGGTGAACAAATGGAACATACGTGCATTGTGGAACAATGATATCTTTGTGTATCTGGAATCATTTTGTTTTGCCAATGATGGGCCTGAGGATGTTATGATGTGAATTGTTCTGTCCTTATTAATCGTACAGCAGTGATACATGTGCCTTCTGTTAATAGTTGTTATTAATATTCTGTTATGCGCAAGACAACTATGTCGACTTCTCATAAACCATAGGGAAATTTATGTGCACCATTGTGTAATGGTGTTCTTATGAATCTGTGATTATTCTGTTTTGTTAATATCTGGGCCAGAGGCCATTCTTTATAATCTGTTAGGCCAGAGGCCATTCTGTATAATCTGTTAGGCCAGTGGCCGTTCTGTATAATCTGTTGGGCCTGAGGCCGCTCTGCATAGTATGTTGGGCCTAAGGCCGTTTTGTATTTTGCATGGGCTTAGGCCAGTCTATATTACATATGGGTTTGAAGCCAGTCTGTGTTATATGTGAGCCTGAGACCATCTTGAAATATAGTTATGGATAAGACCTGTATATGGTTGGTATCTGTCTATTTATTTTATCTAAGGTTTTGCTTATTCAATTAAACTCCTTACATTGCTATTATTCACTGAGCTTTGCTCATTTTGTTTTACGTATATTTCTGTAGGTGAGCCATCAGGGGATTGACACTAGAGTTGTACTGAGGTTCGCCTGTCTGCCAAGTCACTTGGGGTATGTCTCTACGAGGAGGCCTTATTTTGTGTTGGGAGTCATATAAATTATTAAGTCTTATGTAAGTGTGTGTGAGATCTATATAAATTCTGTGATTGTATATGTAACTCTGGGAGTGTATTTAAATGCTTAATCTAATTAAGCCAACATGTATGCACAAGCTCAATGGATGTTGTCTTTTATTGATATTGCTTCCGCTTAAGGCCCCGTATGTGGTTAAATATTATTTTAAAATTCTGTTTTGAGGCCTATGTACAGGCCGGTCATGGACCAAACTTTTAGGGGCGGGTTTGGGTCATGACAGGTGGTATCAAAGCATGAGTTAATATCTCACACACATGTCCATTGAGCATTAGAGTGTCTAGAATGCATTTAAGTTACATGTACCTAGTAACGAAATGAGATGATGTGCATTTTGAAAGAAGTATGTGAGCTTATACAATCAGTTAAGTATTGTGCCTGAGAATTTGATCTCCTATGGACTTTGGGGTAATAAAATAAGATTCATATGTTTTGTTTCATGGATTGAGTTTGTGATTAAGGAGGATTTGATAATTATTATGAAATGAGAATGGGTTTGTGTAATGAGTATAATATTGAGGCTCAAGTTATGAAAGATGTGGAATATGGGTGTTCTTAGTTAAAATTGAAAAGTGTGAGCATGATTGTGGAAATGTGATGTGACTAGAGACTAAACTTAGCTTCTATATGGACTACATGTGAAATGGAATATTAATAAATATAAGTATCATGATCTATGATCACATAGTATTCGGTGGAATTTTATGGAAGTTTAGTGATACAGGGAAATTGAAATTTTGGCTAGAATGTTGGTGGTGTTGGGTATGTTAATTTGTAGAGATAGAGTGTATGTTGAGGAAATTGAGATAGGTATATTGGCGAAGGAAAATATTATCTGAAATCTTGAACCGTAGAGTTGAATGACTTGGTATGATACTATGTATTAAACTAATTTGTATTTAGTGTCTTGAGGGGAAGGTAGTAAGAATGAGGTGTTGCTTATGTTGTCCTACCACGTATAAGAATACAGATGGGTATTGGTAACGTAGTGAGATGATATGTTTGTTAATCAAATTACTTGGGTTATTGAAGTGGATCATTGGTGAAAAGAAGGTCATGCTGTGAATCTTTCTATGGGATGATAAGTGAAGTTTTGTTCCTCCTTTCAGTTCGAACATATATTCTTGCGAATGAATGTGAATAAAAGGAAGATTGTGTTTCTTTGGTGGACTGCCATTTGTCTGAAAGACATAATGTTGTTTTGACACGTTTTGTTCTGAACCTAACATATTGCTATCATAAACTCACCGTTACTAATTAAGGATGAAATATTTGTATGAGAATTAATTCAAGGCTTGTTAGGCCATTTTGTATAATCTGTTAGGCCAGTGGCCGTTCTGTATAATCTGTTGGGCCTGAGGCCGCTCTGCATAGTATGTTGGGCCTAAGGCCGTTTTGTATTTTGCATGGGCTTGAGGCCAGTCTGTATTACATATGGGTTTGAAGCCAGTCTGTATTATATGTGAGCCTGAGACCGTCGTGAAATATAGTTATGGATAAGACCTGTATCTGGTTGGTATCTGTCTATTTATTTTATCCAAGGTTTTGCTTGTTCAATTAAACTCCTTACATTGCTATTATTCACTGAGCTTTGCTCATTCCGTTTTATGTATATTTCTGTAGGTGAGCCATCAGGGGATTGACAGTAGAGTTGTACTGAGGTTCGCCTGTCTGCCAAGTCACCTGGGGTATGTCTCCACGAGGAGGCCTTATTTTGTGTTGGGAGTCATATAAATTATGAAGTCTTATGTAAGTGTGTGTGAGATCTATATAAATTCTGTGATTGTATATGTAACTCTGGGAGTGTATTTAAATGCTTAATCTAATTAAGCCAACATGTATGCACAAGCTCAATGGATGTTGTCTTTTATTGATATTGCTTCCGCTTAAGGCCCTGTATGTGGTTAAATATTATTTTAAAATTCTGTTTTGAGGCCTATGTACAGGCCGGTCATGGACCAAACTTTTAGGGACGGGTTTGGGTCGTGACAGGTAAATAGTGAACTCACACCAGCCGTACAAGGCCTCCCTATTAGTTAAAAAACTTGGTGTGAATGGTGTGAGTGGTGTGACTGGGGGGGGTGCTGTATTAATATTACCAGCGCCCCCCCTCCCGCTGATCTGGGTCGTCCATTGTTGTACTTATGGACATGTGTATGGATGTGGTTAAAAGGAAGTCACACCCGGGCCCAGGTGTGAGTGGTGTGAATACTTTTGATTCCTTTGCCAGATAGTGCTATACACGCGTCACTTTTCTAGTGGTTTGCGTGGTTGTAAAGTAAATATTCCTACAGAATGATAGACAAAAAGCAAAGGCGGAAAAATAAATGTGTTTGAATTATTTTGAATAGGGAATCTTTGTTCCTTACACGTGGGCCAATTTTGCTATATATTTGGTACCAGAAAACATTTTATGGCAAAGAGGAATATGCTTCTGTAGTGGGATAGCTATTGTGGTGAAGTTGTTTTTTGGTGCCTTGTTTCGTCCCTTCTTTTTAGTCTTTTTTTGTTGTTGATTGTTTTGGTATACAATGTTGTACTCCTTAGAAGAGTATCCCAAGAATTACGGGCAGTTCACTCAAATGTGTGTAGATCATTTTTTGACGTGGCAAATAGGACTGTGGGAAGAGAGGCGGCGGTCAGCTCCGGTGAAGTTTGTTCGTGGGTACGAGGAGCAGAGGGAAAAAATATCAAAGCTAAGGTGTCTGAACAGAAGGGTTAGCAGAGGTAAGAGAATCTGCAGAATTTGTAGGACAAAAAATTTGGAGTGTTTTATAAAAAATGAAAGGAGATATGGGTAGCCAGTATCGAACTCCCTTTACGCGCCAGAGGTCAAGGACACCAGCGGTCAGTGAATATAAGCGGAGTTACCATGGTCGTGCACCTTTTAAGGTGGCGTATGTTCGTCGATGGTACATTTAGAATATTCCCCATTATATTAAGAAGATTACGAGGGGAGTAAGGAAGTTACAGCTATACGATAAACAATTAAGGAACATTAAATTTGTTAATAAAAGTGTGGCGAGATTGGTTAATGGTATTAAGTTAGGTAATAAGAGATGTGACCGTCAATCAGACAAGATTGTGGTTAAGGGTATAAAATTAATTGGGAATGTTCAATTGGGACAAGATGCTAAAGACGAAGCTGTGGTCCACCACATATTGTTTTTCATCATAAGTTATAATAGTCCGTCAGATTCCGTCCCCACACCTGACAAGATATTTATTGGAGTTGGCGAGGGTAATCCTGAGACCTAGATTGTTGATCCTGACCAGTCTGACCGGTTTTGGATGCCAAAGAAAATGAGATTCAAACTAGTTGACGGCAAGGACAAAGAGTACGATCGTCACAGGATAGAAGTTGTGGACCGGTTCTTCCCAGTTGATGTTTGGACGGACTACAAAGATACGCTGTTGGGAAATGTTGGAAGTATTCAAAAGGGTGTCATATATTTAGTGGCTGCTACTGTTAGTGGAAAAGAATGCACAATTACTTTAAGGAGTCAAATGTATTTTAAAACTATTTAGAATTGTAATTTTATGTATTTTTATTTGTAATGTTCAGGTTAATGGAGGTGCACGATATAAATACTAGTGTTGTTGAAGGTGTTTCAGCAAGTGATTTCAGTTGTATTGAACTTTCTTTGCCTAATTTATTTTCTCAGTTGAGGTTGAGATACAAACAAAAGAGTATTAAGCTTGATAAAATATTGATAAAATATTCCCCCCTTTGCGCACCCAATGCCAGCGGGTTGGTCAGAGTAAATGTCTATGATCGGAGGTTAGATCGTAATGATAGTCTGCAGGCGTGGTTTCTTTTCCCTGTGGATTGTCAATGCGAATTAGTCTATTATGGGAATGGTTATTATTCAATTAACGACAAACAAGTGCCATGGATGGTGAAGTATCGACTTGAAAATTCAAATATTAAAAGGAGGATTACGTATTGTAAAATGAAGGGGTATCTGAAGTATTCTACGAGTGACATGCCAGAAGATTCGCAAATGAGGGCCCCTTCTATATGTTCAAATTATAATTATTTTCTAACTGGAAATATGCTTTGTTTATGAAATGATATTGTTTATTAAATGAATGATTGTCCTATTTTATGAACTGTATTTGTGGCATCCATAGCATCTATTACTACTACTGTTACTGTTACTGTTACTGCTACTGTTATAGATATCTCTGTCAGTTCCAACTCTTGGAACTACTATTTATTGTGTTGATGGCCATCAAATGAATGTTTGGTCTTTAAGATCTACTGTATTGTTCTACTATTAGATGTACCACGTATGAATGCTATGATTTTCGAATGACAGATATGTTATGAGAGATTCTGATTGAGCAAATGATCTACTGATGAAATTGACTATTTCAATTACTGTAAGGACATCATTCATAACCCCTTTACACAGTTGTTATTTACTGGGCTCTAACTCATTGTTTTATATTTATATGTAGGTGATCAAGTGCAATAGCAGACTTAGTGGGGTCAACCTAAACTCTGCTTTGTCAAGCCAACTTCTATGCCTCACTTTGAGGTTCCCATTGAGACAATCTTCAAGGCTTCATAGGTGGTTTAGAGTTCACCTTTTTGTTTTGGACGTTACTGAGACTAGTTTTGGTTGTTATCATATCTGAAGTTAAGACTGGTTTTGTTACTGGGATTTAATCCCCAATTATGTTGTGTTTTTGTCCATAAGCTTGATGCTTGGACTGATGTATATATACATAGATGAAAGTTGTTTTGTCTTCACATCTCATTAGACGTTATACTTTATTATTTACAGGCTTTCGCCAGCCCCTATTATTGGATTGCTGATAAGCAGGCCTTTGGTAATCTTGAATTATTGGCCGGTCAAGATGTTAAACCTATAGGGGCGGGTTTGGGTCGTGACAAGAACTCAAGAGAAAAGGAAAGGAAAATCAAAGAGAGCTAGAAATCAAGCCTAGAAATCCAAAGAAAATCACAATAAGGTAAAGAATCTAACCCTCTAGCATAGTATATGATCAAAATACAACTAAAAATTCAATTAGGATAAATTTTGAAAGGATTAAATAGAAGAAAAAATAAAAAAAAAAAGATTGGAAGGTAGGAAAGGGTTTGGTAAATGGAGGTGAAGCATATGTTTTGAGTTGTTTTTATTATAGATTTGGAATATAGGAGTATTAAGTCATGAATTTCCAGCAATTCTTCACACCTAGGAACCCTTGAATCTTGCTTTGAAAAATTAAAGAGGATGAGGTGACAAAAAGTTAGGAAAAGATATGACTTCATGATCAAAACTTATCTTTTGATTGTTTTCATCTCAAAATCATTCATATAAATGAGTTTTTTTTCATTTCGCATGATAATTACATGTTTAGGGACCTTGCATATCATGTTTGGGAGCTGAAAGTGCAGGAAAATCAAGTAGAACCACACGAGAATTGTCTAGAACAGAGCAGGTTTGCGAGCTGCAATTCTGCTCTACAGACCACTGCTCAAGCAATAGAATGACCGCTCGAGCGGACTGAGCCAACTTTCAGTACTTCATTCTACAGACCTGAACTTCCGGGATCCTCATTTTTTTGCTCAAGCCACCCTATAAACGCTCGAGCGAACTGTATCTATATAAGCTCACCGCTCGAGCACTGGAGTGATCGATCGAGCAGTTCGTCCAATCCAGCCCAATTTTGAAAGGCACTCATATGCTCGTGTTTTCTTCCCTTCTTTTTTCTAAGCCCTTGTATGCATATTTTATGGTTAATTAAAGACTAAATATAATTAGAAATCAATTGAAGTCACGCTTAGTTAGAAAACAAAAACTAAGAAAAGATGGTTAGCTGTTTTGATTATATTTTATCAATGTGTGCATTTGAATTATGTAGGTTAAATCCATAAGGAAGCTAAGTCAAGCACGAGCCATTTGGGAGCAATACTATTGTAATGTTATGTTTAAACTGTTTTAGAAAGCTTAGTACTATACAATGAATTATGAATTCTTTTTGCACTTGAATGAATAAATTTCCTCTATTTTGCATAAAGTTATCAATGGCATCCTTAGATTAGTCCTAAGTCATGGGGAACGACAACATGGTCCATGACCTATTTGAGATCTCTTAGCCACCTGAGGATGTGGCGTTGTTTAACTGGTACCTGGGCCGGTTATTCTATTAAGTAGTTCTAATGGATGTACCATTTATTACGCTTATTTATGAAATGTATAAATATTGTGAATTGGAATTTCATTATGAGTTTGGAATTCATTCATTGTGCTTGGCTCATTCTTTATATATATATATGTGATCAAGATGAGGAGCACCAGTAGTAAGTGTGGACTGGTATGGAGTTTTCTTTGTTCATCTTTTCTTCTTTTGTTACCTTTTATACATTGGGGATAAGTTTTGAGAGATGAGTTGTATGTATAAGCAAGTTCTGCACTTATGGATGTTATATTACATTTCTCGTTTGTATATGTAAATGATGTACATTATACAGGATATGGTTAATAAAGTTGTGTGTTTCTCATGGAACTTATGCACTGCTCTATGGACTTAAAAAGTAATTAATGAATTCTGTTGTATAGCCATATATATTAGTTTACATAGTTTTGTTAAGGTTGGCCTTTGGTAATCCCAGGGATCACTGGCTGATCACAGCTCCAGCTGATAGGGGCCGGGTTAGGATCGTGACAGGGTGGTATTAGAGCATAAGTCATACCTATACCCATCCATACGAGCAATAGGATTCCTTAGAATGAATTCTAGGAATTGCATTCATTTGTGAATGTGTATGACAACGTGTGCATTCATGAAGCATACATTGAACATAGCATATAGGTATATATTTGTGTAATTATGTGATAAATGCTCAGGATTCATGTTCATATACATAGAATAATGGTGAGAACAAGGTCAGATGAAGAAACAGAGTCTTCCACAGCCCGTATTGATCGATTAGAGAGGATGTTTAAGGGATTAGTGAAAACTTTAAGGCAACAACAACAGCAACAACAATAGCAACAGCAACAGCAACCCCATCGCCACCACCATAACCAGAGCCACTAATACCACTGAGGCGAGAACCTGAGCAGTTACCAGCTCAAGATAACCAGGCAAACGATCGAACCATAACTCTTACAAAGGAGTTCAAAAAGATGAAACCTCTGACATTCAAAGGTGGACTTAATCCATTAAAGGCCGAAGCTTGAGTATTGGGAATAGAAAATTTATTCGAGATTTTTTCATGTACTGTGGCGCAGAAAATTCTACTTGCCACCTTCATGCTAGAAAAGGATGCCCGGAGATGGTGGATGCTTGTTAGGGACGAAAATGAAGGTGTTGGTTGGACCCAATTTCTAGAGATCTTCTATGAAAAATATTTTCCGCAATGTGTATGAAACTAGAAGGTATTGAAGTTCGAGGGGTTAAAGCAAGGTAGTAAAACAGTGGCCGAGTATGAAGCTTAGTTCACGGAGTTAGTAAGGAAGTTTGAAGGGGGGCTTCAGGGAGACATCCTTGAGAGGGTGAATGTATTGAAGTTGCCCAAATACTTTGATGTCCTTGATCGGCGAGGCCAATATTGCAGCACAAAATAGATTCATAAGGTGGAAAGGGAAAAGACCAAGATTTGAAGTAAATAAAGGATTGGTGCCTACAATTAACAAAAAGCCAAATATGGGAGCACTTAGCAATTCCAATCAAGAAGGAAACGTGATAACAATTTGTCCAGAATGCAGGAAGCGTTATTGAGGAGTGTGTCACAAACTTTCTGGGGATTGCTTTAAGTGTGGGAAAGTAGGCCATTTAGCAAGAAATTTTCCCCAAAATTACCAAGGCAACAATAAACCTACTGCCAGTTTATCTGGTTTAGCCTCAACGTCGGTTCCAGCACCAAAGACAAGTGTAAAGCCTACAACGGGATGGGAGAATATCCAGCAAGGAAGAGTATTTTTTTTTTAGTGTCAAAAGACACCTAGAATACTTAATCGGTTGTCTAAGGTATCCTCTCTATTTGTGCTTAGAGTGCGTATGTATTGATTGATTCAGGATCTACATATTCTTTTGTTTTAACATTGTTTTCTAGTAAATTGAATCTACCATTGGAACTATTAGAATATCTATTGTCTGTTTCGTCACCAACTAGAGGGTCCATGTTTATCTATTCCACATGTGAGATTTTAATTGGAAATGTTAGTTTATTCATTGATTTACTACCTTCAGATATGGATCATTTTGATGTCATACTGGAAATAGATTGGCTGTCCAAATACCATGCTACAATCGATTGTGTGTCCAAGAAAGTTTTATTTCAACCTCCAGAAGAAAGGAAGTTTTCTTTTAAGAGTAATGAAGTTGTTTAACCACCTTATCTTATTTCTTCTATGAGAGCTTGTAAGTTACTCAAAAGAGGATGTAGAGGTTACTTGTGTAGTGTTTTGGATACACAGACAGTGGATGTTAGTCTTGACAACATTTCAGTGGTTCAGGATTTTTTGGATGTATTTCCAGACGATTTACTAGGGGGTGTTATTGATAGGAAAATTGAGTTTACTGTTAATGTAGTACCGGGTACATAACCAATTTCAAAGGCTTCATACAAAATGTCACCTGCAGAGTTAAAAAAGCTCAAAGTGTAGTTACAAGAATTATTAGACAAGCACTTCATTTGACCTAGTACATCACCTTGGGGTGCACCAGTCCTATTTGTTAAGAAAAAAGATGGAACAACTTGGTTATGTATTGATTATCGGGAGTTGAATAAAGTTACAATAAAAAATAAGTACCATTTATCCTAGATTGATGACCTATTTGACTAACTATAGGGGGCACGAATATTTTTGAAGATTGATCTTAGATCCGGGGTATCACCAACTAAAGGTCAAAGTTGAAAACGTAGAGAAGACAGCTTTTCAGATGAGGTATGGCCATTATAAATTTTTTGGTTATGCCTTGTGGAGTTACTAATGCACCTGCCACTTTTATGAATATGATGAATCGGGTATTCAAACCCTATTTGGATGTATTTGTCGTTGTCTTCGTAGATGATGTTTGGATTTACTCCAAGACTAAGGATGAGCATGAGCAACACTTAAGGATTATTCTTCAAACTCTTAGGGAAAAGAAATTATATGCTAAACTAAAAAAGTGAGTTTTGGTAAGATAGGGTCATGTCTTTGGGTCATATCATTAACCAAGACAGTATTTCAGTCGATCCACAGAAAATAGAAGTCATTATCAATTGACCTAGGCCAATTACTGTTACCGGGGTTTGGAGCTTCATGGGTTTGTCAGGTTATTAACGAAGGTTTGTTAAGGATTTTTCAAAAATTGCAATACCGCTCACTAAGTTAACTCAGAAAGTGGTACCATTTGAGTAGACTTATCAAAGGGAATCCATTTTTGAAGAAATCAAGACGAGACTAGTCATGGCATCAATTCTAAAGTTCTTAATTTTGGATATTTAGAATATAGCTTAGTTGCATCAAGCCCTTTTCTCTTTGTCAAACCTTCAAAAAAAAAAAAAAAAGAAATTGAAAAACCTCTTTGGATTTTTAATATATTTTGATCCACATAATCTGATTTGCTTTTGGAATTGAATCAACTGCATTATTGGTAACCACTGGAAATAAGAACCTCAAAATGAAATTGGTGGGTATTGAATTAACTCACAATTAAATATGATCACAATTGCCATAATAGTTAAAGTAGAGACTTTGGGCAAGTTATAACCTCTTTTCTTGTATACTCTTTTGTTATGAACCTACTCTTTTGTGAGATATAGACTGCTCTCTAACCAGTTCAAAGAGGATCAAGCTAATGATGGCAGCTACCACTATCTGTATTAAAGTCTCATGCCTTTGTATAACCTGTGCATACTTTTAGTAATGTTCTACAGTCCTGTTTTTACTTAGCTGTTAATGTGGTTGGCATACCTAGTCTCCATTGCAGGTCTTCTTGGATGTAAAGCCCTTTGTATGAAGCTGTGCCCATCATTTCCCCTAATCGTTTCTTATAGGTGTTGCTAGTATATGTTTAGGGATGTTGTGGGTTGAGTGACTGTGAGATCTATATGCTAGGCTCCTGATATATGATTGTTTGTGAGGCTGTTTATACTAACTTTTTTTTTTTTTGGTAGGCTATACAACTGGTCTTTCTTTAAGGAATGTGTGTTAAGTGATGTAAGCCAGATATTGCTAGGTAGTCATACTTGTGTAGAGCTGGTGAGACTTGTGGGTTAAGTGATGTTGAGTACATAAATATTTTCTCTAATGATTGTTGTGCAGATTGGCAAGCTGGTACATATTGTGACGGAATTTTTTGCTTGGTGGGTTGAGATGAATGTGAGCATATATTTTGTTGAGTGCTTTATGTGTGAGTTGAGAGTGTGGGTTGAGTGGCTAAGGACTATGCTGTGTGTTTGTTCTCAACCTGATTTGCTTTTTTCCTTTTGGACCTAATTGGTGGCTGTTATTCTATTCTAAGTGGGTCGTTCATGTGTTCAACCGCCCATAACCCCCGCTATGTGGTAGTTGAATAGATGTAATCCTATGTTTGAGCTAGTGCATTTGTTGCTTGGGTTTGCTGAAGCTGGGTAGTGGTTAGTTCTAGTCTACCTGCTGCTGGTATTGTTTTATCGGGGTTTTATGCTCCTTAAGCTGAGCTACACTGCAGGCCATGATGTAGCTGTGTTATAGCCTGAAATCTGGGACTATTGTTGGGAGCTATTTGTTACTGTTGCATCTGATGCAGCCATCTGCATTGCTGGAACTGTAAATCCTGCTGGAGTTATGCAATTGGCTACTGCTACTATAGCTAGTGCAGCTGGTTGCTGTTGGTTGCTGCTGGCAATTGAATGGTGTTACTGGTGTTGCTGGTGTAGACACCCCATTTTTGACCAACCTCAAGACTTAGACGTCATCGTTTGTTCGCTCGATGATTGTGCTTGTTTGTGCTCATTTTGAGTGCCCGAAGTACTCGGCTGAACGCCTTGTCTTTGAGCTTCTAAACCCTCTTTGTTTTGTGCTTATTTTTGGACCAAACCTTGGTGCCTCTTGCCTAGAGGAGGGAAAGGGCCTTGTCGGCCACTTGAAGTGGTCGGTCGGCTAGGTGAGGTGGCTGGCCGGCCACCTAAAGTGGCCGACGGCCATTTTTCTCTTTTTTCAGATATTTTCTTTGCCAGCTGTGCCAGTTGTTGATCACTGAATGCCATCTCCATACACGTGTATGGAGTGATGAATGCAAGCTTTTGGCTTGGATTTCTATATAATGGGGGGTCTCTCCCCCATTTGAGGAGGTTGGATATTTTGTGAGCAAATTTCCTCTCTCTCTTTAGAATTCTCTTTCTCTCTCCCTATTTTGTGCTTAAAAGTGGGAATTCTCTACACTTTTGCAAAGAGACCCTTAACCAAGCATCCTCATCTTGGAGTTGAGGTTCTTTGAGGCCTAGTTTGAGCTCTTAAGGTTGGTTTGAGCTGGAATTTGGACCTGTTTAGTGCTGTGCTTCAAGAGGTATAAGAGTTACCTTGTAAGCTTTGTTTTAGTTGCTTGAATTGCCATCTTTTTACACTATTTTTGGCCTAGTTTTCAACTACAAAAAACTCTGATTTTTTTGTCTTAACATGTTGGTTTGAGATCATTTTGTGCAAAGGGGTTGTCTACCCTTCTTGTTGCTTAATTGTGAAGCTTCTTGCATCATCTTTTAGCATATTCAAACCAAACCTTTTGGCCCTTTAAACCACTGAAATTCAGAGTTATTTCAGTGATAAAACGTATGTTTTGAAGTCCAAAAATGGAGGAGGTAGCCTCCCCTCCTTGTGTCTCACTTCCATGTCTAGTTAGCATCCTATGGTAGCATGTTTTTATGGCTTAACCTAGCTTAATTCAGGCATGTTTTAGGCTCTGATTTGGCATGATTTAGCACTGTTTTGGGTTGCTTTGATGATATGAACCATGTTTTGTATAGTTATAGTGCAAATGCCTTCACTAGTTTAGTGTTTTAGGCCTCTAAACATGTTTTGCTTGAGATGATTGCATGTTGTAGTGTCATTTAACATGTGGTTTCAGTGTATATAGCTCTGTCACACTCTCACTTATTTTACTCTTTCATTGCTTTTGAGAGTTGTGCTTTGAGTCTTGTTTGCAGGCTAACATGTGAGCATGTTTTTCTAGTCTTTTATGCTTCAATCTCAGCATGTTTTAGCCACTGTTTTGGCATGTTTTTGCTCTGTTTTGAGCTGGTTGGGTCAGTGGAGCTTGGTATTGCATGCCTCTAGTGTAATGCTCTTCACTAGTTTAGTGTTTTTGGCTTTTGAACATGTTGTGCATGAGTTGCTTGCATGTTGTAGTATCATTTTTCATGCCATTTTAGCACTGAAATATCTGCAACCTCCCTCATTTCTTCACTTTTTCCATTTGTTTTGAGGGTTGGTTAACCTTAAGGTTGTGTTTAAGCTTGAGATAGAGCTTGTGCTCAATGGTTTTAATCCTCTTTTGAGGGTTTCTACTAACCAACGACATGATCTCTCTCATGTCTTAAGTCATCCTTTGGTTGACTCCTCTCTCATTAGAGGACACACACCTTGGACTTAATCAGTTAAAGGACTAATCGGTAATGTAAAATGTGTAAATAAAATGAACCAAGTAAAACTTGAGCAAGTTAAGCATGTTGTGTTGCATTGCATGTGTTTGGATCGGACGTTAATCCAAACACAAGAAATGTGGGACGTTTCATACTCAAAGTGATGAAACGTGTCACGTTTCTTCGTTGCCGTCGCCCTTAATCTTGCATGATAGGGTGGTGGTTCTTTGAGTCTTATTTGTGAATTCATTAAGCTTGTACACGTTTGACTCTTTGGCCATCATGCATTTAAAATGCTTGGTTGATGGCTTGAGAGCCAAGTACTACACTTCATTAAGCTTGAGAAATGATAAGGAGGGTGGCAGTATATACATCCCTTGAAAAATGTATTGCTTTGCCTCTATTGCTCTCTGTTGCAGCAAAAACAGAAGTCTGGAAAAAGGGGTGGCCGATCGGCCACCTGAAGTAGCCGACTGGCCACTTAAACTAGCCGACCGGCCAGTTAAGGTGGCCGACAGCCACTTTTTGTGGCTGACCGGCCACCAGTCAATTTTTGTGCAAATGTGTTCCTGTGTTGGAGCAAAGGCATTCTGGAAGTTGGTACGATGTTCAGAGATCACAACAAGTGCAAACAGAGGCAACCGATGGCAAGGCGATGGATTTTTGGGGAGAAGCCAACCGAGCATGCATGTCTCCCTCGCCTCCGAGGCCATTGACTTGCTTTATTTAAATTTCTCTAGTTAGTTAGCGTAGCTAATTGTTCAATTCAAGTGTTGTAATTAATAAGTTTAATTTGGTTTGTAATATTTTAGCTAGCTTAGAATAGTTAGTTAATTTATTTCAATTGTGTTGTTGTAATTAATTAGCTAGAATAGTTAATTAGTTCGTTTTGTAATAATTAGCTTAGCTTAGTGTAGCTTAGCTTATTCATTCGAACCCTCCTTCAAAAAGGCACAATGTTATAATAAGTGTGCGTGCTTGTGTGCATGTCTTCTAACCCCACGTCTTTCTCCGTTTTATTTAACCGCTTTCGATGGTTAGTTTAGGGACATTTTCAATTAGCTTACCTTATGCTTGCATGATTGCATCATTCATTTGTCTTGCATGCACCGAGGCTCGGCGCATCATTCAAACTGCATTGGTAATTCAATATTTCTTTGAATGCATGTTTCAAAGCATGCTATCAAAGTGTTGCAAATGCCATCTTAGTAGCCGAGCCTATTAAATTGCATATTGCATGTGTTGTATTAGGCATCTTGACATAGTTAGGATCATGCATTGTTTCTAACTAGTTTTTGTTTTGGATTGGAGTACACTGTAAGTTTTATGCTTTAGCATGCTTGCATGAGTGTGAGTGTTGCCATGATAGCATGCTTGCCATGAGGCTATTTGCTTAAGTGATTAACTGCATAAATGCATGTGGATGAAGGCTTTGTTGCTTGAATTCAAACAATTCGATGATTGTGAGTTTTAAGCCCACTTTGCAAAGTGACAAATCATGTTTTAAGCCCACTTGAGGTGGCAAATCCGCGTTTTAGCCCACTTGAGGGTAGCAATTTCAAATCATTTTTGAAAACAAACTTGTTCCAAGACTTGCGACTTAGTCTAGATTTGATTGTATGTGCGTCACATAGTAAAGTTAGCTAATAACTAGAATAAGAACACATGAGATTTATAAAACAATATATCATGATTAGTAGAGGCCGATCTTTTGATCGGGTGAGCGGGGGTGCTCATTTCAGGACCTTTCCCTCTCGTACCCAAGTTCCCGAGCCGAGGCAACTTTGGTGATGACAGACACGTGGCTTTTGGCACGAGTCAGGGTTTCCTAAATTTCCCAAAAATAAAATATTTAGGTGGCGACTTTGTATTCTGGCAAAACAACCCAGTTTTGACATTATTTGATTTAAAATCTGATTTTCCAAAATGATTTGCCGGATTGGACTCTTTGCTGTTTATTAGTTTCACATTGCACTTTGTGAAATTAGATTCAGAACCGTGACAAGAGTTCGAACTGTAGGACCAATTCGAGCTCTCCAAAAGGGGCGCGAAGAAAGTCGAGCTACAGTCTCTTTAACAAAACTTGGAAGTCATGAAATGATGGGAATGAATGTCAAAGCCCAGAGACAACCCATTTTTGACAAGGCCGAAGACTCAGACAAACAAGCAATCAAAACAAAGAACGGTTGCGCCCGCAGGCTGCCTACGTATCCCTTTGCAAGGAATCAAACCAGCGTAGTTTTGGGGCAAAATGCAAATGATATGCACGATGCAGAACATAACTTATGATCATGCAATGAGGGCTGTAATGAAACATCTAGATGCAAATGTTATGCAAAGAAATGCTACAGCAAACTCGTACATAAGCAAGTAAACATGAACCAAACCACATTTCACGCAGAAAGGATGAAAGAAAATTATGCAAGCTTAACTGCGCATCACGCAGGAAAGGTAAAGAACCACAACTGTCGGGCGCACCCAAGGCGGCAAACAAGATCCCAACGCATGGCACACGCGAGGAGAGAAGATGGTGCGAACCTAGGGACACATCCTAAGGTTCCAAGCCATAGAGAACTGTGATAACAAGTGAAACACATTCAACCATTATGCAACCAAAACAAATAGCGGCATAAGCATTGGAATTCGTCCAGATGCATTTAACCAAAGCATCCTAATGTGCCGCGCACGAGAGGGAAGAAAGAGCGGTGGAAACACCGGAGGGTGGTATAAACATCAGAGCACGTTCTAATGTTTCTAACCAAAACAGAGTGGTATAAGCTTCGAAATACGTTCCAAACACTTTTAACCAAGGAAGTGGTATAAACATCGATCACGTGTCCAAATGTTTCTAACCAAAGAGGCGGTATAAGTGTCGGAATACGTTCCAAACGCTTTTAACCAAGGAAGTGGTATAAACATCAGGCACACGTCCCAATGTTTCTAACCAAAAAGGCGGTATAAGCGTCGGACACACGTCCCAAACGCTTTCTAACTGGGAAGTGGTATAAACATCGGGCACATGTCCCAATGTTTCTAACCAAATAGGCGGTATAAGCGTTGGACACACGTCCCAAACGCTTTTAACCAAGGAGTGGTATAAACATCGAGCGCACGTCCCAATGTTTCTAACCAAAGTAAGGTGGTATAAGCGTCAGACACACGTCCCAAACGCTTTTAACCAAAGGAAGTGGTATAAACATTGGGCACACGTCCCAATGTTTCTAACCAAAGCAAGGAGTGGTATAAGCACTGGGCGTACCCGAGTATTTCTAACCAAAAGGGGGTCCCAAGGACAGGAATGATCTTACCTGGAATTCCTCTAAACGAACCGTACATACAATATCGTCTGGTTGCACCAACTTTGAATGAACCGTACATATAATATCGTGCATGCACAAGAAAGAAACTTAACAGATACAACGAGATAGGAATGCATGTTCTATGTGTAGACACCTCATTTTTTACTGACCTCAAGACTTTGATGTCATCGTTTGTGCACTCGGTGATTACGCATGTTTGTGCTCGTTTTGAGTTTCCGGAGCTTTTGAATGAGTGCCTTGTCTCGGGACCTCTTAACTCTCTTCTTTCTTGGTTTGTTTTTGGCCCATGCCTTGGTGCCTTTGCTTGTAGGGAGAGAGAGGCCTGTAAGCCACTTTTTGTAGCTGTAGGCTACTTTTCTCTCTTGTAGGCCACTTGCAGTGGCCAGTAGGCCAGTTTTCGGAGCTTTCGGCTAAGTACCTGTCTTGGGGCCTCTTAGCTCTCTTCTTTTTGGTTGGTTTTTGGACCATACCTTGTTACCCCTTGCCTAGAGGGAGGGGAGGGCCTGTCGGCCACTTTTTGCAGTTGTAGGCCACTTTTTCCTCTTGTAGACCACTTGAAGTGGCCGGTAGGCTAGTGGAAGTGGCCGGTCGGCCACTTGAAGTGGCCTATGGCCATTTTTCTATTTTTTTAGATATTTTTGGTGCCAGCTGTGCCAGTTGTTGGGCACAGAAGGCATCCTCCATACACGTGTATGAAGGGATTGTAACAAGCTTCTAGCTTGTCAAACAAGCTTGAGGCTTGTAATTCTATATAAGGGGAGGTGCCTCCCCCTTCTAAGGGGTCAGAATTTTTGAAGAGCTAAAAATATCCCTCTCTCACTAGAATTCTCCCTCTCTCTCTATATTTGTGCTTAGAAGTGTTATTTCTTCATACTTTTGCAGACAAACACCTAGTCAAACACCTTCACCTTCTTGTTGAGGTACTTGGAAGCCTTATTTGAGTTTTAAAAGCTGGTTTTGGCTCAAAAGTGGTGTTGTTATTGTTGTGCTTTAAGGGTGAGTCCCATAGCCTCTTCAAAGCTTTATTTTCATTGCTTATTTGGCCCTCTTCGCATGCTATTTTAGGCCTAACTTGCAACTACAAAAACCTTTGTTTTAAAGTGTTGAAAATGGTTGTCTAAGGCCTTGTTTGAGTTAGGGGTGGTCTACCCCCTTTTGTGGCTTATTTTGCTTTGCTTTATGCTATCCTTTAAGGCCTTTGAGATCACCTTTGTTTGGCCTTTTTACCACTGAATTCTAGAGGAATTTCAGTGGTGGAAAGTGGGTTTTAAGACCCAAAATGGATGGGGGTGGTCCCCCCCTTTTGAGCTTTGTTTGCATGTGTTGTTGGCTTTACACTTTGGCATGTTTTTCTACCTTCTTGAGGCTCTATCTTAGCATGTTTTATGCCTTATTTTAACATGATATAACTCTGTTTTGGGTTGATTTGGCCTCTTGTTGTTTGCTCTTTACACTTGTAGTGTAATCTTGTTCACTAGCCTAACATGCTTCATGAGTTAGCTTGTTATTCTAGTATGTATTGGCTTCACTCCAGCATGTTTTTGGTGTTATTTTGACATGCTTTAACTCTGATTTTAGTTGGTGGGGTCACCTCTTGCTTGGTTTTTGTACTTGTAGTGCAATCCTCCTTGTAAGCTTAACGTGCATCATGCTTTATGCCTCTAATACTAGCTTGTTTTAGCTCTATTTTAGCATGCTTTTGGCCTTGATTTAGCATGCTTAAACTCTATTTCAAGTGGTCTTGGTCATGTATGGCTTGCCTTGTAGGGCTATAGTGTTAATGGCCTTTGCTAGTCTTGTGTCTTGAGACCCTTAGCATGCCTTATTTGTGACATTTGTGTGATATAGCATCATTTGGCATGTGAATTCAGAGTATAAACTTCAGTCATACTCTCATGTTTATCACTCTTTCATTGTGTTTAAGAGTTGTGCCTTTATGACTTGTGTTGGTGGCCTAATACATGAGCATGTATTTCTCTCATTTGCTAGCTTAGTCCAAGCATGTTTTCGTGACTTTTTGGACCTACTGTAACTCTGTTTTGGATTGGTTTGATCATTGGTTTCTTGCATCTTACACTTGTAGTGCAATCCTACTTGTTGGCCTAATATGCATCATGCTTTATGCCTCTCATTCTGGCTTATGTTAGCTCTATCTCAGCATGTTTTTGCCAGTATTTTAGCATGCCTCAGCTCTGTTTTGAATGGTTTCGGCCATGTGAGACTTGCCTTGTATGGTTGTAGTGTAAAGGGCCTTGACTAGTTTCGAGTTTCAAAGTCCCTAGCATGCTTTGCTTGGGTTGTTTGCATGCCTTGACTTCATTTCTCACATGATTTCAGTGCATGTAGCATGGTCACACTCTCATATATTCCACTCTTTCAATGCTTTTAAGAGTTGCGCCTTATGCCTCGTTTATGAGCCAATGCATGAACATCATTTTCTTGCCTTTCACGCTATCTTCTCGGTTCATTTTAGCCACTGATTTGGCCTGTTATAGCTCTGTTTTGGGCTGTTTTGGTTGTTTGTGCATAGTAGTGCATGCCTCATGTGTAATGTTCTTCACTTGATTTAGTACTCATGGTCCCTTAACATTGTCTTGCATGCATTGATTACATGATAGAGCCTTGTGCATACCTCTCTAGCATTGATGGACAAGCATGTTGTTTGCATGTATGTTGCATTGCATGTGTTTAGATCAGACATTAATCCAAACACGAGAAACGAGGGGCGTTTCATACTCGAAGTGATGAAACGTGCCTCATTTCTTGGTCGATGTCCCCCTTGATTGTGCATGATAGGGTGGAGGCCTCTTGAGTCTTGTGTGTTATTTGTGCATTCATTGACTTGTATAAATTTGGCTTATCGGCCATCGTGCATTGCAATGCTCAGTTGGTGGCCCGAGAGCTAAGTACCACACTCCTTTGAGCTTGAGAAATAATAAGAAGGGTGGTTGTACACACATACCCTGCAAATGCCTTGCTTTGCCCCTTTTGTACTCTGTTTGCAGCAAAATTGGAGTGTGCAGGAGCAAGTGGCCGACCGACCAGGGCAAGTGGCCTACAGTCCATTTGGGTGGCCTACAACTCTCAGGCTTAGATGTGGTCAAGAGTTGTTCTGGTTCTAGAGCAGAAACAACCTGGAGATTGGTTCGGTGTTCAAGAATCAAGGCAAATGCGAACAGAGGCAACCGGTGGCAGGGCGACGGATTTTCGGGAGGATGCCGATCAAGCATGCATGCATCCCTCGTCCCGAGGCCTTTTTTTAACTGTTTTGCTTAGTTGGTTAATTCGTTGGTTCTGTAATTAATTAGTTAAGTGTTTAATTAATTAATTTGGTTTGTAACTAATTAGCTTAGATTAGCTAGTTATTCAATTGTGTTCTAATTAATTAGCTATAGTTAGTTAATTAGTTGGTTTGTAATAGTTAGCTTAATTAGCGTAGCTAGTTAGCTTAGCTTATTATTCGAACCCTTTGTCGAGAGGGCAAATGTTGTAATAAGTGTGCGTGTGTGTGTGAATGTCTTCCAACCCCACATCTTTCTCCCTTTTATTTATCCGCTTACAATGGTTAGATTAGGGCATATTTCAATTAGCATATCTTATGCTTTGCATGCGTGCATTATTCATTTTTATTGCATGCACCGGGCTTGGCACATCATCCAAATTGCATTGTATTTCAATACACTTACTTGAATATGTGTTTCAAAGCATGTTATCGAGTGTTGCAATCATATGCCATCTTAGATAGCCGAGCCTATTTAGTTGCATTTTTGCATGTGTTGCATTAGGCATCTTAACATAGCTAGGATCATGCATTGATTTCTAACTAGTTTTTCTGTTTTGGCTCGGAGTACACTGTAAGTGTTTACGCTTTAGCATACTTACATTAGTGTGAGTGTTGCCATGACAGCATGCTTGCCATGAGGCTATTTGCTTAATTGCTTTAACTGTATGAATGCTTGTGGATGAAGGCTTTATTGCTTGAATTGGGACAATTCATTGATTGTGAGTTTTAAGCCCACTTTGAGGAGTGGCACATCATGTTTTAAAGCCCACTTGAGAGTGTCAAATCCACGCTTTAGCCCACCGTGATGGTGGCGCTTTCAAACTATTTTCGAAAAACAAACATGAATTGTTTTGTTCCAATTCTTGTGATTGAGTCTATACTCGTGTGTTGTGCGCATCACATAGTAAGTTGGCTAATAATCAGAATAAGAACACATGTGTTTATAAAAACAACATATCATGTTAGTAGAGGCCAATCCTTTGATCGGGCGAGCGGGGGTGTTCATTTCAGGACCTTCCCCTTTCGTACCCAAGTTCCCGAGCCGAGGCAACTTTGGTGATGACGGACACGTGACCTTTGGCACGAGTCAGGGTTTCCTAAATTTCCCAAAACAAAATATTTAGGTGGCTGCTCTGTAATCTGGCAAAGCAGTCCATGTTTGGCGCTTTTTCATTCAAAATTGATTTTTTAAAACCAATTGCCGGATTTGGACTCTTTGGTGATTTATCAGTCTCACATTGCACTTTGTGAGATTAGATTCAGAACCGTGATAGGAGTCCGAACTGTAGTAGCTAGAACCCAATTCGTGCCCTCTCTCAAAGGGGGGCGTGCAGAGCGAGTTCGGGCGGTCTACACTATGCAAGATGAATAACCATAACACAACGCTTAGAGGGGCATGCTTCATGCACATCATGCAAGGAACAAAACAGAAGCATATTCTATGCAACAAGAAATGGAGCATGTTCTATGCAACACCGAATGCATGTTCAATGCAACAGGTACGGACGGTTTCTATGCGAATGTGAGGGCATGCACAATGCAATACAACACAATATGCATATTCTATGCAAACATAAGAACATGTGTAGTGCAATGCAATGCACTATACACATTCTATGCACAATAATCAATGCATATTCAATGCAACGTCAATAGCATATTCGATGCAAAACACTGAATAAAGAAATGCGCATCTTAACAAGACTAATTTAGTTATAACCTCTGATTTACCTCTCGGAGGAGTTACAATGTATTTCAAAAGGATACATCTCGTTCGTGCCGGCTGACGATGAGTCATGCATCGAAGACATAAGTTGAAACTTCCCTAGAGACACTTTGAGCCGAAAAGTGAACCTTTCTTGCACTTTCTCGAGAGACAAGACACAAAACAACGTAAAAACACACAAGGAGAACACTGAACACCTGCCGGCCACCCTGAAGCCATGTCGGCCACCTAAAAATCCTGTCGGCCACCTAAGTGGCCGGTCAGCCACAAAAACTAGCCGGTCGGCCAGTTGTGATAATTCTGGGCTATTTCGGTCTTTTTGCATGGAGATCTTTAAAACCACATTCCCAAATCTCATTTTCTCACACCCACAGTGCCGAAATTGTCTCTTTTTCATCCCTAGACACTTTTTCTTCTTAGATCCGTGCTTTACACGCATTTTCCAACGCCCCTCGCGAAGTTGATTCACTAAAACCTTTCGATTTCCTCTAGTTTGAACCGATTAAAATTTGTTTTCGAAGCTTTTTCCTCCATTTTCAGCACTTGAGGTTTGTTTCCCTTAAGTTTGTCTTGAGTTTGACGCCTTTTCCCAGGCTTTGACTTTTTCTCCCATTTTCTCTCTCCGAGAGTTGACTTTTGGCATTTTCCGCCTATTTTGCTCATTTTCGCCTACTTTCTCACCTTCTTTCCAGATGGCAGACGACGTTCCACATGACGGGGGTTCTCCGGGGTTGGAGGGAGAGCCTGAGTACATACCGTTGTTGCCTAGAATGCGACCTTTCGATCCAGAGAGGTACCGCCCCGAGGCGCATGCATTACCACCCAGTATAGTCCGTCACTTCAGCGGGTTTGCATGACGCGCACCAGCAGATCTCTTGCTATGAGAGCCAGAGTCTCATCTGTCCCACGGAGCCTCCGAGGTATGTACTACATTCTTACATTTCTGCGATGTACTTTACATTTCTTGCATAGCTCGCACTTTTGCACTGTATTTCATCTACTCATTCTGGACACACTCACACATTGTATTTATGCTCATTTTGAACACAGGTAGATTTCCGTTTTACCCGCGGATATGGGTCCACTGCAGCAAGGGAGTGGTACATGGACCTCCCCGACGGCATTCGCAAGATCATCGACAAGGCAGGGTTCAGTTTGTTCTGCATAGGACTATCGCACCTCATGGCGAGCAGGACCCTCTTAGGTGCATTGGCAGAGAGATTGTGGGATACCACCAACTCTTTGCATTTCTTTACCACCGGGGATATGACGATGACCCCATATGATTTCGCCATGTTGACGGGCCTTGAGATGGGAGGCCGGCCGATCCCATATGACTCCGATATGGGTGAGTGGGAGGCCGCCTAGACCTATTTACTGGGAGCACACCCGCCTATCTTCCGATCAGGAATGGTCTGATACACCTGGTTCGCGGACCACTACAGAGGGATAGACCCAACGACTGTAGAGGGAACTGAGTAGTATGCCTGAGGTTTCCTGATGTTCCTCTTCGGCACTACCTTGTTTGCTGATAGGGCGAACACAGTCGCGCTATATCTTTTGAGCGCCTTAGTGGACTTATCTCAAGTTCGGCATTATGATTGGGGCGGCGCCGGCCTCGCTACCCTATACTGCTACATGAACTCGACCTCCCGCAGGAGCGGGAACAGAGTTGGCGGCTATTGGAGAGCCTGGGAGGTATGCTTTACTTTTCTGCTTTACATTTTCTGCCATGCTTTTTGCTTTGCACTTTCTATACACTGCACACTGTACACACAAAGTCTAGTCTCCACTCTGCGCTTATACTTTCTTTACATTGTACTACACACCTTGCTTTCTGCATTATCTATGTTTATCTGTATTCTCACTGCTGCCTTCTTGCTTTTCAAAGCTATGGGTGTAGGCTTATTTCCCAGCGCTTGCTCCTGAGCCGGAGGTCGAGACGCCCTTTGAGGTGCCATACTCGCATCGATACGACGGTCGGTGCCAGCCGAGGACCCGGGAGACCCTCTCATTCCTTCACCGGTATTTCGACACAGTAAGGACGATAGAGGTAACTCAAAACTCACAGTTCTTTCTGCTTTTAGCTCTAATTCATTTTACATATCTAATGGCAATTAACAAATCCATGCACTTGCTATCTGCAGGTCACATGGTAGCCTTGGGCGACGATGCCAAAGGGTGCCAAATTTCAGTTCGCCGGAGCTTGGGGTGCTTCCCGGTATCGGCTCCTGCTTGAGGGGCTAGTAGGACGAGCCTGGTTCCTAGGCGAGCGTTTCATGTGCCAGACGCTGGGTTTGCCATTACAGTCAGTTCCTTTACCACCTCCGCCCTCCATGCGAGCCACAGAGAGTCTTTCCCCTCAGGAGATTATTGACTTCATGCGGGGTGGAGATGCAGACCTTTTCATCGGAGAGGGGGACTATACGACTTATCTTCAAACGTACCTCATGCCTCCGTTGACAGGTGTTCGTGCTCACACGGGGAGGGCAGCTGATATCCCTTCGTCAAGCAAGGCCCGAGCAGCAGATGCCCTTTCGACAAGCAGGACCCAGGCACTGAGGGGCAGGGCTAGAGGGATACCCCCTGTTAGGCAGAGTTTTGAATGGCTAGACCTTCCGACCGAGCTGACGGGTTGGCGATACTCTGGAGACCCTTATTAAATCCCGATTGAGCCTCCATTGCCTGGTCACAGATATGTCAGGACACCCGATGCACCACCGGTATGCATTACAGCTTTCATTTATCGCTCAGATACTCAGACATTCATTCATTCACTGATCATTTCAACTTGCATTTGCAGCCCTCCACCAGATACGTCGAGGGATTACTTGAGGTGTTGGCCTTATTCGAGGGCATGATCTTGAGGAGAGAGATGATACTTAGCTCCCACGGCATTCAGGTAATTTTTCAGCTTTCTTGTATTTCGGTTATCATATTTCTGCTGATATACTGAAACTAACATCCCAACTGAACATTTTCCCACACTGTAGTGACACACTGTATGTATAGATCACATCTGACACATTGCATTCACATACTGTATCCGACTTCTACATGTACTCACCCTGTACACCATACTTGCATCTGATACTCATACTATGGCTAATATATTCAAACTGCCTTTTCAAGTCACACCTCTACAGACAGGACCCTCAGAGCCTTCTCCAGCAGCAAAGAGAGAGATTCCGGCATGCGGCCGAGGAAGACGTTGGGAGCCTATCATGCATGATGACGATGATAAGACCAGTGAGGATTAGGGATGGCAATTTCAACCCGGCCCGACGGGGACCCGACCCCCCGACCCCGAATTGAACGATTTTTTCCCAAAAAACACCCCCGACGGGCCAGGGATGGTATTTAAAAACAAATCCCCGATGATATTTGGGCCGGGGACGGGGATACATTTTCCAACCCCAGCCCCGGCCCGACCCCGACCCCGACCCCTCCTCCCGCCCCGTTCAGTCCCCTGACCTTGTTTATATATATAAATATGTGAGTGTTGTGTGGTCTGAACACAGTGTTCATATATATAAATATATATATATATGTGTGTGTGTGTTGTGTGTTACACAGTGGCCTACCCCCCTCTCTCTCTCTTTCTCTCTCTCACACAACCGAAGCTCCATCACCGCCGGCTCCTTTCGTCTCATCGGCAACTCTCTCACCGCCGGCTGCTCTCGTCTCACCGGCAGCTCCCTCACCGCCGGCTTCTTCTCTCCTTCTCACGGTATCTCCGTCTCTCTCTCTCTCTCTCTCTCTCTCACAGATCTCCTCTCTCTCTCTCTCCGTCTCTTGTTTTTTGCTTTTGTTCTTCAGATCTGAAAATGATGGCGATGAAGATGAAGATGTTGCTTTCAAATTTGTTGGTGATGAAGATCGTTTTCTGATGAAGACGAAAATGATCTTCTCTCTCTCTCTCACGGTTTTTTTTTTTTTTTTTTGATGTTCTTGATGTTCTTGATGGTGATGAAGATTTGTTCTTGATGCTGCTTTTTTGATGTTGTTGAGATGTTGATGTTGTTTTTTTTTTTTTTCGATGTTGTTGATGTTGTATTTTTGGCTGGGGATTTTCGGGGTCGGGGAAACCTGATCCCTGTTAGGGGGCGGGGGTGGGGGCGGTAGTTGGTTCCCCGTCGGGGATGGGGACGGGGATGGGGGGAAGTTCTGGCATCGGGGATCGAGGACGGGGAGGGTGATCCTCGGCCCTGCCCCGTCCCGTTGCCATTCCTAGTGAGGATGAGGAGCCAGCGACTCCCCAGTCAGAGTCATCTGAGGGTGGAGACGACAGCACCGGCTCGGGTTCTGAGGGTGGTGACAATGCTGAGGAGGGCTCCGAGGATGGGAGCGGAGGCAGCTCTGGTTCAGGCTCCGGACAGTGGCGCCGATGGAGATAGCTCCAAGTCCATGACCAGGAAGAGGACGAAGAGGGCCTCTCGATCCTGAGATGGGTGGCATTGATTTAGATGCTTTTTGCATAGTTTTCTTTTTACTAGTAGTGTTAGCACATTGTACAGCCTTAGGCAGTTTTATTTTCTTTAAAACTTGTACTCTTTGTAAAAAGAAACCATAATTGGAATGAGAATGGCTTTTAATTAAAAAGTGTTGAATTTCGCATTCTGAGCATCACATTGCACCATTTTACACAAAAACGGGATTTGATGGAAATTGAATATTGTACATTGTCTTGACAATTGCTTAGTCAGGTAGTGAACCGACCAAAACAAACAGAGTAAAACAACTCAAATATAAAAAATAAAAAAAATAAAATAAAAAAACTAATACAACAATTCGACAAACAAAACAACAACTCGATAGACGAAACAAATGCAACTTGACAAAACAACTCGATAAACAAATTGCAACAACTCGATAAACAAATTGAAACAGACTTAAAAACGACTCAACAAAGCCACAGCAAAATGCATCCAGAGTGGAACAAAACACAGGTTCTCAACATTCTCAACACACAGGAAGACCAAAGGAATTCTGCTGGACACAAACAGCGGTTGTCGGCCACTTGGTGGTGATTGTTGGTCACAAAAGGTGGTCGGTCGGCCAGTGATGCTGGGAGTCTCCAGATTGCTGCCATCTGTCTTCCACTCAGTGCCTTATCTTCTACAAAAGTTAGGACTTCGTAGTTTCTTCATTCCAGCTCTGTTTTTGCCACAAATGGAGCCATTCTTTACCAAAAAACTCTCTGATTGGATTGCAAATTTAGATGGCTCAGAAAAGCTAAATTTTTGGGGTTTTGGGATAAATGCACTATTCCTGCTAAGTCGTACTCCGCTGTGTTTTCCGTTCCTTCACGCTGCGGCTAGATGTTGGAACTTGGTTATGCATGTGTTTAGCTTCGAGGGACAAGAGATATGTCCCACAATCGAAGAATTCCAAGCTTTGATGGAATCCCGGCGTAATGAGGAGATCTTGCCCCAGTCTCTTTTTGGCCACATGCAAGCTTTAGGACGGATATGTAGGCTCACTTTACATGATGCTCAATCTTTAGTTCACAATGGAGAACTTGACATTTCCAATCTCATTCACCAATTTTCTAACGCCGGCAACTGTGGCGACCGTCTTTGGCAAAGTTTTCGGCAGCATGCCCTTTGCTTGTGTATGTTGACTCATTTTCTTCTTGCCCCTGGCTTCGGAGGGTCTAGTATTCGCTTGATAGAAGTTGCCTAAGGCTTGAAGGAGGGCAAGAGCTGCATTGGCTTGACACTAGCCGAGACTTTAATGGGTTTGGATGATTTCCATGCCGGGAGACGACCAGGTTCGCAGGAAGTCCACTACTCTTGCAGGTAATGTTTCCCACCCTTCTCACATGTGTTTTTCACATCACTCGGCCCTCAGGCTCTGTTTTTCTCTTAAAACTCTTTTCTCACTTTTCTCTCAACGTACACCTCTCTATTCTTTAATCTCTCTTATTTTTCATCCCTCCCTAGGTATGGCTCATGGACAAGTTGAAAGTAGTGGATGCTTGCCCTGCATATTCAGCGCGTGGCTATTTCTTTCACCCACGGCTAGTTGATTTCCCAAACGAGGGGTGGTGGTGCCACTGGATGTGCAACAGATCCGCTGTTGACATTGCTTGGCGTTGCCCCTGGTTTGATCTGCCTGAGATGAGCTACAGCATGTCTCAACAACCCAGCATTCAGTTGATTGGCTTGACGCATTGTGTCTTCTATTTTCTATTCCGGTTCAGGCGTCAGTTCGGACATGACCAGACTTGCCCAGAAGAAGGGATGGAGTACGCAGCTTCATTTTCAATCTGAGGCTCACAACCAGCTCAGTATTCCACCGTATGGAGGACAAGAGAACTTCTGGCCCCCGCTCCCAATTTCAATTGCGCCCTTTCTAGTGAATACATAGCTTGGCTTGAAGATGAGGCACGAACCGAGCCTACTTTGGCATCTGAACCTTCCATAGGCTCTGGGAGGGGAGACAGGAACACCTGACTCAACTATGCCCCAAGTTTATTACTTTAATCTGTACTTTCAAGTTTTCCTTTTGAATGTAATAAAAAAGCAACTTCGATTTGTATTGAGAGTCGGAGAACTCTGTATTGAAATCAATGAAATTGAAGGTTGTGGGTACTGAAAATTTTCCTTTTGGTCCAAAAATGGTCTAAGTTGTAAAAAGATTAATTTGAACAAAATCAACTTTTATTAAATCTTTTCAAAACCATTTTCGATAAGGATCACAACTGGACACACCCAGAGTCTATCCTTGAGATGTACAACCCCAAATCCAATAACTGGAAAGTTGCCCCTTGTCTGAATAGCACTGCACTGCCTTGGAGATTACAACCGAACTCTTCGATGCAGAATAGACGAAGATGACCAGAATAATCTCATGGACACAGTTGATTTGGAAGTATTTATGGCTGGACTTCAGAATGAAGTTGCCTACGTATCCCGAAGATGGGAATCAAGCCTTACGTAGATCGGTTCGGGTTCACTCGAGTATTAACACTCTCCTTTTGGGCTCTAACTTTTGCCAAGGCCGCCATTTCCGAGTTTTCAACCTTGCGAGCTCAGTTTTTCTTGTTTCAAATTTTTTGTGCTCTAACTTTTGCCTAGGTCGCCCTTTCAGGTTTTCGGCCTAGCGAGCCTCTCAAGGGTAGTATTTCTTCAACTTGTCCATGTTGATTGGTTGGGAAAATTCAAGGCCATCTAAGTCCATAAGAATGACAACTCCACCCGACCAAATAGATTTGATGATGTAAGGACCAGTCCAATTGGGTCTGAACTTACCCCTAGGGTCATGGATGGGAGCTCGGTTGTCTTTGAGCACCAAATCCCCTTCTTTCAGATTCTTGGACTTACTTTCTTGTTGAAAGCCCTGGCAATCCTTCGTTGATAACCTTGGACATGGTACAGTGCTTTCAGCCTCCTCTCGTCGAACAACATAAGTTCCTTAAACCTGCTCTGCTGCCAATCTGCTTCTGCTATCTGGTACTCAGCCATAACCCGCAGTGACGGAACCTCAACTTCAATCGGCAAAATAGCTTCCATTCCATAAACCAAAGAATACGGAGTTGCCCCAGTAGAAGTTCGAATTGATGTTCTGTAGCCCCAAAGAGCAAATGACAGCTTATCTGGCTAGTCCCTATATGTTTCCACCATCTTCTGTAGGATATGCTTGATGTTCTTGTTGGCGGCCTCAACAGCTCCGTTGGTTTGTGGCCGATATGTGGATGACTTATGAAAAGCCACGTTGTATTTCTCCAACAAGTCGATCACCTCTTTCTTGAAGTGGGAACCATTGTCCGAAATGATCTCATTCGGGACCCCATAACGACAGATGATATTATTCCTGATGAACTTGGCCACATGTGACGCTTTCAACAATGCGTAGGATTGGGTCTCGACCCACTTTGTAAAGTAATCTATTGCCACCAGGATATACTCATGCCCGTTTGATCCCTTCAGAGTAACTGCCCCAATAACATCAATTTTCCAGACTGAAAACGGCCATGGTGAAGTCTTGTTGTACAGCTTCGACGGCGGGATGTTCATGCAATTTGCATGGATCTGACATTTGTGGCATCGCCGAACAAAACCAATACAATCTTCCTCCATGGTTGACCAGTAGTAACTCTGCCTGAGAATCTTCCGAGTTAGCATCACTCCGTTCATGTGCGCTCCGCACTCTCCTCCGTAGATGGCCTCTATTAGGCGCTTCGATTCTTCTGCATCAACACACAGCTTATGCATTCCCAGATGGCCCCATTTGTATAATTTACCCCCGCAGATGATAAACTGAGCAGCCATTCACCGTATTGCCCTCTTATCTTTGGCATTTGCCCCTAGTGGATAAGCCTCATTTTCCAAGAAGTTCCAGATGTCATGATACCAGGGGTTCTGATCTTGTACTTCATCTATCGCGGCAATTAACTCATAAGCCGGCACATATCTCTGTTCAATAATGATTGGACGCATCCGGACTCCCAAAGGGATGTCTATCATAGAAGATAGAGTTGATGAAGCGTCAGTGAACCTGTTGCTCTCTCTTAACAGATGGGTGAAGGTTAGCTTCTCAAACTTGGGAATCAGAACGTCCAGGGTTTGGTGATAAATTTTCATCTTCTCTTATTTAACCTTCCAGTCTCCTTTCGCTTGAGATACAACCAGGTTCAAGTCCCCAATGACATCCAACCATTTTGCCCTTAGTTTCAGGGCGGCTTCCAAGCCAGCGATACATGCCTCGTATTCTGCTTCATTGTTAGATACCTTGAACCGGAGTTTGAAAGCTAAAGGTATATGGGAATTATCGGGCGCTATCAGCAACACCCCTATCCCATACCCGTACTGGTTAGATGCCCCGTCAAAGTACATAGTCCAAATCTCTTCTTCGACCTGCAGAATGGCCTCATCTAAGAATAGATACTCTACTACTTCATCTCTCTCCACTGGGTGATCGGCTAGGAACTCCGTTACTGCTCTTCCTTTCACAGACTTGCGAGTCATATACTTCAAATCAAATTCAAAGAGAAGAAGCAACCAACAGGCTAGCCTACCCGTAAGTGCTGGTTTCTCGAAGAGATATTTGATGGGATCCAATCTCGAAACCAGAATTATGGAGTGAGCTAACAGGTAGTGCCTCAACTTTCTGGTAGCCCATACCAAAGCTAAGCAAGCCTTCTCGAGCAGAGTGTAACGGGTCTCATATTCCAGCATCTTCTTGCTCAGGTAATAGATGGCCTTCTCCACTCTGTCCTCAGATTCCTACTCAAGCATGCTGCCCATAGTCGTGTTGGTTAATGACAGATATAAAATCAATGGCTTCCCGAGCTCTGGCGGTGACAACACAGGTGGGTTTTGTAGATACTACTTGATCTGCTTGAAAGCAACTTGGCATCGGTCATCCCATTGGAATTTCTTTCCCTTCTTCAGGAGACCAAATAGTGGTTCACAAATCAAGGTTAATTTTGCAATAAACCGTCTTATGAATTGCACTTTACCCAGAAAGCCTCGCACCTCCTTTCCAGTCCTTGGTGGTGGCATTTCTAGTATGGCCTTGATTTTGGAATGATCGACTTCAATGCCCCTTTGTGTAATCAAGAACCCTAGCATTTTCCCTGCTGTGACACCAAAAGTGCATTTCTGAGGATTCAGTCACAATCGATATTCCCTGAGCCGTTGGAAAATTTTCTTCAAGGCGATGTAGTGGCCTTCTCTTTCCTTAGACTTGACAATCATGTCGTCTACATACACCTCAACCTCTTTATGGATCATATTGTGCAAGATAGTGGTTGTAGCCCGTTGATAAGTAGCCCCAGCATTCTTCAAACCGAACGGCATCACCCTATAGCAGTAGGTTCCCCATGGCGTGGTGAAGGCAGTCTTCTTCCTATCCTCGGGTGCCATCAAGATCTAGTTGTACCCAGAAAACCCATCCACAAAGGAAAGCAACGAATGGCCTGCGGTGAAGTCCGCCAATTCGTCGATGTGCGGTAGAGGAAAGTCGTCATTCGGACTAGCTTTGTTCAAATCTTTGAAATCTACACACACCCAAATTTTGCCATCTTTCTTCGGCACCGGAACAATGTTGGCCAACCAAGTAGGATACTCAGATACTAGCAAGAACCCTGCATCTATCTGCTTGGTGACCACTTCCTTGATTTTCAGAGCCCAATCCAGGCGTATTCTCTAAAGCTTCTGCTTGATGGATTGGGCCTCAGGGTCAAGAGAGATCCGGTGCTGTACAATCTTAGGATCAATTCAAGGCATGTCTTCGTAGGACCACGCAAAAACATCTTTGAAATCTTTTAATAAAGTGATTAAGCGCTCGCGTTCCTCCGAAGACAACGTGGACCTGATTTGGACCAAATGCGGATCCTTCTCAATACCAACATTAATTGAAGCGATTTCATCAACCAGAGGTTTTACAAACCTCTCCTCCTCTCGATCAATCAAATGTTTCAAAACCGGAGGAATTTCTTCCTCGTCGTTTTTATCAAAGTTTTGAAAGTCCTGATTAATGCAGTAAACAAGTGGCACAGAAAAGTACTCAGAAACAGCAGTGATACCATTCTCATTCACAACTTCCAGTTCGTCCAATTCCTCGGTTACAACAGACTCAAAAGAAAAGGAAAAAGACGACCTAGACAAAATAACGGCATCCGGGTTATCAACCCCAGGAATATCGGACTCTAACTCAGAAGAACTAGAATCTAATTCCGACTCCACAGACTCTGTGGAATTAGATTCCGGTTCACCACCTGATTCAGAACTGCTGGAGAAAAAGCTTTCCTCGTATTGCCAAACGAGGAAGGGTGCGATAGATGCATCCAGAATGCCGGAAGAAGGGTCCACAGCTGTTTGATCCCCAATCATGGAAATAGAGAAGTCATCCCCCAAGCTCTCCGGTGTGATCTGAGGATCTGAGAAGAGACAAGTCAGCGCTGCTTCTATTTCGAGTTCTATGCCATCGGACTCATCCTCTATACACTGTTCAGCCACAGTTGGTAGGCTAGTCTACTATTCTGCAACTTCATCCCTTTACAACTGTAGGTCAAAAAAGATCTCGAAGTCGGGAAAACGCCACTTCTCAGAGTTTAGCCATGGCTCAGGAAAGCCATAAAACAAGAAATCTTCCCCCTCCCGGACAAAGCGGCCGTTCAAGGTTCCTTGAATAGGTCTATGCACCAACTCATAGTGTTTCAAACCGATAGCATAGGCCGTGCGCGACGGACACACATTAATTGCAGACCCGGTATCAACCAAGACAACTGGTATCCACTTCTCTTTACATTCCACAGAGATGTATAGTGGCTTGTTGTGCTCAAAGCCCTTAGGTGGCAATTCTTTATCTGTGAAAGTCAAAGTCGATGAGGCGCCTCCCGGGAACACCAGTCCCACTAACTGCTCAGGGGTTGTGTCGATGGAAAGCTTAGCCTTATCCATTGCTGACAGGACGGCTTGTCTATGCACCCGTGAAGCCATGAGCAAAGTCCAAATGGATATGTCCGCTTAAATCTTTTTCACCTGCTTCAGTACAGCTTCCTCTGCCAACAGTTTATCTTTCTGTTTCTCAGCTTCCTTATCTTTCCCTGATGATTCTGGTTAGTCCAAGTGTGGGGGCTTAAAGTACCACCCACTCCGAGTCATGTGATCGACTTCCTCGGCATACCATGTATCATCTGGCAGGTTGTGTCTCCAATCTTTATCCTTGTAGGCGAGATGCAAATCCTCATCTTCCCACCACATTCCCTCGGTAACCGACAAACAACTGTCCGGTTCCACTGTAATCATTCCTGTGCTCACGACACAATCAGTCCCCGTGAGAACTTTGGCTTTTCTAGCCTTCTGATCAATCTCAGTTCTTTCCTACTTGAACCGCTTCAGTGCGGCCTCCTGTTCTGTATCGGCTGTACACAAGCTACCCAATTCTTGAGCAAAATTCTCAGTACTGGTGCTCTCCGGCAACTTCCCTTTATTGTCGACCGTTTCGGCCGTTGTAGACGTTCTTGTTTCTAACTGTCCTTGCTTTGGTTAAGACCCCTCATCAAAATCCGGCTCATCAATAAGCCACCCTGCATTATCCGTTGATCCGTTCATGTCAAACCAGCCAATTTGTACACTCCCCAGACCCTGTTCATCAAAGAACTGCAGATTACTGATGTCCTCCTCAAGCTCAGCTAAGTCATCCAACCCCTGGCTTGGCCCGTCCTCCCGGACTACATTAACCTCAATCCCCATCGGTAATTCCACCCCTGGCTTGGCCCGATCAACTGGCACAATGTAGCGACCAGGGTTGTATGCTTCCTCAATTAAGTTCACGGAGCCCTCAGGCATGCCTTCTTCTACTATAGCCACCACCATGGGTTTGGGTTGGGATATGGACACATTCATCATGCACAAGACTATGCTTTCTGGGATGAACAGTGCAGGCTTAGGTAGGTGGGAGGGAGTGATGTATATGCTGGGGTCGTATGGGACGCATGTTGTTTGGATAAGGTTTACTTGCCTGGGTGGAGGAGGGGGTTGGTTATGTAGGGGGAGAGGATTTGTAGTGATGTTAGGCTTCTCAGGAGGCGCTATCACTTTGTTGTCAATGAGATCCTGAATCTCATGACGGAGTCTAAAGCATAGGTCAGTATCATGACCATGCTGCTGGTGGAAGGCGTAATACTTGGCCGGTTTGTGTGTAGGATGGAGGGGATTAGGCAATGGGCACGGCTCCAGGGGCTTCAGATGCCCCTTTCTGATCAGGACCCTCAAGGCCGCCGATAGAGACATGTAGAGTGGGGTGAAAACCCTCTGGCCCCAGGGTGGGTACTTTACAGGTTGTGGGGTAGTTCTGGATGTGCTGGTAAATAGGGTGGCTATTTTCAGTGTGGTGGTGACCATACCAACATCAGAAGTCCTTGCAGCTGCGTTACTACTCGTGGCCGCATTTGAACTGCATGTAAAGGCCCTCTTGGGCTGCTCCTTTTCATGGTCAATCAGACCTTGTTTCATCGCATCCTCTATCTGTACCCATTTCTCATAAAGGTCAGCAAATGTAGGGAGGGGTAAGACAATCATCTTTTGCAGTAGCTTCGGTTGTAGATTACGAACGACCATTCTTATCTGGTCCTTTTCAGCTAGCCTGGTGCTCATCATGGAGGCCTTGGCCCTCCACCGAGTGATGAAGTCAGAGAAGCCCTTCTTCGGCTCTTGCCAAGTAGTCTCGAGATCACGAGTTGTGACCTCGATTTGAGTGTTACAAGAATATTGGGCGACAAATGCCTCAGCCATCTTTTCCTAACTCCTTTTCACAGAATCCTCCAGTTTAGCATACCAAATAGCTGCGATAACCGACAGGGTCCGGCCGAAGAGGGATAGCTTCTGGAGTCTACTCAGGCCCATCGACCGCAGAATATCTGAAAATAGCCGCAAGTGGACCATGGGATCACTCGAACCGTCGAAGCGGTCTATGTGTGGCATTTTAAATCTATCCGACAATGTCACCGTCGAATCTGTATAGCTGTCCTCTATGTCCAGGATCGAGTTAACACCCTAAGCCCTCTTAAAAAGCTTCTCAAGCTTGCTGACTTTAAGAGTGGTAGGGTCGACCTCGAACTCAAAGGGGGCCTCCGTTAGGTAGGCCAGTGCTTTGGAAGTCTGGGGTGAAATCGGATCCACTGGGATGTCCGCATTTTCTTGGACATTGGCTGTGGGAGCAGGAGCTCTGGGTACTGGAATATCTACAGGAGGTGGGTGGGATACGAAAACTGTTGCCTGTTGCGGTTGTTGTTGCTGTTGCTGTTGAAGCCTAGCAATCAGTTCAGCCTGCTGGGCTGCAACCTCTGTTTGGCGAGCGATAACTTCCACTTGGCGAGCAACGTCCCGCTATATGGCCTTGATGGTTTGTTGAAGTTGGCGCATCATATCCTCCATACTGTCTACAGAATGCTGATTTATGAAATCCGATGTATACTATCTTTCTGATATGGAAGTAAAAAACTGGGCCCAACTACACACAAGTGACGTAGATAGTGACCGCTGAATTGGCGACTGTTGAACCGGTGATCTATGCCTGATTGTCCTCCGTCTCGTAACTGGGGGTAGTGAAGCAAACACTGGTTGTCCTCCAATAAGATCCTCAGATCGGTAAATCCTTCTGACTCTAGTCCAGAGTGCTCAGGGGGAAACTGCCTTGTCGGAAGCAATTGTGAAATACTACCTTGCAAAAAGAAAATAAAGCAAAAAAAAGAAACAACAATCAGCAAACTCACAACGCCACGACTTAGACAAAGACAACACACAGTTGAAATCATAAGCTGCACAATGTAGACGCGCCCTCGTGGGCCTCACGTGCTACAGTTTGGACTCGATTTGTGTCGGTTCTTAATATGAACCAAAGAGTCCAAATCCGGCAAATCGTTTTGAAAAAACAGATTTTTAGAAAGAAGTGCCAAACATGGACTGTTTTGCCAGATACAGAGTCGCCACCTAAATATTTTTTTTAAAGGGGAATTTAGGAAACCCTGACTCGTTTGCCTAAGGCCACGTGTCCGTCATCACCAAAGTTGCCTCGGCTCGGGAGCTTGGGTACGATTGGGGAAGGTCAGCTATGAGCACCCCCGCTCGCCCGATCAAGGATCGGCCTCTACTAACCATGATATCTTGTTTTGAAAACATATGCGTTCTTATCCCGGTTAATTAGCTAGAATTTACTATGTGATGCGCACAACACATAAGTATAGACTAGATCGCCTAATTCGGAACAAAGCATTTGCATATCCGCTCGTTTTGAAAAAAAATGGTTTGAAATTTGCTACTCGCGAGTAGGCTAAAACACGGATTTCAACGAATTGTTCCAACTCAAACAATCCAACCTTCACCCACAGGCATTCAGGCAGTTTATATCACATAAGCATATAGCCACATGGTAAGCATGTTATTATGTTAACATTCACACTCATGCGAGATGCTAAAGCGTAAAAAAAAACCTTACCGAGTACTCTGAGCCAAAACAAATAACTTCTTAGCAATCAATGTATGATCCAAGTCCATGTTAAGTGGCTAATGCATCGCATATAAAATGCAACTAGAATGGGCTCGGCTAATCCTAGGATGGCATGTGAAATGCACAGATAGCATGTATTCAAGTTAGATTTGAAATACTATGCAGGTAGTATGATGCGCCGAGCCCGGTGCATGCAAGACGGATGAATGAATGCACACATGCGTAGCATAAGGATGCTAATTGAAATATGCCCTAATACTAACCATCATAAGTGGTTAAATAAAAGGGAGAAAGAAGTGGGGGTTGGAAGACATGCACACACGCACCCACACTTATTACAAATTCGCCCTCGCTCGGAGGGACCAAAAGAATATACAAATTAATTAACCTACAAGCTAATTAAATATTACAGACCACTTAACTAGTTAAGCAAATTAACTAAGCTAAGGAAAGCATTAAAAGGCCTCGGAAAGAGGGATGCACACGTGTTCGGATTGGCTTCGCCCGGAGATCCAATGCCATGCGCAAGCTGCCTCTGTTTTCCCTGCTCTGCTCCTTTGAAGACTGCAAAAGTCCCAAGGTACACTCTCTGGACACTGGGGAGGGTCACCGGCCAAGGGGGAACACCACTGGCCAAAGGTAAGTGGCCATCAACCACAAATTAAACTCCCGGCCACCAATTCATGGCCAGCCGGCACTGGATGTGGTCGGTCGGCCAAAGCTTCCTGCAGAACCTGTTTTGACAGCAGCAGAGGGCAAAACAAGGAATGGCAATGCATTTCAAGCAAATGTGTGCACCAACACACCCTTTATCATGTTTGTGACTCAAAGGAGGATGTTCCTTGATTCTCGGACCACCAATCGCACATTTCAATGCGTGATGGCCCAAGAAGGCAAGTTGTGCATCTTGATTTCAAATGAAATGCAAACCAAACAAACAAATAAGGCGTAACCTCTAACACTTGATCAAGAGGCATGGCATGCATGCCAAATGCAACCTAAGCATGCTAGCTATATGTGCAACATGGGCATGCAAGCAAGCAATGTGTACTAGGCACTCAACCTAAGCAAACAAGCATGCGAGGCATGGAATAACGATGCTAATGACAAGTATACAAGATGCAATTAGAACATGCAAGTATGCAAGACAAATGACATGTTAAGCAACTTGACCAAGGAAATGCACGCCAAATGCAAAGTGTTTCAAGCATGCCATAACGTGCGATTGGCCAAATATGCGACAACACACAAGGAAAGCATGCGACCACATGCAAGGGAGGGACTTACACCAAGATGGACAGCTCTTACATAAGCCCAAAATAGTGGCCAAAAGCTATGGAAATGGGGCCAAATGCTCATACAAACATGCATGCATGCAAGGTCCAACACTTAAGCATATAGGGACAACTTTTAAGCACACTTAAAAGAGGAACATCATGAGCATATGGCATGCATATTAAGCTCTGAAATCACACAAAGGATGATGCCAAACCAACCTAAACCAAGCAATCAAAACATGCTAACAAGCCCAAAGCTTGAGACCAACCAAAGGGCTCAAACCATGGCCATGCCCAACCAAGCCTCAAAGGGCCAAGGGGACTCCAAACAGCCCCAATGCAGGTCTAAACAAGACCAAAGACACACCTAGATGGCATCTAAATGGTTTAAACATGCAAGTATACAAAAGGGTCCAAACATGGAGCACAAGACAACAACCTTTTATCACATTAAAGGGGCATCAAATGCAAGCATACAAGCACACCACAAGGACTGAAATGGCATGGCAAGTGGTTCCAAACCACTGAAACAAAGCAAGGATGGCGTGCTAGAGGGGTCAATGCTCAAGGCATGCAAGGGGGATTACATGGTAGCTATGCAAAGCAAAGCATCGATGACCCAAATGACCAAAAACAGACCCTTAGCATGCTAAAACCAGCATAAAAGCTTCACAAAGCTAGGCCAAAAACATGCTAGACACAAGACTCAAAGTACAAAGCATGTTAAGGCAATTCATGGCATTACAAGACAAGTATGCAAGGCAAGCATGGTGTGTCTAAACCAAGTAAAAACAGAGGTAAATCATGGAAAAATACTACCAAATACCTACTGAAACATGGCCAACATGAACTCAAAAATGGTGCTCACACATGAGGCTTAAAATGGCAAGTTTGAAGACAACAAGGAGAGGGGATGGCCCTCTACTTCTTGGGACCTTAAACCACCATCCTCACCACTGAAATCACTCAAGATTTCAGTGGTGAGGAGGCCCAAACAAGGTGGTCCCGGAGCTCACCAAAATAGCACAAAATGGGGGCCAAACAAGGCCTATGAGGGGTCAAACAACCCCAAAGCTCAAAGAAACCTTAAACAACTATTTTAAGCAAGTAAAAACAAGACTTTATATGTTATACACTAAGCTTAAAACTGCTAGCAAGGTAGGCAAAAAGACTATGGAAAAATGGGGTAAAAAGGGCAAGAATCTTACCCTTGAAGACCTTCTTCACACGGATCACTCCAGCAGCTTTCTTAGCTCCAAACTAGCTCAAGAACTTCAAGGAGAACCTCCTAATGCCTCAGCAACCAAGGTAAGGTGTGATGGTAGGTGTCCTAGTGCAAAACTAAGGACAAACACACACTTAGAGCAAAAGAGAGGGAGAAATAGAGATAGAATAGATACACTATGCTAACCCTAGAACCAGAGCTCCCCTTAGTTTTTTTGTAACCCTGAGGAGGGAGGAGAGGCCCTCCCTTTTATAGAAGATCACTCTTGCAAAGCTTACAAAACAAGCTAAGCAAGAGTGAAATCCCTCCATACACGTGTATGGAGGGGGGGCAAAGTGTATGCCAGCTAGCACAGCTGGCATGAAAATATCTGCAAAAGCAGATGCACAGTGGTCAGCCAGCCGAAAATGCCAAATTGACCAAAATAATGGTCGGCCGGCCACAAAGAATGTCGGCCGGCCAAACATTGGCCAATGGCCACAAAACAGTGGCCGGTGGCCTCAAGCCATGGCCGGTGAGGTGTGGGGATGGCCAACAAGCCATTCCCTGCCCCTCAAAAGCAAAACACAAGTGTTTGGTGCAAAACCAAACACAAAACAGCCGAGTCGAGAGATCCTGAGGCAAGGCGCATGTCCGAGGCCTCCGGGAACTCAAGACGAACACAAACATGGATGATCACCGAGTGTTCAAACGGTGACATCCAAGTCTTGAGGACGGTCAAAAATGGGGTGTCTACAGTTGCCCCTCTTTGACAGAACTCTAAAGTCATAACAATGACCGGAGTGAATGTCAAAGCCTAGAGACGACCCCTTTTTGACAAGGCCGAAGACCTTGACAAAGCATGCAAGACAATAAAGATATGCGCCCGAAGGCCGGGGCAAAATGCAACTGACAATGCGAGAAGCCGAACATAACTTATGATCATGCAAGAAAGCTGTAATGAAGCATAACAATGCAACAGTTTTAAGCTAACAAACACAAATCCGACTACATTATAATGTAGAAAGGATGTAAGAGCATTATGTAATTCTCGCTACGTTTCACGCGGAGAATACAATACCTGTGCGGTTCGTCTGGTCGCCCCAGCTTCAAATGAACCGTACATACAATATCGTGCCTGAAAAAGAGAGAAACTTAACAGGTACAATATTGTTAGCAACATGCATGACAATGCAAGTTAAGACTGCGTGACAACGCAAGTGTAGCAGTGCATGACAATGCAACCTATGCGCAAAATGATATGCAATATTTACAAATCTACGTATAAACAATGCAAAAGATATGCAAATGCAATTGAATCATGATCAAATCATGAGCGGTTCAAAACCACACAAATGTCATAAAGATTATGGAGATGCAAAGTCCATCTACCATAGAAAAGGTGCCGCAACCCTCAAACCATAATACCAGCAGTGGAATAGGCGCGTACACATGCAGAACTATGAGTGATGTAGACGGAACACAAGAACTAGTAATTGGGTGGAATGACATAAGTGAGGCATGCTCTGCTCAAAAAAGCTCATGATCCTAAATGCTGGATGCAATCGAACTACACTACAATGTAGTATATACAGTGGATAAGGCCTACGGCCAAACCGTATCTTGCCTAGGAAAGGCATAGACACATACAAGCCGCGTCTAACACAGAAACGGTGCCGTCACCCTTAAACCACAATACCAGCAGTGGAATAGGCGCGTACACGTAATATCATAACTGTGCTTCGACGTGAAAAATATGGGCACATACCAAACCAAGCTCAACAGGGAAAGGCGCAAGCCATAGATGGAGGTGATGCAGTGAATGCATGCAAGCTACAATGCAATATATACAATATGCACTAGATACTATGTACGGTGCAATATTTACAGTGAACGCATGCAATATGCTATATACAAGGGATGCATGACATATGCGCTATTTACAGTGAAATGCATGACATATGCACTATATTCAATGAATGCATGACATATGCACTATTTACAATGGAATGCATGACATATGCATGTTGTTTTTGTTTTTGGTTTTTTTTTTTTTTTGAAATGCATGCAATGCGAAAGGAGGAGAAATGCATAACAATGCATGTTTTTTTGTTTTGAAATGCATGCAAAGTGCAAATGATGCATTTTTTTTTTTTTTTTTTTTTTTTGAAATGCATGCAAATGCATGTGATGCATTTTTTTGTTGTTATTTTTTTTTTTGTTTTTTTGAAACGCATGCAAATGCATGAAACGAATGCGTGACAATGCACGTCTCTTGAGATGCGTGATAATGCACATGTGGTTGAATGCGTGACAACGCACGTCTTTTGAAATGCATTACATTGCACGATGAATTTGGATGCGCGACAACGCATACAATGTGTATAAAAGGGAATCTGAACATATGTGAGTAAAGTACACGCGACAACGTGTGCAATTTGTGAAATAAAAGAAATTTGAACACATATAAGTAAAGCGATACGCGACAACGCATGCAATGTGTATAAAAAGGAACTTGAACACATATAAGTAAAGTACGCGTGACAACGCATACAATGTGTGAAGCAGGAATGAACACATGTAAGTAAAGCAAGCGCGCTAACGCAAGCAATGTGTAACCACCTGGGGGGGATGCATAAACACATATAAGTAAAGCACACAGGGAAACGTATGCAATGTGTAAAGCAAGCAAAGGTATGAACACATGTAAGTAAAGCAAGCGTGCTAACGCAAGCAATGTCTAACCACCTAAGGGGGATGCATAAACACATATAAGTAAAGCACACGGGGAAACGTATGCAATGTGTAAAGCAAGCAAAGGTATGAACACATGTAAGTAAAGCAAGCGTGCTAACGCAAGCAATGTGTATGATTGGAATTTGAATACATGTTCAGCATAAGTATGGTAAAGGCATGCTATTCGCATTGTTGAGATGTAACCAAAACAAGACGAGGCGTTTGTTTAAAACAAGACGCGTAACGAGCGTACTTATTACAGTGACATGCGAAACTCACAAAATAAAGGATACGGGAAAGGATACACTCTGCACGCACTGAGCATCGTACGCCGAAGACGCGACTCGAGGTCAACACGAGGGTCGATTGAGCTTCAAAAATGCTCTTTTCTTGCACTGTGTTGAGCAAAGAAAGTCCCAAACCATATCAATGACCCAAACAAGGGTGTAGGAGGCTCACCGACCATCAGAGGAGTCCACCGGCCATCCACCGGCCACCAAATAAGGCCACCGGCAATCCATTTGGCCGACCGGCCAACAATATGGCCGACCGGCCAAAAATACCTGTTCGGGGCAGTTTTGACATTTCGGCACGGGTCTTTAAATATAGGGCTTCTAGCCCTATTTTTCCACTTGCCTTTTGTTCGAAAAATCCTCCTCCTTCTCTCTAGGTTATTCCTCTTCCTTCGATCCATCATTTTCCTCGGTTTTAGGGCCCGTTTCGACGTTCGATTTGCGACCTCCTTCGCGTTTCGAACATTTTGAACCGAACAAATCTTTGTTTCGGTGCCTTTTTCTAGATTTCCACGACTCGGGGCTTGTTTCCCTCGAGTTTTCCTTGATCTCCGTGCCTTTTTCGCACTTCGACGTTTCCGCTCATTTTCCGTCCCCTCGGGGTTGACTTTTCAGTTGACCTTTCGCATTCTTGCCCGGTTTTCACTCTTCCGGCCATTTTCGCACCCTACTCGACATGGCGGATGATATTCCACGAGGCGGGACTCCCCCGGAGTAGGAGATGGACCCCGAGGTCGAGCTCCTACCTTTGAGCATTCGACCGTTCGATCCGGCGACCTACAGGCCGGCGATTCACGTGCTACCTCCTGATGGTCTTCGCCAGTTCAGGACTTTTGCCAGGGGCGTGCCCTTAGAGCTTCTATTGCGCGAGCCAGAGTCACACCTGTCCTTCGGCGCTTCCGAGGTACATTCTTCCCCGCTTCATTTTCTGCAAAGTAGAGTACATAACTGCAACACTTGATTCTGTCTTTTAAGTGTTTGGCTCGGATACACCGATATACCATATGCTGTAGTCCACTATGAACACACTTGCACCTGATATCTGCTTGAAACTAAAAACGTGCACACACGCTGTATTTCACCAAACCACTTAAAACCACTGACACATCACAAGCCGTAGCTTACTGCAGGGACACCTGCACTCAACATCTACCTGAGTTTTGAACACGCGTACCCACGTTGTATCTTTACTGAAATGATTCGAACAAACTTGTTGAATCACATGCTGGAGTTCACCGTGAGCACACCGGCACTCAATATCTGCTTGAATTTGAACACGCGCACACACGCGGTATTTTCACTGAAATGATCCGAACAAACTGTTGCATCACATGCTAGAGTTCACCGTGAGCACACCGGCACCCGATATCTGTTCAAATCTAAACACGCGCACACACGCTGTATTTTCACTGAACCACTCAGACATATCACATGTTGTAGTTTACTGTGAGCACACTGGTACCCGATATCTGTTTAACTAGAAACGTGTACACACGTACTGCATTTTCACTGATCTTGAGTGTATCCAACACTGTATTTGTAACACTGCTTCGCAATTGTTCGTTTTGATCACAGGGGGATTCCCATGCCTTCCGGGGGTATGGGAATGTCATGGCCCGGGGGTGGTACATGGAGCTCCCCGAGGCGGTTTGCCGTATCATTGACCAGGCCGACTTCGGCACCTTCTGCATGGGGCTCTTACGCCACACTGTGAGCAGACCTCTCCTTGCAGCTTTGGTGGAGAGGTGGTGGGACACCACCGATTCCTTCCACTTCTCTACCACGGGAGATATCACGATGACTCCCTTTGACTTCTCGATGCTTACTGGCATTGGGGTAGGGGGTGATCCGATCCCCTTCGACACAGACATGGATGAGTGGGAGGCTGCCCAGATACATTTGCTTAGCGAGTTGCCACCTCTTGCCCGCCCAGGATTCGTCAGATACTCCTGGTTCGAGGACCACTTCAGGATTCAGGCACCGACCACTCAGGAGGAGGAGGAGCAGTATGCTCGCGGCTTCCTCATGTTCTTGCTAGGGACAACCCTTTTCGCCGACCGGGCGAACACAGTGCCCCTCTGTCTGCTGAGTGCTTTGGTGGACGTCTCTCGGATTTGCCGCTATGACTGGGGTGGCGCAGGTTTGGCCATGTTTTATGGCTACATGAGCTCATCTTCTCGCCTCAGCAGACAGCTGCTCGGAGGCTACTGGCAGCCTTGGGAGGTACATCTTCTTCTTCTGTTTTACATTTCTGCTTTACATTATCTGTACTATGTATACTGTACACACTGCGAACATGCAATCTGCTTCACACTGACTGTACACTGCACACACTGCACGCGACACATCGCACACTGCTCTCTGATTTGTCTGCTTTCTTCTTCATTCTGCTTTATCTGATAAACATACTGATATCTGTTCTGTTACACTCTGTACAGTTGTGGGTATACGCCTACTTCCCGAGGCTTGCTCCAGTGCCAGAGGAGGAGATGCCTCTCATGATCCCATTCTCCCACCACTTCGACGTGAGGTGCGAGCGAAGGCCTCGGGAGTCTTTCATATTCTTCCGCCGCTACTTCGGCACCATTACCGCCGCAGAGGTATGTCAACATTACACTTCATTTTAAGCTTTGCTTTGTATTACATTTTCAATAGTAGTAGATAACAAACTGTACTTTGTTTGCAGATCACCTGGCAACTGTGGGCCTCCTTGCCCATTGCAGTTCGGGAGCGGTATGAGGGCGCTCAGGAGACCTCCCGCTTCAGGATCTTACTAGAGGGCCCAATCTGTCGGGCTTGGTACTTGGGCGAGCGTTTTCTGCGCCAGACCCTAGGTTTGCCAGAGCAGCCAGTTCCGGTGCTTTCTCCCACTCATGTGAGGCATATGGAGAGGTACACTCCGCGGGAGATGACGGAGTACACCATCGGCTAGGAGTGCGACCGTTTCAGAGGCGAGGGCGACTACCCAGAGTACGTCTAGACCTACATCATGCGGCCTTTGAGCAGTGGCCGTCGAGTTGAGCGAGAGAGGCCCGCGGCACCGGCGGCTAGGGCAAGAGCGGGAGTAGGAGCATCGAGGATGGCTCGGGTCCCTGGCAGGAGTGGGACTCGGAGAGGACGGGGGCCTAGTTGGCTAGAACTACCCATGATGATGACATGCCGAGGGCAGGGTGGAGAGACTTACCAGATCCCCATTGCTCCCCCTCCGGCTGATCACGAGCTTGTCGGATTCTACGACTTGCCTCCGGTATGTACTACTGTATTTTACATCTTGCACTGTCATTCCATTTCATTTCATTTGATATTCCGCAGAATACTGATGCTTCTAACACTTTTGCAGGCTTCCTCCGAGTACACTCGTCAGTCCCCGGAGTTGACCACCTCTGTGATGGGGATGCTCCAGCGGAGCCTCAATCTTCTGACCATCTATGGCATTCTGGTAAGTTCCTTCAACCGCAGGCTCAAACCATACGTAAACTGTTTCACATATTCTGATGCATCGCACTATCAATACAACACCCGATACACGGCCCTCACAGCATCTGATACATTGTAGCCTACAGACTGCTCATAGCATTACTCACGGCATTCATACACTGCACTCAGTCACTGCATTCTGTACCGACATACTGCTCATAACACTCATACACTGCATTCTGCACAGATACACTGCTCATGACATTCATACTTTGTTTTCCGTAACATACTGATGTGTTTGCCATTTGCGCTTTTCAGCCTCCATTCTAGGTTCCTGCTGCAGGAGGTGCTCCAGCTGGGCCTTCTATTTCAGCTCGGGGAGGAGGGCGAGGAGGCACAGTATACCCCTGCACCAAAGTGGGGCGTACTCATGTTGGGAGTAGCTCTCGGGCACCAGTTCCCGATGATGATGAGTCCGAGGCGGAGACAAAGGCGGACTCGGAGGCAGAGTTGTCCAAGGAGGAGACCAGAGATGACTCGGGCTCGGGCTCAAATGATGGTACCGACCATGATGATGCTCCTAGACCTTCGTCCAGGAAGAGGACGAGGACAGACTCACGGGCCTGAGACCAGTTAGCATTGATCCAGATTTTTGCTGTTTTTCTTCTTTTTGTTTTGCTTTTCTTTTTGTTGGTAGCTTGAGTACCTTGTACTGCCGCAGGCAGGTTTTTGTTTTCTTCAAAACTTTGTACTTGAAAAATGATGAAATGAAATAAACTTTTTGTCTGAAAAAGTGTTACATTTATACATTTCATATACTGCATCGCATTGCTTCATATTACACCTCAATGTAAATGAGATTGATCTCCTGTCTAAAAATCGAACACTCGTATTGTAATAACCAGATAATGAACCGGCCAATGACAAAACAACTCATACAACCCACTGCTCATTCTGAACACACAGCCCATAACACAGCGCTTGGTTTAAATCTGCACACAGCTCATACACCCAATTCAATCTGAAAGGACGGAATACAAAGGTGGAATCTGCTGAAGCTGAAACACACTCGGATGCAATTCGGAACCCACATGTTCACTGTTTCCAAGTGTCCCGGGTTGAACCCCTGCGGTTTTATGAAAGAACTAGATCATGTTTTGCACAAACGTGGAGAATGGCACAGCACTCTGAGCACACAAAATGATTAATTTTTGAAATTGAAAACGGGTTTTCAAACCGGGGTATTGAGCCTACAACTGAACACCGTGAAAAAGACTCAACATCGAAAGCAAAAAGGTAGACTACCTAAACACGACGAGACACGCTCGGAACGACTCCAAATAAAAATCAAGACAAAACAAAAGACACGACACACAGACGTGTTACAAAGACGAAAGACCTCAGATCACAAGGAGCCAGTTTCTTCGAGTATTATTCCCACCCTTTCTTATTTGTGATTCTCTCATCACTTGGCCCTCAGGCTCAGCTTTTTTTTTTTTTTTTTTTTTTTTCACTTAAAACCCTCTTGCTCACTTTTCTCTCAACTTACATCTCTCTATTCTTTAATCTCTCATTTTATATCCCTCCCCTGGATGGTTGATGGATAAATTGAAGGTTGTGGGTTCATGCCCAACACTGTTACCTCACGGCTATTCCTTCTGGTGACATTTAGTCGATGTTCCGGATGAAGGAGTGGAGTGTCTTGATCCACCCCAATTTTGTGCTTCGCACTCGTCTTGATACCTCGTTGCTCGGAGGACGTTGAGAGCTTTCAGTTTTTTGTTGTTAACCTTAGTTGTGCCCTTTGTTGGCAAGTAGAGTGCCCTTCTGGCAAGTATGTTAAAAATGGCGGAAGGACAGAACACCTGACTCAACTGTGCCCCTAGTTCATCATTTTGACCCCTTTTGTTTTCGTTTTCTACTAAAACAATTTTGACCAAAATGAGAGTTAGATTAACATACTTGTTCGATTTTTTATTTGAAAGTCATGCAAGTTAGGCTATGAGCACTGAAAATTTTCCTTTTTTGGGTCCAAGAAATGGTCCAGTTTTGAAAAATGGAATACATTTCGAGAAAATCAGTCAACCTCAGTAAAAATTCTCAAAAACTATTTTTGCAAACGGTCAATGCTCAATGAGCGCAGAACTTACTCTCGAGATGCACAACCTCGGATCGGAGGCAATGGAAAATGGCCCATTGCCTGGATGGCACTACACGGCAACGGAAAGTTGCCCTTGGTTTGAATGGTGACACATGGCAACGGAAAGTTACCCCTTGTCTGGATAGCACCGCGGCGTTTTGTAGTCAATCCTCATTAGTGATGATCACGACCGAACTCTCGGATACAGAGAAGGCGAAGATGGTCAAAACCAATATATGGACACGGTCACTTTGAAAGTGTTGGTGGCTGGACTTCAGGATGAAGTTGCCTACGTATCCCAAACATGGGAATCAAGCCTTACGTAGTTCCGGTTGTCACAATCGAACTATCGGGTTCAGAGAAGGCAAGGATGATCAAAACCATTACATGGACACACTCGATTTGGAAGTGTTTGTGGCTGGACTTCAGGATGAAGTTGCCTACATATCCCAAACATGGGAATCAAGCCTTACGTAGTTCCGGTTAAGGTACACTCGTGTATTAACCCTCACCACACTAGTTTTGCCAAGACCGCCCTTCCGGGTTTTCAACCTTGCAAGCTATGTTTTTCTTTTCTTTTCAATTTTTTCTTTTTTTTTTTCTCTTTTTTTGTCTTTCATCTTTTCTTTTTGCATTTTCATCTTTTTTTGTATTCTTTTTTATCTCTTTTTTTTTTTTTGTATTTCTTTTTTGTATTTTTCTCTTGCTCTAACTTTTGCCTGGGTTGCCCTTCTGGGTTTTCGGCCCAGCGAGCCTCTCAAAGGGTAAAAGTATAACAAGTCCATGCCAAATGGTTTTGAGATCCTGAAGTCATCTGAATCCAGGAGAATGGCTGTTGTATTGATTTACAGAAGGATCCATCTTCAGCTCTTCGAGCACATCGGACATTTTTGCCCCTAGTTTGAGGGGCGCTTCTGATTTAGCTTCGCAAATTTCTTCTGATGAGGTCTGATCTTCTAGATCTGACTTTGGTGCCTCTTGTTCGAGGGCTGCTTCAAATCTGGCCACACAGGCTTCACATGATGGTTGGCCGTTTGAACATTCTGAATGTACGTTCAAGGCTTTGAGAGTGAGGGGTCGAGTTTTGAGGCTGAGAGCGATCCTAGGTTGCACAATCTCAAGAGCGATTCCACACAGGTCTTCGCAGGACTGCGCAAAACATTTGGTTTTGAAAGTTTTTAAGAAAGCGACAAATCGCTCGCGTTGAAGATAGTATGGAACCAATCCGGATCAAGCCGGGGTCCTTCCTAGTACTCACACTAACAAGCATGATTTTATTCATTAAAGGCTTAGCACACCTCTCTTTCTCTCAGTTGGTCAAATTTTGCAAAACTCAAGGAATTCTTTCCTCTTCGTTTTCATCACGATGTTCAAAAAGTTTTGAAAAACTTAGGTCAATACAATGACTTATAGGCACAAAAGAGCAGGTGAAATGTGCTGCAGTTCATTCTAACTTGTTGGCGCAACAGGTTCAGAGTAGCAATAAGCACGGAAACATGATAGCCACAACTATTTCATTCAAAACCTCCGGTTGCAACTGGCTCTGTAGCAGAGACAGACTCAAAAGAAAACAAAAGGATAATTACAAAAACATGATATCCGAGGCAACAACCCTGGAATCACCTGACATTCTATACAATGGGACTGACTCAGTACAATAAGACAGACCTTTAAGCAAAAAGACTGACTCAAGACAGTGAGACAAACTCAAAACAAAATCAAAGAAATGGCTCAACACCCAAGCCAGAAATTACAAAAACAACATCCGCAAATGCTCAAAACAGTGTGTGCCAGACGCTACATCTTGGAATACACTGAGCGCCGCCCGCAGGTGGTCTAACTTCTGATCACATACTCGCAGTATCATCAAAATCTAATAACTCAGCAGTGACAGACTTCGCTGAGGTAGGCGGGAGGATGACCTCATTGTCGATCAAATCTTGTATTTCGTGACGAAGACGGAAACAATTGTCGGTGCAATGACCGGTTTGCTGGTGGTACGCGTAGTACAAGGTAGCATCATGTGTGAGAGGGAGATTCTTCGGGAGAGGTCGAGGCTCGAGGGGTTTAAGGTGCCTCATTTCAGTAAGGATCTGGAGTGCCTTAGACAAAGGCATGTAGAGGGCGTGGAAGACTCTGCGCCCTCGGGGCAGATACTTCGAAGTTTGCTGACTTTTGTCGGACGCACTGGCAAAAAGATCGGCAGGTGCCGCCTTGACTTTCTGATCCTTTCCCGGTGCAGAGATGAGATTGAAGGGAACTGTTCTGGCATGACGGGGCCTCTCCCGATTTTCTGTTTGGCTGGAACTCCCCTCAGTTGGAGTGGGGAAAACATCATCCACAGTTTTGGCCACCACTGCGAATATTTGTTGTTTATTCATCCCCCCGGCTTTCAAAGCCTCGACTGCCCATAGCAGCTGTTCAACGGGATCAGCACCTGTTCCCACTTTGTTCTTACCTCTAGCCTTAGCTTGATCTAGGGTTTGGGTTGCTCCATCAGGGCGGAACCCGATTGTTGTTGATACGTCATGTCCATAGCTTGAGACAGCCTCAGGTTGGCTGAGCTTGATCACAATTCGCCCCAGTAGCGGGGGCTCTTGCGGTACAAAATTCTCGGCGTAGGATGGGGTTGGTGGCAAAGCCGACAGTCCGTAGGCGAGATCAGCCACAGATCGCTGAAGATCGCCGATCATTCCCATTAACTCGAATGCGGTGCGCTCACGAGCCTGATACAACTGGGGTTCCCAGATCAGGCGCGCGGCAGGCGACCTGGGCGGATACGGTACATCAACATTGGTCTCATCTCGCAAGATGTTCCCTTGGTCCAATATGGCTACCATGACCACTATTTCTTCTGAACTTTGCATCATTATAAGTCCGCTATACTGAACGGTGACTGACGGATCAGATCTCTGTCTTGCCTCAGCAGAGAAGAACACTGGCTATTCTGCACTAACTCTCTGAACTGAAAGAGAAAACACGCAGCATTTCGGCCCAATCAGAACATACACGAGTCATAACTGAATAACTGTACTCTACTACTGATCACTGTTCCCCAAAATCACTGTCCCAAAAACTGAATCTGATACCCGCAGATATAACTAATTCCCAAATTCCAGGACTAATGCCCTCAAGCCTGATACTCAGTCTTACAAACTGATATATGCATTTCCTGTAGAGGTCAACTCAAAAAGCACATAACAAGCAAGCAAGAGCCAAAACACCCCTATTTTGGGGTAGGGTTTCCCTGTCTTATTTTGTCAGGAGTTAGGGTTTCACTACGCACGCAGCAGTTTCAAACAACCTATAATCGGGTAGCAACCTGTCCTAGCTTGGAATGGTCACTATGGATTCCGAATATGCACTAGGTCGAATGGTCAAAAGGGTGCGCCGGTGAAAACTGGGGTTTGTGTTCCCGTCGTGGCAGAGCCCGCAACCGGTCAGCCTTGTGGCATGCTTCTCGAAGCGAGCCTCCGGCAAACCGTTTAGGAATAGCATACGGCAAACACGGTGTCCTAGGCGTACCAATGCAAATGCAATGCAAAGAAACACATAAGTGTAATCAAAACGAGATATCACGAGTTCGAGTCAAGTTCTCTAAATCCCCAGCAGAGTCGCCAGAAACTGTAGACGCGCCCTTGTGGGCCTTACGTGTTACAGTTTGGACTCGATTTGTGTCGGTTCTTAATCTGAACCAAAGAGTCCAAATCCGGCAAATCGTTTTGAGAAAACAGATTTTTAGAAAGAAGTGCCAAACATGGACTGCTTTGCCAGATACAGAGTCGCCACCTAAATATTTTTTTTAAAGGGGAATTTAGGAAACCCTGACTCGTTTGCCTAAGGTCACGTGTCCATCATCACCAAAGTTGCCTCGGCTCGGGAGCTTGGGTACGATTGGGGAAGGTCAGCTATGAGCACCCCCGTTCGCCCGATCAAGGATCGGCCTCTACTAACCATGATATCTTGTATTGAAAACATATGCGTTCTTATCCCGGTTAATTAGCTAGAATTTACTATGTGATGCGCACAACATATAAGTATAGACTAGATCGCCTAATTTGGAACAAAGCATTTGCATATCCGCTCGTTTTGAAAAAAAATGGTTTGAAATTTTCTGCTCGCGAGTAGGCTAAAACACGGATTTCAACGAGTTGTTCCAACTCAAACAATCCAACCTTCACCCACAGGCATTCAGGCAGTTTATATCACATAAGCATATAGCCACATGATAAGCATGCTATTATGTTAACATTCACACTCATGCGAGATGCTAAAGTGTAAAAAAAAAGCTTACCGAGTACTCCGAGCCAAAACAAATAACTTGTTAGCAATCAATATATGATCCAAGTCCATGTTAAGTGGCTAATGCATCGCATACAAAATGCAACTAGAATGGGCTCGGCTAATCCTAGGATGGCATGTGAAATGCACAGATAGCATGTATTCAAGTTAGATTTGAAATACTATGCAGGTAGTATGATGCGCCGAGCCCGGTGCATGCAAGACGGATGAATGAATGCACACATGCATAGCATAAGGATGCTAATTGAAATATGCCCTAATACTAACCATCATAAGTGGTTAAATAAAAGGGAGAAAGAAGTGGGGTTTGGAAGACATGCACACATGCACCCACACTTATTACAAATTCGCCCTCGCTCGGAGGGACCAAAAGAATATACAAATTAATTAACCTACAAGCTAATTAAATATTACAGACCACTTAACTAGTTAAGCAAATTAACTAAGCTAAGGAAAGCATTAAAAGGCCTCGGAAAGAGGGATGCACGCGTGTTCGGATTGGCTTCGCCCGGAGATCCAATGCCATGCGCAAGCTGCCTCTGTTTTCCCTGCTCTGCTCCTCTGAAGACTGCAAAAGTCCCAAGGTACACTCTCTGGACACTAGGGAGGGTCACCGGCCAAGGGGGAACACCACCGGCCAAAGGTAAGTGGCCATCGACCACAAATTAAACTCTCGGCCACCAATTCATGGCCGGCCGGCACTGGATGTGGTCGGTCGGCCAAAGTTTCCTGCAGAACCTGTTTTGACAGCAGTAGAGGGCAAAAGAAGGCATGGCAATGCATTTCAAGCAAATGTGTGCACCAACACACCCTTTATCATGTTTATGACTCAAATGAGGATGTTCCTTGATTCTCGGACCACCAATCGCGCATTTCAATGCGTGATAGCCCAAGAAGGCAAGTTGTGCATCTTGATTTCAAATGAAATGCAAACTAGACAAACAAATAAGGCCTAACCACTATCACTTGATCAAGAGGCATGACATGCATGCCAAATGCAACCTAAGCATGCTAGCTAGATGTGCAACAAGGGCATGCAAGCAAGTAATGTGCACTAGGCACTCAACCTAAGCAAACAAGCATGCGAGGCATGAAATAACTATGCTAATGACAAGTATACAAGATGCAATTAGAACATGCAAGTATGCAAGACAAATGACATGTTAAGCAACTTGACCAAGGAAATGCACGCCAAATGCAATGTGTTTCAAGCATGCCATAACGTGCGATTGGCCAAATATACGATAACACACAAGGAAAGCATGCGACCACATGCAAGGGAGGGACTTACACCAAGATGGACAGCTCTTACATAAGCCCAAAACAGTGGCCAAAAGCTATGGAAATGGGGCCAAATGCTCATACAAACATGCATGCATGCAAGGTCCAACACTTCAGCATATAGGGACAACTTTTAAGCACACTTAAAAGAAGAACATCATGAGCATATGGCATGCATATTAAGCTCTGAAATCACACAAAGGATGATGCCAAACCACCCTAAACCAAGCAATCAAAGCATGCTAACAAGCCCAAAGCTTGAGACCAACCAAAGGGCTCAAACCATGGCCATGCCCAACCAAGCCTCAAAGGGCCAAGGGGACTCCAAACAGCCCCAATGCAGGTCTAAACAAGACCAAAGACACACCTAGATAGCATCTAAATGGTCTAAACATGCAAGCATACAAAAGGGTCCAAACATGGAGCACAAGACAACAACCTTTTATCACATTAAAGGGGCATCAAATGCAAGCATACAAGCACACCACAAGGACTGAAATGGCATGGCAAGTGGTTCCAAACCACTGAAACAAAGCAAGGATGGCATGCTAGAGGGGTCAATGCTTAAGTCATACAAGGGGGATTACATGGTAGCTATGCAAAGCAAAGCATGGATGACCCAAATGACCAAAAACAGACCCTTAGCATGCTAAAACCAGCATAAAAGCTTCACAAAGCTAGGCCAAAAACATGCTAGGCACAAGACTCAAAGCACAAAGCATGTTAAGGCAATTCATGGCATTACAAGACAAGTATGCAAGGGAAGCATGGTGTGTCTAAACCAAGTAAAAACAAAGGTAAATCATGGAAAAATACTACCAAATACCTACTGAAACATGGCCAACATGAACTCAAAAATGGTGCTCACACATGAGGCTTAAAATGGCAAGTTTGAAGACAACAAGGAGAGGGGATGGCCCTCTCCTTATTGGGACCTTAAACCACAATCCTCACCACTGAAATCCCTCAAGATTTCAGTGGTGAGGAGGCCCAAACAAGGTGGTCCCGGAGCTCACCAAAATAGCACAAAATGGGGGCCAAACAAGGCCTATGAGGGGTCAAACAACCCCAAAGCTCAAAGAAACCTTAAACAACTATTTTAAGCAAGTAAAAACAAGGCTTTATATGTTATACACTAAGCTTAAATAGCTAGCAAGGTAGGCAAAAAGACTATACAAAAATGGGGTAAAAAGGGCAAGAATCTTACCCTTGAAGACCTTCTTCACAAGGATCACTGCAGCAGCTTTCTTAGCTCCAAACCAGCTCAAGAACTTCAAGGAGAACCTCCTAATGCCTCAGCAACCAAGGTAAGGTGTGATGGTAGGTGTCCTGGTGCAAAACTAAGGACAAACACACACTTAGAGCAAAAGAGAGGGAGAAATAGAGATAGAATAGATACATTATGCTAACCCTAGAACCAGAGCTCCCCTCAGTTTTTTTTGTAACCCTGAGGAGGGAGGAGAGGCCCTCCCTTTTATAGAAGATCACTCTTGCAAAGCTTACAAAACAAGCTAAGCAAGAGTGAAATCCCTCCATACACGTGTATGGAGGGGGGGCAAAGTGTATGCCAGCTAGCACAGCTGGCATGAAAATATCTGCAAAAGCAGATGCACAGTGGTCGGCCAGCCAAAAATGCGAAATTGACCAAAATAATGGTCGGCCGGCCACAAAGAATGCCGGCCGGCCAAACATTTGGCCGATGGTAACAAAACAGTGGCCGGTGGCCTCAAGCCATGGCCGGTGAGGTGTGGGGATGGCCAACAAGCCATTCCCTGCCCCTCAAAAGCAAAACACAAGTGTTTGGTGCAAAACCAAACACAAAACAGTCGAGTCGAGAGATCCTGAGGCAATGCGTGTGTCCGAGGCCTCCGGGAACTCAAGACGAACACAAACATGGATGATCACCGAGTATTCAAACGGTGACGTCCAAGTCTTGAGGACGGTCAAAAATTGGGTGTCTACAGACAATCTGTACTCAAACACTGATTTCTGTCCAAAATTTCTGTCTCAAAACTGATACCCAGACTTGCAACTGATACATACATTCCTGCATAGTCACACTCTAAAAGCGCATATCAAGCAAGAAAGAGCCAAGACACCCCTATGTTGGGGTAGGGCTTCCCTGTCCTAATTTTGTCAGGAGCTAGGGGTTCACTATGCACACATGCGGTTTCAAACAATCCTGCATTCGGGTGAGAAACCTGTCCTAGTTTGGAACAGTCGCTAAGGCTTCTAATATGCAACTAGGTCGAGTGGTCAAAAAGGGTGCCTCAGCAAGACCACCTAATAGACCTCTCGCTCCTCACACCGAGAAATGAAAAGAGGATCAAATGGTACAGTGGTAGTCCAGATCCAAGGTTTGTGTTCCCATCGTGGTAGAGCCCGTAATCGATTAGCCTTATGGCATGCTTTTCCAAGCAAGCCTCCGGCAAACCGTTCAGGAATAGCAAATGGCAAACACTGTGACTTAATCGCACCAATGCAAATGCAATGCAAAGAAACACATAAGTGTGAATAAAACAACATATCATGAGTTCGAGTCAAGTTCTCTAAATTCCCCAGCGGAGTCGCCAGAAACTGTAGCTCAACTTTCTTCGTGCCCCCTTTCGGAGAGCTCGAATTGGTCCTACAGTTCGAACTCCTGTCATGGTTCTGAATCTAATTTCACAAAGTGCAATGTGAAACTGATAAACACCAAAGAGTCCAATCCGGCAAATCATTTTGAGAAATTAGATTTTAAATCAAATAATACCAAAACTAGACTACTTTGCCAGATTATAGAGTCGTCACCTAAATATTTTATTTTTGGGAAATTTAGGAAACCCTGACTCATGCAAAAGTCCACGTGTCTGTCATTACCAAAGTTGCCTCAGCTCGAGAACTTGGGTACGAGAGGGGAAGGTCCTGAAATGGGCACCCCTGCTCGCCCGATCAAAAGATCAGCCTTTACTAATCATGATATGTTGTTTTAGAAACCCTATGTGTTCTTATTCCGGTTATTAGCTAACTTTACTATGTGACGCACACACAATCAAATATAGACTAAGTCGCAAGACTTGGAACAAATAAACTCATGTTTGTTTTCGACAATGGTTTGAAATTGCCACCCTCAAGTGGGCTAAAATGCGGATTTGCCACCTCAAGTGGGCTTAAAACATGATTTGCCACTTCGCAAAGTAGGCTTAAAACTCAGAATCATCGAATTGTTCCAATTCAAGCAACAAAGCCTTCATCCATAGGCATTCATGTAGTCAATCACTTAAGCAAATAGCATCATGGCAAGCATGCTATCATGACAACACTCACAATCATGCAAGCATGCTAAAGCGTAAAACTTACAGTGTACTCCAAGCTAAAACAAAAACTAGTTAGAAATAATGCATGATCCTAACTATGTCAAGATGCCTAATGCAACACATGCAATATGCAATATAATAGGCTCGACTACTAAGATGGCATTTGCAACACTTCGATAACATGCTTTGAAACACGTATTGAAAGAAGTATTGAATTGACAATGCAGTTTAAATGATACGCAGAGCCTTGGTGCATGCAAGACAAATGAATGATGCAATCATGCAGTCATAAGGTAGGCTAATTGAAAATGTCCCTAAGCTAACCATCGAAAGCGGTTAAACCAAAGGGAGAAAGACGTGGGGTTGGAAGACATGCATACATGCACGCACACTTATTACAACATTGCGCCCTCTCAAAGGAGGGTCCGAATGAATAAGCTAAGTTACACTAAGCTAAGTTAATTATTACAAAATGAACTAATTAGCTATTCTAGCTAATTAATTACAACAACACAATTGAAATAAATTAACTAACTATTCTAAGCTAGCTAAAATATTACAAACCAAATTAAACTTATTAATTACAACACTTGAATTGAACAATTAGCTACGCTAACTAACTAGAGCAATTTAAATAAAGCAAGTAAATGGCCACGGAGGCGAGGGAGACATGCATGATCGGTTGGCTTCTTCCCAAAAATCCATCGCCTTGCCATCGGTTGCCTCTGTTTGCACTTGCTGTGATCTCTGAACATCGTACCAACTTCCAGAATGCCTCTGCTCCAGCACAGGAATTCATTTGCACAAAAATTGCTGTGATCTCTGAACATCGTACCAACACAGGAACACAGTTTGTTTGTTGTCTGTCTTTAGCTTTCTTAGCTTCCCTTTGTGGGTTTTTCCTTGTTGTGGCCCCTTTTTGGATGGTTAGAAGTGAAATGGATGCAAATTGAGGAATGGTTGATAATATATGTATTGTTTTATTTATATACATGGTACAGGTTGCACGGAATACATACAAGTTGTGGACAAAATGATTATAAAAAAATAAAATCATGTTTTTGGTGACTAAATAATTGGTAGCCAAAAAGAAAGTAAATATTTTTAGCAACTAAATAGTTAGTAGCTAAAAATAAAAGTAAAATGAAAAACTTTTTGGCTACTAATTTAGTAGCCATATAAAAATAAAAAATTTAAAAAAAAATGAATAAAACATAGCAGACTTTAGTAGCTAAAAATAAAATAAAATGACCAAAAATATTTGGCGACTAAAACTTTAGTAGCTAAAAACAAAATCAGACTTTAGGAAACTAAAATATTTAGTAGCTAAAAAAAAAATGATGAATAACAAAAACTTTTTGGTGACTAAAACTTTAGTCGTCCAAAATAATTTTAGTTTTTGGGACAAAATTTTTTAGTCACTGAAAATGCGATATTAATTTTTTTAAAAGGTTTTGGTGACTAAAAAATTAGTCGGCAATTGATGACTTTCGGCAACTAAATTCTTTTTAGTAGCCAAAACCTTTCCCAACAAATGTTCAACAACTAATCTAGCAACCAAAAATTGACTTTTGGCAGCAAAAAATTTAGTTGCCAAAAGTGACATTTGTTGCAATGTATGTAAATCAGAGAGAATCATTCTCAATCAACCAAGTAGGGCCTTATATTTAGCTTTTGTAGAAGATTTATCAACAATGGGCTGCTTTTTAGCACACTAGGAAACAAAGTTGGAATTCAGAAACACACAGAAGAAGAGGATAAGGTATGGGTTGGCATAGATCGTTGCTCTTGAGAGCTCTCTATTACTCTGATACCATGTAGAAATTATTGAAACATAATGATTCTAATTGAATACCAAATACTAATTTACAACTCTATATATACGCATCACCAACTAAACTAGAAATATCCTAACTTAACTCATCTAACTAAACTAACAATATTCAGTTACAACCATATTAACTAATATTTTGCTTGTTTGTTGAGTAGGATATCATATTCTTATTCTAAGCTTGAGATGATTACAAAATAGCTGAATCTTGACTGGTTACACTAACAGGATAGAGGTGGGCATTGTCTAAGTTGTGTTAGGTTCAAATTGGGCTTATATTGTTGTAAACACTTCATTTTGACTAACTATTAAGACTTAGGCACTTGAAAACTTCTCGATGATGAAATGGTAATTATTTCTTCCATAGAGATGCTTGGGGTTGATAAGAGCTGCTATGTAACTCTGTTTTAGCCAAAAATCATATTTAAAAAAAATGACCATTTTGCCCTTGAACCTATTTTTATCCGAAACCTACTTTTTGATCCCCACTAAGGATATAAAAGTTCGGTTGAGTCTGAACTGATAGATATTTTCAAAACCATTACTTATTTTGTGCAAAAATAAATGTCAATGGAGAGTCAAACAAACCTAATTAGGCAATAGGAAGGTCCAAAAGCTTAGAAACACGTATCTATGCATGCATCGAGGGTATATGCGCCCACACCAAGTGCCTCGGCCATACGTTCGGTTGCACATGGGTTGTACGGCCACACAACCTATAGATAGTGCTTATTGAATTTTGATTACAAATTGATTGGAAGGCGCATGGAGAAAGCGATGGGGTACCCCTAGGAACCCTAGGGTGTTCTTCCTCCATAACCTATAAATAAGACCCCTACACCTCCTATTTGAAGACTAAGCTTTTAGATAATTTTTGGAGTCTTTGGAGTGAGTTAGAGTGTCTTTTCTCCACCTCCACCCTCAAATTCGAAAATCATAAGCCCGAACAACAGCTCTACAACTAAAAGTAGATCTAGGGTTTGAAGCAAAGTGAATCAAAGCAAAGCCTAAGCCCGAGGAAAGCTTTCAAGCTTGGAATATCATCTTTTCTCGTCTTTTCTTGCTTGTTTTTCAATTTGATAATCAAACCAGCAAGTAAGTTCTTCTTTTTCTATATTTTCAATATGATTTAATCATGTTATTATTATTAGATCATGGTTAGCGAGTTAGCAAGTATGTATAATCATATAGGTTAGTAATTTTGCATGTTTTTTGCTTTGTTTTGCATGTTCCAATTAGTTGTATACGTGCTGCATGTTTACATTAGTTTAGTCTCCATATAAACATACATATAGCCTAGTTTAATTATCATATATTTAGCATGTAGATTTGTTTCGTGTTAGTTGCTTTTTGTGCATTAAATCATGATAGTAGCCTTAAACTAGGCTTAGGTTTGCATTGTGTGTTTAGTAGCATGTTTTAGATCACATCACCTATCTACTTTTCTGCGCATCTTTTCATAATCTTTAGCCTTTCCCAAACAACCCCTTAATTTATTCAAATCACATAGTTTTAGGTTTAGTAATGGATTAGGGTTAACAATGAATTTTGTAGAATAATTAATTATTTAATCTCATAAAATAAAAAGTTAGTAGAGGCCAATCTTCAGATTAGGCAAAAAATGGAGTGCTTTCATTCAATGACCTTCCCTTTTGTACCTTAATTCTCGAATCTTGATTATTTGGTTGTGACAGATCAAGTCTTGTACTTAGTTTTCATCATTTAAAGGTTCTTAGTTTCCCTTAAAAATGAAGCGGCAACTCTTGAAAGCAAGTTGGTACAATATTCGATGGAAATGCGCCTTGTACCCAAAAAAGGTACGGCGTCCACTCTTATATAATAAGAACAAATGTGTTATCCCAAGTCTAACCCAACCCGATATCATACCTAATTTTGAAATATCCTAAGCCCAAATCTGAAATAGCTTTTAAAGCACAACCCTGCTCAATTTGCCCTGTATATGTGAACTATTGATTATTTTAGGGATAATTACAAAAAAAAATCTAAAGTTTAATCTTTATAACAAAATAAAGCCTGAACTTTTAATTTTGTCAACTTAAACACTAAGCTTTTGATTTGTTTTCAATCTAAATCATTTGTCTATTTTTGTTAAGTAAAATTGACTAAAAAATGATATTTTAGTCATTCAACTTAATAAAAAGGGGTATTTTAGACATTTTATTTATACTTACATTGAGTTTAATGATTAAAATACTCTTTAACTATCGATTTTACTTAACAAAAATAGGTGAATGGTTTATGATGATGCAGTTTGATCGGTGAGAGATGGATCAGACTGATCCAAGCACTCTACGAGATAATTAACCTTTGTCCTCCTAGTCGCACCTGCAATAAGTCCAGTAGGAAGGTTCCGAAATGGGGATGGTTCCTTTCTTTGGACCCCCCGATGATCAAATTAGATAAAAATGTAGTCAGAATAGTAACTTAGAGAGAAAGTTGAGAATAGTGTGTGTGAGAGAGAGAGTGAATTACTTGTTACCAAACCTTCTTCAAAGGCTTCCTTATATCTCTTACTAATCGTTTCTTTGTCCATTCAAGTTGTCTCATTAGGCGACAGTCTATAGTCTATTTGCCGTTGGTTGTGGTGGTTTCACCATGCCCCGAAGCAAGAGGTCTTGTTGCATTTAATGCCATGATAGCCTCATTTAATGCCTGATGTATGGTTTCAATAACTCTGCAAGATCTTTGTCTGCCACGTGACTAACTCTTTACGTTACACATGTCCAAATGTCACTAGGCCTGGACTAGTGCAGGTTCCCCACTGGACCTGCTGGACTTTAACCAAGTGACTATTTGGGCAACTCAAGACAACCGTGGGTTGGGCCCTCATGAGCCATGGCCATCAGTTTATATTGAAAACAAATTAAAAGATTAGAATTTAAATTGACAAAATTAAAAATTTAGGATTTATTTTGTCAAAAAGTTCAAACCTTAGGATTATTTATTTATTTATTGTAATTGTGCCTAAATAAAATTACAATTATACCAAAATGCAAAAGTTATACCCAACATAATAAAAGTTTTCTTTTTGTATTTTTATTTTAATTTATTATATAACTAAATAGGGCAAATTACAAAAAGAAAATTCAAAATTTCGCATATTTTTTAATTTAAATTTTAATATTACTTCCGTATCACAATTTAGGTCTCCGTCATCTCCGTTTAATAAACTATGGAGGCTATCTTTATGCTTTTCCAAACCTCTCTATTTTTCACCTCTCTCAATGGTTCAATAATCAAAAAAAGAAAAAAAAAGTTTCAATAATCAAATCTCAATATCTTGACAAATCTCAAGCTGCAAAATTGAAGAAAATTCAAAACTCATTTTGGCGTTTCACTCATTGATTCACATAGATTTGTTAAACAACGTAATGACTTCTTGTTTTGTTTTATTTTTTTTTTCTTAGTTGATGTTCTACGCTTCTTAAACCTCCCCTACCACCACCAACTCTAGCCAGTAGCCTTGTTGTTGTCGCCGGCCTATCCAAAGTCTGGACCCACCACCCCTGTCTCTCTTCCAGCGACCATCCTTCCTCAGCCTCCGTCGTTGTCTCCCTCATTCCACCGTATCAACAAATCTACTTGATAAAAGTGTAAGAAGCCTATAGTAATAAAACATTCCTACATATAAATATAAATATAATTATATATATATATCAAATTCAAGGGGAAGCAAAACATTCAAACGGAAGCCAGACCACACAACGGTGTGGACATATCAAGAATTGGAATTCTAAATAATGGTGGCTCCTATTTTTTACTTGCTTCTTCTCTTGGGAATTTATTTGAACACACTTCCACTTTCCATCTTCCAATCCAAACTCCCTTCTTGTCTCCGTCTCTCTCTCTCTCTCTCTCTCTCTCTCTCTCATTTTCGTCAAAACCACTTTGTTCGAATCAATCCTCTAAACCCATCATCTGCCTTGCTCAACAAATCCTAATCAATGAAAAGGCTTTTATATGGGGCTGAAGCAAAATGACATCATTTTGGGCTAAAAATGGAAACACGAATGTAATATAGGTTTTAACAATAATGATAGAGGCCCCTACAAAACACAACCCCCAAAATGATCCAAACCATTAATGTCACTGTTAGACACAACTCCCAAAAAAAATTCAAACACATCAACGGTCAATTGAGAGGGGGATTTACGCCGAACTGTGGACCGAACTGGATACGGCACAGCTCCGTTAGGCCGAGTTTGGGTAAGCACGGAAATGGCACTAGGCTAAGTAAAGGCCGTACAACAGTTGTACTGAGTTGCGTCAACCTGGAACGATTCTTGGTGCGACCGATCTAAATTCATCGCCATAGATTGAAAGAGCACTGAGAGGACCCTCGTGACCGAGATGACGAACAGTACACCTGCATTTGGCCGGTCTGAAGAAATGTGGGCTAGGCTCTGATCGAGCAACCAGCTGTCCATATTCAACCTAGTATGAGGGAGACCATGTTTGACGTAATTCGGCTTTGACGCCAAGGGAACGGCCGATCAGACTTACCCCGGTATTAGGGAAGTTAGAGTTGGTGCTGTTTATTGCCAAGTAATAGTTCGGTCAACTATTTCATGTGGACTAATAACGAGAAGAGAAGAATCTACTCCTAGTATGTGTCAATATCGTTTAGCGGTGCGACAAACATTGTTTGATTGTTTTGGTCTCTACATGTGTAAGAAATGTAGAGGGGAGCACAGTCGCTTGTCAATGAAAAACAGTAGAGGTAGTGCATCCACAATCTCTGAGACTGCATGGCCAGCCTTGAAAATGAGGGGCATGTAGGCGTTGGAGGTAAGCAATTTTGTGCAACTCTCTCTCTCTCTCTACTGTGCTCCGCCTTCTCTCTTCTCCAAGAAAGCTAACTCGATCGTGAAAGGGTTTTCCGGCAAACCCACCTGCCGGGTAGTTCTCCTTCATTTGTTTCCAGTGTGACAGAGTTCTAACGGAGTGCAATGAGCTTGGCACACTACGCCAAAATTGGGCTTTAGTGGTGGTTTTTTACCGCCGTTAAAGGCTGTAAAACCGCCGTTAAAACCTTTAACGGCGGTATTAACGGCGGTTTCATTACCGCCGTTTATGCGCATGTCGAAAAAAGTACAACCGTCGTAAAAAGGTAAATTACCGTTGTTAAAAGTCGACCAAAAGCGGCGGTAATATAGGACCAAAAACGGCGGTTTTTTACCGTCGTAAATAGGTTCAAATTTTTCAAAAAATAATTCTTTCTTCTTGCACTCCCCAATTTTTGAACCCAAGACCTCTCATCCACCCACACCAACCACTCTGCCATAGCCACTCTTCATGAAATATATTCCTTAAATAAATATTTAAACATTACTTTTACTTTATTGTAGATGGTTTCACCGGAGCTCGCCGGAGTTTTGCCGGAGCACGCCGGAGTTTCGCCGGAGCTCCGCCGGCAAAGACCGCCGTCATTAACGGCGGTAATGATTGAGCATTAGCGGCGGTTTTTTACCGCCGTTAAAGGCGGGCATTAGCGGCGGTTTTGTTACCGCCGTTAATAGAAGGTTTTATTACCGTCGTTAAAGACACTTTAGTGGCGGTTTTTTTAACGGCGGTAACGAAACCGCCGTTAATGATAAATTAACAGCGGTATTAACGGCGATTTTCGTTACCGCCGTTAAAAAAACCGCTGTTAATGCCCTGTTTTGGCGTAGTGGCAGCAAGGAAGCACGGAGCGAGGTGAATACTTCTCTCCTGTACAATTGGCACCGTCTGTGGGAATTCATTGACAGACAAACCTTGTCTTTCAAGATTTTTTGACTGTTTTCCATGACGAACAACAACAAAACACCAATGTTCGTCGTCGATAGTATCACTCCGGAGTCAGTCTGGAGAAAGGGATGGCCCTTCTACCATTCTGACTATGACGGGCTTAGAAACCTCCCATAGAGGGCTACCTAGAAACGTACGAGACAAACGTGTAAGGAGCACTGACCACTCACAAAGTCCTGATCGGCGCCGGCGATGAGGAGAGTCACACGCTCAATGCCTGGAGCACAAACTCAGAGACCAAGATGCCTTCATATGGAGGATAGCGGCTGAGATGGAGACGCTGAAGCGGCAGATCAAAGGGAAGGGTGTTGCTGGAGTAGGAAACCACAATAAACGCACCCAACCCCATCGTTCAGGCAGCCAGCACCAACGAGGGGCACCCTCTCTCTCCATTACCAGGAGCTACGGTGTTGGCCATTCCGACCTACTAGCGGAGAGGTCATGCACACGAGATAGCAACTACCGTCCCTCGTGTCCGTTGACGACGTCGAGATACCCTTACTCCGCTTGTTCAGAGGACCCGAGGGACGTCTTGGAGGAACGTGTACGCCACAGAAAGGCCTAAAGAGTGTCGGCGCAGCAAAGGCTGAGTCCCAGAATCCATTGTAGTGAAGAAATGGCCATGCCGCCACCTAGAATGGTCGTTCCAGCATCGGTGGACAGAGACTTAGCAAGACTCACTGCCACCCCGCTGTCTCCAAAGATTGAGAGCACATCCCTCCCCGCCAGATTCCATCAACCTAAGTTCACGTTGTTCAATGGCAAGACGGATCTGTATATGCACGTTAGTCATTACCGGCAAGTAATGGCAGGCTATCGGCGCAACGATGCCTTGATGTGTCTCATATTCCCAGCGAGTTTGGGAGAATTGGGCCTGAAATGGTTCGAAAGGCTCCCAAAGGGAAGTATCAGTAACTAGCGAAAGCCTTCGTCCCCAAATTTAAGACCAATACTCGAACACCAAAGGAGGTCGATCACCTCCTAGGTATCAAGATGGAATCGGGAAGTTCTTTGAAAGCATACAATGCCAAGTATTGGGAGACCTACAATAAGATCCTCGATTGCCCCACTAATTTGGCAATCGCCCAATATAAGCGAGGCCTACTAGTCGGACATAGACTACGAGACTCGCTTACGATGCACCATCCCACAACCATGGAATCATTGCTGCAGCGGGTTAACGAGCACATCCGAGTTAAGGATGATGCCGTCAGTGCCACCAAGAAGGAAAATCCGGTGGCTACGGACAAACATGCGGTTGGAAAGGTTCACTCAGTGTGGCTGGTGGATAATCGCTCCAATAACCGAGCCAAAGAACAACATCGCGGTGCTGGCCGTAATTACAAAAACAAACATTGTGAGAATGACCGGGCTAACGTTTCTCGCAATCAAGAAGAGGACGCCAAAAGGAAGTTGAAGGCATGAACCGGCATCCCTACTGTCTTCAAAATCCCAATTTATTGAATCCTCAGTGAGATTAGAGGTGAGCTGTTTATTTAGTGGCCAGCGAAATTGGGGGATAGTCAGAGAGGTTTTAACTCAAGATACCGCTGCACTTATCATGAAGTAAGAGGGCACCGCACAGAGGACTGTGTGTCGTTGAAACAACACTTGAAAGAGATGGCTGCGGCCGGACAATTAGACCAGTACATAGACGGCGGTATGAGGGTCGCTCCACACGGGCAAGCTGAGCCAAATGGGATGGCCGTCCTAGACACGGTGCCCCAATGAGTAATCAACGTCATTCACGGAATCATCTAGTCGGCGTGAGTATGTGAGCTTAGGGGGATGATTAAGAAGGCTGAGTACATGAGGGAAGTGCTCTCTGTCTAGCCCTACGTGAAGAAGGGGAAGACCGAGATACAAGACATCATGAGTTTTTCTAACAAAGACTTGGAAAAAATTCAAACCCGTCACAATGACGCCTTAGTTGTGACATTTCACGTCAAGGACTTCAACATCAAGAGAATACTGATCAACTAAGGGAGTTCGGTCGAGATCATATACTATGATGCGTTCAAATAGATGAAATTAGAGGGCAAGGACTTGGCTCCAGCAACGTCTCCTTTGGTCGGCTTTAACTCGTAGCCAAAATGGCCAATCGGGAAGATCATATTGCCCGTCATGCGAGGTCAGTAACGAAGCGAGTAGAGTTCTGGGTGCTAAAGGTCCCATTGACATACAATCTAATCCTGGGAAGGGGTTGGTTACAAGCCATGCAAGCAGTGGCTTCAACTTATCACCAGGTCATGCACTTTCCAAGCCCAACTGGGCAAATAGAAGAAGTTTGAGGAGACCAAGTCATGTCAAAACAATGCTTTGTCATGGTCAATGGTAGCCGGGCGACAAAGGGCTTCATCTAGATGATAGAAAGACCAGAAGGCAAGGAGGTCCTGGAAGATGTGGGACGAAAAGCAGAAGAGAAATCAATTGAAGACTTAGTGGAGGTTCGGATTAATGAGAACGATCCGAGCAAATTCTTTATCTTGGGCTCGTCATTATCCAGCACCGAGCGGTTAGACTATGTCAACTTTCTAGTCTCTAATATTAAGGTCTTTGCATGGACACCTAACGATATGTCTGGTGTTGACCCAAGCTTCATTTGCCATCAATTGAATGTCTTTCCAAATGCTCGGCCGGTCATACAGAGAACTCGGTGCTCAGCTTTACACCATGTCGAGATACTAGCAGAGGAGACCAAAAACTTGTTAGAGACTAGGGCAATTGAAGAGGTGTAATACCCCAGATGGATCTCTAGCATGGTGGTAGTGCCGAAGAATAATAGGAAATGGTAGGTATGTGTCGATTACAAGACGGTCAACCGTGCCTGCCCAAAGGATAGCTTTCCACTCCCAAGGATTGACCAGCTAGTGGATCTTACCGCTGGTCACCAAAGGTTTAGCTTCCTAGATGCATACCGCAGCTACCACCAAATAGCCATATACAAGCCAAATAGAGAGATCACATCGTTCACCATGCCAAGAGGCTTGTACTGCTACAAGGTTATGCCATTTGGCCTCAAGAACGCTGAGGCGAGCTTTCAAAAGATGGTGACCAAAATGTTTGCCCCCTCTCCTTGGCCGCACTATGGAAGCCTACATTGATGACATGGTAGTGAAGAGCAAATATGCGTCCTAACACCTCGCCGACCTAGCTGAGATGTTTGCTATACTCATACTCCACAAATTGCACTTGAATGCGTCCAAGTGTGCTTTCGAAGTAGGAACTGGAAAATTTCTAGGGTTTTTGGTCACCAACTGAGCAATTGAAGCTAACCCTTCACAGATCAAGACAATCCAAGAGCTAGAACGACCAAATTCCACAAAGGACGTGCAACATCTTGCTAGAATGGCAGCCGTGCTGAACAAATTTATCAGCCGGTCATCAGATCGTTGTAGGCCCTTTTTCAAGACTTTGAAAGCCAAGTTTTTCTGAGATGCAGAATGCGACCGTGCTTTGATAGACCTAAAGGCATATCTTTCTTCCATCCCAATCCTGGTCACTCCACAGCTAGGTGAAGAGCTTTATCTGTACTTAGCCATTTCTCAGCACGCGGTGAGTGTGGTGCTCATCCGAGCTAAGGGAATTCAACACCTTCTTATTTTCTATGTCAGCAAAACATTACTCCCAGCCAAATCGAGATATCTGCTACTTGAAAAATTGGCTCTAGCTCTCATGATGGCCTTAAAAAAGTTGGCGTATTATTTTTACGCCTGCACAATAGTAGTGCTAACTGAATTTCCACTCAAGGTGCTCTTTGAGAAGGCGAATTTTACGGGTAGAATTTTGAAGTGTGTGGTAGAGCTGGGGTAGTACGACATCAAGTTTCAGCTGCAAAAAGCCATAAGGGCACAAGCCCTGGCTGACTTTGTGGCGGAATTTGCCCCTTGCACTCACCCTGTTTGTCCTATTGATTTGGCTAGTGCAGATTTAGCACAACCCACAGGTACGATGCCACTGAAGGCGGGGTGAGGTACAAGCAATAGAAAGGCAAGACAGTCCCAAGCGAGCAGAGGAAGAGCTGACCGACCTATCAAATGAAAAGCTAGATGACCATGTAGGAAAGCCACATGCAGAGCCGATCCGTGCCTTGAGAAACTCTCAAAACCCATCCAACTCTTGGAAATTGTTCATTGGCAAGATGTAAAAGCTCTTCGTTAATGGAGCCTCCAATAGACATGGCGTTGGGCTGGGGATTGTATTAACCTTACCAGAAGGAGTAACCATTGAGCATGCTATCATGCTTGGATTCCCAGCGTCCAACAATGAGGCAGAATATGAAGCCCTCCTCGCCAGCCTGAAGAGCGCTCTACGAATGAAAGCATCTAAGCTTATGGTATTCAGCGACTCCAAACTAGTGGTCAATATGAGGCCAAGGACGAAAGGATGGCCAAGTATCAAGCATTGGTACGCGCTGAGATCAAAAAATTTGCCGCAATAAGAATGGAGCAAATTGGCCGTAAGGAGAATAGTTAAGCAGATCAATTGGGTGGCCTCGCATCTATGCAAACCACCTTTCCTAATCCTTTGATGATCGAGTTTTTACCCCAACCTAGCATCGAAGAACCAGAGGTGTCTGAAGTACTCTGCGCCGACCTGGGACCATCATGGATGGACCTTATCATCACCTTCCTAAAAGATCGAGTCCTGCCCGCCGAAAAAAAAGAAGCCAACAAGATAAGGGCTAAGTCGGAATGATTTTGGCTTTCTCCATCGGCACCCTGTATAAAAAGTCCTTTATTGGGCCGTACCTAAAATGCGTCCATCCCAGCAAGGTTGAAACTTTCCTCTTTGAAATTTATGAAGGCATGTGTGGTAACCACATTGAAGGCAGATCACTGGCGTATCGATCAATTTCTTAAGGCTATTGGTGGCCGCGCATGTAGGCCGATATGTAGAAATATGTTCGCAAATATAAAAAATGCCAGAAATTTGCTCACTAGATCCACCAGTCGGCCAGAGAGATGCTCCCCTTAACGAGTCCTTAGCCATTTGCACTTTGAGAGCTGGACATTGTGGAACCATTTCCAACCGCTCCTGGCAACCACAAATTTTTCATTGTCGTTACTGACTACTTCACCGAATGGGTGGAAGCTGAGCCGTTGGCTACCGTCAAGGAGAAAGATGTAAAGAAGTTTGTCTGCAGAATGTCATTACTTGGTTCGGCGTCCCAAGGGCCCTTATCTCGGATAATTGTACGCTGTTTGTTGGGAAACTCTTCTGCAGATTTTGCGAAGAGTTGAAGATTGAGTTCTACAATTCTACACTGGCCTACCCTCAATCAAATAGTAAAGCTGAAGCTTCAAAAAAGACTATCTTGGACGGGCTAAAGAAACGGCTGGAGAAAGCCAAAGGGAGGTGGGCTAAGGAACTCCCCAATGTGCTCTGGGCATACCGAACTACCCCCAGACTTTCCACCGGGGAAACTCTATTCGCCCTGGCTTATGGCATGGAGGCGGTCATACCTTTAGAAATTGGTATGCCAACTATCCGGTTTGAAAATTTTGAACCAGACTTGAACAGTGAAGCTATTGCCCTGGACCTGGACCTTGCTGAGGAAAGGAGAGAAAGGGCGCTGATTCACATTATGGCCTATCAACAAGAGCTCTCCAAGAAATATAATAAGACCGTACATCCACGTTTATTTAAAGTTAGAGACTGGGTCTTAAGGAAAGTAATGGGCAATACACTGGTCCCTAGAGAGGGGAAATTAGAAGTAAATTAGGAAGGGCTGTACAAGATAATTGGCCTTACTGGCAAAAGGGCATACCATTTGGGGGCATACCATTTGGAAGACCTGGATGGCAAAGCCATTCCAAGACCATGGAACGCAGCCAACCTCAAGTTGTTTTACTTTTTAGATGTGACTTTTTTTTCCCGTACTTGGTTTTCTTTTTTGTCCAAATATAGCCTTTTGGCGCTGAATGTAATACTTTTTGGATTAGAGCAACGAAATGCACCTTCCTATTTTGCTTTGTCTTATGACACCTTGTGTAAACTCCTCGAATTAAAGTGTTGCATTATGTTTCTGGGCACTAGGGGCAATTTCCCTGCAGATAATATAGTGCCCTACATAAAGTTGGCGTTATGCTCAGCTTGGGACACAAGACTGAGCTGATTTTGCTCGCCTTTTGAGCTGATTTTGCTCGCACCTGGGCTGATTTTGCTCGCCCTTTTCCCGAGCTAACCTTGCGCGTTGAAAGGGATTCGTTATCCCCAATTTCGACCATAAAACCCGAGTTGATTTGCTCGCCTCCCCCGAGCTAATTTTTGCTCGTAGGGAACAAAGTTGCCGTCTTGCCCAACATTAATAATCACGCTGAGATGATTTCGCTCGACTTCTCGAGCTAGTTTTTGCTCGCTTGGAAGAAAGTTGGTTGTTTTTCGAGCTGATTTTGCTCGAAACCGAGCTAATTTTGCCGTTACCCCGAACTAATTTTGCTCACTGGGGAAATAGTTGGTGTAATTAAAATAGAGCTACCTTTTTGTCCTCTAACTGAGTTGATTTTGCTCACTGGAGGGGAGTAAAGATCTTATCCGAGTAGAAATTAGCTCGGCCTGATGAAATGCACTTCGCATATGGATAAAACGAGCAGTTTTATCTCGGCGAAAATAAAAGATAGTGTTGCAATCATTTAGACAAAGAGGTAAAATTCAAGAATATAAATACGCGAGGCGAGCAAAAAGTTGATAATTTTCATTTATAATGTACTTCGGTTACAAAAAGTGGTGCTTATAGCCCAGATACACAAAAAAAAAGAAAAAGAAAAAGGAAAAGAGCAAAAAGAAAATACAAGGGAAAAAGTAAATTCGAGCTAAGTTCTAATCTATGTTCATTGCGTTTTCTGGGTCAGCCACCTTTTTGCCAGTTACGTTTAGCGCGGTCTCTGCACCAAAACTAAGGACCGGATCGGCTTCTCCCTCGGCCTGGTCGATGCTTGGAGATGCCTCTTCAGAACTAATAGGTAGCAGAGCATTGTCAGTTGTCTGAGGAGCAAGCTCCTCCACCGTACTATCCGTTTGGGCCGCCTCGATTAGCTTTTGCTGCACGGCGGCAGCGTAAGCTTGTATATATGAAGGAATGAAAGCAAAAGGGGGGTTCTGGAAGACATTAGACTCTAGCACTTGCACAAGCTTCTTCGCGGTAGCTTTCCAGCCGCACTGAAAGAATATGTCCTTCGTGCCCTCCACCTATCGTTCATAAACCTTCTCACCCTCCGCGTAACCGCGGTCCTCAGTCTTGTAAACTTGCTCCTTCAGCTCGACCTTGTGAGCAGCGCAATGTTTTTGCTGTTCGACAAGATACCTCGCCTTCTTGGCTTGGAGAGCCTTTTGCTTGTCCTCCGCAGCTTGCGAAAGTTGCTCGGCCAGCTGATCCCTCTCGGCCAAAATGGTAGCCAAAGCAGCTTCGACCTTTAAGAGCTCAGCCATCTTTGCCTTGTTGTTTGCAATAGCCTCGCGCAGACTTTTTTGCACGACAATCATCTGCTCGTGCGCTACATAGTTCTTTTGAGCAGCCTGCAAAAAATGAGAAGTCAGCATTAAGGAACTGACCAAGAATGCAACAATTCCAAGATAGTTATACTTACCAAGATGAGGGACTTTGTAGTTGAGTGGATGGCCTTCAGATCGGACAGCTCCTCATGCCTCTTCATGTCCTCAGGAAGGAGCAAACCCTTAGTCAAATTGAAGCCCAGGGACAACTCTTTATCGGCATAGACAAAGTCAGCCTCAGTCACACCTCGGCCTTTATATTTGAGCTCGGGTGCCCAGACTGGGGGGGGGGGGGCAGTGGGGCGGGGCGAGTAGAATGCTCGACCAAGGTCTGTTCAGTTTGTTTTCCCTATCCAGTGGAAGGAAGCTTGGTGGAATCATCGTCGACCAGTCGTTGCTCGGTCAAGGTTTGCCTCGGTCTCTTCTTCGACCGACCAGTAACTTGTTCACTAGCAAGAGCCAACACTGGTCCTTTTCGCATGGCTAGCCTAGAAGATTAGCCTTCAGTCATCTTGCCCTATTGGGAATCGCTGGGCCCGCTAGTAATCATGGTCTTGATGGCACGAATTTTAGTCATTGCTTACTCGATGTTCAGAGGGACAAGATTGATCGGCGGAAGATTTGGGCCGGGCTGAGGCGAGGGCTCACCCAAGAAATTGGTGACCCTACTTTTGTGCAGTGCATGATGTCGGTAGCTCGGTTAGTAGCCGAGCGGTTTGTAGCACTCACGTTCTTCTACCAGATACCACAAAGCAACCTTGATAACCTCTTGGTTGATGCGAGAATAATCTTCCGCTAAGAGTGTGTAATCTGCATGAAATTAAAAAGTGTTAGATCAGCAAACACAGATTAAATACAAAAACATAAACTGTGCTATGCTGCTCACCAGCACTCCCGAAATCCTTACGGATGTACCAACCCAGTATGGGCACCTCAGTGTCTTCGTAATTCCTAAACACCCATAGAAAATCATCATTGTTTAATTCTTTGTCTGGGTTACCCTCTATGAGTTTTGCTTGGCTCTTTCTAACCTTCAGGTACTAGTAGAAACCCCCTTTATTATTGCTAAGTGTGTATTAGTAGAATATCTCGGCAAGGCCGAGGTTCAAACCTGGGATCCGGTTCAACGCGACCACGCCGTTTATTATTTTGTAAGTGTTGTTGGAGACTTGGGTTGGGCACAACCTAGTATGCCTAAAAAACTTGCAGGCTACGGGCTAGATTGGAAAGCGAAGGCCACCTTCGACTATGGACACAACGGTAAAGGGGTAGGCGTCCAATTTACCCTATGGTGTATCTCCCTTCTTGGCTAACTCAATTTGGACGTCATTCGGGATACTGAACTCCCTACAGAACTCGGCTATGGCCCCAGGTGAGTTGACCATAAAGCGGTATTTGTCCATTTATCCCGATTTTATTTCGTTTATTAAATCTAATTTATTGCCGGGATGATGGTTGCTTGGTCTGCGAGCGTCACCAGTTTGCAAGGTTTGAGGTGTGCCTGCTTGGTCCTAGTTTGGTCTGCATAATAGAAATCAAGTGCAAGTGTTAGCGCAACATAGTCTGTACGGATTCAAGATTAAAAGGCATTTTAGCTCAGCTACTAGAATGAAGCCTGTTAGTTCGGTTTGGGACCTGGGGTATTAGGCCGGCTTTGGGCCTTAGTGTCTACTATTTGTGCTCCTATCTTGGTTCGGTGTTCTTGCGAGCTTCAAGCATAGACACAATCTCTTGGAAGAACCACAAACAAGTTTTAGCCTAGCTCAATCCTATTTTTGATCTAAAAGTTGGATTTTGCTCGGTTTTGTCCATAATTTGTGTTGTTTATCCTAAATACAAGGTTGCATACGGAAACTCAGGGGAATGAGGGGCATGGAGGCCCCACGCATGTTTTTAGTTGCGGTTTTGTCTAATTTCTATGAGTATCCATCGGTTTTACCCCAAGAAGAGGGCACCGGCAGGATATTAACAATCCCAAATGAGAAAAGTTTGAAAAACACAAAGAACAAGGACAAAATGAAAGGGTTCGAAGAAACTCACCAAAAAACGATATAGGATGTTGACTTAATCGGATGGAAGGCCTCAATGGGTGGTGGCGAGTCCGACAGAGCACGAAAAATGACCTGAAACAAGTGAAGCAGTGGCGGCAATGGTGGTAGAAGCTCAGAGGTTTAGGGTTTAGCGTGAGAGAGAAGATGAACAGTGATGGGGTGTTTGGCCTCTTAGAGATATATATGGGGGGAAACCCAAAAGACGACAACTTTTCAAATTTTGGACATAGTGGGGACAACTATGGAGTTGCACGGAACAAAGGAGGGAGTGCCACGTAGCACAGAGTTGATGGGTTGTCAGTATGACTAATAGACCATCAGTACGGCTGATTGATTGATGACAAGACAACTGACGCAAGTCTTAACGAGCCGGACAAAGTCGGTAGCTCGGTTGACAAAGGTAATCCCAACCACGTTTAGCACAGATGAGATTAAGGGGCAATTGAGAAGGAGATTTATACCAAATTGTGGATCGAGCTAGGTACGACCCAGTTGCGTTGCACTGAGTTTAGGTAAGCGCAGAAATGGCGCTAGGCTAAGTAAAGACCGTACAACAGTCGTATTGAGCCACGCCGACTTGAAATGATTCTTGATGCGACCGATCTAAATTCGTCACCGCGGATTGAAAGAGCACTGAGAGAACCCTCGTGACTGGGATGATGGACAGCATGCCTGCGTTTGGCCGGTCTGAAGAAATATGGGCTAGGTTCTGATCGAGCTGCTAGCTACCTATATTCAGTCCGGTGTTGGGGAGACAATGTTTGACGTAATTCGGCCTTGATGCCGAGGGAACAGTCGATCAAACTTACCCCGGTATTAGAGAAGTCAGAGTTGGTGCTATTTATCGCCAAGTAATAGTTCGGTCAACTATTTCACGTGGACCAATAACAAGAAGAGAAAAATCTACTCCTGATATGAATCAATACTGTTTGGCAGTGCGACAAACACTGTTTGGTGGTTTTGGTTTCTACAAGTATAAGAAATGTAGAGGGGAGCATGGCCGCTTGTCCAATGAAGAACAGCAGAGATAGTGTACCCACAATCTCTGAGGCTGCATGGCCAGCCTTAAAAATGAGGGGCATACAGACGTTGGAGGTAAGCAATTTTTTGCAACTCTCTCTTTCTCTCTACTATGTTCTGCCTTCTCTCTTCTCCAAGAACGCTAACTTGACCGTCGAAGGGGTTTTCCGGCAAACCCATCCACTGGGTAGCTCTCATTCGTTTTGTTTATAGTGTGACGGAGTTCTAACGAAGTGCGACGAGCTTGGTAGCAAGGAAGCATGAAAGGAGGCGAATATTTCTCTCCTATACATCAATACATCAGTAGGGGTCACAGGGGGACTTCTTTTGTAGGGATCCCAAATATTTTCCCAGGTTTTAATTGTTAAAATTGAAATTTTGAAATTTAAATTAAAAAATATGTGAAATTTTGATTTTTTTTTTTTTTTTAAGTTACCCAACTAAGTATTATAAAATTAATATTTTATAAATAGGTAAATTACGCTCACAATTTTCTGAAATTTGAAGAAAATATTAATTTCACACTTTTGACATAATTACATTGGTGTCTCTCAAAATTTATATTTACATCATGCATATGTTATTTTTTATCAATAATTTGTGAGTCATATGGATGAAAATGTGATATTATTATTATTTTACTAAAATGTATATTTACCATTGTTTATTTTATTATTTACTCTATGCATTAATTTTGATCAATTCAACTTTGTTAAATAAGAAATCAGTGTAATTATTTTGAACTTGTGGGATTAATTGCATTTTTTTTCAAAATTTAATGGAGGTGAGAGGTGAGTCTAATTTAGGGAATTCTATTTGCATTTAAAAAATTATTAAGTACACTTAATTTTTTAATACTCTCGATTAAATTATTTAAGTGCAAATAAAATCACCGGCGTAATTTATCTTTATAAAAAGGCGGGCCGAATTGGAAAGAAACTCGGCGGAAAAAATAAAAGGAATAAAAAAATTTATTCTGGCCCAGCCCAATTTAAAATACCAGACTTAACTGGACCGATTGGGCGAGCCGCACAGGACCTCAAGCCGCCGAATTTGTAGGTAGCGATTTGTGGTAATGGGCCGAATGGGAACTTACTATTAATCTAATTAAATGTTAATTCAGATCTCGTTTAACTGTCTTTAATTTTAGGAGTTATGACCTAAATAAGTGTATTTTTTATCTTTTTATGAAAATATATACAGAAAAATAAAGATATGATGTGATGAAAAAAAGATAAAAAGATAAAAAGATAGATTATTTTAGAATTGCCAAACTTGGCCTTAGGCCTCGTTTGGCAAGAGGCTATTTTAGCCAAAAAGCCAAAAAGTTACTAAAAAAGCCAAAAAGCCAACAACCCATACCAAAAAGTCAAAGATTCCCTTTTCTCTCTACTTTTTGCACATCTTTTCGTAAAAAGCCAAAAAGTCATCCCAAACATACTAGTTTTTTTTACATCACATTTTAGCCAAATAGCCAAAAAGTTACTAAATTAGCATGTTCCCAAACGAGGTTTAGGTTAATCTAAGTAAGTGTTTTTTATATATATATATATATTTATTTGAGTTACATTAATCAACATCTATCAATATCTATCAACATCTCCTCTCTACTTTTTAAATTATTTTCTCTATTTTTTTACATATTTTTTTTTTATAAAAAGTCAAAAAGTATACTTATTTAGCCTTTGTTTGGAAAAACAAGATTGAGGTTTTTTTGATTATTTTAGACATAAAAAGCAAAATAGATTTTTTAGTCCAATAAGATAAAATATCACATTCAACCTATAATCATTACATTCCTTCTCTAAAAAAAAACTAAAAAAATCAAAAAAATCAAAAGTTCTTCTCAAATTAAACTTTTTAACCCCACGTTAAAATAGTAAAAAAAAAAAAAAAAGGGTTAAAAAACCAATTTACTCCCCAAACGAAAACATCTCAAACTATCCCTTAATTAAAAAACATTAAAAAATTATTAACAATTATCACATTTTTTTTATTTTTTATTTTTTTTTATATATTCTTTTATAAAAAAAATTAAAAATTATCACATTATTTTTATTTTTTATTTTTTTATATATTCTTTTATTAAAAAAATTAAAAAAATTTATTAAAATAATCCAAACAACGGCTCATATATTACTTCTCTGAAGAACTAAAAATCAAGAGGAAGAGTCGACGAGAGAAAGAGAGAGAGAAGAAAAGTTGTTTTTAAGGATGGTGGCGAGGCCGTTGATGGCGAAGGTGAAGGAGACAACTGGGATAGTGGGGCTAGAGGTGGTGCCGAACGCGAGAGAAGTGTTGATCAGTCTCTACAGCAAAACCCTAAAGGAGATCCAGGCCGTCCCGGAGGACGAGGGCTACCGGAAGGCCGTCGAGAGCTTCACTCGCCACCGCCTCAAGGTCTGCCAGGAGGAAGACGACTGGGAAATCATCGAGAAGCGCCTCGCTAGTGGCCAGGTCGAAGAGCTCATCGAAGAAGCCCAGGACGAGCTCAAGCTCATCGCCAAGATGATCGGTACCTACATTTCAATACTCTCTCTCTCTCTCTCTCTCTCTCTCTCTCTCACATTACTAAATTCAATTTTAATTTTCACTCTATTTCTGTGTCTCTTTAGTTTTTTAGAACAATGTAGGGTGATCCGAAGAATAAGAAGGAAAATTTGAGTTTTAGGGCCTGTTTGGTTCCACGAATTGCATTCCTTCATTTTCAATGAACTTAAATTCAAATTTTATCTAGGATTTGAATCTCCCAACTGTAGATTAGGCAAGGATGGATCCACCACCACCCAAAAAAATTTGAAAAATATCATATATTATACTAGAAAATTTAAAATTTGTACCCCAAACATACTTTCACACCCCATAGTGATAATCCTGTATCTGTCCCTGAGATTTGTTTTAGGTCATTTTTTTTGTGTGTAAAAGAGATCTGCAATTTTAAGTTTTGTAAAGAAAGTTAGCTTAATGAATTTTTATTTGTTTCATTTTTACAATTAAATATATCCAACTATCATGTATAAATATCCAATTCTATAATGATTCTACCCGAAATTCTTTTCTAACTTTTGGATAAACAAACTGGCTCTTAATTTTTTTATTGCCTAGGGCTTGAATTAAACAAGATTGATTTTTTTTTTTCCTTACTTTCTTTTAATTAGCTTTCCTGGTTGTGAAGGTTTTAATGTTTCTTTTAATTCTCTCTACTTTTTCTTTCCTCAATAATTTGGGGATGGTACATTTGTTGAGATGATACCTCATGCTAGCATGTACATTGCCTTTCTTTTTAGGTTGGATTCATTTTGAGAGAATTTGAAATGGGGTTAAGCCATAACAAATTTGTATGAGTTCTCTGGAATAATGGTCCAGTATTTATACATACATACATACATACATATATATATGTAAATTTTTTATTTTGGTAAGTAATAAATTTTATAGAAGAAAATATGAAAGTACACAGAAACACGGGGAAGAAACCCCAAAAAAGTTCAAAAACTACGCAACTAAAAACATCAGCAACAAACACCAAAACTGATAGCTAAATACGAGGAAATAATTGATTGTTCCACCAAGGCAACTATAACAGATCTCAATCAAGCAACAAAAAAAAAATATATATATATATATTTAATTTATCAACAACTAAGTCTGAAGGACATTTGTTGGAATGTTCCACATTGAGCACAACTACCAGTTAGCCTAGGAATCATGCACCATTCTCCAAGAACTAGTTCTGAATCTCACATCCTCCTCTGCTGCCCTGAGGATTACTGGACTATCCTTCCTTTTCTGAGTGAAAATTCGATTGTTTTCATTCATTCCAAATCTGATAAACAGTTGATGCAAGTGAAAGATTATAAATGACACTTCTGAAATTCTTCTTATTATGATGCTGCCCATACAATTTCATCATCCCAGATCAAAGGATTTCTGTCAACCCCATTTTTGCAAAGCGTGCTTCCCCAAATAATGGCTGAATAGGGGACAAATGAAGAAAATATTTTGATGAGTCCATTGAGCTTGGTTGCACAGAACACAATTAGGATCCACATTCATGCCCTAACTGTTAATTTTAGCGGACAATCTGCCTTGACATAACACCCAAAGGATGAAGGCACATTTGGGTATGTTTTGCTTGAACCAGACTATACCAGGGGACTTGGTTATACAACTTTTTAATTGATTCCGAAGCAGTTTTTGTAGAGAATGAATCATTTGAGGAATGGGACCAGACAACTTCATCAGGTTTATTTGTTGAAGGAGTAAAAGAGCTAGGAGTATTTACCATGATCTCTTGGATGCACCTGCTCCTCTGTCTTGGCCAATTCCAGCAGCCTTGCTGAATTATGTCTACGACTTTCATCCTAAAGGCATTTCCTATATTATGGACCACCCTTTATCCATATTGTTTATGTAAGGGCCCCATTAGATGCCAATTATCCATCCACAAAAAAAATGGATTGACCATTAACAACAATGTATTTTATAAGTGGTTGTTTGAAATCCTGGAGACAAAAATTTTTTTCACTGTCCAAGAAGATTCTGCTGGAATAAGAGCCCCCTACAAGCTGTTATGCTTTATTATACAAGTATGAACACACTTCACCCATAAAGAATCAGTTTTCTTGCTAAGGGCCCACAAATGTCTATGGATTATAGCATTGTTCCATTCTGTAAGCAATCTGATACCAAGAGCTTCCTTATTTTTGGGAGCACACACAACACTCCAGTGAACTTTTGTGCCCTTATATTTTAGATCAGCCCCAGGCCAAAGGAAATGCCTTAATATACTTCCGATCTTCTTTAAAACTTTCTGAGGAAGAATGAATAAAGCACTCGAGTAAACTTGTATGTTGAACGACACAGATTGCACCAACTAAAGTCTACCCCCATAGGACAATAGTCTATCAGACCATCCCTGGATTCTGCTAAGAATCTTCTCAATCATCTGCTTACAAAGATCTGCTTTAAGATTAGTAGAGATCAAAGGAACTCCTAAGTATTTCACTGGAAGAGTCTCTTCAGGAATACTCAGGATATGTTCTAATGTTTCTTTTTCTGTAGCAGAGACACCTGAGTAAAAAGCAGCACTTTTTTTGCAGATTTGGTTTCAAGATGGCATAGTGAAAAAAATCATTCAAAGTATCTTTGATCAATTAAAAAGATTTCTTATCAGCTTTGCATAAGATAACAAGTCATCAGCTAAAGTCAAGTGAGATAGCTTTAGCTGATAGCATTATGGTGATAACTGAAGCCACCTTTAGAAATATTCAAAATCAGAAGGGCCGTATATCCTTCCATAACCAACAAGGAAAGATTGGATCCCCTTGTCTTTAACCTTTGTCACCTTAGAAAAAACCTTCCAAAGCACCATTAATCACTACTGAATATTTTGCAGTAGAGATGTACTCTCTTACCCAATGAATGAATTGAAGAGGGAAGTTAAAAATTTCCATACTGTCATGAAAGTCCCAATCAACAGTCATAAGCCTTCATAAGATCAATTTTAATGGCACATCTAGGTGACAAATCTTCTATGTGATAGTTTTGAACCAATTCTTACATAAACAACACATATACTTCTTCCTTTTATAGAAGCTGACTGATTTTCATCAGTGATTATAGGAAGCACCGGTTGAATTCTCTAAGTTAATACCTTAGTGATAGCTTTGTAAGTAACATTGTAAAAAGAGTTAGGCCTATATTCTTTCATGCAATTAGGATTGCTTGATTTAGGAATAATAGATAAAGCAGTACAATTCCATACCTTAAACAGGTGACCAGTTTTAAAGAAGCACTGAATAGCAGCTACAACATCATTGTCATGACCCGAACCCAACCCTAAAGGTCTAGATCATAATCGGCTAGTAATTACATGATTACCTATGGCCTCAAACAGAATACAAAATATTTTATATAATGGGGCCTAAAGCGGAAGTAAAATTGACAATTAATGAAGTCCATTGAGCAGTGCATAAATAATCAAAGATAAAACATTTCTCATATGTAGCATCAAACCCATACATAGATTATATACATCAAGTAAACTTCCATACATTAAATTTACATATCCAAAAAAATTCAACTTAACAAAAACCAAAAGCTTAGCATGAAAACTCAAAAGCCCTAAGTTGGAGGCAAGACACATTAGGTTTACAAAAGCAACTCCTCAGGCTAACTCTACGGTAGATCTCCACGTTAATCACCCACATACATATAAGGGAAGGGGGAATAATAACAATGTAAAGGGTTAATGAATGAGTCAGATTTAAAGAAAAGCAAAACATTTAACTTAAATCAAAAAGTTTTCTGACATATAGTATTCAATAACATTGCTCATATCCAAATATAACAGAATGACCTCGGGTCCAATATGAAGCGGAACGACCTTAGGTCCAATCATTAAACGGAACGACCTCTGGTCCAATCATACGGAATGACCTCTGGTTCAACATAATTAACAGCTGTTCAAAATGACCTCAGGTCCAATCATCTCATAGAGTAAACAGAACGACCTTAGGTCCATCATATCATAGATTGAACAGAAAGACCTCGGGTCCACATATCATTCATATAACATTCATTAAAGAACTCATTCATTCCAATTAAAACATAATTTCAGAAATATATAACATGTCATATGTTTCAAAATAATAATTAGAGCATATTTTTACAAAATTATTACTCCCAACGAGTTTGATCTTGCGATGTTCCCTCGAGCAAACGACCTACATAACACATCATACGAATTCTGTAAAACGGATCATTCATTTACTTAAACTTTTCTTTACTTAATCAACATAATTCAAATGGGTTTATAAATGTCTTTTAATTTCCTAGAGGGTCAAAATGACTTCAAAAATATATTTAGAAGGTAAAAAAGATCAAAAGAAATTAAACTACTTTTCCCTTGTTTTTCGCAAGTGCAAAAGCCCCCAGCCGCACGTGCATCGCACGAGCAATAAAAGCAGTAGCCTTGCCCCTGTTTTGGTCTGTCTTTTGCACGTGCGGGGCTCATAGCCACACGTGCGGTTCTGGTTTGGGCGGGGCTCACAGCCGCACGTGCGGTTCTAGGTAATTTTGAGCATTCCGAAAATTCATCAAGTGTAAGCCTTCAAAACCCAATTTGGTGTCCAAAACTTGTACAACATGAAGATTACATATGAACTATGTTCAATTTCAACTTAATTAAATCAAAACTTTATTTAATTTTAAAATCAAACTTCCAAATCTCATGAATTTAAGAATTCAATAACTTTATCTTCAAAATCAATTATATACTCACTTGCATGGATGAATTTCTCAAATAAACTTGTTGCATGTAAACCCTAGAACTCATTTCTTGTATAATTCCCCAAAAATTGAACTCAAATTTAGCAAATTCAAATAATTGAGCTCATGTTCTTGAAACTAGCTTCATTACTCTTACAAAACCTAATTTCCTAACAAATTATATGATTAATCCTCAAACTTCTTCTTGAATTCAAGTAGTTGATCTACAAGATTTTGGTTTGAATTTACATACCTTATTTTAAATTCTTGACGTCTCCTTCAATTCCCTCTCTTTCCCTAAGCTTTCTCCTTCAACACCTTGAATCGTCTTTTTTGAGCGTTCTTTCTTTTCTTCCTATTCTTCTAATGCCTATCTCCAGCACAAAATTTGTTGAGTCTAGCTAACTCGAGACTTTAGTCTCAATATAAATATATGTCCGCTTAATGAACTCAACTTAGATTATGTTAATTGCTAAATAGGCTTAATGAATCAACTAATTTAACTCCTAATTAAATATGACATTAATTAATTAATCTTTCCTTAATTGACTCAAAGATTATGATTAAAACTTAATCCAATTATTTAATCTAATCTTAATTTAAGCTCAATTAATTATTTGTAATTTATATTAGTTTGAATCAAATTCTTAATTAAACTCCCATAAGATTCTAAATATTCAAAGTAGTTGATCAAGCTCGTTGCTTAAAGTTTTCTAGGTCATTTCTAGGTCATATAGACATTCAATTTCTGATTTAAAACATAAAACCTAACAAATATTTTCACACACATCCAAATCACAACAGATAATAACATCAAAATCAAAGTTTCCTACAATTAAATAGATGCAAGCATGACATGCATGGTTGGGTTATTATAATCATCCCCAACCAATTCCCCCAATTCTGCTAAAAATAAGCAGAGGTATAGCCATCAGCCCAGGGGCCTCTTCCCCACTAATAGGGAAACCAACTTTCCTTGTTTCTTTTGTAGTCACAGCTCAAAGAAGGGACATTTTCGAATCCTCAGTAACTTTAATTCTGATAGTTTCATGCTATGAAGCACGGATACAGGATACAGTGATACGGATACGACGGTACATCAAAATCTAAAAAAGTAGGATACGGGTACGGTAGGGTTACGTTTGTAAAAAAATTATTTTTTTATAATTTTAATAATATAATATGCATGAACATAAAACATAAAGCAAATAAATAAATAAAGAGAGGAATTTCTATTAAATAAAGAAATACTAACATTAAAGTTCCTAAAATTAAAAATTTGGTACAGAAATACTTACATTAAAACAGTGTAGGGGGAAAAACGGAAAAAAAAAAAAAAAAAAAAAGAAGAAGAAGAAGGAGGAGGAGGAGGAGAGCAGAAAGTATTGACCATTGAAAAAATATAAATATAAAAATAATAAAAAAATTAGAAAAAACATTATATACTTATTTGGCATATTAAAATATAAAAAATAAAAAAATAGGAAAAAAAAAAAGATACTTATTTGGCGTATCCCTCACATATCCTTCACGTATCGTGCCATATCCCTTAGGTATCCTTCGTGTATCCCTCCCGTATCCGGGGAAGGAAAAAAAATCAAAAATAAAAAATAAAAAAAATTGGATACTTAGTTGCTGTATCCAATATTCGTACGACACCTTTTTTAGAGTATCCGTGCTTCGTAGGTTTCATGTATCCTATTTTTATCATTAATTTTCCCATCAAACTTCATTCCAGGTAACCTTTTGTATAAACTAACTGCCTCATTTTTTTAACCCTAGTAGGATCCAACCTACTTTGACAAACATGCCATACCCATATCGGATACTTACCGGCTTATGGTATTTCGTATGGTACTTCTGCATACGTACCGGGCATACGAAATATGTACTTAAATTTTTTCTTTTTAATTTTTGGCGTGAAGCTCATTACACACCTAAACGCAATATATCCTTTGAAGAGAAAAAACATACTTAATGGCTCCTTAAAACCTTGTCACCAAAATCTAACTTATGGTTTTATGAAAACTAGCTCACAGTCTAGGCTCATTAGTCACCACAACAAGCACCACAATGCAACACACCAGTCACTAAATATATATAATTATATATTTTACACGTGTTTCCCACGTGTCGTGTCCTACATTTTAAAAAATAAAAAAAAATTCATGTTGATATGTTTGTGTCGTGTCCATATGTCGTGTCTGTGTTCGTGTTTCTTGGTTGCAAAGAAAGAGTCATTGCGGAAATGAAGACAACACACCCTTCGAAGAGGGAAAACACACCTAATGACTACTTAAAACCTCTTTGTCACCAAAATCTAGGCTATGGTTGTGTTATGAAGTATGGGTATTTCGACAAACATTCTGTACCCGTACCGAATACTTACCGGCGTATAGTACTTCTATATGTGTACCTGGTACACGAAACATGTACTTAAATTTGTTCTTCTTAATTTTTAGAGTACTCAGACGTACTTAATATATACCCAAGCCGTATCATACCTTAGTCAAAACAATATTTTCTTCTACTACAGAGATAAAATTCCTTTCACGAGACTTTTTATTTTTTTATTTTTAGTTTTATACTTAGCATGCTTTTAAAAGTAAGCTACGGTTTGTAAGTTATTTAATATAATGACATTTAATTTTGGGTTATATATTTACTTTTGGCATTAAATGTTAATTGTAGGTTGGATCTTAACAAATTAAACAATTTAATCAAGTTTTGCATAACTCCAAATTAAAAATAAAATTTTTTTTTACAAACGTACCAAGTTGAAGCCATGCCCGTACCCTATTTTTTTTGGATTTTACCGTATCGACGTATCCATATCATACCGGTACCCGTACTTGTACCCCGTACCCGTGCTTCATAGGACCCAACTTTCTCTCATTGCTATGATACCAGCTCAATATTTTGTTCTACATTGCCGCATTTTTAACCTCATTAGGATCCAACTTCCTCTCATTGCTACTATACCGGCTCAATATTTTGTTCTACATTGTGCAGCTGTTCACTTTATTATGGTAAAACTGGTCATGAATGGATCATAATATTAATGGTCCATAAATTTTATATGTAATGGGTATTGTATCCAATGTGAGAAAGCAGGGCACATAGATTGATTTGAGTGTTATAGCAACATTAACCTATTTTGGAAACACTTGCATCCATTTCATTTTTGCTTGTATCTGTTGTTTGTGGTATACATTGTTTTATAATATGAGGATTTTAAATCACCACAATTGACATATTTTTCTGCCTTCAAGTAGTTGTTGAAGCGCCATTCGCATGATTTGTAATTTTGCTCTCTATTGTTGTCATGTTGGTCTTGATTGCATTTGAATAAACCATTTGAACGTACCTGTATTTATCAATTTATTTAATTTGTAAATGTAATTTGAAGACTTTCATTGGTATTCCAAAAATGTGTTATTTCCAAATATGTGACGTACGAGCATAAAAAGTAGCCATTATCATTTGATATTTTGGCAATGAGAATGAATAGCTTTAGGAAGGGGTGAGTAGGAATTTCGTGGAAATTTTTTCTCCCAGTAGTATGACCTTTGTGGAAGCATGCCATTTGTTAGATGGCATAGATTATAGAGTTTCTAAATCATCTAAGGTTTGTTTTGGTTCATAAATGAAAATATTTAGGTTGCCTCAATCAAGATACTGGAACATTTATCACCCTGATCGGTTGCTTGACGACTTAATAAGCAATAGAGTATGCAAATTTTCAAATTCAAAATTGCACCCTGTTCAAGAATTAGACATTTCCATTTGAATTTTAGGAGTAGGCTTCAATGTTCTCCAGCAAGCATAATTCAAACACTAGTGACAACTATGGAAAGACTGATACTACAATTTTAAGGGAAATAGTGACGCATACATGGATGCAGTGACACATAAATTCATGCTTTTTGTATAATGTCAGTTTTGTGTATTGTTGGTGGAAGCTCAGTGAGCTGACAGAGGGAACCTTTAGGGAAATATGGTGGTTGCTGAGATGGCACTAGGCTATGAAGCATCAATACTTCAAAACAAAAGTGTTGTAGGGGTGTCAGACATGGGGACACAGCGGGGGGACACGTATGGGATACGATGCTTGGTGTGTCCCTTTATTTAATTTAATTAATTTGGAGACACTTCATGGACACTCTGGGCACAGAAGGGACACGATAGGGGCATGCTGGGGACACAACTAGTATTGTCCTCATTTCTATAGTGCTTTTGATGGATGTGGATGTTTATTACTTTTTGCTTAGATTTAAATTAGTGTTGATTTAAAAGTGATATTTTTTTTTTTTTTTTTTTTTTTACATATCGAATTAATATTAGTTTTTTTTTTAATTTTAATTGTTTTTGGATATAATATTAATTTACGTAGCAAATAAAAATATATGAAAAAATATATTTTATTACTTTGTCCCTACCGTGTTCTTGTCCCAATTTTTTAAAAATCACCGTGTCCTATGTCTGTGTCCGTGCTTCTTAGGCGCTAGGTGTAGCCTATAGGTAGCATTGAGTCATTGACTAGGGGTCATCAAGGGTTCACTGGAGGGTGGAAGCACATGTCATGGACACTTGGGACAAATGGGATGTTTGAGAGAGAGAGAGAGGGGCCACCTTTAGTCACCACCTCTAGCCAGAAACCACCTTTGCTCACCACCTAATGTGGCTAGCCAACTGTCATTTGCAACCACTTTCGGTTACCACCTCCGCAGTTGGCACCTACCTTTGCCTACCGCCAACCATTGTTGTTAGAATCTTATGATTCATGATTTGATACGAGTTTCAATTAAAAATTCACTTCAAACTATTGAATCTTAAATTGAGTGAATTTTGTGATCTAATTGCAATTTAGTACAATTCACGATTTGACAACTACGCGGCCAACCACCTAACACTGGTGGCAACCACCGTCAGCCACCACCTCCCACAACCAACAACCACCTTCGACCACCACCTCCAGCTATTGATAACCACCTCCGACGGGACACCCTTCACTTGCATTCAAAACAAAATTTTAACATGTGTATTGAACATGTTTTTTTATTTTTGTTTTTTCAAAAAATAAACATAAATATGTTTAATGTTTCTTTAAACTAAAAAATGTAAAATTTAAGGAACAACACCCAAGGGTTTTTTTGTACGAGTTAAATTTTATGAAACTAATTAGTGTGTTTGGTTTGAGTTTTTTGAATTAAGTTCTTTGAAAATTGAGTTTTTTATTTTTCGTGTTTTTTTTTTAGTGAATATTTTAAAAAATTAATAAATATACAAAAATGCGAAAAATGTATTGAATTTTCGTTTTTTTTTTTAGTGAATTTTTTTAAGTTTTTTTTTTTTTTTTTTTTTCACAAAAATTATACTTTTTAAGCGTATTTATGTTAGGTGTGTCTAAAAATTAAAAATTGCTCAAAATATTAAAAAATTCAGTAAAAAATAAAAAATACAGAAAACAAGAAAGTAGATTTTTCTGAAAAGTGTTTTTAGATAACTCAAACTAAGCAAAGTGAATAATCTTCATTAGATAAAATTATTCATAAAAATGTTTAATTTCAACTCACTTCCATTTATCTAATTTCAAAAAACTAAACCCCTATTTTTAAATATTTTTTGTTTACTGTATTGACTCCAAAATAGTAAATAAAAGGATCAAATTATCTCAAATAGAAAAAAATATTTTTTGTTTACTCTTTCTGTGGGTTTTCTTGCATAGAGAGTTGCAACCCCATGTTTATGTAATTCACTTTACATTGAATTGTAATTCCCCCAATAGAAAACAAGAAGACTATATTGATCCCATGGTATAACAATCGCGGTAACTCAATCCTCGTGAAGCGCTAAAGTATTCGCTTAGACTATTGTGGTGCTTCAGGTGTTTGGTATGACATGTACAGTAAGACTTAGGCACATTTTGTAAGTGCTAGTGAGTCCCTTGATGTCAAAGACATGATTTCCAACATGTGTCCCCTAAGGGCTGATACGTGTGGAGTGTTGAGCTGACATGTCAACCACACGTCATCATCCACGTGTCTACACAACACGTGGTGATCTAGTAGATATCCACACTAGTTCGTTGGCTATGTGAGAGCAAGGTTGTCAAAATCGAGATTCTATATTGGATCGTTGGAGGCCTAATCAAGATCGATTATCGAATCGATGATTGTAAGATCCTACTAGAAAAGAAAAATCACTAATAATTTAATTTGAATAAATGTTTCTTAAAAAGTATAGACACAATAAGCACATATACTAAAAAGAAGAAATATTGTGAAAAATATACTACCCTATGAAAAATGTAAATATAATATTATAAAGTAAGAAACTTAGGCTAGGTTTGGCATAATCTAAAAAAGTCAAAAAGTCATTATCTTATTTAAGTCACATCATCTTATTTAAGTTACATTACCTTTACCACATCACTTCAAACCAAACTCATATTTTACGTTTTTTCGTAAAAAGTAAAAAAATGCACTTATTTAGATCATCCTAAACAACCCAACCCCTTAGTAGTAAAAGTTTTGCCTGTTATCAAAAGGTGGAGTTTTCTGATAGTAATAACTTAATGAAGTTAAATTTGAAAATAAATTGAAAACTCAAAAGAGAAGAAAAAAGAGATTCTCTAAGAAACCAAAACAAAAATAATTGAACAAGTAAATAGTCTTCAGCTGTTTTATTAAATAGAGAGAAGGGAGAGAGAAGAAGGAAAAAAAAGGCAAAACGATTTACTATGCAATGAGAGTTGTTTCGACTGGCTAGTTTTCCTAAATTACTACAGTCTGTGAATGTTTATTTTCCTAGTTTGTTTTTTTAGTAGTATATTGAATTAATATTTTTATTCATTTGAACCATGTAAAATTGGTATTTAGGCAACAAGCATAAAATTTACAATAAGTAGCCCAAACAATACAAAACAAGGCTTAAAGATTGGATTGGGGTTCCACGATCCTATAAGATCCAACTATCAAGATTGAATGATCCTACCTACAAGGGATTTTCCACACGATCTAGATCGATTTCGTCCAAATGGATCGTTAGATCTGGTGTGGATTCTGACAACCACGTCTGAAAGTAGAGTTGATATTAGGAGAGGGAGCAATAAATGCTTTAAAATAATTTTTATAGTTCTTTCAAACACTAGGAATAAAAATTATTTCTAACAATGGTTGATCAAATGGTATTACATGTTTATGGCAACCAGTGGTTGCATTTTGTGACAAGAGCAGATGGTATTGCACTGCCTTAACAAGCACCTGAAATTCATCCTCTTCAAAATACTGAAACTGTAGCAAGGTAATAGCTTTTTTCCGTTTACTTTAACTATGCATTTGTATCCTTTAACTACTCATTTGGAAGCTAGTCGAGTGTTGCATGATTCAGAAATTTGAAAATTCCCCCTTTATATTTTAGGCCTAGAATATTGTGTTCCTATCAAATGCAAGCTAGGGCAACAAGAAATAGGAGAACCATTTTGTCAAGGTCACCTCGTTCATTGTTGACAGTATGCATATTTTGGTATTGGATTGCAGAGTGGGATCCATGGGGTGTGCCTGACGACTATGAATGTGAAGTCATTGAGAATGATGCTCCTGTTCCTAAGCATATTCCCCTACACCGACCTGGCCCTCTTCCCGAGGAGTTCTATAAGACGTTGGAGGCTGTTACTTCAGGCACATTGCAAGATGCTATTTCACTCTCGAAAAAGGTTGAACCAGCAATCAGCTCTGGGGCTTCGCAATCAAAGGAGTAATATATGCTGCTGGCTGGCACTCATTTTGGATATTCATAAAGAGACGTCTAGCTTTGGATCTGAATCTTTGTCCTCTTTTATGTTTCTTGTTTGTTACTACTTCATATTGTGTGTTCGCTGTGGATTTAAACAGACTTTAATTGTTGGGATTAAAGCTTGAACCGTAATTAATAATCTCCACTCGGGCTGCTTTCAACAGATTTAATTTAATTTTCAAGCTTTCTTCTTGTTTTTATGAGGAAATGAAAGCACCTGTTCTAAGTAGAACAGGATTCCCAGTTCCAGCGCCTCAAGCCCTTTTTTTCCCTCAGTGCCCAGGATTGAGTCTCTGAACACAGAAATCCAATTGTGGTGCTGGTGCTGCCTCTCATGTTTTATCATATTGATTGGAATTTGGAATCATTCTGAAATCCGATCTACCGAAAGCACCATGACTGCAACCAATCAAACACTCAGAACATGAAAATTGTTTCTCCAGGAAACAATGCTTCAAGTCTAATAACACTAACGTCAAGAGACAAAAAATTTAACATAATCAAGATCACACCATGTAAATTAATCATCAAATTTGGGGCATGTACTTGCCCAAGAAACACTGACCTTACATCAGTGTTGGGTTTGATTCCTTTTTCTTTCTTTTTGTTTTATATTTTTTTAACAAATAAAAATATAGTAAAAAAAGGCCAAAATTGAAAACCTAGGGTTTGATTCATGATAAACAGCATATTCTCAAAGGCAATGGCAATGAGAGCAAATTACATATTTAGGTATGATTCCGATGCAAAAATTGATGGAAAATTTCTATTTGCTATCATGTCTCGGTACACATCATTCTTATGTCACAGCACACTTAATTTGAATTTTTGATATTTTTACAATTTACACAAAATAATATTAAAATATCTTCATCTTTTTCAATTTTCAAACCCTAGCCCTAGCTCATCTGTTGCCACCACCATCAATTGCCATAGTTGCCACCACGACCTCCACCTCCACCTCCCAAGCCCCATTGACCCTCCCTTGCCCTCTCTTTACCGGCCCTCCTTTCCCTTTCTCATCTCATCCTTACTCCTGCAACTCTTATTCGTCGCCACTCCCTGCCCCGGTTATTTCATCCTCATTTTTTTCTTTTACGAACCCTAAATATAAAAACCAAGAACACAAGATCTCTTCCTCACTCTCTCTCTCATACTATGGGATGTGGGGCTAGAGATGGGGGTTGTGCGGGTGGTGGTTGTTGGGGACAACGGATGGAGGTAGGGAGTAAGTGGTGGAGGTTGATGGTGATAGTGGGGTGGCTAGTGGTGATGGTAGTTGCTAGTTGCATGTATTGAGATGGTGATAGTGGGGTGGCTAGTGGTGCTGGTAGTTGCTAGTTGCATGTATTGAGAAAGTGCGGCTTAGAATTGTCCAAAAGGGTAATTTAAATAAAGAATGCAAATGTAATTTAAAAAAAAGAAAAAAAAGAAATTAAGGAGACGGTGTATATTGAGATAAACAATGGTGTACAACTAAAATTTCTCAAATTAGCGAAAGGTTTAAAATACACCGATGATTTTTTCTCCACTCATACATACAATTTTTTTTTTTTATTTTTGAAGTACAAGATTAACAATGCATGTAGCTGGTGTTCACTTTTTCTTTGCATCTGTATGTGTAACTTTTTATTTTCTGAATGTATTGTGTTGTTTCAATTGTGTTAATATAATATTTTAATATATATATTAGTGTTACAATATCATCTTTCGATAGATCTGTTGTATTTATATTTTAGCATGATTTAATTTTTACAATATGATATGATCTTATGCACGTAATTATAGAGTATTCAGTGTTTTAAATTAAAATTTTAATTAAAATATTTGTAATTCAATAATTAATATTAAATTTTCATTTCATTAGCTTACTTCAAGCTTATATGAAATAAATAAAATAAAATTGATGGTTAATATTTTCAAATAGCAAGCGTTCAAATTGTATTTTGAATTAAAATTATTTTAATATGACAATAGATTTTTTTGTAAATATTAATTTTTATAAATATGTTAACTTTATTGAATTTATATAAAATATATATGATAATGATATGACATTTTTTTAGAAATAATATAAGAATAAAGTTGAAGAGGACAATAGTCAAATATTTTTCATGCTAAAATTTTACTTGAGAGATCATTATTTTAAATTTGACACGATAAATAACTTAAAGTGCGTAATTTATACCTATTGTACTAAATTTTAAAACTAGAACAATTGATTAGCAATTGTAGGAGTTGCTCTACATGTAATTGGTAGGAATGCCACCGGGTCGGCCGGGGATTACACTGTCAGTCTCCGATCCTCGAAGGTATCATCGTCCTCATCCCCACCCCCGCCCCCCTAACAGGAATCGGGTTTTCCCAACCCTGAAAAATGCCTGACCTTTTTTTTTTTTTTTAATTTTTAATTTTGCATATCCTATTTTATTATTTATTTTTTTTTTGAGACAAATAAAAATAATATAAATAAAAAACTGGATGTTGAAGCCTGTGTTCAACAGTCAAATATGGTGATCATAGAGAATCTCAACAAACGACAAAGCTTTCCCAGAAAATTTATCTCCCCCATTATGAATAGAAAAATAATAGAGAAATGAGAAGGCAAAATAGTGGTCTTGAATACAGGAAAAGTAACCACATCATTGGAAGTAACAAATGAATGAGTGTGCATGTGTTTCTTTTTGTTAGTTTTTGTGTAACTTTATTTTGCAAAACAGAGGGTGATGTAAAGCAAAACAAGGATCTGGAAATTTACATTTTTTTTTGGATAAATTAGAAATTTACAAATTTTATTATAGATTCACAAGAATTTGCAGGAAAGCAAAAAAGCAAGCATCAAAGAAGAGGAAGCTAAAATGAACAATCCTTCTTACAAGTAATGAAGAAGAGACAACAATTAGTATGTCTTAAAAAAAAATCTCTAGAGAAACACACACACATATATATAGAGGGGAATAATAGTAATTTCAGTTTGGGGTGGAAACGAGGATGAGGCTGAGGACAGAGAGGGGCCGAGGCCAGGGCCGAGGCCAGAGTGGGGAAACCTATCACTGTCCCCGTCCCGAAAGTTGTCAGGGATTCATTTTTGAATACCATCCCCGGCCCATTGAAGGTATTTTTTGGGAAAAAACCATTCTAATCGGGGTCGGGGAACGGATTCAAATTGCTATCCCTAGTAATTGATGTAGAGAAAAATTCAGTGGATCTGTTTGGAAGCTTCCAAATAGGCAGAGATGGAATCAGGATTTCATGTAATTACCCGACCCTCTCCTATGCTTTAATTCCCTCTTATATGTGATTATATCTGTGGTTAAATGTTTGATATGAAATTACATGGTACGTTGTGTGAATTACATGTTTATACATTCTTATCTGTTGGTTATGAGAAAATCTGTTGAAATTGTGACCTTTGGATTGAAATTAGAAGCCTTAGAGGTGCGATAACCGGAAATGGACTTTACAGTTATGATGAGTATAATTTTTAGGACATAATATGAAGTTTTGTAAAAATTTGATTCGTAATGATTTAATTGACTTTATTTGGTTAATTTCCTAATTAAAATTTCATTTTGGACTCAATAAGCTTAGATAGATATAGACATGTATACTTGAGCTTTAAGGGACTCAACAAAAACAAAAAAATATCTCCTGGAGGAGACTTAGAGAAGAAGAGAAGAGAAGAGAGAGAGAGAGAGAGAGAGAGAGAGAGAGAGAGAGAGAGACTCCTTAGAGCTTGAAAAGTTGCAAGAAGATTCAAAGATTTGACTCAAGGTAAGTATTAATTAACTTAAATACTTGAAATATCTCTCCAATTAGTTAGAATCAAGTCTTAAATTGAAGCTTTAACACTCATGAAGGCTGGGGTTTTGGTTTATGATCTAAACTTATCAACTCTTATGAAATTGAGCATGTACTCTTTTGAGTTGGCCAGATTCTTGTGTTTTGGGTTATCTTGAGTTAGATTGTGAGCCATTGCCTTGTTATCTTTAGTTTTTGGCATGCCTTGGACTCATGTATACATGTTTGTATATGTATATATATATATCTATGTCATGAAAATGTAAGCATTGGAAATTAGAGTTGTATATGCCATGTTAAAATAAGTTATGATCGACTTGAGGTTGGATTTCATGTTTATTATGCTCATATATTATGTTTTTGAGGTGAAATTGCTTGGATTGAGCCTTGATAGTGCATATGGAAAGCCTAAACTTGATATAGATTTTCAAACTGAAATTTTCAACCCAGACCGCTCGTGGGGCCTGGGCCACCGCACGAGCAGCCAACCCTGTTTTGGACAATTTCGATTTTGAAGTTTGCCCGCTCGTGCGGCCAAGGCCACCGCACGTGCGGCCAACAGAGCTGATTTTTTTGGTTTTGTTTTCTTTCCTTTTTCTGACTTCTATGCCTCAAATTACATGGTTTCCAACTATTCTTATGTGCATATGTATTGTACAAACACGAGAGAAAACGAAGGAATGAATGGAACGAATTAAAATTCATTAAAGAAACTTGGAAAAGAACTAAGTGCTTATTAAGTTGTGTGTGTCCCATATGTAGGTCACTCGCCGAAAGGGACCATTACGCGACCGAATCACTATGAGTAATAGTAATGTCATAATATGTTGCAAGTTACAAATTATATATTTTTGTCCATGAATGATATGGTTTATACAACTTGTGCTTTGGTTAAACTGGTTAGACATTTGACCGTAATGACATATGAATTGGTCCCGAAAGGGACCATTACGCGACCAAATCACTGTGAGTAATGGTAATGTCACAATATGTTGCAAGTTACAAATTTTGTATTTTTGTCCTTGAATGATATGGTTTATTCAACTTGTGCTTTGGTTAAACTGGTTAGACATTTGACCGTAATGACATATGAATTGGGCCCGAGGCCGTTATGTTATTATTGGGCCCGATGCCGTTATGTTATTATTGGGCCCGAGAAAGTTCTGTTATTATTGGGGCTGAGGTCGTTCTATTATCATTGGGCCTAAGGCCGTTCCGGAATGAGTTGATGAAAAGGACATACATGCAATACGTATATATTCTACAAGACACATGCTTATTTACATGCCTTCATATGTTATTATTATTCATTGAGCCTGGCTTATTCCGTATTCATGCATGTTTTGTAGGTAGTCAGCTTGGAGACCAGCCCTAGGTCAGCTTTAAGAGCCTTTTGTGGACATTTTTGTGAAGTCCTACATTGGAGTCTTTTGTCTGTTAAGGAGTTCAATGCCACATTTTTGTTAAGTTCTTGGTGGCTTTTGTTACACATTTGGTGATTATGTAACTTTTGGGGTTCTTAACTCTTTGTACATACGCATGCTTGGATTGTATTTATATTTGAACAATGCATGTAAACTAATCCGTCTACGAGAAGATGTATAAAGATCTTGGCACAGAGACACTACTTAATGGACTTTCTATTGTTTGATTGCTTCCGTTTTAGGCCACACAAATGAGTAAATTATGTTATTTAATGTTGTTGTGAGGCCTATGTATGGGCCGGTCATGACCTAAACTTTTAGGGGTAGGTTTGGGTCGTGACAGTTGGTATCAGAGCACGAATAAATATCTTACACACGTGTCCATTGAGCTATAAGGAGTCTAAAAAAGACTTAGGCTACATGCATGAATTTTCTTTACGTTGTGAATTTCTTATGAAAGATGATTAATGATCATTGTCTATATAAACTTGTGTCTCTTTTTGTGTGCATTATAATCCTTTGATATGTAGATCATGGTGAGGACAAGAATGGATGATATGGAAGACTCTACCTCCGCACGGCTTGATCGGTTGGAAAGGATGATTGTGGACATGGCAGAAACTATGAGACAGCAACAGGAACAACAACAACAACAACAACCACCACCGCCACTAGTGCCTATACCACCACCAGTGGTGCAAGACCATCATGCCAAGGATCGAACCATTGCACTGACAAAAGAGTTTAAGAAGATGAAGCTGCCATCGTTTAAGGAGGGCATTGAACCAATGAAAGCCGAGGCATGGGTATTAGGTATAGAGAAGTTGTTTGAAGTCTTTCGTTGTACCGAGGCACAGAAAGTACAACTTGTAGCTTTTACTCTTGAGGATGAAGCACGGAGGTGGTGAATACTCACTCGAAATGAACATCAAGGTTTGACCTGGGCTCGATTTTTGGAGCTTTTCTATGCTAAGTATTTCCCACAGTGCATGCGAGATAAGAAAGTGACAAAATTTGAGACTTTGAGGCAAGGGAACAAGACGATAGCAGAGTATGAAGCACAATTTTCAGAGTTAGCCTGTTTCGCACCACACATGGTGGACATGGACTACAAGAAAGCAAGAAAATTTGAAGGAGGAATCTGGAATGCTATCTTGGATTGGATTAATGTGTTGAAATTGCCTACCTATGTCGATGTGTTGGAAAGGATGATAGTAGCTGAAGGTAATATAGTTGCTCAAAATCGAATCTCTGAGTGGAAGGGGAAAAGATAGAATGCACAAGCACTAAGGGACTGGTGGCATTGTAGAACAAGAAACTAAACTTGGGCACCTCAAGTACGTCTGCCTCTACTCGGGAATCAGCACCAGTTTGTTTGGACTATGGAAGGAGACACCATGGGACATGTTACCAAGTAACTGGGGTTTGCTTCAAATGTGGAAAGACGAGACATTTATGCTGTGTTTGGTTGGAGTATTTGGAGAGGGATTTGGAAAGAGAAATGGAAAAGGTAGGTGAAATGTAAATAAAATATGCCTATATTTCACCTAGTTTCACACACCTTTTCTTTTTCCCTTTCCAAATCCCTCTCCAAATCCTCCAACCAAACACAGCATTAGTGTGAGATTGCCCTCAGAGAGACCGATAGAATGGGAATAGAACTACTACAAGTTCAGTCGGTTCAACTCTAGCTCTAACAACAATAAAGTCTGCTGCCAAAGCTACTAGGACCAGAAATGATGTGAGACAGGGACGAGTGTTTGCCCTTATTCCTGGTGATGTGCAAAATACAGAGGCGGTGGTATCAGGTACATTCTCTATTGATGGTTACTCTACTCATGTATTATTTGATTCGGGATCTACCCATTCTTTTGTGTCGAAAACCTTTGCTAATAATTTGAATAGACCTAAGGAATCATTGCATTATATGTTATGTGTCTCTTCGTCATCGGGGGGTTCCATGTTATGGAAGTCTGTTTATCCTGCATGTGAGATCTTGATTTGGGATGTTCAATTATATGTTGACCTGTTGCCTCTTGATATGGATTATTTTGATATAATATTGGGAATGGATTGGCTAAGTAAATACCATGTGACTATTGAGTGTATGTCTAAGCAAGTCATTTTTCACCCTTCGGGACAATCTGAATTCATTTTTCGCCATACTTGATCTCAGCTATGAAAGCATGTAAACTGTTGCAAAAGGGTTGTTAGGGGTATTTGTGTAGTATTTTGAATTAACAACCAACAGATGTGTGTGTTGATAATATTCCAATCGTTCGTGAATTCCCGGATGTTTTTTCGAAAGAGTTTCCAGGAGATCTAGTGGACTGTGAAATTGAATTTGCAATTGACCTAGTGCCGGGAACTCAACCAATCTCAAAAACTCCGTATAGAATGTCATTGGCTGAAATGAAGAAATTGAAGGCACAGTTGCAAGACTTGCTAGAGAAAGGGTTCATTAGCCCGAGTACCTCTCCTTGGGACGCACTGGTTCTTTTCGTAAAAAAGAAAGATGGGACACTGCGGTTATGTGTTGACTATCGAGAGCTCAATAAAGTAACTGTAAAGAATAAGTATCCCTTGCCCAGAATCGATGATTTATTTGATCAACTACAATGTGCACAAGTCTTTTCAAAAATAGATTTGAGGTCCGAGTATCATCAATTAAAGGTGAAAGCTGAAGACATTGAAAAGACTACCTTCCGAACTAGATACGAGCATTACGAGTTTTTGGTTATGCCATTCGAGGTTACTAATGCACCGGCAGCCTTTATGGATTTAATGAACCGTAGTTTTAAACCTTATTTGGATGACTTTGTGATTGTGTTTATTGACGACATACTCATCTATTCGAAAAGTACGGAAGCTCATGAGAACCATTTACGATTAATTCTTCAAACCTTGAGAGAGAAGAAATTATATGCGAAATTGAAGAAGTGTGAATTTTGGTTGCATGAGGTGATATTCTTGGGGCATGTCATTAATAAGGAGGGGGTCTCTGTTGATCCACACAAGATAGAAGCCATAGTGAAGTTGCCTACTTCGACGAATGTGACAGAAGTCTGTAGTTTCTATGGTCTAGCGAGATACTATCGAAGGTTTGTTAGAGACTTTTCCAAGATAGCAGTGCCACTTACCCAATTGACCCAAAAGGGTGTCCTGTTTGAGTAGACTGAACAAAGAGAATCTACTTTCCAAGATTTGAAAACAAGGTTAACTACAGCACGAGTTCTTGCTCTACCAATCAGTACCGAGGGGTTTGTTATCTACAGTGACGCTTCTTAAAAGGGATTGAGCTGTGTACTCATGCAGAATAGAAGAGTCATTGCCTATGCTTCTTGCCAACTGAAGCCTCATGAAAAGAATTATCCCACACATGATTTGGAGTTAGCCGCCGTGGTGTTTGCTTTGAAGATATGGTGGGCATTATTTGTATGGTACCACATGTGAGGTTTATACCGACCATAAGAGCTTAAAGTACTTCTTTACCCAAAAGGAGTTAAATATGAGGCAAAGACGGTGGTTAGAGTTGATCAAAGATTACGACTTGCAAATCCATTATCACCCTGGCAAAACTAATACAATTGCAGATGCTCTTAGTAGAAAAGTTATGGGGAACTTGGCGAGTTTACTCATAGGGCAAAAAGAGTTGCTATTTGAACAGGAAAGAATGGATATGGAAATTGTGCTATATGGGCAAGATGTAGTTTTAGCAGCAATGTCAGCTCAACCGACACTTGTTGAAGAAATCAAACAAAAACAAATGGAAGATGAGTTCCTAAAGAAAATTTGTGATGAAATAGAAATGAAGCCAAGGCCCGGGTTCATTCTTGAAAATTCAGTGTTGAAATTTAAAGGTAGATTGTGTATTCCAAATGTTACAAAAATTAAGAGAAGGATTATGGAAGAAGCACATAAGTCTAAGTTTTTATTGCATCCTGGCAATATTAAAATGTACCAAGACCTGAAGCAAAATTTTTGGTGGCCAAGTATGAAGAAGGAAATTGCAAAATTTGTTTCGACATATTTGCAATGTCAACAAGTAAAAGCAGAGCACCAACGACCGACAGGTTTACTTCAACCCCTCCTAATCCCGGAGTGGAAATGGGAACATCTAACTATGGATTTTGTTGTTGGCTTACCCCGAACACCTCGAGGTACGAAATTCCATATGGGTTATTGTTGATAGATTAACTAAATCTGCCCATTTCTTGGTCCTGAAAACTCAATATAATGTGGATAAACTTGCTACTGTGTATATGAATGAAATTGGGCAGCTACATGGTGTTCTAGTTTCAATTGTATCTGATAGAGATCTGAAACTTGTCTCCAGATTTTGGCAGAGTTTACAAGATGCGATGGGAACAGAGTTGAAATTCAATATGTCATTCCACCCCTAAACTAATGGCCAATCAGAGAGAACGATACAAACATTGGAGGATATGCTTCAGATGTGTGTCTTGGATTTCCAAGGGAGTTAGGAAACGTATCTACCGTTAGCGGAGTTTGCATACAACAATAGTATCCACTTAAGTACATGAATGGCACCATATGAAGCTTTGTATGGAAGGAAATGTCGCTCTCCAGTGTGTTGGACTAAAGTTGGCGATAGATCATTGTTTGGACCTGAAATTGTACAATTGACGATGGAGAAGATTAAAATCATTCAGCAAAGATTGAAAACCACCCAAAGTAGACAAAAGAGTTATGCGGATCACCGACGAAGAGATTTGGAATTTGAGGTTGGTAATTATGTTTTTGTGAAAGTCACTCCGATGAAAGGGCACACTAGATTTGGCAAGAAAGAGAAATTAGCACCCCGGTACGTTGGTCCATTTCAAATTCTAGAAAGAGTGGGTCCAGTGGCTTATCGTGTTGCTCTTCCACCAAGTATGGAGCAAGTACATAACATTTTTCATGTGTCCATGTTACGGGGCTACCTCCAAAATCCGTTCCATATTATAGATTACCAGCAGATTGCTTTGGACGACAACTTGATCTATGAAGAAAAACCTATTCAAATTTTGGATCGGCAAGTGAAATAGTTATGGAACAAGACAATTTCGATGGTGAAAGTTGAATGGCAGGAACACTACGGGAAAGAAGCCACTTGGGAAAGAGAAGAGGAAATGAAGCAACGGTACTCGGAGTTATTTGCAACTTGAGGTAACATAAGTTTGAGGGACGAAACTTCTTAAATGGGGGAATAGTGTAATAACCCGACCCTCTCCTATGCTTTAATTCCTCTTATATGTATGATTATATATGTGGTTAAATGTTTGATATGAAATTACATGCTTCAATGTGTAAATTACATGTTTATACATTTTTATCTGTCGGTTATGAGAAAATCTATTGAAATTGTGATCTTTGGATTGAATTGGAAGCCTTAGAGGCGCGATAACCAAAAATGGACTTTACAATTATGATGAGTATGATTTTTGGGACATAATATGAAGTTTTGTAAAAATTTGATTCGTAATGATTTAATTGACTTTATTTGGTTAAATTCCTAATTAAAGTTCCATTTTGGACTCAATAAGCTTAGATAGATATAGACATGTATACTTGAGCTTTAATGTTAGGACATGGGAACTCAACAAAAACAAAAAAATATCTCCTGGAGGAGACTTAGAGAAGAAAAGAAGAGAAAAGAGAGCGAGAGAGAGAAAGAAGAGAACTCAATCTAGGAGCTCAGAGCTTGAAAAGTTGCAAGAAGATTCAAAGATTTGGCTCAAGGTAAGTGTTAATCGACTTAAATACTTGAAATATCTCTCCAATTAGTTAGAATCAAGTCTTAAATTGAATTTTTAACACATAAAAGCCAGGGTTTTAGTTTATGACCTAAATTTATTAACTCTTATGAAATTGAGCATGTACTCTTTTGAGTTGGCCAGATTCTTGTGTTTTGGGTTATCTTGAGTTAGATTGTGAGCCATTGCCCTGTTATCTTTAGTTTTTGGCATGCCTTGAACTCATGTATACATGTTTGTATATGTATATATATATATATCTATGTCATGAAAATGTGAAAGCATTGGAAATTAGAGTTGTATATGCCAAATTAAAATAAGTTATGATTGACTTGAGGTAGGATTTCATGTTTATTATGCTCATATATCATGTTTTTGAGGTGAAATTGCTTGGATTGAGCCTTGATAGTGCATATGGAAAGCCTGAACTTGATATAGATTTTCAAACTGAAATTTTCAACCCAGACCGCTCGTGGGGCCTGGGCCACTGCACGAGCGGCCAACCCTGTTTTGGACAATTTTGATTCTAAAGTTTGCCCGCTTGTGTGGCCAAGGCCACTGTACGTGCGACCAACAGGGTTGATTTTTCCGATTTTGTTTTCTTTCTTTTTTCTGACTTTCGGGCCTCTAATTACATGGTTTCCAACTATTCTCATGTGCATATGTATTGTACAAACACGAGAGAAAACGAATGGAACGGATTAAAATTCATTAAAGAAACTGGGAAAAGAACTAAGTGCTTATTAAGTTGTGTGTGTGCCATGTGTAGGTCACTCGCCGGAAGGGACCATTACGCGACCAAATCACTGTGAGTAATAGTAATGTCACAATATGTTGCAAGTTACAAATTTTATATTTTTGTCCATGAATGATATGGTTTATACAACTTGTGCTTTGGTTAAACTGGTTGGACATTTGACCGCAATGACATATGAATTAGGCCCGAGGCCGTTCTGTTATTATTGGGCCCGAGATCGTTCTGTTATTATTAGGCCTGAGGCTGTTCTGTTATCATTGAGCTAAGGCTGTTTTGGAATGAGTTGATGAAAAGGACGTACATGCAATACGTATATATTCTACAAGACACGTGCTTATTTACATGCCTTCATATGTTATTTTTATTCACTGAGCCTGGCTCATTCTATATTCATGTATGTTTTGTAGGTGGTCAGCTTGGAGGCCAGCCCTAGGTCAGCTTCAGGAGCCTTTTGTGGACATTTTTGTGAAGTCCTACGTTGGAGTCTTTTGTCTCTTAAGGAGTTCAATGCCACATTTTTGTTAAGTTCTTGGTGGCTTTTGTTACACATTTGGTGATTATGTAACTTTTGGGGTTCTTAACTGTTTGTATATATGCATGCTTGGATTGTATTTATATTTGAATGGTGCATGTAAACTAATCCATCTACGAGAAGATGTATAAAGATCCTGGCATATAGACACTGCTCAATGGACGTTCTATTATTTGATTGCTTCCATTTTAGGCCCCACTAACGAGTAAATTATGTTATTTAATGTTGTTTTGAGGCCTATGTACGGGTCGGTCATGACCTAAACTTTTAGGGGCAGGTTTGGGTCGTGACATTTCATTACCGAAGGGGTTAAAAGACAAATAATTTTTTTTCCATCATATACATGTGGAAGATAAACTAACAATGGCGAAGATCGATAATCCCGTGAGGGTATTTATTACGCAAGAAAATCGAGGATTTGGGAGAGAACAAAAACAGAATGATTCATGTGGGTTGCAACTTCACTTGCCATGAGTATTTATATACATCATGGTGGCTATTGGGAATGGTCACACCTGTTGAGTTTGTTTCACAATAATAACAGGTACCACTTTTCATAATAACCTTTCGCCAATGATTATATCATTTGGTGTTTGAAATTCAAACTCACAACTTGCAGATTGTTCTCAACTTTCTTGTGGGAAGGCTTGTACATCACCACTTTGTAAGTTATGATTCGGTGTGAGAGAGTCCATCATATTATGGTGTGATCACCTCTTATACCTTCATCACCCACTTGATCACACTTATAATGTAATGATAAACTTGAGTTGGTCATGTTTACTTTCTTACCAAAATTTTGCCTCATACCAACTTTCATCTATGAAATTACCTCATAGATTAACTTCCGATTGTGACTTGGCCATACGTGCGCACGTTTTTGCCATCAATTTGACCGCATCCGTACGAATGTGTTCTCTCACAACAACACACTCTAGATGTTGACAAGGCTTCTTCCAAAAAAATGAATGGGAAGATCAGCATGTGCCATCATAGACCTTGTCATTTTCATTAGAGTACGATTTCGTCTTTCTGCAATCCCATTTTGTTGTAGAGTGTATGGCATTGTAAACAAATGTTTTATGTCATTTTCTTTGCAGAAAGAATGCATAGCTTCATATTCGCCACCTCTTTCAGTATTCAAGTTTTTAATGGACCGACCAATTTGCTTTTCTACCTCTAATTTATATTCCTTAAACTTTTCAATTGCCTCTAATTTGTGTTTAAGTGTTTAAGAATGTAGATGTGTCCATATCTTGAATAATTATCAGTGAAAGTAATAGTATTTCATGCCTCAATGAGTCTTAGTTCTTAAAGGGCCACAAATGTCATAATGAAATTACTTCAAGTAATTCCGATGATTTCCAATGTTTTGAAAATGACTTGCTAGTCAATTTTCCTTTGATGCGTGGTTCACATGTATCAAAATCATCGGAATACACTTTAGGCAATAGTTCACTTTTACACATTCTAGACATTTTATTTTTATTAATGTGACCTTAATTGCCATAAATAAGAACTATTACTAGTAGAGATATGCAAATAATCAGAAATACATACTTTATTTTTATTAATAGGAAGAGAGTACATGTCATTCACTCTTACACCTTTCACTAATATACTTCATTTCTTGATCAACATTGTGTCAAGCCTAAAATTAATCTCAAAACCCTTTGGGTTAACACTGGAACTGAAATTAAATTTCTTCTGATGCTAGGTACATAAAGCACATCATGAAGTATGATGGAAGATCCATTAATAGAGAATTTACAGTTGCCGATGCCCAAAACATCACTGTAAAGGTTGTTGCCCATACAGATTCTATGTTCACTAATCTTCTTTTCAGTGAAATCCACGAACATTTCTTTGCTTTGCACTATGTGTCTAGTTGCTGCAAAATCAATCCCCTATAAATTTGATGAAGGTTCAATTACCATTACTTCAGAAACCGTCATGGCAATGGAGTTATGATCCTTTCTCGGCTTGTTGTTAGGGCATATGGCTTTGATGTGACCTTTCTGACGGCAATTGTAGCATGGGCCTGACTGGTTTTTGTTATTTTGTTATTTTTGCCACCCTTGCTGCTTTTGCCACATTTTTGGAATCCTTTCTTCCATCTTTTCTTGAAATGAGTAGTTTTCCACTTATTAAATGTCGTGTGAGAATTATTCTGTGATTGTGTCGAAGATTGTGCCATCAACAAGTTAGAAGAAAAGCCTTCTCTGTGCCTCCGCTTTATTCTTTCTTCTTCCAAAACTAGGAGTACAAGCAAAGTTACCATTGAAATCTCTCTTCCGTTGTAGCAGTTGAATTTGAGCGGTCGTTTGGTCACTCAAGCAAAGATTCACAACTCTCAGTAGTTACCATTTTGCAGGCGAGACCGCTCGAGCGGTGAAGTGGTCGCTCGAGCATAGATTGCATGCTCCAAGTATTTTCACTGTAGCTCTGTAAAACTTCTGGGACCTCTTGTTTTTTGCTCGAGCGGTAGAAAGGTTGCTTGTGTGATCCCTTCGAAATTGTGTTGTTCGCTTGAGCGATGAAAATTTCGCTCGAGCAGTCTGTCGGGGCAGCTAACTTAAAAAGTCAATCTTTACTCATTTTCTTTCCACTTTTACATATTCTATCTCTCTCAAACCCTATTTTTTTGAAAACCCCAGCTTAGAAACACTAAATTTCTCTAACTTTTAACCAAGATTCACTCCAAATCTTTCAAGAAAATGGAAAAGCAAGTCAAGCTTTGGATTTTCATCAATTTTTTCACTATTTTGTTAAAGTTTCATGTGGATTCTCATCTCTAGCTTCTATTCTTGAGGTAGGGGTGTCTTTAACTTGTTATATCTTTAATTTGAAACTCATATGTGGTAATTTCATTAGATACTCATCATATGTGTATATATATATCTATTGGGGAATATATATACATAGAGATTGTTTTGTGTTAATGAAGGGATTGAACAAAATTGAGCAATGTTTCATGATTATGGAAGGATTTTGTTTATTATTGATGATTATTGTTGTTTGTGATGAACGTTAGCTTCAATTTCATGAAAGGGAGGAAATCCCTACATTTTATATAAAACCCTAGTTTTGGAAATTGTTCAATAAAAAGGGGTTTTGCTTAATTGATTTCAAAAACATGAAATTGAAGGTATTTTCTTAACTTTGAGGCTGAAATGTATGATTTGAAATGTTTTTTTCTATATACACCTTGTGTTGGTGATGATTGTTAAATGAGTAATCTTTATTATTGAAGAGTGAAATAGTGAATTGTTGTGAATTTGAATCATTTTAGGGGAAATCGAGAATTTACAAATTCATGCATTATATGCATTATTAAATTTCTCTTATGATACAATAATAATGCGAACAGTGGAAAGTTGAAAGAGGTAAATTGTCTATGAGTCCGAGTAGTGAGTCGGGTTGGGTTGTGTATTGTATTTGGTACCTATGCGGGGAGTCAAGGTGCCCAATTGCCCTGTTTGCGCATATCGCCAGATGAATGTGAGAAAATGTTTTTGGGTGTCCACGAGCCTGCTGTTTCTGGAGTCGGCAAATGTGGAAAAACATGGTTTTGGGTGTTCATGTCCCTGCTATTTCTGTAGTCGGCAAATGTGGAAAGACAAAAGGTTTTTGGGTTCCCATCACCCAGCCATTTCTGGTGTCGGCAAATGTGGGACTATTTTAAGTATACAAAATCTCTATCTAAGTATGTATTTTAAATTACGGCTCTTACTTGGAATGTCATAGTAAAATCAAGAAATGCGACTTTAACCTTAACATTGCTCATTTCATACTCATGCATAAATGCACCTATACATTTAAATATAACAAAATTTACTAAATGTTTGCATCGCATGATCATGTGGTTTTCAATTGATGTTATAACCTGTTAAATGCATTACCTACTGAGCTTTTGCTCACCCCAAACTAACCAAATTTCAGGAAATGAAGACGAAGCCCCTCCTAAGTGACTGTTTTGAGAAGAAGAAAACTTTTGGGATGTGAAAGCTTTTGTTTGAAATCATATTATGTGTATGTCTAAGGCAATTTTGGTGACTATATGTCGATTTATATTTTGGTGTACAAGGAGCAGATTTTGAAGGAAGGTTAACTTATAACTGATTTTGTTGTATCATTCCTTACTTGTTGAACTACTTTATTTTATTTATGAATGTAATAAGACAATGTTGTAAAGCTTGGAAATAGTTAAAAAGGGAACGAATGTTATTGATGTTATTCCATTACTATTTTTGTCTCGTTTTCATTGTTGATTGTATATTGGGAATGCCCAAATGAACAAGGTTAGGGAGGTTCATTGCTAGGGCGTTATAAATTGGTATCAGTGCTAATCGGGTTTGATTACTTGGAGCTCATGGGAAACGGCTTTGCCATATGGGGTTATCATGTTAGCAAGGGACGTTAGTTTGCTTTGTGTGTTTTACTTGTTTGTGTGATTATGTGGGTATGAAGTTAACCTCTTGGGATATGACTTGTGTCTATTGTAGTCATCAAAATCCATTTGGAAAGGCACCTAATCAATGCTTTTTTCCACTAGGAGGTCCTTGAGTGCCATGGGACTAGTTGGAATCTTGAGAGAGCAACTCATGGGTGCTCTATGTGTTTATATGACTATGCAGTGTGCTTTATGTGACATAGACATCTATATAGGCATGTGTCTAACTTGTGTGTGATGTATGGGTTGACATATAGTGTATGGATTGTGAGTTAAATTTTTCTTTCTCATTTTTATGTATAGGATGTCTAGACGCGGTACAGGTTGTGGCAGGCCACGTAGAGGTAGCCAGGACATGCTGGCTCAGCAAGATCTACCTCTCTAACAAAAAGGGCTGCGACAGAATGATACAGCCGTCCCTCCGACCCAGGATGCAATAGGGGCATTAGCCTGAGAGATGGCTGGGGCTCTTTGTGAGTCCATGGAAATACTCCGAGCCGAGCAAGAGGCGAGGACAATAGAGGGGAGACTCAAACTTTTTTCTTGAAGAATTTCATTCTAACCCAGCTGAGTTTAGTGGTGGACCCGGCCCAATGAAGGCGAACGAATGGTTGGAGCAGATTATTAAGTCATTTGAGATCCTACACATCCGTGACGGAGAACTTCAGATGGCCTTGGCAGCTTATCAGCTAAAAGGGGAAATCAGTCAATGGTGGAAATCTATTAAACACAGAGTAGAGCATACTTGGGAGGCCTTCACCCACGCCTTCCAAGAGAAGTTCTTGCCTCCCATGGTTAGGGAGAGGTTGAGGACGTAGTTTGAAGAACTTAGGCAGTTGAACACCCCAGTGGAGGAATTTAAGGCCACGTTTACTAGTTTAGCACGTTTTTCACATGAGCTCATAGTGACCAAGGAGCGTCAATGCCTAGAGTTTGAGAAGAGATTGAGGCCCAAAATTTTGATGAAGGTGATAGGTAATGTGCATAAGGAGTATGATAGACTGGAGGAGGCCGCAGCTCATGTAGAGATTATGTTAGAGATGGAGGAAGCTAGGCAGAGGCATAAGAGGCCGAGTGGCACGGAATCCAGGAGTGATACTAGATCTTCCAAGAAATCTAGGGGTTCTTCTTCCTTCCAGCCTATGCCCCAGCAAGCTAAGTCATCGGGGGTCTATTTCTGTGAGAAGTTCTGGAAGTAAGGGTCCTATCCTTGTTACTTGTTTTAGATGTGGCCAGTAAGGTCACAAAGAATTGGAGTGCAAACAGAATCCTAGTCATCAACAACAAACTCGCTCTCAAAGCCAAGCCCAGGGAAGCGTTGCATGCGTGTTACCTTTGGGGGCAATCATGACATATGAAGAGGTCTTGTCCATAATTAGTCGGGACAAAAAGTGCTTCTAGATCTCGAAATTCTGGGAGTTATCAGGCAGACCAAGGTCAGAGGTAGAATTACCAATCAGTTCAGTCTTGACAGACATCAAGGGCAGTACAAGGGGCTACACTAGCATAGTCAACACAACCGGCCAACATTTTGAGACGTGATCGGGGTGAATAGAGGCCCTAAGGGCGAGTTTATGCAGTCATTGCCTCTGAACAATCATCTAGACCATTAGTGATGAGAGGTACCTATCTTATCTACAACACTTGGGCCAACGTATTGATAGACATTGGAGCATCACATTCATTTATGGTATCTATATTTGCATCCACGTTGGGCTTAAAAGTAGAACAACTAGAGTCTTACTTATGGTTGAGACACCAATCGGGGGTCAGGCTATCTTAAATTGGGGGTGTCATGGGTGTGTAATTGAGGTAGTTGAATGCCAACTCCCTTTTAATGTCGTGCTATTAGAGATACAGGGTTTTGATGTCCTTCTTGGTATGGACTGGTTGTCCTCTTATCGTGTCGTCATAGATTGCTACAGTGGAAGAGTTACAGTGTGTACTGTTTGTGGGGACTGTTTTTATTTTTTAGGGGATACAGCCGAGGGAGGATTGTCGCCCTTGTATGACCCACGAAGTTGAGGCAAGCTTACTTTTCTTCTTGCAACTATTATAGATGAGGAGAGCCATATGGTTTGGGAGATATTTCCTTAGGTAGTTTGTGAGTATCCAAATGTTTTTCCTGGGGACCTCATTGAGTTACCGCCTCATCGTGAGGTAGAATTCTCTATAGATTTGGTGCCTGGTACAACACCCATCTCCATGGCGCCATATAGATTTGCCCCCAGCAGAGCTACTTGTCCTAAAGGAGCAATTACAATAATTGTTAGACAAGGGTTTTATATGCCCTAGTATCTCGCCATGGGGAGCACCAGCTCTTTTTACCAAGAAGAAAAATGGTTCGTTGGGACTATGCATCGACTATCGTAAGTTAAATAGAATTACAATCAAAAACAAATATCCCTTGACCAACTTAAGGGTTCTCAGATCTAAGATTGAGTTATCATCAGTTGCGAGTGAAGGGGGAGGATATCCCTAAGATGGGCTTTCGTACGCGATACGGTCACTATGAATTCCTTGTGATGCCATTTGGTCTAACTAATGCTCCCGCCACCTTTATTGACTTAATGAATAGAGTCTTCTAAGATTATCTTGATAGTTCGTGGTAGTCTTCATGGACGATATACTTATTTATTCGCCCTTTGAAGAGGAGCACGAGAAACACCTTCACATTGTTTTACAATTGCTTCGGGAACACTGATTGTATGCTAAATTTGAAAAGTGTGAGTTTTGACTTTCGGAAGTGAAGTTTTTGGGCCATGTTGTATCGAGAGAGGGAGTCACTGTAGATTCTTCAAAAATTGAAGCAGTGTTGAAGTGGGAATGACCCAAGAACATTTTCGAGATTCGTAGTTTTTTGGGTCATGCAGGATATTATAGACGGTTTGTGAAAGATTTTTCCATCCTAGCGGCACCACTAACTAAATTGACCAGAAAAGGGGTGAAATTCATTTGGAATGAGTCATGTGAAAAGTCTTTCTTAGAATTGAAGACTAGATTGACCTCAACACCAATCTTAATTATCCCAGAGAGAGGGTTGGGTTATACAGTTTACTGTGATGCTTATGGAGAGGGTTTAGGGTGTGTTTTGATGCAAGAAGGTAAAGTTGTGGCATATGGTTCACGTCAATTTAAAACCCATGAGAGAAACCACTCCACTCATGATCTTGAATTAGCCGAAGTCATTTTTGCTCTGAAGCTTTGGAGACACTACCTTTACGGAGAGAAATTTGATGTATTCTTAGACCATAAGAGTCTCAAGTATTTATTCTCTCAGAAAGATTTAAATTTGCGCCAAAGTTGTGGATGGAATACATGGAATATTATGACTTTGAATTGCATTATCATCCTAGGAAGGCCAATGTGGTGGCCGATGCCTTCAGTAGAAAGTTGATGAGTACGGTTGCTAGCCTTGCCCTGACGGAGTGGAAGATGTTGGGCGATCTAAGCGAATTTGATGTGTAACTAGGTGAATCATCTTCTCAAGCTACTTTAGTTTCAGTTTTAGCTTAGCCAACACTAGTCACACAAGTTTTAGAAGCACAACAAAATGATCTAGAAGTAGAAGCAATTAGAGAGAAAATCCTATGAGGGAAAGAAGAAAAAGGGTTGATGGTGCATTTTGGCTCAAGTATCCGATATGTAGATCGCCCTTTTGTACAAAAATCTTGTAGAGATGGAGTACTTCGAGAGTTTCATCACTACTGTCTTGCGGTCCATCCCGAAGGCACAAAAATGTATCGTGATTTGAGCCATCAATTTTGGTAGAGGGACATGAAGAATGATGTAGCCTTATTTGTGTCTAAATGCCTAACTTGTCAACAAGTTAAAGCGGAGCATCAAAGGCCAACCGGGTTGTCACAACCTTTACTTGTAGCTGAATAGGAGTGAGAACATATCACAATGGATTTCGTTTGGCCTTCCTAGAACTCAGAAGGGTAATGACATCGTTTGGGTCATAGTAGACCAACTAATTAAGTCAACACATTTTCTTGCGATGTGTATGGGCGACTGAGTGGATTACATAGCAGAACTCTATGTTATGGAGATTGTTCGGCTTCATGGGGTTCTGGTGAGAATTGTCTCAGATAGAGATCCTCGTTTCACCGCATGATTATGGCAGAGCTTACAAACCGTTATGGGGACTCAGTTGACCTGTAGTACTGCTCACCATCCTCAAATCAATGGTCAGTCTAAACACACAATTCAAATTTTGGAAGACATGTTGTGTACTAGATTTCAAAGGGTTGTGGGAAAAATATTTGCCGTTAGCAAAATTTGCCGACAACAATAGCTACCAAGCCAGCATTGGAATAGCACCTTTTGAAGCCCTATATGGGCGTCCTTGTAGGTCACCTGTGTGTTGGGCTAAGGTACGAGATTCATCCATGCTTGGACCAGATTTTTTTTTGTGAAACCACTAAAAAAGTAGCTATCATCCGGAAGAGGTTAATCATGGCACAAAGTCGATAAAAGACCTATGCAGATAGGAGAAGAAGGCCCTTATCTTCTGAAGTAGGTGACCATGTGTTTTTAAAGATATCACCTAGGAAAGGTTTGATGAGATTTGGCCAGAGCGGAAAGTTATCACCTAGGTTCATCAGTTCCTTTGATATCATTGAACAAGTGGGTGAAGTTGTCTATCGCCTTGCCTTGCCTCCACAATTATCCAAGATACATGACGTGTTTCATGTCTCAATGCTCCGCAAGTATGAGCTTGACCCTTCTCATGTTGTGGATTGGATGAACTTAGAAGAAGATGAAAATGTTTCCTAAAAAGAAAAACCCGTGAAGATTCTAGACTCCTGCGAGCAAGTTTTGAGAGGTAAAAATATAACCCTAGTCAAAGTGTTATGGCAGCATCATGGAGTAGAAGAAGCCACTTGGGAAGGGGAAACCAAAGTTCATGAGAAATACCCTGATTTGTTTAATAATGTATGATTTTGTTACCCTTTTATTATATTGACATTGTATTGTGGTTAGTGGGACATAAACAAGTCTTGTGTTGATGCTATGTATTGTGATTATAAGTGACGTGTGAACTTTGAACCTTGGAGAATTTGACTCCATATGTTGTGATAATGTTACGATGAATAGAGCTATTGTAAGAATAATAGTTATCTTCCTTGAGAGTTGTTGGAGTTGTTTTGATAGGGATTATGGTAATTTTGGGGACGAAATTGTTTAAGGATGGTAGGCTGTAACAGTTGAATTTGGCAGACTGCTCGAGTGGTCATTTGGTTGCTCAAGCAAAGATTTGCATCTCTCAGTAGTTTACCATTTTGCAGGTGAGACCACTCGATTGGTTAAGTGGTCGCTCGAGCACAAATTGCATGCTCCCAGTATTTTCACTGTAGCTCTGCAAAACTTCTGGGACCTCTTGTTTTTCGCTCGAGCGGTAGAAAGGTCGCTTGAGCGATCCGCTTGAAATTGTGCTATTCGCTCGAGTGATGAAAAGTTTGCTCAAGCGGTCTATTGGGGTAGTTGACTTAAAAAGTCAATCTTTACTCATTTTCTTTCCATTTTTACATATTCTCTCTCTCTCTCTCTCTCTCTCTCTCTCCCTCTCTCTCTCAAACCCAATTTCCTAAAAACCCCAACCTAGAAACACTAAATTTCTCTAACTTTTGACCAAGATTCACTCCAAATCTTTCAAGAAACTTGAAAGGCAAGTCAAGCTTTGGATTTTCACCGATTATTTTGCTATTTTGTTGAAGTTTCTTGTGGATTCTCATCTCTAGCTTCTATTCTTGAGGTAGGTGTGTCATTAACTTGTTATATCTTTAATTTGAAACTCATATGTGGTAATTTCATTAGATACTCATTATATATATATATCTATTGCGGAATATATATACATAGAGATTGTTTTGTGTTAGTGAAGGGATTGGGCAAAAGTGAGCAATATTTCATGATTATGGAAGGATTGTGTTTATTATTGAAGATTATTGTTGTTTGTGATGAACATTAGCTTCAATTTCATGAAAGGGTGGAAATCCCTAAATTTTATATAAAACCCTAGTTTTGGAAATTGTTCAATAAAAAGGGTTTTGCTTAATTGATTTCACAAACATGAAATTGAAGGTATTTGCTTAACTTTGAGGATGAAATGTATGATTTGAAATGTTTTTCTATATACACCTTGTATTGGTGATGATTGTTAAATGAGTAATCTTTATTATTGAAGAGTGAAATAGTGAATTGTTGTGAATCAGAATCATTTTAGGGGAAATTGAAAATTTATAAATTCATGCATCATATGAATTATTAAATTTCTCTTATGATACAATAATAGTGCGAATAGTGGAAAGTTGAAAGGGGATATATAGCCTATAAGTCCAAGTAGTGAGTTGGGCTGGGTTGTGTATTGTATTTGGTACCTGCACGAGGAGTCAAGGTGTCTAATTGCCCTGTTTGCACATATCGCCGGACGAATGTGGGAAAATGTTTTTGGGTGTCCACCAACCCGCTATTTCTGGAGTCAGCAAATATGGAAGGGAAAAAGGTTTTTGGGTGCCCTTCGCTCCGCCGTTTCTAGAGTCAGTAAATGTGGGAATATTTTTAGTATACAAAATCTATATCTAAGTTTGTATTTTAAATTACGGCTCTTACTTGGAATGTCATAGTATGTTTACCGTCCTTATAAAATCAAGAAATGCGACTTTAACCTTAACATTGCTCATTTCATACTCATGCATAAATGTACCTATACATTTAAATATAACAAAATTTACCAAACATTTGCATTGCATGATCATGTGTTTTTCAATTGATGTTATAACCTGTTAAATGCATTACCTACTAAGCTTTTGCTCACCCCAAACTAACCAAATTTCAAGAAATGAAGGCAAAGCCCCTCCTAAGTGACTGTTTTGAGAAGAAGAAAACTTTTGGGATGTGAAAGCTTTTGTTTGAAATCATATTATATGTATGCCTAAGGTAGTTTTGGTGATTATATGTCGATTTGTATTTTGGTGTAACAAGAAGTAGATTTTGAGGAAAGGTTAACTTATAAGTGATTTTGTTGTATCATTCCTTACTTGTTAAACTACTTTATTTTATTTATGAATGTAATGAGACAATGTTGTAAAGCTTGGAAATAGTTAAAAAGTAAAGGAATGGTGTTGATGTTATTCCATTAATATTTTGTCTCATTCTCGTTGTTGATTGTATATTGGGAATGCTCGGATGAACGAGAATAGGGAGGTTCATTGCCAGGGCATTACATCTGCTATGAGTTAGAGATGTAACAACATGATCCTAAGACAATGAAAGACTATTAAGTATGGTAGTTACTTGCATCTTGTCTGACAAAGGATGATTAGCGATGGATAATTCTTTTGCAATTTGTTCCAATTGATTAACATGATCACCAATGTTATCATTTTCACTCGTACGAGTGTTATTGTATTCCTAGTGCTTCCATCATTTGCTTTGCAGACTCATGTTCTTCAAACAATGGAATGATATTATCTTTCATGTTGTGTAACATGGTTGCTTTTGCCATTGCATCATCTTCTATCCATTTGTTTCGAATCCACTTAGAATCATCATTTGGTTTATAAGTGGATAGAGTATACAAAGTTTTCTCATGTGCAAGAAGATAAGAAATTTGACGCTTCCATACTCGAAAATTACTTCCATTAAGCATTTCAATTTTTGAAGCATCAATAGCACTCTTAATTGCCATAATATGTATTAGTAAAAATAAAATTCCTCCCTTGTTCCCCCCCCCCCCCTAGTCTTTGAATGAGTCAAATTTGACTTTGAAAGGGGAAAAATAAAAATAAAAAAAATAAAAAAAAAGAGGCCAAAACACCAAATAAATAATAATGATAATAAATAAATGCCTTTTGATCTAGGCTTATATTTTAATTGGGCTTTGATAGAGACCCCCTCTAATCACCACCCCCACCATCCCCACACACATGTGGCGGGTGGTGATTGGAGGAGAAGGAAAAAAAAAAAAAAGAAAGAAAGAAAAACTGGTCAATCATGTTGAGAGGGGGTCAAAGGGGGTGGGGGCAAAGGGGATCTGGAACATTTTTCATTTTAATTTGATGGATGCAAAAGTAATGGATAGTGTTGTATAGGCCCTTAACAAAACAATGCCACTCCAAGAACGATGTCGTTCCACTTATTATTCAACTAACCAACTTGATCTGATTGTGGCTCTGCTTGGCAATTGAAGTGGTTTGATGGCTAATTCAAGCCAGAAAATTCAGCAACGGTAATATTATGATTCTTGTTGTCTTTTTCGGCAACGGAAGGTTGGAGACCAAACTCTGAAATTTGTTTTGCAGGATTAGGTTGTTGTCATTTGTTTTTACTATGAAAAACGCAATCTCGTTCAAAATTCTGCTATGAACACGATGGAGAAGATGGTGACTTGTTTCTGCAACTGAAAAATAATTTGTAAAACTTCTTCCACTGATGGTATTCAAAAACAAATAAATTCTAAATTTTTTCTCTCTTACAGATTGTAATTCAACACTTGCGTACTTAGTTTAACGCTACTCTAATACCACTAAAGGATAAAATGACAATAGCGAAGATCGATAATCCCTTGAGGGTGTTTATCATGCAAGAAAATCGAGGATCCGAGAGAGAACAAAAATAGAATGATTCAAGTTGGTTGCAACTTCACTTGCCATGAGTATTTATATACATCATGGTGGCTATTGGGAATGGTCACACCTGTTGAGTTTTTTTCACAATACTAACATGTACCACTTTCCATAATAACCTTTCACCATTGATTATATCATTTGGTGTTTGAAGTTCAAACACACAACTTGCAGATTGTTCTCAACTTTCGTGTGGGAAGGTTTGTACATCACCACTTTGTAAGTTATGATTCGGTGTGAGAGGATCCATCATATTATGGTATGATTACCTCTTATACCTTCAATATGTGCACCCATATATGTATGATATGATATGTAAATTATATATATATATATGTGTGTGTGTGTGTGTGTGTGTAAAATATTTTCAATACTATGGAAGTAATCTATGACACGATAAAGAAACTTTTTTTGTGCAAAACAAGAAAAGAATGTAGAAGAATGAGATATATGTATATAAACTAGCGTAATACCCATGCTATGCACAACTTTAAATAAATAATTAACAATTAATTTTAAAAGTAAATAGTAAAAAAATAGAATTAATTAAATGTTAACTATTTTTATCATAATTTCACTTACGAATTTTTTTTCCTCTACCATTAATGCTATACTTTCAGTTCTAAATAACATATATGTGAATCATAATGTAATTAGCAAAAATTAAATAAAAAATATGGTAAACTATAAAATTGCACTTTTTATTTTTGTTTTTAGGAACAAAAACTACACCTATGATAAAATCTAAATACATTATTATGTTCTAAGGGCTTCATAATTTAAGTTTGTCATTTATTATATTCATATAATGATATAGTAGATTATGTGTATATATATAATAGTTTGCCTTTTTTTTTAATATCCAAAAAAATAAATTGTGTGAAACTCAATCTAGCAAAATTTGTTTAAATTAAAAATTGAATAGCAAAATGAAAATGACAAATAATGAACTACTAGTGGCCCCTATCCTTTTGTCCTTCATAAAATCAATATTAACATACCAAGTACAACTTCTAGATTTTCTCACACTCACTAACTTTTACAGCTCACATTGGGCCCTTTTTTTGTTCTCCTCTCTTACTCACCTCGTGACTTTCATGACCCCAATCATCTAACCTTTCTCCTGCCAAAAACATCTTAACTTCTCTTTGTTAGTTACCCTTTCCTTGTCATCACCATTTTGATAAACCCCTAAACTCAGTTATATTTGTTTATAAAATATTGAATTTGGACAATCTACATTTTTTTTTTTTTTTTAATTTTAAATTGAGTAATGTTAGAATGATCATATTTGGATATTATATGATCTGACATCTTACATGACATTAATTATATCATTCGACAAGATCCATATGATATATATATAGTGTCATCTAAAGCACGATATGTAACGCCCCCAATTTTATTACTCGGATACTTTACCAAATTCTTATAAAAGTCCATTTCCAAATTACAGTTGTGGAAGTAACACAAGCTGAATAGAATAATTAAGGCCCTCTCTTACACAAATACAATAATGGAATGTTTAATATAAATAATAACAATACATGCCCCATGGGCTTACATTGAAGATTTCTAAATAAATATTTATAATAGACAAAAACAACATTTTAATCTTTCATCTACAATCTATACATGAAGGATTCACAACGAAATGAATAACTTATTGATCTTCAAATTGATGTAATCGACTCTGTCCCTGAAAATGGTCAAACAACATGGGATGAACAAATATGTCCAGTAGGGATCTACAATGATTCTCGACAATAAAATCAATAGATATATGTGATCATGAATGCTAACAAGTGATAAGTAGATAAATAATGCATTCTTTTATATCCAAAATAAAATATACATAGGTAGATACTTTCTTCACAAAATCCCACTTGACATTTCAAAGAAAACTTGTTTGTTATCTTCTCATCTTATCAGTATTGATTCAAAGAATTTCTTAAATTTCTTTTACCTTAAAAAAAGATCTTAGGCCAACTAATCATGTACTCCTCCTAGTCATATATCATACACATTAATTACACTACCACCCATTACCTTACCATAATCCACATAACACCAAACACACATACGCTGACATGTTTCATATAACTAAGTGATAAGATTCAATTCATTATAGACGTATTCCAATCACACACTTTGAACCTCTAACTCCAAACCACCATGTTCACACATATCAATATAATCGCATAACTACCAATGAACACCAACATACCAACAACCGGCTTCATCAAGCCATTCCAACATAGTTTACTGGGTGCTACTCCAGATGGAAATCTGGAACCTATCTCAAGAGCCACGATTTACTGATGGCTAACCAGAAGGAAAGCAAAACCTCTATATAGCCCAACAGTCCAAACACTTTATTGGGCGCTACTCCGGAAGGAAGGTGAAACCTCTATCAAGCGCTACGCTTTACCGGTCACAAGCCAAAATGAAACTGACATTCTTTCCAACATTTAAAATCCATCAATTCCCCATATCATTCATCATTTCAATTTATAAAATTATACCAACAACACACTACACATATAACTCCTTCTACAATCAACCAATACCATCCTCCACCGATGGCTAAGGACAAAACCTCTACACATTTAATAATAATAATATAAATTCATCTCGATAAACGAATATGATTATTCACAACATTTCCATACTTCAATATCAACTCCCTTTTATTCAAGTTACATCAACGCATTTATTATCATGCGCTTCTCATAGTTTATAACGCCAATTCTAATTAACAATTTTCGTGGTATGAACTAACTTTCATTATAGTTATTCCCACAGTAGCTAGAAACCAACATTCATACCCATTTATTTTAAATGTCAACCAAATTTCATGATTTAAGGCCCAATTGAAACAAACTTCATCTTTAGGGTAAAGTTCAAGACTAGGGTTTGGATAAAATTTAGGGCTTTTTACCTTGAAGTACATAAACATGTTCCAACGGCTCAAAACTTCCATAATCTACTACAAACCATAAGTTTAACTTCTTTATTTCAAAACCGTAACCTTCCTCTACATGCTTTTCAAGAAAATCTCTTCCAATATGATGATTTATGCAATAGAAAAATACCACCCATCTATCTATACGAAAGTATTGAGGGAAGCAAAGAAATCCCTACCTCAAGCAAGAAGAGAAAAAAACCCAGAAATCCGACTTTGATAAAAACACAATCCGCTCAGATTAAAAGGAAGCTCTCATCATGCTCTACATTTTGGTATATAGGACTAGGGTGAGGTTTTAAGTGAAATAACATGAAACCCAAGCTTGAAAGCTTAGGGTTTTAAAAATGGAGGAAAGAGAGAAATGAGAGCGAAGAGTGAGAGAAAAGTGAGCAAAAAGTGACTTTTTAAAATGTTGATCCCAAACAAACTGCTTGAGCGATAAAACAAGCGCTCGAGCGTTGGAGACATAAGACTGCTCAAGTGGTAAAACCTTTTCTTGAGCACGCTTCCAGAATCTCAGACTATACAATGAATAGACCGCTTGAGTGAATTTCAAAAACTCACTGAATCCTGAACTTTGGACCAAAGTACTAGACGATTTGAAAGATTGCTCGAGCAAAGAGGAAATCACAAAGTGCTACAACCTGCACACCTTAGGAAATTTCGTCTCTGAAATTAAAGATATACCCAAACTCTAAGTGAAACAATAACAAAAGAACTACACCTTTAACCAGAAGCTTAGATCCATCCTTAGGATTACTTTCAGGATCCCCAACCTAACACCTCAGTATTCCCTAGACCCCAAGTAACAAGATCAACAAGATAAAGAATAGTGAGGCACTCTCGACTCGTCTACTATAATAGAAAGGAAATTGGCCAATCAAAACGAAATCCCCCACAAGGTATAGGTTTCGAAACAACAATCCAACCATCAGACCTTGGACATGCTGATCCCAAAATTTGAAAGACTAAAATTTATACACCAGTTGTAAGAGAACAGCCGGTTTGCCAATGCTTTGGCGACCCTGGCTTCGATGGTGGACATACCAATCGGGTCAAGATGGGTCCAATTCTTATGGAGCAGAGGTATGCACTTGCATATGAGATGATAGTTGCGATAGAAGAAGTGTAAGATGAAAACCCTTAGTACTTTGACTTTTGGAATTTTCTACAAAGTGATACATACCCGCAAGGGGCAAATGCCAAGGACAAAAGGGGGATACGATGTCTGGCCGCTCAGTTCATCTTCTGTGGAGATAAGCTATACAAGATGGGACATCTAGGGATGCACAAGTTATGTGTAGAAAATGATAAAGTGAAGAACATTATGAAGGCCATTTATAGAGGAGAATATGGGGCCCATATGAATAGTATAATGCTAGCAAGGAAGATCCTCAAACAAGGGTATTACTGGTCAACTATAGGGGATGATTGTATCAACTTTGTTCAGTGATGCCACAAATGTCATATTCATGCTAATCACATGAACATTCTGCCGTCAAAACTCTACAACATGACCTCACCATGGCCCTTCCGGTCTAGGAAATAAATATTATTGGGGCAGTTACACCAAAGGGTTCAAAGGGACATGAGTTCACGTTAGTGGCCATTGACTACTTCACTAAATAGGTAGAAGCCCAGTCTTACTTAGTGTTGAAAGCATCACATGTAGAGAAGTTCATCAAGAACGACATCATTTGCAGGTATAGACTGCCTAATGAAATTATTTCAAACAATGGCTCGCATTTCAAAGGGGAAGTAATTGATCTAATGTGCCCTTTCACAAGTCGTCAACATATAGGCCACAAGCCAATGAATCCGTTGAAGCTACAAATAATAATGTCAAGAATATCCTGTGCGAAATGGTGGAAACCTACAAGGATTGGCCAGAAAAGCTGCCTTTCACGCTTTGGGGATATAGGACATCGCTTCGAACATCTATAGGGGCAACTCCTTAGTCTTTCATATATGGGATGGAGGTTGTGCTGCCAATTCAGATAGAGGTACCCTTGTTGAGGATCATGGCTGAATGTCAAATAGTAAAGGCTGATTGGCAACAGAACATGTTTGAAGAACTAATACTATTTGATGAGAGGAGATTGAAAGCACTATACCATGTTCACAGGTATCAACGCAGGATTGCCCGAGCATTCGACAAAAATGTCAAATCCAGGAACCTAAGAGAAGGAGTTATAGTGCTAAATGACAACAGAGCTCCTATCCATGACCCTAGGAGCAAGTTCAAACCCAATTGGACCGGTCCTCACATCATCATGTCAATTTAGTTAGAAGAAGTAGTTATTTTAATGGATTCGACTGGCTTGGCATTCTCTCAACCAATCAACATGGACAAGTTGAAGAAATACTATCCTTGAGAGGCTTGTTGGGTTAAAAATCTGAAAGGGCGACCCAGGCAAAAGTAAGTGCATGTAAAAAGGAAGAATAAGAGAAATAAATAGAGATTGCAAGGTCGAAAACTCGAACGGCAGTTTTGGCAAAAATTAGAGCACAAAAGGAGAGAGTAAACACCCGAGTGAACCCTAGTCGTGAACTATGTAAGGCTTGATCCCTATCTTTAAGATACATAGGTAACTTCATCATAAAGTTCAGCCCCAACCATATTCAACTTGGTTGTCCAGCTCTTGTTTGACTCATTCATCTTAGCCCAAGTTTGTTTGACCTACCGTTTTCTTCGTGATGGTTTCAATTGCAAAGCGGATCAAGTGGTGGTACAATGGTGAAGATGAATCCAGTATGTCCTGTTTTGGGCTATTTGATTTGAGATTGTGCGTCTTGAGAGTTGATTTCACTTCCCGACTAGTATTATCATAGGCCCGAATTAATTGACTAGTGGGTGTGAAATCTTTCGGCTTTAGCCCTATCGCATAGGCAATGGGCGTAGGATAGACATTGATGGCTGACTCGGTGTCAATCAGAACGATCGAGACCCATTGCTTTCTACACTCTAGTGACACATATAGAGGCTTGTTGTGTCCTGATCCTTCTGGTGGCAGCTCTTTGTCGGCAAAAGTTATTGCTAGGACTGTTTCTCTCAGGGTAATTAGTGACACCAACTATTCAGGAGTTGTATCAATTGACAGCTTAGCCTTGCTCAAAGCTGACAACATTTCCTGTCAGTGGTCTCGGTAAGCCATGAGAAGGCCCTAGATGGAAATGTTTGCCTGGATCTTTTTCAATTGTTTTAGAACCATGTCTTCTTCAACCTCTTTCTCTTTCTCATTTTCTTTTTTAACCTCTTTGTCTTTGCCAGAGGACTCTCCTTGGTCTAGATGTAGAGGCTTGAAGTAACACCCACTCCTAGTCATATGATCAATTTCTTCTGAGTACCACGTCTCGTCAGGCACACTACTTATCCATTCATCATCAATATGGGCGAGCTATAGGTCACTATCATCCCACTATTCACCTTCGTTGACTAAAAGGCAATTATCAGGCTATACTCGAATCATTCCCATAATATACTCTGAATGGCTTTCTGGCTCTTCTTCTTTTCTTCTAGAACCCTTTCCTTTACTAATATCATCAGGATTTCTGGTGTTGATTTTTGGTTCATCATTTTTTCTCTTAGTTTCTTCATCAGAAACTTCGCTGTTGCTTGTCCAACCATAACTGGCATTGGAATTTCTCAGATCCCACCATCCTATCTGTACATTCCCAAGGTCCAATTCTTCAAAGAACTAGAAATTGTCTAAGTCTTTCTCTAAGTTGGCTAAGTCATCCAACCCCTGTTCGAGGACATCTTTCCTAACAACATTGATCGAAGATGAGTCAGGCAGAACAACCTTAGGCTTCAGTTGACCAATGGAAACAATATACTAGCTTGGATCATAATCCTCCTCCGATAGTTTGCCAGCCTCAAGCACGGGTACTTCGGTTGCTTCCTTTAACACTACCACTGTAGGGCTTTTGGGTTTTGGCTGGGTTGGAGGTGCACCCATCACGCACAGATCAATGCTCATAGGAATGTATACCTTGGTTTTTGGTAGATGAGAGGGTGTGATGTAGATACTAGGGTCAAAAGTGGGCAAAATTGTATGGATACAGTTGAGGTGAGATGGTAGTAGGGCTTTATCGTAGAGAGGCAACGAATTGGTTGTGACATTGGATTTTGGCGGCTGTGGGGGAGATATGATCTTGTTGTCAATGAGATCTAGAATCTCATGATGAAGATGGAAGTAGCGATCGATATCATGCCCAGACTGTTGGTGAAATGCACAGTATTTGGTGGGGTCGTGTTTGGCTAAGAGAGGATCTGGAAGGGGTCGAGCATCAAGAGGTTTGAGATACCCTCTTTTTACCAAGATTTTCATGGCTTTAGTAAGGGACATATGGAGTGGGGTGAATGTTTTGTTTATGGCTCGGGCTGAGTTTGTTGTTTGTGGACCAGCGTAGGCAAAGGGGTCAGCTATTTTGGTGGTGGTGGTAGTGACTGAGTTGACCTCAGAAGGCTTTACAGCTGTGCTACTACTAGTAGTAACATTGGAACTACGTCCAATGGTTTTTCATACAGGTTTTTTGTCGTTGACAATGATTCCCTGCTTAATGGCATCTTCTATTTGAACCCCCATCTCATGTAGTTCTTTAAAAGTGAATAGTGGGAGAACTATTATCTTCTGCAGCATTTTGCCATGCAAATTCCTTACTACCATGCGAATTTGATATTTCTTTGGTGGTCTGGTGGTCATCATTGCCGCCTTGGCCCTCCATCTGGTGATGAAGGCTACAAAACTTTCATTCGGCTCTTGGCAGGTTGCCTTTAACTGTCTAGTGGTCACTTCAATTTGTGTGTTATAGGCATACTAAGTGATAAAGGCCTCAAGTAATTCTTCCCAGCTTTGTTTTACTAAGTCCTCTAACTTAGAATACCAAATGGCAACTACACCAGATAATGTTCTTCCAAACAAGGAAAGTTTTTTGGGCTAAGTCAAGCCCATGGGTTTTAGGACATCCGAGAAGAGGCGAATATGGACCATAGGGTCTCCAGCTCCATCAAACCTGTCAATATGTGGCATTTTAAATCGTTTTGGCAATTTGATAGCTGTTTTCGTATACCCATCATCAATTTCTAGGATTGAGTTGATTCCCTGTGAGCTTTTAAACATCTACTCTAAATTGGCCAATTTCATCATAGTCGGATCACCCTCATTCGTTTATAGGGGAAAGAGCCCTCTCGTTCCTCAGGTAGTGGGGGTGGAATTGGATGAGCCACTGGAGGTGGTTGAGTAGCGGATGACCTAGATGGGCACCGTAATTCAACAAGAGCATCACCATAGGTGGCCACTGTATTGGCCATAGCATCTAAACTTCGTTGAAGGGCCAACAATGTCCACTATATTCTCTGGAACCTGAGCCATCGCGGATGCCGATGAACTAGGTGGGCATGATCTAGCTGGTGAAGAAAGAGTATTCTGAATAGTTGATGCGACTTTTGTTCTTCTTTTTCGTGTGCTCGGTGGCAAAGAAACTAACACTGGCTGTCCTTGAACCAAATATGTAGTCTTACAGAGTCTACTAACACTAGTCCACAGAACTTGGGGGATATTTGACTGTTCTGAAGCTATAGTGCCCAACTACCTTGCAAAAACATAAAACAGAACCCTCAATCAAATTTCAGCAGCATGTCGGCTCAATCGATTACTACTAAATCACACTGAAAAAGAACTTAACTCAATCCGACAAACTGAAATACCTGAACCACTGAATCTGAGAAGCCTTGTATAGATCCCATACATTGCACATAACACATAGCAGGAAAGAAAACAAACACCCATATGGGGGTTAAGGTTACCCTGTCCTAGCTTTGAAATGATCTAGGGCTTTCCTATTCAAACAAACGGCATCATACATTCTAGAAATGGGAGAGCATCTTATCCTAATTATGGAAGGTACTATAGCTCACTATATGTACAAGATGGGCTCTACTCTAGGGGTTGTAGTCAAGGTGACATTACAGAAGAGTCCTTTAGTTTATAACCAATGAAGATCCCAAGAAATCAGAAGAGTCAATATCGCCTCTTGTTGAAGTCTAAGAACCTTAGATAGCAAAGCTAACTTTTTGACAGATCTCAAAAACTTACAACACAAGGCCTCAAAAGTAATGTATAGATAGGTGTAGTGTCACAAAAAGTTTGCCTGTGCTTCGACCAGTGTCTGGGCAACACAGGGACTTTGCGTGCACTAATGCATGCAATGCAAGGAACATATAATTGAAAATAAAAGTCATATCATGGAGTTCGAGTCAAGATTTCATAAAAACCCCAGCGGAGTTGCCAAAAACTATAACATGCTTGGGAGGTACTCGTACGCCTTAAACAGTTTGGACCCTCGATCTCTTTGATCTAGTCTCACGAGTGCAATGTGAAACATAGATGAGAGTCTAGATTTGTAAACTTTATAGAAAATCCATTTTATTGCAAAACCATTGCCAGAAAATAGACTGCACCACCAAATCTTAGAGTTGTCATATTTTCGAAAAATTAGGAAACCCATGACTCGTGCCAAGGCCACTGCTCATCATAACCAAAGATGCTTGGCTCAAAACCTTAGGTATAAGAGGGGAAGGTCATTAATGAGCACCCCCGCTCACCCAATCAAGAGATCGACCTCCTCGATCAAGAGATCGGCCTCCACTAAACCATGTATGAGTTTTATTAACATTATATGTTCATATTCTGGATATTAATAAATAATAAAATTTACTATGTGAAGCATACAAGTATAGACTATGCCACTCATTTTGGAACAAATTAATTCCATGTATTTTGAAGGAGTTTTGAAGATGTATAACCTAAAGAAATTGAGTTACAAACATAAAAATCAACATCATTCCAAATTAAGCGACACAACCTCCATCCATTAGCATTCATATAGTTATATCAAGTACGCAAGTAGCCACATGGTAAGACGCAAAACATAGTAAGAAAAACACACAAAAGCAGGATACTAAAGTATAAAAACTCACATATTTACTGTCATGCTGCGAACAACTACAAAACAAAGTTAGTAAAGTATGCATAATCTTATATACAAAATCCTAATGCAATTCACATATGAGATGCAACTAAAGATTCGGCTTCTAAGATATGACATGTGAATCATCTCAAGAACATAGGATAGAGTATATAATCACATAGGAATTGATTAAATCCATAAATGCAAATACAGCCGAATCAAGATGCATGAAACATGGATACAAAGCATGAATATAATGAAAAACAAAATATGATGCATACTTAAAAATAAGAAAAGAAAATAAAAGAATGAGATAGAAAGAAGCGAGGTGGGGAATTATTACAACACTTTGAATAAATTATTACAAACCTTATTAGAGAGGGAGGAGGAGAAGGAAAATATTACAACATAAATAAAACCTCACAAAACACTCAAATAAAAATAAACAAATGAAAAACTTCAAGCGCCTTGGAAACCACCAGAATTGGTCAACATCGGAAGGCTACGCCGTCTTGTCCAAAAGAACAAAACCTGTCTTGTTGCAACACTGAGAAAAGAACAAACAAAGAATATGTAGGTGACTCAACTAACCATTCCCGGTTAGATTAAAACAAGAAAACGAATATAAAATAGAAAGTGCAAAATTACAACAAAACAAACATGAAACAAAACAAGATAAACAAACATAAGATAGAAAGTGCAAGATTACAACAAAATTAATATGAAACTAAAACAAGAAAAACAAATATAAGATAGAAAGTGTAAGATTATAACAAAACTAATATCAAACTAAAACATGCAAGATTACAACAAAACTATCGCGAAACTAAAACAAGAAAATAAATATAAGATAGAACATGCAAGATTACAACAAAACTAATATGAAACTAAAACAAGAAAACAAATATAAGCAAGAAAAAGAATGAAAGAATTGAAAATTCACCTTCTAAAGAAAAATTGAACTTCTTGATTTCCAAACTTCCTCTTGACCACCCTCAAGGTTGTGAATTGTGTTCCTAATCCTCAATTCAAGAGCTTGGAATTTAAGCTTCAAAGGTGGCTTTGGACAAATGTGAAGCAATCACTCTTTTCTTACACTTGGCAAGGAGTATTCTCTCTTGGAACAAGGCTCTAGGACTTGGTTCTTGAGTGATTTTTGCAAGGGAAGATGACATGTATAGAGGCTTGGTAATTTCACTAGTTTGGCAAGACAGCTCTCTTGTTTTCAAGGCTTTCTTTTCTCTCAAATTCTAATTCAAATTTAGCATTCTCTCTACTATTCTCTTCTCATCCATCCCTAAATTCAAGACTAGAGCTCTCATTATATAAGCAATGAAAGTGGGCAATGGTGGAAGACAAAATTGAGGACAAAATGGAAGACAAAGTGGAGGACAAAGTGGAAGACAAAGTGGAGTATTTGGGGAAGATAATGGAGCTAATAGGGCACTAATGAAGCTAATAGGAGACAATGTATAATGGAGGTGAATGGTGAGTGGTGATGGTGATGGTGGAGTGTGATTAGGAAAGTGGATGGTGAGTGGGGATAGTAGGGTGTGATTATGAAAGTGAATGGAGAGTGGAGATTGATAGGGTATGATTAGGAAAGTGGATAGTGAGTGGGAATTGATGGGGTGTGATTATGAAAGTGGATGGTGAGTGGGGATTGATGGGGTATGATTATGAAAGTGGATAGTGAGTGGGGATTGATGTATAGAAACTTTGGTAGTGAAGATTGAAGAGACAAGATTCTTTTGGTAGTGGAGTTTGGTGATTTTTGGATAAAAAATAATTTGGCCAAAAAAAATGTGTGAATGTTGGGATTAAAGCTCAAATTTCATCTCTCTTACTGAGGATTCTATGAGAAACACATTCCAATTGTCATTATCGGGTAATCAAAAGAAAGTGCCCAAGTCTTGGGACTAGTCAAAATGGGGTGTCTACAATTGGTTAGCATGCTTCATGTCATTTGCATAAGGTTCGCCTCATCTCTTGCCATCTTTGCAACTTTATTATCATTCTATAATGTTGTATTCAAGTGCATTCGCATCATCAAGCTTTTTAAAACCCAACAATGTGGTACATGTAAGCCCAACTTTCAAGCAACTGACTCCCCGTAACGTGTAAGTCTAACTTTCAAATTGCATTTTGAGCATATTATTTGCATCATGCCCCTAAACTACGCTGGTTTGATTCCTTGCAAAAGGATACATAGGCAACCTACAAGTTCAACCAATTGCATTTACATTTTGTTTGTTTGCCCAAAGTCTTACGGCCTTGTCAAAAGGGTCGTCTTCGGGCTTTAACATTCACTCACATCAAAAAATGACACATCAAGCTCTATCAAAGAGGGGCAACTGTAGACACCCTATTTTGACCAGTCTTAAGATTTGGGCACTCCGTTCCAAACACCCGATGATAAAAATCGAGATATGCTAATCTTATGAATTCCTCAACAAGGAGTCTGAACTCAAGCTTTAAATCCAACCTTAGACATATTTTGGCCAAAATGTTTTAGACCAAATTAAAACCTTTTTCAAAATACGTTTGGTTGTACAGTTTCAAACATTTCTACAACGTCTTGAGGCTCACCTTTTCAAAACTTCAAACGTTGTCATTTTAGTAGACCAAATGGAGAATATAGTAGGAATGAATGGAAAGGGTGAAATCCTCTAAAATAGTTGTTTCTCCTTTCAAATCATGTGATAAAGTCCTCATGGATGGGTTGGGAAGTAGAAAGTAGCCACCTATCCATTGAGTTGATTGTTTCTTTCCCTTTTCTACATGTTGGTGTTCATTTATTGCTTTCTAGGGGTATAGTTCATTGTTGTTGTATGTAAATATGCTGATTGGAACCTTGTGGATGGGTTGGGAGTTAGAAAGCAGCCACTCATCCACAAATTTGATTATGTGGTGCAATTTCTTTCATATCTTTGCACTTCCTTATTACTTATCTAATCATTCAAGGATGTTGGTTCATGTGCTTCAATCTCTACTCAATCTTGATGAGTTGATGTGGTTATTGCATGAAACCATTTGAATGATCCTTTAGATTTGAGGTTGAGGAAGTTGTTGGTTTTGTTATTTTGATTGTTTTTCCCTTTACCTTCGAAGTAAAGTAAGAGATTTTAGGTTAAATATATTGAAAACTCTCCCCTCAATCTTTTGTGAATATGGAAAGGGATGGAAATATCTTTATTCCATGAATAGGAAAGGAGTTTTCAATAGCCTTTGATGAATCTCTTACTAAAATGGCAAAGCTTCCACCAAGAATTAGTGGGTATTAATCTACTCTCTCTAATTAATAGCATGAATTTGGATATTAACCTGTCCTTATCAACAAAGAGATGATTGTAGGTTCTCTTTAATTTCTTAGGCTTGAAATTCTTCCAACCCCTATTTTTTTTTTTTTTTTTTTCATTTGATTGGTTGTTGTATATATCATGTTATTAGTAGTTTGTTAGTAGTTTGTTGTGTTGCTAATTGTGGGTTAAGGCTTCTCCACCTCTTGAGTTTACCAATGAAAGAGAGAGGTGGAGAGGATGATCATCTCCTAAAAGGTGTGTTTTGGTTTAGCTTCGTTGTTTTGTACAAACAGTGTTCATCTCAGAGGTTAAGACTGGCCAAACCTATTTCCATTCAGCTAAATGATTTTGTGTATGGCCCAATGAACGTTGTCCCCGGACAAAGTAGAGCAAAACATGGCAGCTTATGGGGAGTGCTCTCCTAGACATTTGTGGTTGCTGCTTGTAGTTCATTTTCCTTTATCTCATGATTTGTTTGATTCAATTTAATTGGGCTAAATCAATTCAAATATTGTAATAGCTTCCAACTCCATGTCTTCAATTCATTCAAATGTTGTAACAACTTCCAACCTCATGTCTTTCTACCTCTTCTATTTATAGGCTTCTTGTATATTGCAAAGCATCATGTTTTATTCATCATACCTATGTTGTGCATCCATTTTTCATGCATATGGATTCGGTTCATTTGCATTTGTGGATTTTATCAATTTAAAGGTGATTTTGTGCACTAATCTCATGCCTTGAAACAATACACATGTCATGTAGTGGTAGATGAATCCTTAGTTGCATCTTGTGAGTGCATAGTATTAGCTATCAGTGTGTAAGATCATGCATGCGTATATAGCATATTATTTTTGCTTACCATAGAGGAGTACTAGCTGAGCATTTTTAGCTTTAGCATCCTACATGTACATGTTACTTACTATATTCGACATTTTACCATGTGGATATGTGCTTAAGTGGAATATCTATATGAATGCTAGCAGATGGAGGTTGTGTTACTTGTGTTGGAATGCGGTTGATTCTTATGCTTCTAACTCCTTTTTATTGGGAGTTGTGCAAAATGATTTTTCAAAACGCATGAAATCAAAGCATAACCAAAACAAGTGACACAATCTATACTTATTTGCTTCAAATAGTAAAGTTAACATTATTAAAAACCAGAACATGAATATATGGAGATTATAAAACTCACATCATGACTTAGTAGAGGCCAATCTTTCGATCGGGTGAGTGAGGGTGCTCAATTCATTACCTTTCCTCCTTATACCTAAGTTCCTGAGCGTGACACTTTGGTTATGATGGACAATGGCCTTTGGCACGAGTCACGGGTTTCTTAGTCTTTCCAAAAAATTAGGTGGCGACTCTGAGATCTAGTGATGTAATCCATTTTTAGACAAAGATTTTGCAATAAAAATGGATTTTTTGTACAAATTGTTGGGTCTAGACTCTCATTTATGTTTCACACTGCACTCGTGAAACTAGATTAAGAGATCGGGAGTCTGAATTGTTAGGCGTGCTCGGTAACCCAAAAAGGCATCCTATAAAGTCCATTTCCAAATAATAGTTGTGGAAGTAACACAAGCTGAATATAATAATTAAGGTCCTCTCTTACATAATTACAATGGTAGAATGTTTAATACAAATAATAACAATACATGCCCCATGGGCTTACATTGAAGATTACTAAATAAATATTTGTAATAGACAAGCAACATCATCTCCACAACATTTTAATCTTTCATCTACAATCTATATGTGACACTTCAAAATCTACACTAAGGGTTGTAGTCAAGGGAAGTCACTAATGAGTCCTATGGCCAATAACCAAGCAAAATCCCAGATCACCGGAGGAGTCAAATTAGCATCCCTTCTAAGTCCAGCGTTCGTAGGTAGCACACTACCCTTTTGACAAATCTTAGAAGGCATTGACGCAAGGTCTCATAAGCAACGTAGGGAACTATATTGGTTTTAAAAAAGTCAAGCATATAATAATAAGAGAATAGATACAGAATGTACTTAGTTACAAAAATTAGTTCCATCAATATTACATTTAAAAATTAAAATTCGAGATGGACTATACAAAGCACCAAAAAAAAAAAATTTTCTAACTTCTCTTGGACAGCCAAAAGTCTTCAAAAGTTTCTGGCTCATCGTTTTCTGCTACAGGCTCCTCTTCGGCACCTAGCATGATACGCCATGAGCTTTGAATGCCTAGTAAACGCGCACACACCCCGTCCCATTTTCCCAATCTAATACACAAAAGTAATTAAAAAAATAGGGGAAAAGAACATGACATTCAAGTAATTAACACAGGTTACAAGATTAGTTGTTAGTAATCTAGAAATCCCTTAAAGAGATTTCATCCTCCCAACCCCAAGAATCGAACTCGGATTATTCGGTATACCACCTTTTTTGCTGCTTTGTAGACCTTACCCTAGATGACTACCAACGGTTACATACCACGTAGCGCCAATCGAGGACCACAAAAGAGACGGTAAAATAGGGCCTTGCCCATTCCCTCCTTACACCAAACCACATAAGGTCCGAATACAACCGCTCTGTTCAAGGGTTCCAAACAACTACTTGCACAAGACTTTAACTTTCCAAAAGGGAACACGTCCTGCTAACAAATTCAATTTGAACATAACTTCATCTTATAATAGTACTCATGTGATCAAAATACCATTAGCCCCCATTAAGTTTTCTGTTTAGATTACCATTTTAAGTTAGTACAAGCAAATAACAAGAATAAATTTGCACAAGTGTAAGCATCATCGAAGGACTAAAATAAAAGATATACAACCATGACATGTGTAATATCATACCAAGACATGATCATATATTAATAAGCATATTCATGAACACATGAGCATAAAATACCAATGCCAAATAGAATTTCCAGATTTAGTACCCTTAAAGATTAAGATCAAAAAAGTTATTTCAGATTTTTCCCGAACTCAGCCTTCCTATTGTTTGTAGAGACTTTAATCTAGTTTTCAAAACATTTTTGGAAATGGAATATATTTTCTAGATTTTTAGTTATTTAAGAAACAGTCCAACTCTGTCCAGATTCATTGACCATTATGAAAATCGGATTTTCTTACTAACCACTCACTCTTTTTCAATGAAACCAATTTTCCTTGAAATCGGACTCCTTAAGGAAGATTTTGACATAAAACTGAGGTCCAGAAGATTTTTCTACATGTTCCTGGAATATTTGAAAGTTGGCTGTAAAACAGATTTTTCATGCACAATACTCAAAATAAGAAAATTTGTGAGAAAAGAGGCCAACTAAGGGAAATTTTCCACTTCTTTTGTGATGAAAACATACTAAATAATGCATCAATAACTTAGAGTTTTAGAGTGATGTTATGCCTTTAAAAAAATGTGAGATATGGGAAGAAAAAGGTAGTTTTGCATTTATTAAGAGAAAATATGAATATAAGAAGGATTAAAGCCCAATTCATCAACTTTAAACACATGAACACCATTACAAAAAATCTGAAAATATGATTTCAAGACTCTAATAACATGTATTTGAAAAAGAAAATAGAATGAGAGATGGTGATGTGGCTTAGTTGAGGCTTGGTTGGTTAGCTAGTAGGACCTTTCCTTTCTCCACTTTCCTCCACCAAGCTCACTCTCTTCTCTTCTCTCCCTCTCAGCCAAATGAAGTGTTTATGTTTGTGTTCTTATATGTAAAATGCTAAGGGAGGGGTTGTTTTTATAATAAAATTGGTGCAAAAGGTCCAAAATGCCCATTGGTTGGAATTGGATTGGATATTTTGGATTTACTTTGAATTCAATGGAATAGTGGATGATTAGAGGCCTTAATTGAGTACCTAAGCATGATCTTGTTAGGGTTTTATCTTAATCAAACCAACCTAGTTACAAGTACAATGGATATATACATTTATATATAAGTATGTACCCATGGTCAAAGATTTTTTTCTTAATTCATGCAAGTTTGTCTCAAAAGTACACTCATTGTATCTATATAGGTATTGGCTGACCACATGATGGTGATTTGAGGGACTTGTTTTATTTTTTTTCTTGTGTACAAATGTTGGAAATTGTAAAATATAGCGTATAAAATAAATTTTAGGGTACAAGTGTATATATATAATGGTACTTGTTTTGGGGTCAATTTGTGATTTAATAAAAATGTTGGAGCTTTGGGTTTAATTTATGAATTGGAACATTTATTTTAGTGTAGAATTAAATTAAATTAGGGTTAGAGAGTCTAATTCAGTTTAGATTTCTTGTTTTGAATAAAAAGGCGATCAACCGACGAATGTGATAAAGACCGGAAAATCTAGGATTTTCAAGTGGTAATTCCATATTTAGGGAGTCCATTAATCATTATCATGGTATTATAAATTATTTCTAAGTTACCAAAATCGATTAGGGTTTGCGGGTTTTCAATTGGCGCATGCATTTTGATCTTAGGATTAAAATTGCAATTAATTAAGAAATTGAGGGATTTCAAAGAAATAATTTAAAAAAGTAAGGGACTTTTAATTTTCAAGGGCGCACTACAAGAATTTTCACTTTTGGCGACTAAATTTTTAGTCGTCAAAAGTCAATTTTTAGTCGCCGAAAGGCTTTAGCGACTAAATTATTTGGTCGCAGAATTAGTAGCAGAAGAATTATCGGGAAAGCTAATTGGCGACTAAAATTATTTTAGTCGCCAAATGTATTCAATTGCCGACTAAATTTTTAGTCGCCAAAAGGTTAGAAATAAAATTAAATAACAAATTTTCGGCGACTAATTTTTTTGTCGCCAAAAGCCTCAATTATTGTTAACGACTAAACATTTAGTCGCGGAAAAAGTTTTTAGCTACTAAATAAATTAGTCGCCTAAAGTAAAAACTTGTGTTTTGGCTACTCAAATTTTAGTTGCCTAAAGTCAAATTTTTTTGGCTACTAAAGATTTAGTCCCCTAAAGTTCCACATTTTTTGCTACTAAAATTTTAGTCGGCAAATAGTTTTTGTTTTGGCTACTAAACATTTAGTCGCCTAAACTCGCACATTTTTGGCTACTAAATTTTTAGTCGACAAAAATATTTTTATTCTTCAGCTTTTGTTTTTAGCTACGAAATAACTTAGTTGGCAAATGTTTGATTTTCTTTTGGCTACAAAACTTTTAGTCGCCAAATGTTTGCTTCTCTTTTGGCTACAAAACTTTTAGTCACCAAATGTTTGATTTTCTTTTGGTTACAAAACTTTTAGTCACCAAATGTTTTTATTTTCTTTTGGCTACAAAACTTTTAGTTACCAAATGTTTATTTATTTATTTTTTTGCTACAAAACTTTTAGTCGCCCAAACTATTTTCCCAATTTCCTTTTAACTACTAATTGTTTAGTCGCCAAAAACATGATATTATGTTTTATTGCAAAATTATAATTTATCCATAACCTGTCTATATTCCATGTAACCTATAATACGTATATAAACAAAATGATACATATACTATCAATCATTCCACAATCTGCAACTGTATACAAAAAATAAATAACTTTAAATGTCAAAATCCATACAAACCAACTATTGTCCAAACTAAAATAATAATTCCATACAAAATACAAAATCATACAAAAATCAAAGCCCTCCGTATACAAAAAATACATTTACTACCATGTGAAATGACCATTTGGCATGGTACAAATTACCATCATAATCTGTACCACGACAACAGGTGATGTACGTACCAAGACAAAAGTACATCGATGTACCACGACAAAAGGTAATATATATATACGATGACAGAAAGTGATCTACGTACCATGCCAGTAATTATATGTTGGCTGCCAAAAGTTTTTTGTATCAGTAATAGTGAACTGCACAAAAGCCAAGGATGACAAAAGTATTATATTAGTTCTATACAAAAGTGAAATTTCTTCTCCATACACCAAAATGGATTATCCACAAGTCCACGCAACAAAGTCATCTACAAAAAATAAAAAAAACATTAGAATTGGACCAAAAAATGCCTAACTTCATGAATGAATTTGGCAACAAGTGACAAATAACATATCAAAGAAGCAACCTTCCATGATGAATCAATTATCAGTCTTTCTAAAATCTTTTGTTATAAAGAACATTGTTAAATTAGTAAATCTGTCATTACTAACATAAAGGTAGTGTAACAATCTTCTATTTGTATGCAACATCTATCCAAATTCTGTGGGTAAACCAATATCAAAGCCCAATGTGAATAGAAAGTATTCTTTTTACCAACTTCCTCATTAATTGTTTGCAAAAGGCACTTGAATCATTAGATTGGATATAAAACTATCCCTACTTATTAATGTTTTTCAGTGCCATTTCATTCAGGATATTAGAACATGTGAGAAAAAAAATAACAAAAATAAAGTTCAATCACAAAAGGAAATATGTAGAAATGTATGTTGAGACACCTATAAATGGTTCATCAAAGAAATAATACTTGATATCTCATGAAGCTGCCCGCGAGAGCCACATGCTGGTTCGGGGGCTGTTTTGAATTTTCGCCCTCGGAAAGCCTTTTTTCGAGTAAGTTTAGGGCGTATTCGGCTCTAACTCCCAACCTACGGGTCCGGATTACATTCCGTTAGTTGTCACAAGTCCTATTTGTCATGGGAAAATTGTCCATGAGAGCCACACGATGGTTTGGGGGCTGTTTTGCATTTTTGCCCCCCGAAATGCCTTTTTTCGACTAAGTTTAGGGCGTATTTGACTCTAACTCTCAACCTACGAGTCCGAATTACATTCCGTCAGTTGTCACAAGTCCTATTTGTCATGGGAAAGCTTCCCGTGACAGTCACACAATGATTTGGGGGCTATTTTGAATTTTCGGCTCCAGAACGCCCTTTTTTGACTAAGTTTAAGGCGTATTCGACTCTAACTCCCAACCTACGGGTCCGAATTACATTTCGTCAGTTGTCACAAGTCCGATTTGTCATGGGAAAGCTTTCTGTGAGAGTCACACAGTGATTCGGGGACTATTTTGAATTTTTGCCCCCGAAACGTCCTTTTCTAACTAAGTTTAGGGCGTATTCGGCTCTAACTCCCAACCTACGAATCCGAATTACATTTCGTCAGTTTTCACAAGTCCTATTTGTCATGGGTAAACTTTTCGTGAGAGCCACATGGTGGTTCGGGGGCTGTTTTGAATTTCCACCCCTGAAACGCCCTTTTCGACTAAGTTTAGTTAGTATTCGGCTCTAACTCCCAATCTACGGGTCTGAATTACATTTTGTCAGTTGTCACAAGTCCTATATGTCATGGGGAAGCTGCCCGTGAGAGTCACATGGTGGTTCGGGGGCTGTTTTGAATTTTTGCCCCCAAAACGCCCTTTTCGACTAAGTTTAGGGCGTATTCGGCTCTAACTCCCAACCTACGATTCCAAATTACATTCCGTCAGTTGTCACAAGTCCTATTTGTTATGGGGAAACTTTCCGTGAGAGCCACATGGTGGTTCGGGGGCTGTTTTGAATTTTCGCCCCCGAAACGCTCTTTTTCGACTAAGTTTAGGACGTATTCGGCTCTAACTCGCAACCTACGAGTCCGAATTACATTCCGTCAATCGTCACAAGTCCTATTTGTCATGGAGAAGCTGCACATGAGAGTCACATGGTGATTCGGGGGCTATTTTGAATTTTTGCCCCCCGAAACGCCCTTTTTCGACTAAGTTTAGGGCGCATTCGGCTCTAACTCCCAACCTACGGGTCCGAATTACATTCCGTCAGTTGTCACAAGTCCTAAATGTCATGGGGAAGCTGCCCATCAGAGCCACACACTGGTTTGTGTGCTGTTTTGAATTTTCACCCTCGGAAAGCCTTTTTTCGAGTAAGTTTAAGGCATATTCAGCTCTAACTCCCAACCTACGGGTCCGGATTACATTCCACCACTTGTCACAAGTCCTATTTGTCTTCGAGAAACTGTCCGTGAGAACCACACGGTGGTTTGAGGGCTGTTTTGAATTTTTGTCCCCGAAACACCCTTTTTCGACTAAGTTTAGGGCGTTTTTGGCTTGTTATCAAAATAATTGTGGAGATATGGCAATAAGGACAAGGCCTTATGGAAAAATTTGTTTGCTCTAAATATGAATCTATTGGTGGGAGATGGATGCCATTCTTGGAAGATATTAGCAGAGTTTCAAGAGTATGGGGTGACATTCTTTCGATTGGTAGTAATGAAGTGCACAAAGAGCTGGTGAGGCAGAAACAAATATATCCACTGCCCATGTCAAACTAATTTTATTATTCATGAGGCACTGAGGAACACTTTAATCATAACATAATAATTAAGCACTCAAGTAATCTTCTCCAAGTAGTTGGGATTTCTGCTTGTGTCTATTTATGAAAATGAAAATGAATTTTAATAAACAAAATTAGACCAATGTTATTGCACATCAAAATTAGAAGTATAGTCTACTCATTAGAAGCATACCTCATATCCTATCTAAGCAACTGAAGCAATCACTGTTCCTGCTAATGCATTTGAGAACTTTCTATAAATATCCAACTTGACACAACTCCTCTTTGCCTGGATAGAGAGAAAAATATCATTATACAAAGTCTGAGAATGAAAATAGTAAAGTTGCTCTAATGGAAAAATAATTTAATGTTGCAACTATTCAGTTTCCCAAATTCTACCTGTCCCCATGAAAATGGTACTAAAGAAGCCTTCTTGATGATGTTAACAAAGCTTTATTTTGTCTCGTGATTCTTTTTGCAAATATAGTGTGATGGTTAACATCTATATTTAGTAGGCCACTGTTTCAACTAGAGAAGTTTAAAATTTTTAAAATTTTACACTTAATAATGGGGAACTTGCACTACAAGAAAAAACACTTCTGGTGACCACCTATTTTGAGTTGGTCGCAAATAGTCCACTTTCTGCGAATAAAATTTTTTTGGTCGCTGATGGGTATGTTTTCGCAACCCACAATTTTGTGGTGGCTAATAGCTAATTTTTGGCGACCAAATACAAATTTGGTTGCAGAAGGTCGTCTTTTGGCGACCAAAAAATAAGTTGGTCACAAATGACTTAACTATTGGCAACCAACTACAAATTTGGTCGCGGAAGATCACCTTTTGGCGATCAAAAAATAAGTTGGTTGTGAATGACTTAACTATTTGTGACCAACTACAAATTTGGTTGCGGAAGATCACCGTTTGGCGACCAAAAAATAAGTTGGTCACAGAAAGTTATGGTGGGATAAATTTAAAAAAAATGGGTACTACTGTAATTACATTCTATTTTTTTGTTTGGGCATTGAAGGTTTTATGAAATAATATATAACCCAATTTTTATGGGTTATATATTTTCTCTGCCAAATGTGAACAACAAGCATGTTATTAGCAGAGTGGATTGGGCGCATGGGCAGAGTGGATTGGGCACATGGAGAGTGACTCCTTGGTCAGGAGTTCAACTCCTAGGTAGCGCAAAAGAATATTTTTCTTTGGGTGAAGGCACTGACTTTTGGCGACCAACTATAACATTGGTCACTAAAAGTTACCTTTTGGCTAATATGGATTGGACTTTCCGCGACCAATTATTTGGTTGCCAATGGTCCCTTTTAGCGACCAACTATAACTTTGGTCGCAGAAAACTATCTATGACGAGACTTTAGTGACCAACTTGCGACCAACACATTTTGGTCACGAAAAGATTTTAGCGACCAAATATGGTACTTTTCGCGATCAAAACGTTAGTCGCGAAAAGTGTATTTTCTTGTAGTGTTGAAGGCATTGGATGAAGACATATTTGTAAGATCCTGAAAATGAACAAGGGAAAGTACCAAAGTAGCGCATGTAAATGCTAGTCATATCCATTAATCAATGGGAGCCAAATCAAATGATATAGAAAATATATAGACGTTAATACAGCTTTTTAAACAAAAAAAGTAGTATCAAAACTTGATATATTATTTTTATATGTTATAGATGTCAATACAGCTTTTTAAGTTTGAGGCGTTTTTGGCTCTTACTCCCAACCTACAAGTGCAAATTACATTTCGTCTATTGTCACAGCTCCTATTTGTGATAGGGAAGCTGTTCATGACAGGCACATGGTGGTTCGGTAGCTGTTTCATAGTTTCGCCCCCTTAACGCCCTTTTTCGGTTAAGTCTGAGGTGTTTTTGGCTCTAACTCCCAACCTACAAGTTCAAATTACATTCTGTCTATTGTCACAGGTCCTATTTGTGATAGGGAAGCTGTTCATGACAGCCACATGGTGGTTTGGGGGCAGTTTCATAGTTTTGCTCTCTTAGCGCCCTTTTTCGATTAAGTTTGAGGCATTTTTGGCTCTAACTCCCAACCTACAAATGCAAATTACATTGCGTCTATTGTCACAGGTCTGATTTGTGATGGGGAAGCTGTTTGTGATAGCCACATGGTGGTTTAGGAGCTGTTTCGTAGTTTCGCCGCCTTAACTCCTTTTTTTCGGTTAAGTTTGAGGTGTTTTGGACTCTAACTCCCAACCTACAAGTGCAAATTACATTCCGTTTGTTGTCACAGGTCTGATTTGTGATGGGGAAGCTGTATGTGACAGCCACATGGTGGTTCGGGGGCAGTTTCATAGTTTTGCCCCCTTAACGCCCTTTTTTCGGTTAAGTTTGTGGCGTTTTTGGCTCTAACTCCCAACCTACAAGTGCAAATTACATTCCGTCTGTTGTCACAGGTCCTATTTGTGATGGGGAAGCTGTTCATGATGGCCACACGGTGGTTTGGGGGCTGTTTCATAGTTTCACCCCCTTAACGTCCTTTTTCGGTTAAGTTTGAGGTGTTTTTGGCTCTAACTCCTAACCTACAAGTGCTTCCCAGACATTTTCAAACAGCTTGGGCTTGGTTTGGCAGCTTCGCATTGAGCCCATCCTTCTAAAACTTGTCGTCAAATTTGGCCAGAGTTGTTCTTCTTGAGGCCAACTGCTGATTTTTCCATGACTGGAGCAAATCAGTACTGTTCTCATAGGTATAATTGGTTACTAATTTGCACATGTAATCACATATCTAAATGAAGCTCAGGCTTTAAAATTTATTCAATGAACTATTAAAGGTCATGTTGATGAGTGAAAGTGCAAGACTATTATGAATAGATGATGTGAAAGAAACCAGTCAAGTAGACAGTTTAGGCACATATGATCACAGTGCTCGATTGTTTTATCAAATCCACATAGGCAATTTAACAAGGATGCCACAATTGCAAGCAGCAGAAAAATTTGAATTTCTTCAAATTCAAGTTGCAAAAATATTAGGAATGCAAATAAAAAATTTTAAAGCAACAGAGCATATACCCATAACAAAGCTAAGAAGGTAAGGCACTGTGATATGAAGTTCATTGGGCATAGCCTCCAAGAGAGGGAACAAAGGTAGCAGCTGTGACCAGCCAAATGAACTTGCTAAAACAAATAATTGAGTACATTAGTTACTAGCAGTAATTTGGCCAACCAGAAGGGCAACCATAAATGTCCTCTAAAAATGACAATGAAATGCTTAAATTCTCTATCTGAAAGCTGACCTGGATTTGCTAATATTACTACCAGGTTAATGGTTGGATTACGAGCTACGATAGCAAGTGCTAGGCATCCCCCAAAGGAATTGCCCACAAGATAAATTGGCTTATTTGGAAATGAAGCATGTTCGAGCCTTACAATTTCTTCCACTAATTTCACCAAGTCTATACGCAATAAAATGTAAATTTTAATTAATTTGAAGAGGATCTGAAAAAATTGTGGACAAAGGCATACAAGATACACAAACAAACTCACTATACAAGAAAATAATAATAATAATAGTAATAATAAGAATAATAAAAGAACGAAATTAACTTGCAACATTGTTTAACTATATCAGCAGCACAAATGAACTATCATAAGCAGTACTGCAACACAAAGAAATACTTATAAAGATATTTACAAGTTACAGAAGTTTAAGACATTCAAATGGTGTTCGGTCATAAACAGGAATATGCAGGCACCAAACTTCAAAAGCTCTATATTCAAAGCAATCCCATATTAGAATTAGGGTTACAAATAATCAAAAAGTACCAAACTATACATGAATTTCCATCATCATAGTATTACTCAAACAGAACAATGCAATTGTAAGACAAGAAATTTCTTTGACCAGCATATATGCAGATTCTATCACAATGGACCCAAGAAAAATGAAACAGAATAAATTAAGAACTTCTATTGCAATACAAGCATAGTTTCACCCCCTTAATGCCCTTTTATCCTGATTTTTTATTGTTGACACTAACTGCTTAACCAAGATCTAGATTGCACCAATTGAGATCATGCAAGTCAAAAAATTCAGGCCTCTATTATTTCTTCCCCACCCACAACCTATTTTGTATTTATTCCACTTCTTACTCTTCTTTCCTCCTTGTTAAACCATAGTTATCAGCCATTATTCTCACAGATCCTAAAGACATCTAGAGTAACACTTATTTCCTAGCCATTACATTTCTAACTAGTACAAATTCATTTACCAAACTCATTGAAAAAGACATTGCAGTATTTTGGAAGCACTAAATTATATCATGCTGTAGCTCAAGAAACTCCCTTAGGTAGACTTCAGATCTTTTTTTCTTAAAACAAAAAAAAAAAAACAAAAACAAAATAAGGAGAAGAAAAATGGAGAGATGGAGATAGAGAGAGGGGAAGGTAAAGAATTAGAAAACTCTAGTGCTCAAAGGAAAAATGTCCATACCTTCCAACAACAGATTTGGCATTTGAAATATAAGCAAGGGTCACTTTCAATTATCAGAGACACTAAGAAATAAAGGTAGTTCACATCCCATACCAAAATACACAAAAGGGAAAATTCAGTCCCTGTGAAGATCCATAATTACTCCCCCATCACATGATGTTCAATGTAGTTCATCTCACCAAATTAAATTGTCAGCATTAACAACAATATAGATGGTAGTCATTGTCAACCCACAAGAAAGGAATACAAAATTCGTAGGAATATCATTTAGTACCCCAAAAAAAATTATAATTACAGTATTTTGAATGCTAGGCTATGGGTATGACAATGTGAAAGTGAAAGATTGTGGTCAAAGACTAGTGATCTTGGAAAGATAAAATCTGAAGCTCTGTTTTTCCATAAGAATGGTATGCAACCCTAAATTATTTCGTCAAACATCTTGTGAGCAATACAGAAGTGATCAGCAAAATGAAAAATATAGGGATCCAATCATTTGGGCATAAAACAGAGCAGCTTCCAAACCTAAAGGTCGTGAGAAAAGTTGAAGCTATGAAACTGAAATAAACTATATATAAATAGGAGACACCGCACATCCAAGGGAGATTGAAACTCTTGCATTGCAACCCATTACTTGCAATGTCCAAGGGAAAAAAACAAAAGGAGGGAGGGAAACCGCAACAACACAAAAAAAAAAAAAAAAAAAAAAAAAAATCAGAAAAGGGGGAAACAAAGGAACAATCTAAATGAACACAAAATTAAACCCTAAATGAACAATTAGAAAAGGGGAAGACAAATGATGGGAGAGAGCGAGAGACAGAGATAGACAGAGAGAGACTATGAGTGAGAGAGAGACACACACACACTCAGACAGACCGAGAGCGAGAGACCGTGAGAGAGAGAACCTGTGATTTGCGGCTGTGGCGGTGGTGATTTCCGGCTGTGAGTAGCCGTGCCGACGTCCTCCGTACAGTGGGCTGAGGTGAAGTGATTTCGTGTGAGGTTTGGTGGTGAGACAGTTTGGGTGGGAGAGAGTTTGAATATCATTTCGTCTAACAGAGGAAGCGCGGGCAACAATATTGTTTCCCTCCCAAAACTCGTATCATTTAGCAACTAAATCAATTTTTTATCGGCAAATGTATTAAAATTTATTTTTTTAATATTCTTTGTATTTGTTGAATTTTTTAAAAAAAGTTTCACAGATATTATATTTTTTAAGCATATTTGGATAAAGTGTATCTAAAAATAAATATTTATAAAATTCACTAAAAAACAAAAAATATATATATAAAAAATTAATTTGTAGTATAGCAAAAAAAAAAAAAAAACAAATTCAACCAAATGGCCAACGGTTAAAAAAAGAGGGCATCAAGAAGATAAAGAGTTTTTTGTTTTTTTGCTGAGTATGATAAGAGTTGTTAAAAAAATAAAACTAAATAAATAAATAAATAAATTATTTATACGATAAGGGAAAATATCTATATATACAATAATGCTATATGTAAACTATAAAAGTGTACAAATAAACTCCTTAATTATAAAAATGTATCAATTGAACCCCCTAATAGAAGGGGTCAAAGTGAAACATATCAATAGTTTAGGGGCAAAGTAATACTTCTCAATAAGTTAAGAGGTCTATTTATATGTTTGTATAATTTAAGGAATCAAAATAATATTTTCTTTTTTATAGTTTAAGAGATCTGTATGTAAATACTTACTTTAAAAAAAAAATTAAAATATTATTGCATATATATATGTATAAAACTTACCCTAAACAAATCTGCATAAATATGACCCACCATCCTGTAATATTCAGCCACGCTTGGAAGTGTAAATTTCAGTGGAGAAGTTAAAAAAAAGTATTAGAAAGTTTAAAAAAATTCTGTGTTTGGTTCTGTATTTGGTTCTTTGTGTGCGTATCATTACTGTTATTTTTTTGTACCTCACATTTTAGTCAAAAAGTTACTAAAAAAATCGTTTCCCAAATGGCCGTATATAAGCATGACTCTTCTAAAGGTTTAATCCTAAGGAGAGATCATAAGTTCAATTCTCCCTAAAGGGAGTTGAATTAGGAGAAAAACACAAGAATGGGAAGATGAATTCTTATAAATGTCAATCAACCTAATAAAATTAGCTTATGATAGAAACTCCTCTATAAAAGAAAACAAGTGAAACAAAATAAAGAACAAATTATACTGACCTTTTTGAGATTAAAAAAAAAAAAAAAAATCTACAAATTTAACATAATTATATTGAGGGCTTTTTTTAATAAGTTATACCAAATGAAATTAATGCAAAAATTAGAGTGAATAAGAAGGAATCTTTAACTTTTTTTTTTATATGAGTTAAATTTTTTTTAAGTTTTTGACATTTTGAATGACTTTGACAATTGTTTTTACTAAAATAGTCCGTTGTCAAGTGGATTCTAACTTCTAGGTATATTTAGTAAAAACAAATTATTTATTTTTAAATAAATAAATATAATAACAATAAAATCAACTATTTAAACCACTAGAATAAGATTTGTGTTGAGCTCTGTGAGCTCAGTTGCACGTTCAGTCCACATGAAAATGGATTCCACATAAGCTTGTTTCATGTGAATATAATTGATTTTTTCAATAGGAAATATAAAAAATAAAAATAAAAAGTTTGTTTAACCTTTATTCCATAAATTATTATTATTATTTTTTCACCCTTAAGTTATCACTTTCATTTATTTATTTATAGAATTTTTTATGTCAACTTATGTGGTACGATTGAAGACAACTATATAAATTAATAACTTTTAAAGCTTAATTTTATGGACAAAAAAGTCCTTGTAAAATTTGAACAATACTTAAATGATAGTAGGGAAAGGGGGAGGACTATAGGACTTGGTAAAATTCAAATCTAAGGATTCATACTTCCCAGTTAATGAGGATGAGATAAGTTACATTTCACTTTAATTTTCGTAATTTCAATTAGAACTATTTAAGCCTCATACTTTTAATTTTAGTGCAATGTGATCAGTTCATTATGTGTTGTTAACATTTTTGAAAGGGAAAATATCACATAAGGGTGCAACTTGGGCGGGCTGAACCCAACCAACGTGAACCCAGCCTAGATTTTTTTAGGGCTTTGACAAGATATTTTCAAATTCGGTACGGGTTTGGGTAAAAATTCAGAAGTCTGAATTAAATTTGGGCAAGTTTGGGCAAAGACGTCAAACAACTCGAGCAACTCGAAACTCGAATTATACATATATAGATGTATAAAAATATTAAATATACATATAAATTATTAGTCATTACATGATATTAAAGTAATTTAGATTATTAAATCATATTGAATATATATTTTATATACAAATAATATAAAATCTTACTTTTTTTATTTTTACTCATAAATTGTCAGGACTACTATAGCTGCATCTCTCTTACATTATATAGATTATTTGTTTTGATGGTATTAATGATTTTCTATAAATAAATAAAAATGTAAATAGAGTTGCTGGTTTGTTACAGTTTGGGTTGGAAACAAAATACATATATAATTAATAACAATTCGCGACTAAATATTTTAGTCACTAATTACTTGTTTAATCCCTCCAAAGTTTGAAATCTCCCTCCAAATATTTTAGTTTTTTGGTGACTAAAATATACTTTTGGCAACCAAACTTTTGGTCGCCAAAGATAAAAAATATTTTGTTTTTCTTTTCATTTGGCTACTAAACAATTTTAGTAGCTAAAACTAACTATACGGCTACTAAAATATTATTTTGTCACTGAAAATATACTTTTGGCGATCAAAATTTTGGTCGCCGAAGATAAAAAATATTTTTTTTTTCTTTTCATTCAGCTACTAAACAATTTTAATAGCTAAAACTAACTATAAGGCTACTAAAAAATTCTTTTGTCGCTGAAAATATACTTTTGGCAACCAAAATTTTGGTCGCTGAAGATAAAAAATAATTTTTTTCCTTTCATTCGGCTGCTAAACAATTTTAGTAGCTAAAACTAACTATACGGCTACTAAAATATTCTTTTGTCGCTGAAAATATACTATTGGCGACTAAACTTTTGGTCACCAAAGATAAAGAATAATATTTTTCTTTTCATTTGGCTACTAAACAATTTTAGTAGCCAAAACTAGCTATACGGCTACTAAAATTTTTTTTAGTCGCCAATTGTAATATTCTTAGCGACTAAATTTTTTTTTAGTCGCTAATAATCAATATTCCCTGACTAAAAAAAATTTGTAGCTAAATATTTAACTTTTGCCGACTAATATTAGTTTTAGTTGCCAATTCCATAACTTTTGGCAACTAAATTTTTTTTAGTCGCCAAAAGTGGTCGCAAAAAGTGCATTTTGTTGTAATGGCCTTACATTATACATGAAGGATTCATAACAAAATAAATAACTTTTTGATCTTCAAATTGATGTAACCGACGCCGTCTCTGAAAATGGTTAAACAACAACGGATGAACAAATATGTCCAGTAAGAATCTACAATATTTCTCGACAATAAAATCAATAGATATATGTGATCATGAATGCTAACAAGTGATAAGTAGAGAAATAATGTGTTCTTTTATATCCAAAATAAAATATACATCTTCACAAAATCCCACTTGACATTTCAAAGAAAACTCATTTGTTATCTCCTCATCTTATCAGTATTGATTCAAAGAATTTCTTAAATCCCTTTTGCCTTAAAAAAATATCTTAGTCCAACTAATCATGTACTCCTTCTGATCATATATCATACACATTAATTACACTACCACCTATCACCTTACCATAATCCACATAACACCAATCACACACACACCGACATGTTTCATATAACTACGCGATGAGATTCAATTCATTATAGACGTACTCCAATCACACACTTCGAACCTCTAACTCCAAACCACCATGTTATATATCAATACAATCGCATAACTAACAATGAGCACCAACATACCAACAACCGGGTTCATCAAGCCATTCATCAAGCCATTCCAACACAGTTTACCGAGCGCTACTTCGGAAAGAAATCTGGAACCTATCTCTAGACCCACGATTAACCGATGGCTAACCGGAGGGAAACAAAATCTCCATATAGCCCAACAGTCCACACGCTTTACTAGGCACTACTCCGGAAGGAAGGCAAAACCTCTATTAAGTGCTACGCTTTACCAATCACAAGCCGGAAAGAAACAAACCTTCTTTCCAACATTTTAAATCTATCAATTCCTGATATCATCATCATTTCAATTTATAGAATTATACCAACAACAAACCACACATATAACTCCTTCTACAATCAACCAATACCATCCTCCACCGGCCAAGGATAAAACCTACATTTAATAATAATAATATAAATTCATCTCAATAAACGAATATGACTATTCACAATATTTCCATACTTCAATATCAACTCCCTTTTATTCAAGCTACATCAACACATTTACTATCATGCACTTCTCATAGTTTATGATTCCAATTGTAATTAACAATTTCTGTGATATGAACTAACTTTTACCATAGTTATTCTTGCAATAGCTATCAACCAACATTTATACCCATTTCTTTTAAATATCAACCCAATTTCATGATTTAAGGCCTAATTTATAGTGGCCCAGATTTAGACCCGACCCTTTTATACTCTTTGGTTTTGGGTTTTATATTTGATTGGTGTTGTTGACATCTATTCTGATCCTATGTCGTCTTTTGGAGTTGAGAATTGGATTTTTGAGTTATGTTGAAACAGGTGAGATTTGGAATTTTCTAGGGAGGTTTTGGTTGTGTGGTCTTGAGTTCACTCAAGCGGTGTTTTAGTTGCTCGAGCGGTCTTTCCTTTCTCCCAGATTCTGTGTTTGCAGTTTGAACTTCTGGTAGTATGGATTTCTTCACTCGAGCACTATTTTGGTCGCTCAAGCAGTCTGTTTACAATCTAAACTTTTGGGAGTTTGGTTTCTTCGCTCGAGCCTAGGTTTCGTCGCTCGAGCTATATATTGTGTCTGACACTGAAGTGTAGATTTCATCGCTCGAGCAGTCTGTTTATATAAAGTTGCGAAGAAAGTCACTTTTTACTCACTTTTTGACATCTTTCTCTATAAAGATCTTTTTTCCTTTTTGTTGTCATCTCTCTTTATAATCCTTGTTTAACTCCTTCGATCTCACTTGATCTGTGGATTTCTTGATATTCATGCTTTGAGATTAAAGGTTGGGCTTGAGAAGAGAATCGTTTTAATCTAAGAAGTTCAGATTCTCGTCTCTATCGATTTTGCTTGTTGTTCATCTTTTCTTTTGGCTTTGAGGTAGGGGTTTGTTTAATGGTTTGTATGTTATTTAACCTCGTTCTATGTTAGTTGGTTAAATTAAACTTTGGAGGACTTTGGGTTTGATTTAGGCATGATTTGATTTATAAAAGAAGGGTTTTGGGATGTTTTCTTCAAAATGTTATTAGGTTGCTTATGATAATGGGTGGTATGGGAAACTTGAGGGGAATTGCTTTCAAATGAGAAATATTAAAGAAATATATTTTATTTTGGCATTGTGGAAGTTCTTGGTAATTCTTGACTTTGAACAAAAAGGGAAATTGATGAAATCTATGAACGGATAGTATGATTTTTATTTGAGTTGAAAAAGAGGAGATTGAACATGTTATTGTTACTCCTATGTTGAAATTATTGAAAATATGAGATTATGAGTTATATTTGTCTCTTGAAATTTATATATTGAATAAAGATAACTGTTTTGGCTATCGGTGGAGGATAGCATTGCTTGTTGTAGAAATTGCATGAGAACTAGGTTAACTAAAATCCAATCACCTATGTATTTCATTTGAGCATTGGTTTCGTACTTATACATTGAAAAGTATTATTTTGAGAAATATAGGTGAATGTTGTGATGAATCTGGTTAGGTGTGGTTGTGGTTAATTAAGTTGGTCTTCGTGCCCTTGGTGAAAGTCCAAAAATTCGTGCAATTAGGATGCCTTCCTTCTGGTTAGTTACTGGTAAAGTGATTTTGGTAGTGGTTTTATTACCTACTTGCAAACATGTATTTAGAGATTACTAGTGTGTATTTATTGCCATATTTTCTATTTTGAAGCAAAAATATATAAACTGTGATTTTGAACTCTGGAATAATATTGTTTAAAAAGATAATGCAAGTCTTTGTAATGGCATCTCATATGCATTCACCATATGGCTTTGGTGGAGGGGGATGAAACCAAAGCTTGAAGCTCAAAAATGGAGGAAAGTATAAGAGAGAGAGAGAGAGAGAGAGAGATAGATAGATAGAATATTTTTATTTATAGTGGGGGCGTAAAATGGGTCATTGGGGCCCAAAATATATGAGGAATAAGTCAAAAATTCAAAAGGCAGAGTCCAAAAACGTGGCTGGTAGTATTTAGGTTTGCAGCAAGTGTTGACACCATGATGGGAGGTGTCGACCCCAGTGCATGTAGCAGCTAAGGGAAAATGGTTCAAACAGATAAGGTGTTGACCTTGGATGGCCTTGGTATCGATGTGGCGTCCCAAAAATCAAGAACATCAAGGAATATATTAACAAATAAATACATGGTTTATCTAAGGTTACAAGAGTAGAAAACTTCACTGATGAGTCCTTTGGTTAACAACCAAGTAAGATCTCAAGAATGTCAGAGAAGTCAATATAGCCTCCCTTCAAAGTCGAACCACCTTAGATAGCAAAACTACCTTTTTGACAGATGTAACGCCGCGAAAATAATTAACATTAACCCATTACCTAACTATGTTACAATAGATCAAAAATCTCGTATCTTCTATTCATTTTATCATTGTTGATTACAAAAGATGACATATGTGATATATATTCACAAATCATAGATCTAAATCTATAGCATATGCCATGGATACAAGAGTAAAAGAAATCAAAATCAAATAACGAAATGCCCTAATGGCTTATGACTTTCCAAGATGATGCTTGGTTACATCAAAATAAGTTTAAACTCAATACAAGTAAAGCCCGAGACTTGAACAAAAATATGTACATCAAGAAACAAAAGGGAAAGCCTTAAGCTCCGAGTCCTTCCAAGCTATGTCCTTGGCGGAGGCATATCATCAGCACTTGAAAGTTGTAGCCCAGTAGAGATACTTTAATACAGTATATGAATCTTAGCAAAATTTTAAGGTGAATGCACATGCATGCTATTTGCCAAACATTCCTCGTTTTCCGTCTCAAAACAATGCAATGCCAAATTATATGTCAATTCATGAAAATAATCCTTTGGTACAGAAAACAGGGCAGTGGATATAACGCACTGGGAATCTCTAGATACGTGTCTGCCAGTAGGCTATACAAGCACTACCCAAGCCATTTTACCGATACTAACCGGAAGGATCAGCGCCTACCCACACGAGTTTCTAGACTTTTACCAAGGATACACAGGCCAACATAATAAAACCACAACCACACCCCCTAACCAGATTCACTACGGTATTCACCAATTTTTTTTGAAAAACCAATACATTTACAATGTTCATTATTAAATGATGCTCAATGCACAATGTATGAGAAATTAGTTTCAATTCAACCTAATCCTCGTACAATGTCTACAACAATCAAGACTATCCTCCACTGATAGTCCAAAATAGATATTTCTATTCAATAGATAAATTCCAATTAAAAGATACCTTTTTATCAATTACCATGGAAGTGATATTACATATCTAACTCCATCGTCATCATTAACAAAACCATTATTTCAAATTCATAATATCCAATATCATTTTCCATTTCCCTTTTGTAATTTCAAATATCCAAAATTACGGCAAAACCCCATTTTTTTAATAAAAGATATCTACTATCTCAACATAAATCATCCATAATCATCTTCCCACAAGCATTTTCAAGAGTCAATTTTTCAAACCAAACCCTAGGTTTTCTAAAAAATTCCCAAATCAATAACCCTTTTTAAAAAGCAAATAACTAGGCTAAAAATTATATAAAAGAGTCAAAGAGATCCCTACCTCAAAGAAGAAGACAAGGAGGAAACAAGGGTTGAACTTCACAGTGCCAAAAACACTAGATGCTCCAATCAAAACAAAGCCCTCGACGTATTCAACGTTTTTCTCCAAATGAGTAGGGTGAGGAAACTCACAGATTGAGAGTATTTGGAACAAGAAATGAGAGCTACAGAGAGTGTGTGTATGGATCTAGGGTTTTGGGGTGTTTAGAGAGAGAGAGAAACGAAAAAGTGACTAAAAATGGCTACCTCTTGGACTGATATACGGACAGACCGCTCGAGCGACCAAAACACCGCTCGAGTGAATAAACACGATAAGTGATACCAGCTCGAGCAACCAAAACCACCTCTTGAGCGCACAATGACCCCCTTCTAGTAGTTCAAACTTGGCAAAAGTTCATTGAGCACAAGAAAGACCGCTTGAGCGAAGATATCAAACTCCCAGCAGTTTTACAAACTATAAAAGACCGCTCGAGCGCAAGAAGTATCGCTCGAGTGAACAGGCAAAAATATAGGTAACAACACTTTGAATAACTAGCTTCCCAACTTGTTTCCAACACAACCAAGACTCTCAATAGCCAAACTCAACAAACAACAAGATGGAAATGAGCTGAACAATAGTTAAATACGTGGGTTCTTAGATTCAAAGTCAAGTAAATGGATCGGGTCTAAATCAGAATCGTTATAACAGATCTTAACAAGGTATTAACACAATGTCTACATGAATTGATGAGAAAATAAAGAATAGGTAATTCAAAAGATATGAATAGATATATAACAATTACAAAATCATGTCTTAAATACAACAAGAGATTTATCACTTACAAACTCAAAAAATGTTTACAAACTAGTTTCTAATTTTCCTAGGATAGCCATACGTCTTCAAATGCTTCAGTTTCGCCTTTGACCAGCTAATGGTCTTCAATACTTGGTATGAAACACCATTAGCTTTAAATGCCCACCACCCTTTTTCCCAATCCAATACACAATAATGGAACAATGATAATATATAATGGAAGTAATAACCAAGTAGAGCTTATAATAAATTTCAGTTTTCAAGAATAACAGTCAATTAAGTTAGTTCTAGGCAACTCTCTATGGAATGTCATTCTTACCCAACACTCCAAGCTTGGCTTTAGGCAAACCGGTATCCTTTCCTACTTACCATTCCAGGTGCCCACTCCTAGGGTTATATACCCAGGTCGTGTCATCTTGGAATACAAGATACTCATAACCCGTTGCCGCCACAAGAATTCTCATTTGTGTTCCGGTCTACCACAAGAATTCTCATCTATGCCACAAGCATTCTCATTTGTGTTCTACAAAACCCAGTCTGCCACAGGAATTCTCATCTGTTCCACAAGCAGTCTCATTTGTGTTCTGTAAGACCAATGCATGAATGACGTAAAGAACAGCGTTCTAAACATAAACCAACTCAAGTATCGCGACACAACTTGTGCAAGACTTTCCTGCAAATAGGGAACACGTCCCGCCAATCCATTTAACTCAAATACAACATTTTCTCATAACATTATTCAAATGATCGAAACCAGTTACTACCCTATAGCTCGACTTTTTGCGCTCCTTTCGGAAGATGAGAGCCCCACAGTTCAGACTCTACCTGTGGTTCTAAATCTGATTTCACAAGTGCAATGTGAAACAGTGAAAACACAAAAAGAGTCCAAATCTGACAATTCTTTTTGGAAAATCAATGTTTGAATCAAATGCCAAAAATGGACTGCTTTGCCAGATTACAGAGTCGCCACCTAAATATTTTTGAGAAATTTAAAAAATCCGAGACTCGTGCCAAAAGTCATTAGTTCGTCATCACCAAAGTTGTCTCGGCTCGGGAACTTAGGTATGAGAGGGGAAGGTCATGAATTGAGCACCCCCCTTGCCGATCAAAGATCGGCCTCTACTAATCATGATGTGATTCTTATTTACATTATATACTCTTGTTTCGATTTATTAACTATATTACTATGTGACGCGCACACACACAAGTATAGACTAACTTGCAAAAATTGGAACACTTGATTTCATGTTTGTTTTTGAAAATTGTTTTGAATATGTACCATTTGAAAAAGTGATTGCATATGTACATTTCTCAAATTATTCCAATTCAAGCAACTAGCCTTCATCCAGAAGCATTCAAACAGTTTATCATCTAGGCACTTAGCCTCATGGTGAACATGCTTTGACATGGAAACATCAACATACAATGCAATATGCTAAAACACAGAAATGCTCACCTAGTACTCCAAGCCAAAAACGATGACTGAATTAGAATAATGCATGATTCTAACTATGCAATATGACTAATGCAACGCACGCAATATGCAATCACTAGGCTCAGCTACTAATATGGCATATGAATCAATTTGATAGCATGCAATATCTAAGCATGTATTCAAAGAATGTTTAACTACAATGCAAGTTAGAATGATGGGCCGAACCTCGATGCATGCAACACAAGTGGACGCAAACATGAGAGATGCTAAATGAAACATGATGCTTCTAAACTAACCGTCATAAGCAGGTAAATAAAAGGGAAAAAGACGTGGGGTTAGAAGACATACACGTGATTACAACATTTGCGTCCTCACGCAGGAGGGTCCGAATAAACTAACTAGCTAAGCTAATTACTACGAATTACAAACCGAATGAAATAATCAACTAAGCTAGCTAACTAATAATTACAACAAATTAACTAACTAATTGAACTAACTAATCAATTAATTACAAATTAAGGCGAACTAATTAATTACAGATTAACTAATTAAACAAGAAAGAAGCACTAAGCTAGCTCTTCTAATTACTTTGCCTCGGGAAACGAGGAGTGCTCATGCATGTACATATTTCCACCAGAAAAAAGCCACTGTTTTGCTATCAGATGCCTCTGTTGTGCAGTGGAACACTTGCACTATTTTTCTCCTCAAAACTAACTCTATTTTGTTAGAAAAGTACACTGCCTGATTTTGCAAAGGTAGACACTAGAAGTGGTGGCTTGCCGGCCACTGATGACTGGTTTTTCCTGCTGCAACAGAGAGCAAATAGAGCAAGCACTGGGTATTCTCAAGGGTTTGTTTGCACAACTTACCCGTCCTTATCATCAAACAGCTTAAAGGAGTAGTAAATTTGATTCACAAACCATCAATGGATGCAATTTCATTGCATGATGGCTTATGAACCAAAGTGTACAAGTTCAATAAATGCAACAAATAAAGACTCTCAAACCTCCTCCCTATCATTGATTGATCAAGGGAAGTGGTCGACAATGACTCTTGAACCGTTTTCATCACTTATAAGTATGAAACAATCCAAGACTCTCAAAGGTTCAATTAACGTCCGATTGAACCCAAACCAAGTTATTATCTTGCAACATTTTAGTCCAAGTTTTATTATTCCATTTTAATTACCTTTTTATTCTTTAATTCATTAAGTCCAAAGGTGAGCTTTAAGTCCTCTAATGGAAAGAAGCATCAAACCAAAAGTTGTTTTAGGCATGAGAGAAGTATCATACCGTCAGTAATGAACCCCCAAAGGGATTAAAGCATTAAGCATAAGACCTCAATCTCATGCTTTAAACAAGCAACTCGCTTGAACCAACTTTCAAAGTAAAGCAAAAAGCCAAGAAAGGAGGGAGGTTGTAGAAATGATTAGGGGTGAAAACAAGTATGGAAAGCCATAAGCAAATACTATCAACTCAAATAGGATGGTGGCTAAGGCCTAAACCACCAAGCCTATGAGGACAATTACACTACAAGCATGCAATACAAGGCTCAAATGAAATGAACAACCAAAAACAATCCTAAAACAATGCTAAATCGGTCATAAAACATACTGGAATTAAGACAAAAATAGCTAGAACAATAAGCTAAAACATGGAGCTTTGTAAGCTAGTAAACAAAGCATAAAGAGGGGAGGCTACCCCCTCCACTTTTGGACCTCAAGACATGATTTTAGCCACTGAAATAATTCTAAAAATCAGTACTTAAAAGCTCAAAAAAAGTGGACAAAGAGATAGGAAACAAAAGTGTAAAGGCTTAGGAGACAAGGTGTAAAGAAGGGTGGTTAACCCCTCCACCTTTTAAGGCCTTTCACCACAAGTTTTAGCCCAAAAATATAGAGTTTATACAACCCAAAAACAGTAGGAAAATAGTAGGAAAAAAAAGCAACCAAAGTAATGAAACAAGCTAAGCCTTATACCTCTTGAAGATAAGCACACTTTTAGGCAACAATTCAACACATACACACCCCCAACAGCTCAAAATAGGCTCAAAAGTACCTCAGCTCAAAAGATGGTAAGGTTTGGTTAAGAGTGTATAGGCAAAAGCTCAAAAAATTTCAAGAGAGAGAGAGAGAGAGAGAATTGTAGAGAGAGAAAATTAATTTTTGCTCTAATTTTTCTAACCCTCAAAAATAGGAGAGGAGGTCCCATATTTATAGAAAAATAGGCCACTCCCTCAGAAACATCCATCCATACACATGGGAGCAGATGCAAGCATCTGTGCAAACAGTTAGCACAGTTGTCATAAAATATCTGCAAAACACAATTGTGGTCTGCAGGCCACCAATTCTGGCCGGCAAGCCACACACTTCGCCGACAAGTCACAAGGGTGGCCCGTAGCCAAAAGGGATGGCTGGCAGCCCATAAAAATGGGCCTATAAGTCCCAAGTTTGTCAGGTTTGAAAGGCTAGGGTTTTGGTGCAAAAACAAGGCACAAGGTTTGCTGGGTTTTGAGGTTCAGAGCTGTGGCAATCTGCTGAGGACTTTTAAGCACTTGACAAGCATAACATTCATCATTGGGCGATCAACCTGAGGCACCCAAGTCTTAAGAGCGGTCAAAAATATGGTGTCTACAGTTCCCCCTCTTTGACAGAGCTTGAAGTCATGAAATGATGTGAGTAAATGTCAATGCCCGAAGACGACCCATTTTGACAAGGCCATAAGACTTGGGCAAACAAACAAAATGCAGATGCAGTTGGTTGAACCCAAGGGTTGCCTATGTATCCCTTTGCAAGGAATCAAACCAACGTAATTCAGGGGTAGGATGTAAAATGATACACAACAAAACAAAATAGTGTAAATGACATACAATGTAACGAAATAATCTAACCACATGTAGTGCAAAACCACACAAATACCATAAAGGGATGGAGATGCAAAATCAAACTACGTTTTATATAGAAAAGAAGTGGGCATAGCCAAATGATACCTAACACAAGCTAAGTGTCTACATCCTTAATACTGGCCTCAGCGTAGCATGGATGCTTACACATAACAGAACCATGTTTTAACATGAAAGGGGTGCGAACACATGTAAAACTATGTTTTTCGCAGAAAGAGAAAGAGTACAAGTAATTGGGTAGTATGATATAAGTGAGGAATGATCTGCTAGGGAAAGATAATGATCCTAAATGCTGAATGAAACAAGACAAAGTATGATGCAATGGGTGCAGTGAATAAGGCGTAGGGTGAACCACGTTTTACCTAGAAAAGGTATGGACACAAAACAAACCATGTCTAACACAGAAAAGGTGTTAACGCTCTTAATATTGGCCTTGGCGCAGCATGGGTACTTACACATGACAGAACCATGTTTCAACGAGGGAAAGGTATGAGCACATGCCAGACCAAGCTTAACATGGTGACAGACTAGGTTGGTTCAGTATTCAGAATTGAGGCGCATACAAGCTACCTTAACCTATGGGGCTGCCATACAGATTTCAAGCCGAGGATACACCCCTGGGTATTTAAACCAGACTTTAGTCTCGGAAATCCCAAACCTTTACATTCTAGGCCTCAGCCATTCGAACTCTAGTTTCCACCGTCTTAGTTGATCTCCTAAGAACTCATTATAAACACAGTCAGGTGGCTATACCAGACCACCGGAAGTCGTTCGGGTACGACAAACACCAAAGGAATTGCACCTTTAGAAGATTTAGAGTTTCCTAGACCAAGTGAGTGCACAAGATAGTGCGATACAGAGTGCACAAGATAGTGCGATATAGGTGTAAAAGATAGTGCGATACGGGGTGCACAAGATAGTGCAATACAAAGTGCACAAGTTAGTGCGATACGGGGTGCACAAGATAGTGCGATACAAAGCGCACAAGATTGTGTGATACGGGGTGCGCAAAATAGTGCGATACAAAGTGAATGCACAAGATAGTGTGATGCAAGGTAGAATACACAAGACAGTGCGAGGTGGGTGAGTGCACAGGATAGAGCAATGCAGGTGCACAAGACAATGCGAGTGAGGGTGCACAAGATAGTGCGATGCAGGGGTGCACAAGACAGTGCGATGTGAGTGAAATGCACGAAATAGATGTGAATGCACAAGGCAGTGTGATACAGGGTGTACAAGATAGTGCGATGCAAGTGCACAAGATAGTGCTGTAAAAGGTGCGATGTAGGTTAAATGCACAAAATAGTGTGATACAAGTCTGAATGGTATGCAGAGGGAAATGAGCAGTACATAGAGTAGTGCATCATGTACCTTATGAAATAAGTGCAGGGCAACTTGCCACAACTAACACAAAGAGAGGCAACTCGAAAAATCTCTATTAAGTGCAGAACAAAGTCAAGAGCAAGAGCAACCAATCACGTAATTCAACTCAACCAGAGTGTATAAGCATGCAAGCATAATCCAAAGCACATGTATTAATTAGAGGGAAGATGGCAATCCCAAGAGAGTTTTGAAATGATTGGAGACAACTTTCAAAAGTTGAATCATATCAGAATCAACATGGGGGTAAACTACCCTAATCCAGGGAAAAGTTCCCAACAAATGGCTTTGGGTTCATGCCCCTTGTTCAATTGATAACCTGATCAGATGCACTGAAACTTGCCCCTGGTGTCCAGTCATTGGCCATTGGTTGGGTTCATGCCCTTTTCTCAATGGATGGCTCGATCAAATGTACTAAAAATTGCCCCTAGTGTCCAGCCACTGGCCATTGTTTTCAACATTATGCAGGCACATGTAATGGGGATCATCAGATCCTGGAACAGTTGCCAACCAATCAGACTCATGCTTCTCTTTTGTTCCAGCATGTTAAGAACTTACTCCAGTCCCCTCCAAAGCAGTGACGGTTTCTTCATATACACTTTGCAATGATCATGAATGCGATGACCCTTGTATGTACACTCTCAGCTTGTTTATGAATTCCACACATGGACTTGTTTTTGAGTTTGGAGTGAACACTTGTGTATGAAATTTTGACCATGCCACTCTGTTAGACTTTAAGCGATAGGCTCGCTAGGGTGACTTAATGAAGAGCACTTTTAAGTGACAGACACACTATGGTGACTCAATGAAGAGCACAAACTGAAATAAACACCAGGCGCGACACAATAGAACTCACAACTAACCCAAAAGTAGAAAAAGACTCAAGGTAATTGATCATTCATAGTGCCCCTAGTATTACTTATGCTCCCTTTAAAACTCAATTTCGATTATAGAGATTACATTGATAAATTCAAGTATTGAAAATTTCTCCACTTGTTGATTCAAGTTAGTTCTTTCTTACCCAGCGTAAGTATATGATATGCACAACAGTCGGTGTAGCTCATGGATTGAAACAAAGTTGACAACGTGAATTGGGCAAGGTGATTGGGTTAAGATGGATGAGATAGATATGATTAAGACTGAACTTCAGGATGAAGTTGCCTATATATCTCAAGAATGGGAATCAGGTCAGCGTAGTTCATGGTTGAGGTTCACTCAGGTGTTGACACTCTCCTTTTGCGCTCTAACTTTTGCCAAAGTCGCCCCTTCGAAGTTTTCAACCTTGCGAGCTATATTTTTTTGATTTCTCATTTTTCGTGCTCTAACTTTTGCCTAGGTCGCCCTTTCGGGTTTTTAGCCTAGCAAGCCTCTCAAGGATAGCGTTACAACACTTATGGTGAATTTGATCAATACTCATCTTTTCCCTAACACTAGAACTGGCTTCGCCTTGATTTGAGTTTGGTTCTCCATTCCTTTATGCATGCCTTCTTCCTTTCTTTTCGCTCCATTTTCAGAGTTGGTTCTTCTTACAATGTGGTACCTTCTTGCATTGGTTTCCCCGAATTCAGACAAGAGTTCCCGTCCTCATAATTGATTGGATTTCATTCCAATGGATGCCCATGGCTTGATGGTTGACTTTTTTTCTTTTTTTTTCTTTTATTTTCTTCTTTTTTCCTTTCTTCTTTTTTCCTTTTCTTTTTTCCTTTCTTTTAGGTTTTTTTTATCCTTTTCTCTTTGAAAGCAATAAAACATCGGGGGGAGAAATTCTAAGATTGTGAGATCTGAAAGTTATTTTGTACTTGCAGGTCTGAAAGCTGCCTTGTGCTTGCCAAAATGATCGCCTAAAGGTGAAGAAAATCCCTTGGACAATGTAGAATATCGCACATAATTCTGAACCCATCTTCGCAAGTTTTGTAAAAGAAACAGCTTAAAAATTTTGAAATCATGAATGACTTTGCGTCAATAAGTCAGAATTCACTCAAACCATTCAAGGGATCCTTCTCAATACTCGAGCTTATTAACAGAATCTCATTCAAAAAACAAATTCAAAAACAAATTTAAAGCCTTTTTCTATTTGCAAAAGGTCATACATGCATCACTATAGGCACAATGAAATGATCAGAAACTTGACTCCCACTTTCTTATAAAGATAAAGACTTGAGGGTACACGAGAGCGACTCAAAGGAAAAGACTTAACTGATGCAACAACGCAAGAAAAGACAAAGAAAATAACACTCACAATACAACTATTTGCAGGACACAACTCAAAACAAAATAAGCATTTCTGAGACAAAAGGGGGTTTCCTTTCTCCAAGTCCATCTGTAAAATTTCAAAAACAACTTCAAGTAGCCCATGGGAAGGTCCAGACCTGCCTTCAGTTCAGCAATACACATCCACACCCAGAAGGATTGAAATCTGACTTTCAAATCGGGTCTCACAGATTGAATCTCATAATTATGTTGTCCATACACATCTTGACCGAAACAATTGCTTTTTCACACCATGCCCCTAGTTTAGAAGGTCCTTCCCAAGTGCTTTCGACAATTACCCTAGCTGAGACTGAGATTCATCATTCCAACCACCAGTGTTAGCATCATTGCTTCATCAAGCTTGAACTCACCAAGATTGAGTAAACTTTCCATCTCTTCAAAAATTTTGTTCCTTTTGCTCAGATCGGAATCAAAAGATTTAGGAATGAACACAATGGGTTTGGGCTCATTGGGTATAATGCGTTGGCTAATGGTTGGTTGTTGGCAAGTTGTGGGTGGGTTTTATGTTATGGAATGGCAATCAATTGCGGTCAAGGAGAGGGTTATAGACAGTTTTGCGATTTTTAGGTGGGGTGATGACTTTATTGTCAATCAAGTCTTGAATTTCATGGCGAAGGCGAAAGCAATGGTCAGTATGGTAACCATACTGCTGATGGAATGTGCAATATTGGGTAGAGTCATGTTTAGGTGGGAGAGGTCAAGGATTGAGCGGTTTGAGATACCCTTTCTCCATTAATACCTTCAATACACAAGTTAGGCTTATATAGAGTTGGGCGAAGGTTCATTTTTTAGAAGAGGAAGCATTAGGTTTAGAAACATTGGCAAATGGGTTGGCGGGTGTTGGTCGAGTATTCCTAGGCTTGGGACTGGAATTAAGATGGGTATTTCTGGTAAGGCATCCCTTTTCACAGCTTGCCCCCTGATTCAAAATGCTCTCATCCTGAGCAACAAAAGTGTTATCCACAGTCTTTGCAACAACTTCAAGCACTTGTTGCTTATTCATCCCTTGGACCTTCAAAGTCTTAATAGCCCATTGAAGTTGTGCATAGGGATCAATACTTGTCATGGCTTTGTTCTTGCCACTTGCTTCTGCTTGGCCAAGGGATTGGGTGGCCATATCGAAGCAAGGCCCATTTGTCGTTGATCTGTTATCACGCAGACTTGAGATAGATTTGGATTGGCCCTTTTCAACTGCAGCTCACCCTAGGATTAGGGAGCTTTTTGACAGGATCAAAACCCCAAATGTTAAATCTACCACCATTCCTTGAAGGTCTTCAATCATTCCCAACATCTCAGCAGTAGTGGGTTTGGCCGCTTGATGGTCTTGATGTGTCTGAACCGGAGTGGGTGTATCCATCATGCACAAATTAGTGTTTTCTAAAATGAACACCTGAAGCTTGGGTAAATGGGCCGGGGTGATGTATATGTTGGGGTTGAAGGTAGGAAGCAGTGTATGGATGAGGTTAAGGTGAGGAGGATATACTTGGTCATGGATGGAAAGTGGGTTGGTGGTAACATTGAGGTCTTGAGGTGGAGCTATTATCTGGTTGTCGATGAGATTTTGAACCTCATGACGAAGGTAGTAGCAATGATCGGTGCCATGACCGCACTGCTGATGGTATGCACAGTACTTGGTGGGGTTATGTCTAGCAGGGAGTGGGTCAGGAAGTGGTTAGGGATCAAGGGGTTTGAGATACCCTTTTTCCATCAGGATTTTTAGTGCGCTAGTTAAGCTTATAAGGAGAGGGGTAAAAGTTCTACCTTGAGCTCGGGTTGATCAGTGGTGACGGTATGGCCTTCAGTGGGTTTGGGAATAGTGCTACTACCAGCATTGGTACTCCCGAAAAAAACCCTCATTGTTGGTTCACTTGTTCTGGGAATAATCTTGTTGTTAAATGCACTCTCAATCTAAACCCCTAATTCATGCAAAGTTTTGAAAGTGAATAGTGGAGCGACCATTAACTTCTGTAACATATCAGACTTGAGGTTCTACACCACTATCCGCACTTGGTCCCTCTTAGAAGGCCGATCTGTCATATGTGCTACTTTTGCTCTCCACCTTGCAACAAATTCCACAAAAGGTTCTGTAGGATTTTGGTGGGTTACTTCTAACTCTTGAGTGGTCATTTCAATTTGGGTATTGTAAGAATACTGATTGACAAATGCCTCAGCCAACCCTTCCCAGTTCTGCTTTACTTTATCCTTTAACTTGGTGTACCAAGTGGCTGCTATACCCGACAGGGTTCTTCCATACAGAGAGAGTTTCTAAGGCTTAGTCAAACCCATCGGTTTCAGGACGTCCAAGAAAAGCCGGATATGTACCATAGGATCTCCAAACCCGTCGAAATGGTCAGTGGGTGGCATTTTGAATCTGTCTGGGAGCCTTATGGCAACCTCTGTATACCCATCCTCAATGTCAAGAATGGAGTTACGGCCTTATGCCTTTTTGAATTGCTTCTCAAGGTTAGTAATTTTTAACAAGGTCGGGTCGAGCTCATTAATATCATGGAGATAAAGCCCCTTATTAGGCTGCACCAGGGGTTTGAAAAATCGAGCTTAAGCCAACCCTTAGGAGCTGGGCCGTGAAAATCTTCAGCTAGCAGAGGTGAGTCAAAGCTCGGCTGGGGGCTCGGGACTAGAAATGTGGTAGATGCCCCAGATAGGCATTGCATTTCAGCATTGGTCTCATCTTGTATGGCAATTCCCCAGGTTTAGGGCTGCTATCATGGCCACAACTTCTTCTGGACTCTGTGCCATCACGGGTCTGCTGAGTTGGCAATCGGGGAAATGGATGGGTGTAAGCTGAAAGCTGACTGATTTTAACCCGGTTATACTTGTTGTATCTGAACTGGATTAGTCTAGATGGGTTTGACTAGGTTGGTGTTTTTTAGAATGGGTCTTTCGGTATTGGATGGATCTTTTCTTTTGGAAATCAGATGGACTGGGCTTTTGCTGAGTAGGTTTTTTCTGGGATTGGACGGACTGTGATGGGTTAAGGCTGGTACTGCTCCTTCTCTAGATCAGACAAACCTGGCATTAAGAAACAAATGCCTCTCATCAGATCAAGATACCGGGTATGCCAGTCAAAACAAAGCAAGATACAATATTGGACCCTGGTTCTGGTTTTGCTAAAAATTCACTCATATAAAACACAAACCCCTAGATTTCGACCCAAATCTGATTCTAATATGATCCTCAAGTTTGAAAGAAATAGCCTCAATATTAAGACTCTCCGAGGATTGCATCATACATTCCTAAAGAGTTCACATTTTGTACAAAAGCATTCAAAATACCCCTATGAGAGGTTTAGGGTTTCCCTATCCTAGCTTTGGAGTGATCTAGGGTTTCACTATTTCAAGCAAGTAGTTGCACAAAATCCTGTATACGGGTGAGCATCCTGTCCTAAGTTGGAACAGTCACTATGGCATTACTATATGCAGCTAGGCCGAATGGTCAAAGCGGGTACCTCAGCAAGACTACCTAATATACCTCTAATATTGAGAAGTGAAAGGAGAATCAAACGGTACAGTGGTAGTCCAGATCCAAGGGTTGTGTTCCCATCATGGCAGAGCCCACGACCGGTCAACCTTTTGGCAAGCTTTTGGGTAAGCCTCTGGCAAACCGTCCAGGAATAGTAGATGGCAAACATAGTGACTTATGTGCACAAATGCAAATGCAATGCAATGCAAAGAACATATAAGCATAGATAAAATTTCACATCATGAAATTCGAGTCAAGTTCTCTAAATTCCCCAGCAGAGTTGCCAGAAACTGTAGCTTGACTTTTCGTGCTCCTTTCAGAAGACCAGAAGCCCTACAGTTCGGACTCTACCTGTGGTTTTGAATCTGATTTCACGAGTACAATGTGAAATAGTGAAAACACAAAAAGAGTCCAAATCCAGCAATTCTTTTTGGAAAATCAATGTTTGAATCAAATGCCAAAAATGGACTACTTTGCTAGATTACAGAGTCGCCACCTAAATATTTTTGGAAAATTTAGAAAACCGGAGACTCGTGCCAAAGGCCATTAGTCCGTCATCACCAAAGTTGTCTCGGCTCGGGAACTTAGGTATGAGAGGGGAAGGTCATGAATTGAGCATTGCTCTCATCGATCAAAGATCAGCCTCTATTAATCATGATGTGATTCTTATTTACATTATATGCTCTTGTTCCGATTTATTAACTATATTACTATGTGACGCGCACACACACAAGTATAGACTAACTTGCAAAAATTGGAACAATTGATTTCATGTTTGTTTTTGAAAATTGTTTTGATTATGTACCACTTGAAAAAGTGATTGCATATGTACATTACTCAAATTATTCCAATTCAAGCAACTAGCCTTCATCCACAAGCATTCAAAGAGTTTTTCATCTAGGCACTTAGCCTCATGGTGAACATGCTTTGACATGGCAATATCAACATACAATGCAATATGCTAAAACATAGAAATGCTCGCCTAGTACTCCAAGACAAAAAAGATGACTGAATTAGAGTAATGCATGATCCTAACTATGCAATATGACTAATTCAACGCACGCAATATACAATTACTAGGCTCGGCTACTAATAGGGCATATGTATCAATTTGATAGCATGCGATATCTAAGCATATATTCAAAGAATGTTTAACTACAATGCAAGTTAAAATGATGCGCTGAGCCTCGATGCATGCAATACAAGTGGATGCAAATATGAGAGATGCTAAATGAAACACGATGCTTCTAAATTAACCATCATAAGCAGGTAAATAAAAGGGAGAAAGATGTGGGGTTGGATGACATACACGTGATTACAACATTTGCGCCCTCATGCAAGAGGGTTCAAATAAACTAACTAGCTAAGCTAATTACTACGAATTACAAACCGAATGAAATAAACAACTAAGCTAGCTAACTAATTATTACAACAAATTAACTAACTAATTGAACTAACTAATCAATTAATTACAAATCAAGGCAAACTAATTAATTACAGATTAACTAATTAAACAAGAAAGAAGCACTAAGCTAGCTCTTCTAATTACTCTGCCTCGGGAAACGAGGAGTGCTCATGCATGCACGGATTTCCACCCGAAAAAGGCCATTGTTTTGCTGTCAAATGCCTCTAGTGTGCAGTGGAACACTTGCACTATTTTTCACCTTAAAACCAACTCTGTTTTGCTAGAAAAGTACACTGCTTGATTTTGCAAAGGTGGACGGCAGGCTAGAAGTGGTGGCCTGCCGGCCATTGATGACTGGTTTTTCCTGCTACAACAGAGAGCAAACAGAGCAAGCACAGGGTATTCTCAAGGGTTTGTTTGCACAACTTACCCCTTGTTATCATCAAATAGCTCAAAGGAGTTGTAAATTTAATTCACAAATCATCAATGGATGCAATTTCATTACTTGATGGCTTATGAACCAAAGTGTGTAAGTTCAATAAATGCAACAAATAAAGACTCTCAAACCTCCTCCCTATCATGGATTGATCAAGGGAAGTGGTCGACAATGACTCTTGAACCGTTTTCATCACTAATGAGTATGAAACGATCCAAGACTCAAGGGTTCAATTAACGTCTGGTTGAACCCAAACCAAGTTATTATCTTGCAACATTTTATTCCAAGTTTTATTATTCCATTTTAATTACCTTTCCATTCTTTAATTCATTAAGTCCAAAGGTAAGCTTTAAGTCCTCTAATGGAAAGAAGCATCAAACCAAAAGTTGTTTTAGGCATGAGAGAAGTATCATGCCGTTGGTAATGAACCGCCAAAGGGATTAAACCATTAAGCATAAGACCTCAATCTCATGCTTTAAACAAGCAACTAGTTTGAACCAACTTTCAAAGCAAAGCAAAAAGCCAAGAAAGGAGGGAGGTCACAGAAGTGATTAGGGGTGAAAACAAGTATGAAAAGCCATAAACAAATACTATCGACTCAAATAGGATGGTAGCTAAGGCCTAAACCACCAAGCCTATGAGGACAATTACACTACAAGCATGCAATACAAGGCTCAAATGCAATAAACAACCAAAAATAGTCCTAAAACAATGATAAATCAGTCATAAAACATGCTGGAATTTAGACAAAAATAGCTAGAACAATAAGCTAAAACATTGAGCTATGTAAGCTAGTAAACAAAGCATAAAGAGGGGAGGCTACCTCCTCCATTTTTGGACCTCAAGACATGATTTTAGCCACTGAAATAACTCTAAAAATCAGTATTTAAAAGTTCAAAAAAAGTTGACAAAGAGATGGGAAATACAAGTGTAAAGGCTTAGGAGACAAGATGTAAAGAAAGGTGGTTAACCCCTCCACCCTTTAAGGCCTTTCACCACAAGTTTCAGCCCAAAAATAGTAGGAAAACAGTAGGAAAAAAAGCAACCAAAACAATTAAACAAGCTAAGCCTTATACCTCTTGAAGAGAAGCACACTTTTAAGCAACAATTCAACACATACACACCCTCAAGAGCTCAAAATAGGCTCAAAAGTACCTCCGCTCAAAGATGGTAAGGTTTGGTTAAGAGTGTATGGGCAAAAGCTCAAGAAATTTCAAGGGAGAGGGAGAATTGTAGAGAGAGAAAATTAATTTTTGCTCTAATTTTTCTAACCCTCAAAAATGGAAGATGTGGAGGCCGAATATAATTAATGACGAAGAGGCCAAGGCATCCGATTGAGACATCAAGCCGAAGACAATTCGGCCCTGACTAGGGGCTCATGAAGTCGAATATATGAATCGGCCATATAAAGAGCCGAATGAGAGCCAACACTCAACTGGAGGGCCAACTAAATAACTATGTGCAAGATCAAGAGTGGGCCCGACCCTGGGCCCAAACATAATATAAAAATGGAGGAATGTCAACCAAAGGGAGGTATGTGAAAACAAAAAAAAAAAAACTTGAGATAAAAGTAAATTTGAGAGGGTACTGACTTGTCCGTCAGAGTGCTAATTCCGGCACCCTCGACCAGAGTGTTCATTCCTTTTTCAGGTAGCAATCAGAGGATCAAAAGTGTCTAACTGGATCCAAGAGGATTTACAAACCACCACACCGCAATTGGTGCCATCTGTGGGAATACTCAAGTGCGTCCATAGAAGGCGTAACAGATGATCCTTCAATAGTTGCTGACGCTGTTACACCAAGAGATGACATTACGCCAAGAAACATTCTTGGACCGGAGAATATCACCACGCGAGGGGCCTTAAATTTTGACCCAGTAGCTCAAACCTCACCCTCAACTTTTGTACAGGAGACTATGCAGACGATCATGGATCAAGCAAAACGAAACGAATAGCGTCTGGAAGATATGATGACTGAGAACAAGTGCATACGTAAGGAATTGGCCTTGGAGCTAGCCAAATCCTAACAAGTCGCACGTCATGACTGGGGTCGATCCCCAGAAAAGAAGAAAGATGATCGACAACGTCAACTTCAGAAACATGATAGTGGCAATGATTCTGACTCACCATCTTAGGAACCTAGAAAGAAAGGGCGAGTTGGTGTATCGAGCTTATCCAAAGGAAGGCCATATATACGGCACAGGCGAGGGAAAGGAAGTGATGGTTCAGATGAAGAGAATAGGCATGACCCTTTCGTATGACGCATTGCAAGAGTTGTGCTGCCTAAACAGTTCAAAGCATCGACATTCACCCTGTATGACGAAAAATCAGACCCCACAGATCACATTCGTCACTACAAGCAAGCAATGACGTTGCATGCTGATGATGAAGCCCTCATGTGTCAAATGTTTCCAAGTAGCCTAAGTACGTTGGCAGTCAAATGGTACTATAAACTGGAGCCAGTGTCAATAAGAAGCTTTCATCAGGTCCAAAAATCCTTCAGGGCAAAACAAGCCAACTCTCTATGGGCAATGCAGATTAAACCAGAAAAGACCCTACATGAGTATTCGGCGTGCTATTGGGAGTGTTTCAACTTAGTGGATGATGCTTGCAATGATTCCATGGCCATTACCGCCTTTAAGATGGGGTTGTATCCCGATAGTCCTCTCCGCAGATTGTTGACTAGACGGCCTCCCAAAATGGCCTGGGCATTAATGAAGAAGGTTGAGGAATACTGTAAGATGGAAGATGATGCCCTACGGGTCAAGGCTAGACAGAAAGTCGGTAAATCAATTTCATCTGTCCTGATTCAGCCGATAAGCATCGTGCCACCTAACAGCCCTGAACCTAGGACTTGGGCTAAATGAGATAACCGGCGTGACCCTCGCCGATCAAGTGGATAGTGTTTGCACCGTTCGAACGAACAGTATCAAGTGGATAGCTCCTACCTAAAGTCCAGCATCTTCCATTTTTTAAGTGGCCGTCTAAAATGATGGGGCTCCTGATACTAGGAGAAAGGATAGGTAGTGCGAATATCACAAGACCATGGCCACGACACTGACAACTGTTATGCATTAAAGAACCACCTGGAGGAGTTAGTGCAGGTCGGCCGATTGGCTCAACATATCCGAAAGAATAATTCACCGAACACGGTAGCTCTACAATCGGATTCACCTCCAACCAGTGTAATTCACATGATATACAGCCTACAGTCGTCGGCCCAAATACATACAATTCAGTTGCAACCTAGCCTATCCAAACCAATCACACCAGCCAAATGGCCCCATAAGACTGGCAAGATCAGCTTCGATGACACCGACCTAGATGGAGTAACTCTTCCTCATGCTGATCCTCTCATTGTCAAGCTACGCGTGAACTGATTCACCATCGAGCGTGTTCTCATCGATCAGGGAAGCACCTCAGAAAAATGTATTATAAGACGTTCGTTAAACTCAGCTTCACTGATTCGGATATGTTACCAGCCAATTACCCATTGTTTGGCTTCAACGCCAACCCTGAGTATCCCTTGGGCAGGATCATACTACTAGTACGGGCAGGTACCAAATCAGTCGACGTGGAATTTCTGGTTGTCAAACTCCCGTCGCCATACAATCTTATCATGGGAAGGACTTGGTTGCATGCTATGCAAGCTGTGCTAAGCACCTACCATCAACTACTTCATTTTCCAACTGAATATGGCATCGAGCAAATTCGGGGCTCTCAGAAATCGGCACAAACATGCTATCTTATTGTTGCTGCAAAAAGGCCAAAGGAACTAGAAATGAACTCAATTGAAGTACCGAATCGAGAGAGTCTTGAGGACAATGGGAAAATCCCCAGCGAGAAGGCAACTGAAGATCTTGATCAAATTGAAATTAACGAGAGCCCTGACAAATTCTTCATGATCGGCACTTCCCTGAACGAAGTTGACAGACATGATTTGGTTTCTTTCTTATTCGGCAATCTCAACGTGTTTTCATAGCCACCATACGAAATACTGGGGGGTTGATCCAGATGTGGCTCAGCATTGTTTAAACATTGATCCAAAATTCAAACCAATCATTTAGAAAAGTCGACAATCAGCCGCGGAGCATGCATTTGCCGTTGTTGATAAAGTTGACAGATTGCTTGATGCCGGGGCAATTCGTGAAGTAACTTATCCCACGTGGTTATCCAATACTGTAGTTGTAAAGAAGAAGAATGGATCTTGGTGCTGTGTGGATTTCACGGATTTGAACAAGGCTTGTCCTAGAGATTGTTTTCCTCTTCCCAGAATCGACCAACTTGTAGATGCAATGGCACATCATCAACGCATGACCTTCTTGGATACCTACAAGGTGTAGACACCCCATTTTTGACCGACCTTAAGACTTAGACGTCATCGATTGAGCGCTTGGTGATTGCGCATGTTGTGCTCGTTCTGAGGTTACGGAATCTCGACTGAGAGCCTTGCCTCCGGACTTCAAGACTCTTTTGTGCTTTGTCTCGGTTTGCAAACCGGGTTCTGTTTTCTCTTCCCGAAGGGAGGGAGAGGTCTCGTAGACCATCTCTCAGTGGCCGTAGGCTACTTTTCATGGTCGTAGACCACTGTTCCCGTTTGGAGACCAGTTTCCGATTTTCGGAGCCGTCGGCCGTGCGCCTCGGTTCGGGACCACTTAACTTTCTCCATTTGCTCCGATTTTTGGCACACACCTTGTTTCCTCTGTCTAGAGGGACACTGTGACCCGGGAGACCACCTTCGTGGTCACACGCCACTTTCGATGCTTAACAGTCAGTTTTCGGGGCACCCGGCTGCGCGTTTTGGCCCCCGAACCCTCGTTTTGCATCCGTCTTGGTTCATTTTTCGCATGGACCCTATTTTCATTGTTTGGAAGGTAGTACAAGGGTGGGAGACCACCTTTTCTCCTTGGAGACCACCTTTCTCTTCGCCGGCCGATTTTCTTGATAGAAGGCTGGTCTCCTTAGTTTTTGGGCCACAATTGCTGGTCTCCCACCACACCACTAGCTTGCATTCAGTTGGGAGACCACCAAATGGGGCTGCCGACCACTTTTTGTTGAGTTGACCCTTTTGAACTGGCTGGCTAACCTCCTGAACTGGTCGGCCCCTTTCCTCCTATTTTGTCTCTGTGAGTTGATTCCAGCTGTGCCAGCTAGGAGGCAGAGACTGGATCCTCCATACACGTGTATGAAGGATCTTCCACCTTGGTTTGAAGCTTCTTGGAGAAGCTTTAGTCCCTCTTGGCTATAAAGGAGGGCCTCCCCCTCCTTTGTGAAGGTTCAGAATTTCCCTAAGGCATATACATCTATCTCCCTCTATATCTCTCCATTTAGGCTTAGAAAGTGTGAAGTTTTTGGCCCTTTGCACACCATCTCCTAGCCTAACCCCTCCAACACCAACCTAAGCTTCTTGGAGGCCTTTTTCAGAGGTTGAGGAGCTACTTTTTTTATCCAGAAGCTACTGGAGTTGCTGAGCTACAAGGGTAACACCTATTCCCTCTTTAAGGCTTTATTTTGCTTCATCTTTTAGCCATACTTGAAAGCATATTTGAGCTTTGTCATCAATTGAAAAAAGTCTTATTTTGAGGTCCTTAACATGTTTGTTTAATATTATTTTTCTGTTGGGGGTCATCTACCCCCTTGCATGCTTCATTTTGCCTTATTTTGAGCCATGCATTAGGGCCTTTGCATTGAACTTTGTTTGGCCTTCTAGCCACTGGCATGCTGTTTTGAGTGCCAAAATGAGAGAGGGGTGACCCTCTCTCCCCTTGTTTTGTTTCCTAGCATATTTGGCCTAACAAAGGAGCCCTTATTTGCATGCTTCCAAGCCTTGGTTCAAGCACTTTTTGGTGATTTTTGAGACCTGCCTAGGCTCTGTCCATAGTTTTTTTGGCCACCTTTTGTTTGCTTCTTGCATGTGTAGAGCAATCCCATTCATAGCTTATCAAAGGAGCATGTCATTCTTGCATGTATTGTTCATGTTTCAGTGGGTTTTTGGTCATATTTTGGCATGCCATGATTCTATTTTTGGCTGGTTTGGTGGCCTCTCACATGCTTCATAGGCTTGTAGTGTAAATCATGCTTACTAGCTCACATTGCATGTTGTTTTGGCCCTCTATTCTAGTACCTTTTGTCCACACTCCAAGCATGTTTTGTTCATATTTTGGGCTGCCTTAGCTCTGTTTTTAGGCCTCTTGGTCGATTGGTGCTTGCCATGCATGGTTGTAGTGTAATAGCCTTGCTTACCTTTGAGTTTTGGGGTCCCTTGCATGTGTTGCTTGAGGCATTTTAGTGTTTTGTCATCATTGAATATGATATTTCAAAATTTATAGGTGTGCCATATTCTCATGTTTATCATGCCTTCAATGTGTTTGAGAGTTGTGCTTTTATACCCCATTTGTGAGCCATTGCATGAGCTTCATTTTCGTGTATGTCAAGCCATCATTTTAGCTCATTTTGCCACTTTTTTGGACCTACATAAGGTCTGTTAGAAATTGGTTTGGTCATTTGAGCATTGCTTTGCATACCTCTAGTGTAATGTGCTTCACTAGTTTCGGTACTTGAGCCTTCCAACGTGCATTGTGTGAGTCGTTTGCATGATTCGGAGCCTTTTTGTATGCCATTTCAGAGCTGGAATATGTGTCATTGTATGCCATATTTCATCCTTGCCATGCTCTTGGAGAGTTGCATCTTGTGCCCTTGGCTTGGAGCCTTTGCATTGTGCATGCTTGTGTGTGTCTTGTTGCTTTGATTTCATCATCCATTGGCCACTGAGTTGGACATGGCTGAGGCCTATCCATCTTGGTTTAAGTCCATTTAGCATTGCGCATGCCATGTAGTTCGTCGCATTGAGTATGCTATTTGACATTCGCATTGTGTATGCTAGTCTCATTTTGTCATATTATTGCATGCTTATGATTGTCTTGCATTGAGTATGTGTACATTAGCATTGTGCATTGTGTATGCCATTAGCCTTGCTAGGTTGTTCATGTTGCATTCCATATTGACATTGTGTATGCTAGGTGCATGTTTGCATGTTTCACCCCTTGCATGTTTGCATGACCAAGTTGCAGTGCATTTAGCTTGCATGCTAGAGTCGCATTGTGAATGCCATATTTGTTGCATTGTGTTTGGAATAGGAGTTAGTCCAAACACCGGAAACGAGGAACGTTTTGTACTCAAAGTGACGAAACGTACCTCAATTCCCGGTCGCCAACCCTCTTGACTAATACATGATGGAGCTTAGGTATTTATGTGTTCATATGTGCATTCATTCCATATCAAGTTGTGCAATTCGACTCCTCGGCCATCATGCATCGAGATGCGTGATTGGTGGCCCGAGGGTCGAGGACTACACTCCCTTGAGCTTGTGCAATGATGGGAGAATGATTGTGCACACATTTGTTGAAAATACCTTGCTATGCCTCTCTCTTGCTTTGTGTTGCAGAAAACTAGGAACAGGAGGCAGAAACTGGTCGGCCGACTAGCTTTTCTAGCAGGCCGACCACCTCTTTTGGTCTCCACCACAAAAGGTGGTCGGCAGGTGGTCTCCAAGGCCAAGGGCTGGTTGGCAGCCTTCCCACAGCTTCCCAGGGTGGAGTTTCAGCCTTCTGGAGCCTTGTGCAAGTTTCTAACATCAATTGCAAACAAAGGCAAGTCGGGGCGTCGCGAGAGATTTCCCGACAAGGCGGTTCAAGCATGCATGCATCCTTTTTCAATCAAAACAGAGCCGAGGCAACCTATTTCATTTAGTTTACATGCTTACTTAGTTAATTTGTTGATTAATTAGAGTTGTGTAATAATTAGCTGTAGCTTGTTGGTTTTGTATTATTTATTCGGACCCTCCGAGAGAGGGCACAACTTTGTAATAAGTGTGCATGTGTGTGATGCATGTCTTCCAACCCCGTGTCTTTCTTCCTTTTATTTACCAGCTTATGATGGTTAGTTTTAGGGCATGTTTCAATTAGCATCTATATGTTCGCATGTTTGCATTCATTCATCTGTATTGCATGCACTGGGCTCGGCGCATCATGCTAACTGCATTGTATTTCAATTCCGAGTTGAATACGTGTATCAGTTGTTGCATTTCATATGCCATTTTAGAATAGCCGAGCCTATCTTAGTTGCATTTTTGCATGTGTTGCATTAGGCATTTCAGCATAGTTAGGATTCATGCATGATTTCTAATTAGCTTCTTTCTTTGGCTCGGAATACTCGGTAAATGTTTATACTTTAGCATCCTTGCATGTGTGTGAGTGACTGCCATGATAGCATGCTTACCATGAGGCTATGTGCTTATGTGATATAACTACCTGAATGCCTATGGATGAAGGTCCCGATCTTTGATCGGGCGAGCGGGGGTGCTCACGAAGTGACCTTCCCTAATCGTACCCAAGTTCCTGAGCCGAGGCAACTTTGGTGATGACGGACATGTGGCCTTAGGCACGAGTCAGGGTTTCCTAAATTCCCCCAAAATAAAATATTTAGGTGGCGACTCTGTATCTGGCAAAGCAGTCCATGTTTGGCACTTCTTTCTAAAAATCAGTTTTTCAAAAAGATTTGCCGGATTTGGACTCTTTGATGATTCATCGGTCTTGCATTGCACTCCGCGAGATTAGATACAAGACCGTGACATTTGAGGCCGAACTATAGTAAGCCCCAATGAACAAAACGGGATTCCCTCCCGGGACGTTCGAGGATGTCTACACAAGGGTTATCACCAAATTGCCATGCATCCGAAGGATCAGGAAAAGACCGAATTCCTCACCCCAAAGGGAACCTATTGCTACAAGGTCATACCCTTCGGGTTAAAGAATACAGGGGCAACCTACTAGAGGCTGGTTACCACTATGTTTAAGGAACAACTCGGCCGCACCATGGAAGTATACATTGATGATATGGTGGTGAAATCCAAGGAAATGCACACCCATCTAGATGATTTATCAGAGACCTTTGGCATCCTCCGAAAGTACAAGATGAAACTAAATGCCTCGAAATGTGCATTTGGCATCGGATCCGGCAAGTTTCTTAGCTATATTGTCAACCATCGCGGAATAGAGGCTAACCCGAGGCAGATCACAGCAATTCTAGAACTCGGCTCCCCCCAGTCAGTCAAGGAAGTTCAGAAGTTGATGGGAATGGCCACTGCCCTCAATAGGTTTATCAGTTGTTCCTCAGATCGCTGTCGACCATTTTTTCACACACTTCAGCAAGGTAAAGCATTCTAATGGACCCCCGAGTGCGAGGCAGCGCTAGACGGCTTGAAATTTATCTCCGTTCAGTGCCACTCTTGGCAACCCCATCGCCGGGCGATCCGCTCATCTTGTATCTAGCAATATCTGACCAAGCAGTCAGCACCATGTTACTACAGGAAGAACTCGGGGAGCAGCGACCAATTTACTATGTAAGCAAGGCAATGGTCAATGTCGAAACACGATGCTTACCACTGGAAAAGCGCATCCTTGCTCTCATAGTGGCTGCAAGAAAGTTGATGTACTATTTTCAGGCTCATACTATAGGGGTATTAACGGACTATCCTTTCCGATTAGTGCTCCGTAGCGCGGAAGCATCGGGGCGAGTCTCTAAATGGGCTTTGGAACTCGGCCAGTATGATATCCAGTTCTTGCCCAGAATAGCCACTAAAGGGCAGGTGCTCGCCAACTTTGTAGCCGAGTTCACGGGGTGCCATGCTGACTTCAAGTTCGATCAAGCCCACCTTCAACCTAAACTTGACTGGTGAATATATGTTGGAGACATTTGGAAAATGTATTATGATGGATCATTCAACCAGCGTGGCAGCAAGGCAGATGTAGTGATCATGAGCCCTAAGGGGGCAATAATCGAGCAGACAGTCAAATTGGGCTTCGATGCATCAAATAACGAGGCCGAATACAAAGCATTGCTAACTGGCCTTCGTAACGCACTTCATCTTAGTGCACGGCGGTTACATGTTTTCTGTGACTTGAAGTTAGTCATCAACCAGTTGAAAAGGGAATATGCAGCTAAAAATGACCGCATGGCAGCCTACATGAAAATGGCAAACTCCTTGCTCACAGAATTCGACCGCCATGAATTGAATCAAATAACTAGGGATCAGAACACGCATGTAGATGCCCTTACTTGCCTAGCTTCTGCCATTAACTCAGAAGTCAAATGAACAATTGAAGTGGGGTTCATCCAAGAGCCAAGCATCATCTCTTTTGAACTAGTTCAAATTAACATCATTGAGCCAAGACAGAGCTTAACACTGCATTTCTTTCCTCGGACCAGCTCCCGACAGATAAGAAAGAAGCCCACAAATTGCGGAATAAAGCCCTGCGTTATTATCTGGATCTGCAGGGAAAGCTTTACAAAAAAATCTCTCTTAGGGTCGTATCTAGAATGTGTTCATCCAGACAAGGTTGAGGAATTCTTGGTTGAAATACATGAAGGTAGTTGCGGTGCCCACACTGGAGGACGCTTATTGGCCCACCGAGTCGTAACATAGGGGTACTATTGGCCAACCATGCGTACTGATGCTGAGAACTATGTAAAGAAATGCGAACAATGCCAAAAGTTTTCCCCATTAACTATCTACCTACCGAAGAATTAAATTTCATTACTAGTCCTTGGTCATTCGCTCAATGGGGACTTGACATCGTCAAACCATTACCGCGGGCTCCGAGAAACAAATGATTCCTGATCATCACAACAGACTATTTTACAAAGTGGGTCAAAGTAGAGGCATTAACACATATTCGAGGTGTCGATATTAAACGCTTTGTATGGAAAAACATTATAACTCGATTCGGCATACCGAAAGCACTTGTATCCGACAACGACACCCAATTCGATTGTGGCATCTATCGGGAGTTATGCAATACATATGGTATCCGGCCGTACTTTTCTTCACCAGCTTACCCACAAAGCAACGGTCAGGCCGAGGCTTCCAACAAAGTGATCCTAGACGACATCAAGAAACAATTGGAGAAGGCCAAGGGCAAATAGGTTGAAGAGTTGTCCAGCGTATTGTGGGCTTATCGCACCACTCCAAGGCGGTCTACTGGGGAAACGCAGTTCGCTTTGTACTTTGGGACACAGGCTATTATCCCTCTTGAAATTGACCTACCCACACTGAAATCCAAGGCTTTTGATATGGGCGTAATGACATGATGTTGGCCTTAGATCTGACTGTGATTGAAGAGTGCCGAGATCGTGCTCTTGCATGTATGGCGTGATATCAGCAGCAGCTCGCCAAGTCGTATAACCAGCGCGCAGTTGCATCATTATACTCCTGGAGAACTGGTCCTCAAGAAAGTGCTTCCTGCTACTAAGAATCCGATGGTAAATTGGGCCCCAACTAGGACAGCCCTTACCAAATTGATTCAATTTCCGGAACAGGGGCATATCAGCTTTTAGACATGGCTGGCAGAAGTTTACCACGCCCATGGAATTTAACCCACTTACATAAATTTTATCATTAAGCCAATTTGTATGATATGCCAATTCATTTTTGATTTTTGCTGCTATGCTAGCATGTACACGTCTACATATTTCGCAATGTAATATGCCTTTTTTATCGTTGTCTCGTCGAAAATGACTAAATAATATATGACTCCGAATTCGGAGCGCCCTTCGTGCATGTTCACGCTTGGGCCGAATAAGCCTCCGAATTTAGAGCGCCCTTCGTAGATATCACGATTGGCCACGTAAGATTCCGGATTCGGAGCGCCCTTCGTGCATGTTCACATTTGGGCTGAATAAGCCTCCGAATTTGGAGCACCCTTCGTGGATGTCACGATTGGCCACATATAAGACTTTGGATTCAGAGCACCCTTTGTGCATGCTAACGTTTGGACGAATAAGCCTCCAAATTCGGAGCGCCCTTCGTGGATGTCACGATTGGCCACATATAAGACTCCGAATTCGGAGCACCGTTCGTGCATACTCACGTTTGAGATGAATAGGCCTCCAAATTCAAAGCACCTTTCGTAGATGTCACGATTGGCCACATATAAGACTCCAAATTCAGAGCGCCCTTCATGCATACTCACGTTTGGGCCGAATAAGCCTCTGAATTCATAGCGCCCTTCGTGGATATCACGATTGGCCATATAAGACTCCGAATTCAGAGCGCTCTTCATGCATGCTCATGTTTGGGCCGAATAAGCCTCTGAATTCGGAGTGCCCTACATGGATATGACGATTGGCAGACTATAAGACTCCAGATTTGAAGCACCCTTCGTGCATATTCACGTTTGGGCTGAATAAGCCTTCGAATTCGAAGCACCAGCTGAAAGGGTTTTTCAAATAAGTACATTGCCTAAACAGAGCAGTCAATTTACGAGAGCTAATAAACACACGATTCAAAATATTCAAGCTAAGGGCAATAGAATAAAATTGGAACACAAAAATGCACTGATTGATAAGACGCAAGAACAATGAATATTTATTTCAACTAATATGACTTCTTCCGGCCAGTACACGAGTCCTACTAGAATGTAAATTACAATATTTAGGTTTTCTCCAGTTCGGCGCCTTCCTCCTTGTCATCCGTCTTCTCAGCATCAAAAGCCTCGAAGGGAAACTTGTACTCTTTGTATAACGGAGATATCGAGTTGACGCCCATGGCTTGTAAAGCCCTAATCCAACCGTGCTTGAAGTCGTGGTTCTCGCATAGACAAACGTCTTTTGCCAATTTTTCCGTAGTTTTTTCAATGCTGATTTTTGGCCGTCAAAAAAGCCTTCTTCATCGGCCCGAGTTCTTATAGCCTCTTTGGTGAACATGTTTTCCATTTCTCTATCGGCCATAGCATGATCCAGCAGGCACTAGTTGACTCTGTCCGTAATAACCGAGTTTGTGGCACACGCTGATTGTGTCTCGGCCGCCTTGGCCTTTTTCAGCTCACTCTCAGCTTTCTTCGCGCGGCGGTACAAATCCCAAATGTGGCCCTCCCTCTACTAGAGCTCTCTTTTTCAACATTGTAGACACCCCATTTGTAACCGACCTTAAGACTCAGACGTCATCGTTTGTACGCGCGATGATTGTGCATGTTTGCGCTCGTTTTGAGTGTCCAAAGTTCTCGGCTGAGTGCCTTGTCTTTGAGCTTCTTAACACTCTGTGTTTTGGCCTTGTTTTTGGGCCAAACCTTGATGCCTCTTGCCTGGGGGGGGGGAGGGGAAGGCCTTGCCGGCCACTTGTCCTCCTTGTCGGCCACTTGAAGTGGTCAATCGGCAAGGGGAGGTGGCCGGCCGGCCGCTTGAAGTGGCCGACGGCCAATTTTCTCATTTTTCAGATATTTTCAGATCTTTTAAGCCAGCTACTGAGCACTGAATGCATCCTCCATACACGTGTATGGAGGGATTGAAGCCAAGCTTTTGGCTTGACCATCTATATAAGGGGAGGTCCCTTCCCCTTTTAGAGGGTTCAGAATTTTTAGGAGCAAAAATTCTCTCTCTAGAATTCTCTCTCTCTCTCTCTATATATATTTTTGTGCTTGAAGTGAGTTTTCTTCACATATTTGCAAGGAGACCCTTGATCAAATACCCCTATCTTGGAGTTAAGGTTCCTTAAGGCTTGTTTGGAGTTCCTAAAGTTGGTTTTGGCTCAGAAATTGTACTGATAGTTGTTGTGCTTCAAGGGTAAGGCTTTACCCTCTTTAAAGCTTTATTTATTTGCTAGTTTGGGCCACCTTTGCATGCTATTTTGGCCTAGTTGTTGACTACGAAAACCTCTATTTTAAGTGTTAAAAATGGTAGTTTGAGGCCCTTTTGGGGTTAGGGGTGGTCCACCCTCTTTTGTAGTTTATTTGCTAAGCTTTGTGCCATCTTTTAAAGCCTTTCAAACAATTCTTTTTGGGCCTTTTAACCACTGAATTCTGGGGGAATTTCAGTGGTGGAAAGTTGGTTTTGAGGTCCCAAATAGGAGGGGGTGGCCTCTGCTCCTTGTGTTTTGTTTGCATGTGTTGATGGCCTAATAAGTGAGCTTCTATTTCTCCATTTTTGAAGCTTAGTTCAAGCATGTTTTGGGCTTTATTTTGACCTACCTTAACTCTGTTTTTGGCTGGTTTGGCCAATTCTTGCTTGCTTTTTGTACTTGTAGTGCAACCATGCTTAGTAGCTTAATATGCTTGATGATTTAGCCTATCATTCTAGCTTGTGTTAGTTTGATTCCAGCATGTTTTTGCCACTAATTTAGCATGCTTTAACTCTGTTTTGAGTGGTCTTGATCATATGAGGCTTGCTTTGTATAGCTATAGTGCAAGTGGCCTTGAGTAGCTTTGAGTTTCAAGGTCTTTAACATGCTATGCTTGTGATGTTTGCATGTCATAGCATCATTTCACACATGATTTTAGTGCATATGGCCTTGTCACAGTCTCACGTATTCCACTCTTTCATTACTCTTGAGAGGTGTGCTTTGTGCCTTGTGTATGAGCCAATACATGAACATGATTTTCTAGCTTTTCATGCTACCATCTCAGCATGTTTAGGCCACTGTTTTGACATGTTTGAGGTCTGTACAGAGTTGGTTTGGCCATTTGAGTTTGATATTGCATGGTTCTAGTGTAAAGCTCTTCACTAGTTTTAATGTTTAAATCTCCTGACAGGTTGTACATGAGTTGTTTGCATGTTAGAGTCTTGTTTTTCATGCCATATCAGCACTGAAATATCTGTCATCTCCCTCATTTCTTCACTTTTGATTTGTTTTGAGGGTGGTTTACCTTGTGCTTGTGTTTAGGCTTGATAGAGTTTGTGCTCAAATGGCTTTAACCCTCTTATGAGGGTTCCTCGTAGTCAAAGGCATGAACTCTCTCAAGTTTTAAACCATCCTTTGGTTAACCATCTCTCCAATTAGAGGACTTTTCACATTGGACCAAATCAATTAAGGAATGGCTTGGTAAGCTAAAATGTGTAAACAAGAAATGGACCAAGTAAAACATGAATAAGATAAGCATGTTGTTTGCATTGCATATGTTTGGATCGGACGTTAATCCAAACACAAGAAATGTGAGATGTTTCATACTCATAGTGATGAAACGTGTCACATTTCTTGATCACCAACACCCTTGATCATGCATGATAGGGTGGAGGATCTTTATGTATTGTTTGTGCATTCACTAAGCTTGTACAAGCTTGGTCCTTTGGCCATCATGCATTGAGATGCTTGGTTGGTGGCTTGAGAGCCGAGTGCCACACTCCTTTGAGCTTGAAAAATGATGAGGAGGGTGGCAGTGCATACATTTTCTTGCAAATACATTGATGTGCCTCTGTTGTTCTCTGTTGCAGCAAAACCAGAAGTTTGGAAAAGCAGGTGGCCGACCGGCCACTTGAGGTAGCCGACCGACCACTTTCACTAGTCGGCTGGCCAGTTGAGGTGGCCGGCAACCACTTTTTGTGGCCGACTGGCCACCAGTCCATTTTTGTGCAGAAATGGTCCTGTTTTGGAGCAGAAGCAATGTGGAGGTTGGTTCAATGTTCAAAAACCAAGGTGAATGCAAACAGAGGCAGTTGACGACAAAGCAATGGATTTCTGAGCGGACGCCAATCGGGCATGCATGTCTCCCTCGCCCGTGAGGCCACTTTATCGCTTTAATTAGTTAGTATAGCTAATTATTCGAGTGTTGTAATATTCTAATTAGTTTGTGTAACTAGTTATTCAATTTCAAATTGTGTTGTAATTAATTAGCTTAGAATAGTTAATTGGTTTTGATTTGTAATTAGCTTAGCTTAGATTACCTTAGCTCTTTTATTCGGACCCTCCTTCGCGAGGGCACAATGTTGTAATAAGCGTGCGTGCGTGTGTGCATGTCTTCCAACCCTAGTTCTTTCTTCCTTTTACTTAACCACTTTCGATGGTTAGTTTTATGGCACATTTTGATTGGCATACCTTATGCTTGCATGTTTGCATTCATTCATTTGTCTTGCATGCACCGGGCTCGGCGCATCTTTCAAACTGCATCGTATTTCAATACCTCTTTGAATACGTGTATCAAAATCGTCGCATTCATATGCCATCTTAGATAGCCGAGCCTATTAGTTGCATTATTGCATGTGTTGCATTAGGCATCTTACATAGTTAGGATCATGCATTGTTTCTAACTAGTTTTCTATTTTGACTTAGAGTACACTATAAGTTTTTACGCTTTAGCATCCTTGCATGAGTGTGAGTGTTGCCATGTTCAGCATGTTTGCCATGAGGCTATTTGCTTAATTGCTATAACTGCATGAATGCCTGTGGGTGAAGGCTTGATTCCCTGAATTGGAACAACTCGATGATTGTGAGTTTTAAAGCCCACTTTGCGAAGTGGCAAAATCATGTTTTCAAGCCCACTTGAGGGTGGCAAATCCGCGCTTTAGCCCACTTACGAGTGGCACTTTCAAACCATTTTCGAAAACAAACATGAGTCAATTTGTTCCAAATCTTACGATTTAGTCTATACTTGTATGCTGTGCGCATCACATAGTAAGCTAGCTAATAACTGGATAAGAACATATGAGGTTTATGAAACAACATATCATGCTTAGTAGAGGCCGATCTTTTGATCAGGCGAGCGGGGGTGCTCATTTCAGGACCTTCCCCTCTCGTACCCAAGTTCCCAAGCCGAGGCAACTTTGGTGACGACAGACACGTAGCCTTTGACACGAGTCAGGGTTTCTTAAATTTTTCAAAAATAAAATATTTAGGTGGCGACTCTGTAATCTGGCAAAGCAGTCCTTGTTTGGCACTTTTTGATTCAAAATCGATTTTCCAAAACGATTTACCGGATTTGGACTGTTTGGTGTTTATTAGTCTCACATTGCACTTTGTGAGATTAGATTCAGAACCGTGACAGGAGTTTGAACTGTAGTAAGACAAATTCGCGCCTTCTCCGAAAGGGGGGCGCGCGAAGAAAGTCGAGTCTACAGTTTCTGGCGACTCTGCTGGGGATTTAGAGAACTTAACTCGAAACTCATGATATGTTGTTTTTATCTACATTTATGTATTTCTTTGCATTGCATTTGCATAGGTGCGCCTAAGTCACAGTGTTTTCCATCTGCTATTCCTGAGCAGTTTGTCGGAGGCTTGCTTGGAAAAGCGTGCCATAAGGCTGACCGATTGCGGGCTCTGCCACGATGGGAACACAAACCTTGGATCTGGATCACTGTTGTACCGTTTGATCCTCTTTTCACTTCTCGGTCTTTGGAGCGAGAGGTATATTAGGTGGTCTTGCTGAGGCGCCCTTTTTGACCATTTGACCTAGTTGCATATCGGAAGCCATAGAGACCATTCCAAACTAGGACAGGTTGCTCACCCGAATGCAAGATTGTTTGAAACCGCATGCGTGCGTAGTGAAACCCTAGCTCCTGACGAAACTAGGACAGGGAAACCCTACCCCATCATAGGGGTGTTTTGGCTCTCACTTGCTTGATACGTGTTGTTAGGGTGTGTCTCTACAGGAATGTATGTATCAGTTGCAAGTCTCGGTATCAGTCTGAGGACATCAGTGTTTGAGGGTATCAGTATTGTGGTAGAAAATTTGGGGGCAGAAATCAGTGTTTGAGTACAGAATGTCCAGCTTATGATTTCAACTGTGTGTTGCCTTTATCTAAGCTGTGGTGCTGTACATTTTTCTAATTTTTGTTTCTTTTGCTTTATTTTCTATCTTGCAAGGTAGTACTTTCATCATTGCTTCTGACGAGGCAGTTACCCCCCAAGCACTCTGGACCCGAGTAAGGAGGCTTTACCGATCTGGGGATCCTGTGAGTGGACAACCAGTGTTTGCTTCGCTTCCACCGGTTACAAGACGGAGGAGAGTTTGGCATAATTCACTAGTTCGCCAGTCACCTATGCTCAGTGAAAATTAGTTTTTTGCTTCCACTTCAGAGGGTACACAAAGTCCGATAGATTAGCATTTTTCAGTTAATATGGAGGAAATGATGTGTCAACTCCGGCAAACTATCGAGGACATGCAGCGGGACGCTGCTCGCCAAGCGGAGGTCATCGCTCATCAAACAAAGGTTGTAGCCCAGCAAGCTAAGCTGATTTCCAGGTTCAACTACAACAACAACCACAACAAGCAGCAGCGTCTGCTTCGCACCCACCCCCACCTAGTGTTCCAATACCCAGGGATGCAGCAAATGTCCAGGAAAATACAGACATTCCAGCTGGGCCAGTCCCACATCAGACTTCAAAAGCACCAGCTTACCCAACGGACACACCGTTTGAGTTTGAGGTTGATCCAACTACTCTGAAAGTGAGCAAACTCGAGAAGTTGTTCAAGCGAGCTCAGGGAGTTAACTCGATTCCAGACATAGAGGACGGCTACACAGATTCGGCAGTGACATTGCCGAACAGATTTAAAATGCCTTACATAGACCGTTTCGACGGCTCGGGCAATCCTATGGTCTATTTGAGGCTGTTTTCAGATATTTTACGCTCGATGGGCTTGACTAGAATGCAGAAGCTATCCCTTTTTGGTCGGACCCTGTCGGGTATTGCGGCCATCTAGTACGCCAAACTGGAGGATTCAGTGAAGAGAAATTGGGAGGAGATGGCCAAGGCTTTCATTGCCCAATATTCATACAATACTCAAATCGAGGTCACAACTCGTGATCTCGAGGCAACCAGGCAAGAGCCGAAGGAGGGTTTCTCTGACTTTGTTACTCGGTGGAGGGCTAAGGCCTCCATGATGACAACCAGGCTAGCCCAGAAAGACCAAATAAGGATGGTCGTACGGAATCTTCAACTGAAGCTACTGCAGAAGATGATTGTCTTACCCCTCCCCACCTTTGCTAATCTTCACGAGATTGGGATACAGATAGAAAACGCTATGAAGTAAGGTCTGATTGACCAGGAGAAAGAACAGCCCAAGAGGGCCTTTACCTGTAATGCAAATGCAGTTACAAGTAGCAATGCAGCAGCGAGGACTTTTGACGTGGGCATGGTCACCACCACCTCAAAAACAGCCACACCCTTCACCGGCTCATCTAAAGCCACCTTCCAACCAGCAAAATATCCACCCCGAGGCTAGAGGGTTTTGACCCCGCTTTACATGTCTCTATCTAAAGCCTTGGGGGTTCTGATGAGAAAAGGGCATCTGAAGCCCCTAGAACCACGTCCATTGCCAAATCCCCTCCCTCCTACACATAATCCAACCAACAATTGTGCCTTCCATCAACAGCATAGGCATGATACTGACCAGTGCTTCAGATTACATCATGAGATTCAAGATCTCATTGACAATAAAGTTATTGGGCCTCCTGAGAAGCCAAATGTCACTACAAACCCCCTTCCACCACATAACCAACCCCCTCATCCACCCAGGCAGGTGAACCTAATCCAAACAGTGGTCGTCCCGTACGACCTTAACATCTACATCACTCCTTCCCACCTACCTGAGCCGGCGTTGTTCATCCCGGAATGCACAGACTTGTGCATGATAAGCACGTCATTAACCCTACCTAAGCCAGTGGTGGTGACTGTCGAAGATAAAGCTGGGGTGACCTTAGAGGAGAATGGGAATGTTGGTTCAGAACCTGAGGGATTTGAAAGGTTAACTGAGGAAGCATACAACTCGTGCGGTTATATTGTATCAACAAATCAGGCCAAGCCAATAGTAGAGTTGCCAACTGGGGCTGAGGTGAATGTGGTCCAGGAAGACGAGCCAAGTAGGGGGCTAGATGATCTAGCAGAGCTTGAGGAGGACATTGCTAATCTATAGTTCTTTGATGAGCAGGTTCCGGGGGATGTAAGCGTCAACTGGTTTGACCTGAATGGATCAACAGACATTACAGTGTGGCTTAGTGATGAGCCTGATGTTGTTGAGGAGTCTCAACTGAAACAGGGACAGTCAGAAACAGGAATATCTACAAAGGCCGGAATGGTCAACAATGAGGAGAAATTGTCGGAGAGCACCGGTACGAAGAATTTTGCTCGAGAATCAGGCAGCATTTGTACTGCAAACACAGAACAAGAAGCCGCGTTGAAGCGGCTTGAACAAGAGAAAATCGAGAATGATGGCAGGGCTAGAAAAGCCAAGGATCCTGTGGGGACAGAATGTGTTGTGAGCACGGAAACAACTACAGCAAAACTGGACAGTTGTTTATCGGTTGCCGAGGGCATGTGGTGGGAAGATGGTGATTTGCGTCTGGCCCATATTGATAAAGACTGGGGATAGGGTCTCTCGGATGATACGTGGTATACTGAAGAAGTCGACCATATGACCCAGAGTGGGCGGTATTTTAAACTCCCACACCTGGACCAGCCAGAGGTATCTGGGAAGGACAAGGAAACTGAGAGGCAGAAGGACAGACTGTTAGAGAAGGAAGCTGTACTGAAGCAGCTAAAAAAGATTCAAGCAGACATCTCCATCTGGGGATTGCTGATGGCCTCGCGGGTGCAAAGACAAGCTGTCCTATTGTAGACGCGCCCTTGGGCTTCGCTCTACAGTTCGGACTCTCTTTTGTTTGCGGTTCTAAATCTGAACCAAAGAGTCCAAATCCGGCAAATCGTTTTGAGAAAACAAATTTTGAAAAGAAGTGCAAAACATGGACTATTTTGCCAGATACAGAGTCGCCACCTAAATATTTTTTAATGGGGAAATTTAGGAAACCCTGACTCGGTGCCAAAGGCCACGTGTCCGTCATCACCAAAGTTGCCTCGGCTTGGGAGCTTGGGTACGATTGGGGAAGGTCAGCTATGAGCCCCCCCTCTCGCCCGATCCGAAGATCGGCCTCTACTAACCGTGATATCTTATTTTGAAAACATTATATGCTCTTATTCCGGTATTAGCTTAGAATTACTACGTTATGCGCACAGCAAACAAGTATAGACCAGATTGCCTAATTTGGAAATAAGCATTGCATATCCGTTTGTTTTGAAAAACATTTTGGAATTTGCTACTCGCAAGTAGGCTAAAATACGGATTTCAACGAGTTTTTCCAACTCAGACAATCCAACCTTCACCCACAGGCATTCAAACAGTTTATCTCACATAAGCATCTAGCCACATGGTAAGCATGCTGTCATGATAGCATTCACACACATGCGATATGCTAAAGCAAAAAAAATAATAATAATAATACTTACATCGTACTCCGTGCCAAAACAATAAACTAGTTAGCAAACATGCATGGTCCTAGTTCATGTCAAATTGACTAATGCAACACATATAGGATGCAATTAGGGTAGGCTCGGCTAACCTAAACATGGCATGTGAAATGCGATCAATTGATGCACGTATTCAATTTGGAATTGAAGTACAAATGTGGTTAGTATGATGCGCCGAGCCCGGTGCATGTAAGACAAATGTATGGGTGCACGCATGCGTAGCATAAGGTATGCTAATTTAAACATGCCCTAATCTACCATCATAAGCGGGTAAATAAAAGGGAAGAAAGAAGTGGGGATTGGAAGACATGCACACGCACGCACCCACACTTATTACAGATTTGCCCTCGCCCGGAGGGACCAAATAAATAATACAGATTAACTAACTACGGGCTAATTAATTATTACAAATTACCTAATTAGTTAACAAATTAACTAAGCTAGGAAAAATAGTAAACCGCCTCGGGAAGAGAGCCCAATGCAATGCATGCTCGGGTCCTGCTCGGAAGCGCACTGCCATGCATAGACTGCCTCTGTTTTCCCTGCTCTCCCCCTCTGAAGACTGCCAAAGTCTCTGAATTGCTTCCCTGGACATTGGGAGACACCACCGGCTGAGTAGAATTGCCACTGGCAGTGGGATGTGGTCATCGGCTGTTGATGAAGCCATCGGCCACTAATTGATTGCCGGTCGGTAATCTGTGCAGTCGATCGGCAAGAAGTTCCTGCAGAACCTGTTTGATAGCAGCAGAGGACAGAGCCTTGCATGGCAATGTGATTCAAGCCATGTATGCACCAACCACGCCCCTTATCATGTGTATGACTCAAAGGGACATAGTTCTTGGTTCTCGGACCACCAAACGTGCATTTCCATGCATGATGGCCCAAGAAGCCAAGTTGTGCATTTTCATGTCAAATGAAATGCAAACAAACAAACAAAGGCCCACTCCCTATCACTTGATCAAGGGGCAAGGTATGCATGCTAGATAGAATGCAACCTAGGCATGCAAACTAGCATGGAATATGATCATGAGAGCAAGTATGCAAGCATGAACATGGACAATGCACAAACATGCGACAACATGTTAAGTGGCTAAAGGAGAGAATACATGCCAAATGTATTATAACCTAAACATGCAACAACATATCATGCAACTCAAGCAATGCAACAAAATGCAATTACACATGGTATGCGACATAAGGTGAAATGGAGCAAACATGTGATGATAGGCAAGGCATATGTGCAATAACATGAGAGGATGGTCTTACACTAATTTGGGCAGCCCTATATTAGGTCCAAAACAGTGGCCAAAGCTTAAGAAAATGGGACCAAACACACATACACACATGCACGTGTTAAGGCCTAAACACTTAAGCATCAAAGGACATCTTTTAAGCACACTTAAAAGGGAACAATCATGGACATATGGCATGCATTAAGCTCTGAAAATCATGCAAGAACATGGTGTCAAACCAAGCAAACAAGATAGGCTAAACATTAGCATGCAAATGGTCCAAGTACTTGAAGCAAGTCGAGGGGACTCAAACCAAGGCCAAGTCAACCAAGCCTCACAAGGCCAAGGGGACTTAAAATAGGCCTAATGCAAACCTAAATAACACCCAAGGGACACCTAGATGGCATCTAAGTGGCTCAAGTATAAAGGCATACACAAATGCTTAACATGGAGCATACAACACTAACTTTTAAAGCATCAAAGAAGCATCGAAAGGCAAGCATGTGAGCATGTTATAAGGACTGAAATAGCATGTTAGGTGGTTCTAAACCACTGAAATGATGCAAGCAACGCATGCTACACATTCACACACTTAGGGCTAACAAGCCAAGATACAAAGGGACTATGCAATGCATGTCATGGCCGGCCAAAATGGCTAAGGACAAACCTCAAACAAAGCAAAATAAGCACAAAAGCTTCACAAAGCCAAGCCTAAAACATGCTAAAACAATGGTTTACAACCTAAGGCATATTAAGGCAACAACAAGGCATTACATGGCATGTATGTTAAACTAACATGGTGTACCAAAACCAACACACAACAATGTTATATCATGGCATAATAAGCATAAAAAGCAGCCATGGCATGATCAATAAACACTCAAACATGATGCTCCCTCAAGAGGCCAAAAAGTGCCCTTTTCAAGGACAACAAGGAGAGGGGGTGGCCCTCTCCTTCTTGGGACTTCAAGGCACCATCCTTACCACTGAAATCCCTCAAGATTTCAGTGGTGAGGAGGCCCAAACACCAAAGTCCCGGAGCTCACTCAAAATAGCACAAAATGGAGCCCCTCAAGGCTTAAGAGGGGTCAAACACCTCCAAACCACAAAACACTCTAAACAAACTATTTAGAGGGCCCAAAAATAGAACTTTTTTATGTTATACACTAAGCTCAAAAACAGTTCTAAGATAGGCAAAAATAGAATGCAAGAATGGGGTAAAAAGGGGTAAGATTGTTACCCTTGAAGAACCTCTTCACAAATGGTGGACCAGCCCCTTCCTTGAGCTCAAAACTAGTCCTAGAACCTCAAGAACAGACCTCTGGTCCTTCACAAACTAAGAGAAGGTGTAACACTATGTGTTTGTGTGCAATAGTAAGCCTAAACACACACAAATACAAGAGAATGAGAGGTATAGATATAGGATAGATACAAAACCCTAAACCTAGAACCAGAGCTTCTCTCACAACTTCTCTAACCAAAATCTCTAACCCTAAGGCCAAGAGGGGAGCCCTCTTCTTATAGGCAAACCAATCTTGTAAAGCTTACCAAGGAAGCTAACAAGGAAGCCATCCCTCACAAAATGCAAGACAGCTGTCTTAAAATATCTGCAAAAGCAAATGAACAGTAGTCGGCTGCTCAAAATTGCCATTTTGACAAAATGGACTGCCGACCGGCAACAAAGAATGCCGACCGGCAATATACATTGCCGATGGCAACAGAACACCAGCCGGTGGCCTCTAGCCATGGCCGGTGATGTGTGGGGATGCCTCACAAGGCATTCCCTGCCCCTCCAAGGCAAAACACAAGTGTTTGGTGCAAAACCAGACACTAAACAGTCAGGTTCAGGGATCCTGAGGCAAGGCGCGTAGCTGAGACCTCCGAGAACTCCGAATGAACACAAACATGGATGATCATCGGGTGTTCAAACGGTGACGTCCAAGTCTTGAGGACGGTCAAAAATGGGGTGTCTACACCTATCAGCCATGGACAAGGCTAAGCTTTCTATTGATACAACCCCCAAACAATTGGTAGGATTGGTGTTCCCGGGTGGCACTTCACTGACTCTGACCTTCACAGACAAAGAATTACCACCTGAGGGCTCCGAGCACAACAAACCATTATACATCTCTGTGGAGTGTAAGGAAGAGTGGATACCAGTTGTCCTAGTTGACATGGGATCTACAATTAATGTATGTCCATCACGAACGGCCTACGCTATTGGGTTGAAGCCCACAGATTTCGTACCAACAGACCAGGTGATACGGGCTTACGACAACACCAGTCGGGAGGTGATAGGGACAGTGCGGATCAAAACTCAGGTTGGCCCGGGCCAACAGGACATTGAATTTCATGTTCTAGATGTTCCAGCCACCTTCAACTTACTTCTTGGACGGCCGTGGCTGCACCAAGTGAAGGTTGTCTTTTCCACCCTACACCAGATGCTGAAGTACCCCCACGGGAAGGGGGTGGCAATTGTTTTTGGGAACTCTTCCATACATCCGCTGCCAGAGGTTACTACGCCAATCTTGGAGATTACACACGGTGAGGAGGATGTCTTCCTATCTGGGTTCACCTTGGCTGAGGCTAGGGTAGTGCAAGATCTTCTAACTGTTGATGAGGAACTATACGTCAGTGCGTAATCTGTTTACCTCATGAACAAGCTTCAACACATGCCCGGGATGAGATTAGGAAGGAGTGGCCGGAAGGGCGTCGCTACATTGGCCGAGGTGCCACACAATCCCCATACCTTTGGTCTAGGTTATACACCTACCAAAGAGGATTGGGTAAGGAAATGAAGGGAGATGGCTGGAAGAGCCAGAGCTAAACAAGCTGGGAAGCACTATGAGTTAGTGCATAGACCTATCCAAGGGACCCTAAACGGACGTTTTGTCCGGAAGGGGGAAGATTTCCTGTTTTGTGGCTTTCTAGAGCCATGGCTGAATTCAGAGAGGCAGCGCTTGCCGGGTTTTGAGATCTTTATTGACTTACAGTTGCCAGGGGATGAAGTTGCTGAAGAGCAGACTAACCCACCAGCTGTGCCTGAGCAGTGCAAAGAGGATGCATACGATAGCACAGAACTTGAACAGGGAGCAGCGCTAGCCTGTCTCCTTTCGGATCCTCATATCCTACCAAAGTGCTCGGGGGATTATTTCTCAGTTTCCATGATTGGAGATAACACGGCTGTGGGCCCTTCTTCCGGCATTCTAGATGCATCCATCGCACCGTCCCTTGTCTGGCAATACGAGGAAGGCTTTTTATCTAGCAAGTCTGGGTCAGGTAGTGAACCAGAATCTGATTCCACGAAGTCTGTGGAGTCGAAATCAGATTCCAGTTCTTCTGAGTTAGAGTCTGGTATTCCTGGGGGTGATAACCTGGATGTTGTTGTGTTGTCCAGGTCGTCTTTTTCATTTTCCTTTGAGTCGGTTGTAACTGAAGAATTAGACGATCTGGAAGTTATTAATGAGAATGGTACCGCTATGGCTTTTGAGTACTTTTCTGTGCCACTCGTTTATTGCATTAATCAAGACTTTCAAAATTTTGATGAAAATGACGAAGAAGAAATTCCTCCGATTTTAAAGCATTTGATTGACCAAGAGTAGGAGAGGTTTGTAAAACCTTTGGTTGATGAAATCACCTCAATTAATGTTGGTACTGAGAAGGATCCGCGGTTGGTCCAGATCGGGTCCACGTTGTCTTTGGAGGAACGCGAGCACTTAGTCGCTTTATTAAAAGATTTCAAAGATGTTTTCGCATGGTCCTACGAAGACATGCCTGGAATCGATCCTGAGATTGTACAACACCGGATCCCTCTTGACCCAGAGGCCCGACCTGTTAAGCAGAAGCTTCGAAGGATCCGCCCGGATTGGGCTCTGAAAATCAAAGAAGTGGTCACCAAGCAGATTGATGCAGGGTTCCTGTTAGTATCTGAGCATCCTACTTGGTTGGCCAACATCGTTCAGGTGCCGAAGAAAGACGACAGAATTTGGGTATGTGTGGAGTTTAGAGATCTGAACAAAGCCAGTCCAAATGACGACTTTTCTTTACGGGGCATGCGCTGCTCTCGTTTATGGATAGGTTTTCTAACTACAACTAGATTTTGATGGCACCCGAAGACAGGGAGAAGACTGCTTTCACTACCCCGTGGGGAACTTACTGCTATAGGGTGATGCCGTTCGGTTTGAAGAATGCTAGGGCTACTTATCAATTGGCTGCAACCATGATCTTACACGATATGATCCACGAAGAGGTTGAGCTGTATGTGGATGACATGATTGTCAAGTCCAAGGAAAGAGAGGGCCACTACACCGCCTTGAAGAAATTTTTCCAACGGATCAGAGAGTATCGGTTGCGACTGAATCCTCAGAAATGCACTTTTGGTGTTACAGCTGGGAAAATGTTGGGGTTCTTGATTACACAAAGGGGCATTGAGGTCAATCCTTCCAAGATTAAGGCCATCTTAGAAATGCCACCACCAAGGACTGAAAAGGAGGTGCGAGGATTTCTGGGTAAAGTGCAATTCATAAGACGGTTTATTGCAAAATTAACCTTGACTTGTGAACCACTATTTGGTCTCCTGAAGAAAGGAAAGAAATTCCAATGAGACAACCGATGCCAAGTTGCTTTTGAGCAGATCAAGCAGTACCTACAGAACCCACCCGTGTTGTCACTGCCAGAGCTGGGGAAACCGTTGATATTGTATCTGTCAGTAACCGACACGACAATGGGCTGCATGCTTGCACAAGAATCTGAGGATAAGGTAGGGAAGGCTATCTACTACCTGAGCAAGAAGATGTTGGAATATGAGACCTGCTACACGTTGCTGGAAAAGGCTTGTCTGGCCTTGGTATGGGCTACCAGGAAGTTGAGGCACTACCTGTTAGCTCACTCTGTAATACTGGTTTCAAGATTAGATTCCATCAAATATCTTTTCGAGAAACCAGCACTTACGGGTAGACTAGCCCATTGGTTGCTTCTTCTCTCTGAATTTGATTTGAAGTACATGATGCGCAAGTCTGTGAAAGGGAGAGCGGTAGCAGAGTTCCTAGCCGACCACCCAGTGGAGGGAGATAAAGCGGTAGATTATCTGTTCCCAAATGAGGCCATTCTGCAAGTTGAAGAAGACGTTTGGACTATGTACTTTGACGAAGCATCTAATCAGTATGGGTATGGGATAGGGGTGTTGCTAATAGCACCCGACAATTCCCACATACCCTTAGCTTTCAAACTCCGGTTCAAAGTATCAAACAACGAAGCAGAGTACGAGGCATGTATTGCTGCCTTGGAAGCCGCCCTGGAACTAGGGGCAAAATGGTTGGACATCACTGGGGACTCAAACCTTGTTGTATCTCAAGCGAAAGGAGACTAGAAGGTTAAGGAAGAAAGGATGAAAATCTACCACCAAACCCTAGACGTTCTAATGCCCAGGTTTGAGAAGTTAACCTTCACCCATCTGTTGAGAGAAAGCAACAAGTTCGTCGATGCTTTATCAACTCTATCTTCCATGATAGACATCCCTTTGGGAGTCCGGATGCATCCAATCATCATTGAACGGAGGTATGTGCCGGCCTACGAGCTGATTGCCGCCATAGACGAAGTACAAGATCAGAATCCCTAGTATCATGACATCTAGAACTTCTTGGAAAAGGAGGCTTATCCACCAGGGGCAAATGCCAAAGACAATAGGGCAATCCAGCGAATGGCTGCTCAGTTCATCATTTGCGGGGGTAAATTGTACAAACGGGGCCATCTTGGGATGCACAAACTGTGTGTTGATGCTGAAGAGTCAAAGCGCCTGATGGAGGCCATCCACGAAGGAGAGTGCGGAGCGCACATGAGCAGGGTGATGCTAGCTCGGAAAATTCTCAGACAGGGTTACTACTAGTCAACCATGGAGGAGGATTGTATTGGCTTTGTTCAACGATGCCACAAATGCCAGATCCATGCAAATCGCATTAACATTCCGCCATCGAGGCTGTACAACATGACTTCGCCATGGCCATTTTCAGTCTGGGGGATTGATGTGATTGAGGCAGTTACTCTGAAGGGGTCGAACGGGCATGAGTACATCCTGGTGGCTATAGACTATTTTACAAAATGGGCCAAGGCCCAATCCTATGCAGTGCTGAAGGCGTCGCATGTTGCTAAGTTCATCAGGAATAACATTATCTGCCGGTATGGGGTCCTGAGTGAGATTATTTCAGATAATGGTTCCCACTTCAAGAAGGAAGTGATTGACTTGTTGGAAAAGTACAACATGGCTTTTCATAAGTCATCCACATATAGGCCACAAACCAATGGAGCAGTTAAGGCTACCAACAAGAACATCAAGCACATTCTGCAGAAGATGGTGGAAACCTACAGGGACTAGCCAGATAAGCTACCATTTGCTCTCTGGGGCTACAGAACATCGATTCGGACTTCTACTGGGACAACTTCGTATTCCTTGGTTTATGGGATGAAGGCTATTCTGCCGATTGAAGTTGAAGTTCCATCATTGCGGGTGATGGCCGAGTGCCAAATAGCGGAAACAGATTGGCAGCAGAGTAGGTTTGAAGAACTCATGCTGTTCGATAAAAGAAGGCTGAAAGCACTGTATCACATTCAAGATTATCAACGAAGGATTGCCAGGGCTTTCAACAAGAAGGTTAAGTCCAAGAATTTGAAAGAAGGGGATTTGGTGCTCAAAGACAACCGAGCTCCCATCCACGACCCTAGGGACAAGTTCAGACCCAATTGGACTAGTCCTTACATCATCAAATCTATCTGGTCGGATGGAGCTATCATTCTGATGGATTTAGATGGCCTTGAATTCTCCCAACCTATCAACATGGACAAGTTGAAGAAATACTATCCCTGAGTGGCTCGCTAGGCCAAAAACCCGAAAGGGCAACCTAGGCAAAAGTTAGAGCACAAAAAATTTGAAATAAGAAAAACTAAGCTCGCAAGGTTGAAAACCCAGAAAGGGCGGCCTTGGCAAAAGTTAGAGCGCAAAAGGAAAGTGTTAATACACGAGTGAACCTGAACCGAACTACGTAAGGCTTGATTCCCATCTTCGGGATACGTAGGCAACTTCATTCTAAAGTCCAGCCATAAACACTTCCAAATCAACTGTGTCCATGTGATTGTTTTGGCCATCTTTGTCTTTTCTACGTTCAAGAGTTCGGTTATGATCTCCAGTGCAGTGCTATTCAAACAAGGGGCAACTTTCCAATTGTGGGATTCGGGGTTATACATCTCAGTGATAGATCTCGGGCGTGTCCAGTTGTGATCCATATCGAAAATGGTTTTGAAAAGTTTTAATAAAAGTTGATTTTGTTCAAATTAATCTTTTTACAACTTAGACCATTTTTTGACCAAACGGAAAATTTTCAGTACCCACAACCTTAAATTTCATTGATTTCAAAACAGAGTTCTCTAACTCTCGATACAAATTGAAGTTGCTTTTCACTACATTCAAAAAGAAAACTTGAAAGTACAGATTAAAGAAATAAACTTGGGGCATGGCTAAGTCAGGTGTTCATGCGTCCCCTCCCAGAGCTTGTGGAAGCTTCAGATGCCAACGTAGGCCCAGTTTGAGCCTCGTCTTCAAGCCAAGCAATGCATTTGCCAGAAAGGGCACAACTGAAAGTGGGAGTGGGGGCCAGAAGTTCTCTCGTCCTCTATGTAGTGGTATACCGAGCTAGCTGTGGGCCTCGGATCAGAAATGAAGCTGGGTATTCTATCCCCTTTTCCGGGCAAGTCTGGTCGTGGCCGAACTGATGCCGAAATCAAAATGGAAAGTAAAAGACACAATGTGTCAAGCCAACCAACTGAATGCTAGGTTGGCGAGACATGTTGTAGCTCATCTCCGGCAGATCAAACCAGGGGCAACACCAAGCGATGTCAACAGTAGACCTACTGCATATCCAGTGGCACCACCATTCCTCGTTTGGAAAATCAACTAGCTGAGGGCGGAAAAAATAGCCGCGCGCTGAATACGCAGGACAAGCGTCCACTACTTTCAACTTCTCCATCAGCCATACTTGGGGAGGGATGAAAAATAAGAGAGATTAAATAATAGAGAGGTGTACGTAGAGAGAAAAGTGAGAAAAGGGTTTTTAGAGAAAAACAAAGCTTGAAGGCCAAGTGATGTGAGAAACACATGTAAGAAGGGTGGGAAACATTACCTGCAGCAGTAGTGGACTTCCTGCAAACTTGGTTGTCTCCCGACAATGGAAAGCGTCCAAGCCCATCAAAGTTTCGGCAAGTGTCAACCCGATGCAGCTTCTGCCTTCTTTCAAGCCTTGGGCAACTTTGATCAAGCGAATGTTAGACCCTCCAAAGCCAGGGCAAGTAGAAAATGGGCCAATATACACAAGCAAAGGGCATGTTGCCGAAAACTTTGCCAAAAGTGGTCACCGCGGTTGCCGACGTCAGAAAACCGATGAATGAGGTTGGGGATGTCTAACTCCCCGTTGTGAATCAAAGATCGGGCATCATGCAAAGTGAGCCCGCACATCCTTTCCAAAGCTTGGATGTGGCTGAAGCAAGACTGAGGCAAGATTTCCTCGTCGCGCCGAGATTCCATCAAAGCTTGGAATTCTTCGATTGTGGGACATATCACTTGTCCGCCAAAGCTAAAAACATGTGTAATCGGATTCCAACACCTAGCCGCGGCATGGAGGAACGGAAAACACAATGGAGTGCGGCTCAACGAGAATAGTGCGTTTAGCCCAAAACCTCAGAAATTTAACTTTTTCGTGCCATCCAAGTTTGTAATCCACTCGGAGAGTTTTGTGGCGAAGAACGGTTCCATTTGGAGAAAAAATAGAGCAGGAATGAAGAAACCACGAAGCTGGAGCTTTTGTAGAAGATAAGGTACTAAGTGGAGGATAGAAAGCAGTAATCCGGAGATTCTCAGAATTACTGGCCGACCGGCCACTTCAGGTGGCCGACAATGAGAATAAGTGGCCGGCAATGAGCCTAAGTGGCCGACAGCCACTTCTTATCTCCAAAAGAGAGCTTTTACCCTTTCCGTGTGCTAAGGATGCTGAAAGCCTGAGTCTGATTCTACTTCGGATGCATCCTGCTGTTCTATTTAACAGTTGTATTTGTTTATCGAGTTGTTGCAATTTGCTTATCAAGTTTGTTGCAATTTGTTTATCGAGTTGTTGCACTTTACTTATCGAGTTTGTTGTAATTTGTTTATCAAGTTGTCGTTGTTTTGCTTGTCGAGTTGTTCTTTAAGTTGTCTTATTTTGTTTCTCATGTTTGTTGTGTCGGTTCACTACCTAACTTTGCAATGTACAAATGTTCAATGTTCATCAATCTCATTTTTGTGTAAAATGGTGCGATACAATGCTCAGAATATAAAATACAACACTTTTTCGATCAAAAATCTATTTTCATTCCAGTCATGGTTTCTTTTACAAAAGGTACAAGTTTTAAGAAATAAAACTGCCTAGGACTGTACAATGAGCTAATATTACAAGCAAAAAGAAAACAAAGCAAAAACATCTAAATCGGCGCCAGCCACCTTAGGATCGAGAGGCCCTCTTCATCCTCTTCCTTGGCTAAGTAGACTCTGTACCATCACCATCGGCACCACCGCCCGAAACTGAGCCAGAGCCTGAACCAGAGCTGCCTCCGCTCCCATCCTCAGAGCCCTCCTCAGCATCATCACCACCCTCTGAACCTAAGCCGGTGTCGTCGTCTCTACCCTTAGCACCTGAATCGTTGCCGTCGCCATCACCTCCACCCTCGAATGGCTCTGACTGAGGACTCACTGGCTCCTCCTTCTCGCTGGACTCGCCATCGTCATCACGCGTGACAAGCTCCCGACGCCTCCCTCGGCTGTGTGCCAAAATCTCTCTCTCTCTGCCGCTCGAGAAGGCTTTGAGTGTCCTGGTTGTAAGGGTGTGACCTGAAAAGGCAGTTTGAATATACCAGCCATCTTATGTATATCAGATGCAAGTATGATGTGCAGGGTGAGTGTATACAAAAGTCAGATATAGTATGTGATGCAATATGCCAGATGTGCTCTGTACATGCAGTGTATTAGTGCAGCGTGGGAAATACAAGAAAGTTTAAGAGTACCGGAATGCCATGAGAGCTCAGCATCATCTCTCTCCGCAAGATCATGCCCTCAAATGAGGCCATCATCTGGAGTAACCCCTCGACATACTCTACGGAGGGCTGCAAATGCAAGTTGAAATGATCAATGCATGAATAACTGAATGAATATCTGAGTGATAAATAAAAGCTGTAAAGTATACCGGTGGTGAGCCAGGTGTCTTGACGTATTGGTGATCAGGCAATGGAGGCTCGAGTGGAATCTGATAAGGTACCCTACCATACTGCCAACCTATCAGCTCAGTCGAAGGATCCGGCCATCCAACACACTGCCTAGTAGAAGGCATCCCTCTAGTCTCACCTCTCGGTGCCCGAGCCCCGCTCGTTGAAGGGGCATCTGCTGCCCGGGCCTTGCTCGTTGAGGGAGCGCCTACTGTCCGAGCCCTACTTGATGAAGCAATATCAGTTGTCCTCCCCGTGGGAGGACGAGCGCCTGCCAATGGAGGCATGAGGTATGCCTAGATGTAGGTCGTGTAGTCCCCCTCCCTAATGAACCGGTCTGCATCTGCACCTCGTATGACGTCAGTAAGCTCCTGAGGGGAGAGACTCTCTGTGGCCCGTATAGACGGTGGAGGTGGCAAAGGAACTGACTGTAATGGCAAGCCCAATGTTTGGCGCATGAAGCGCTCACCAAAGAACCAGGCTCGGCCTACGGGTCCCTCGAGTAAGATCTGATATCGAGAAGCACCCCGAGCTCCGGCAAAATGAAATCGGGCAAAGTCTGGCATCACCGCCCAAGGCTGCCATGTGACCTACAGATAGCAAAGTGCATGAACTGATTAGTTGCCATTAGTTATGCAAAATGAATTAAAGCTGAAAGTAAGAAGAACTGTGAGTTTTGAATTACCTCTGTCGTCCTCACGGTGTCAAAGTACTGGCGCAGATATGGAAGGGTCTCCCAAGCCCTCGGCTGGCACCGACCATCGTACCGATGTGAGTAAGGTACCTCAGGAGGCGTCTCGACCTTGGGCTCGGGAGCAAGTGTCAGGAAATAGGCATATGCCCACAACTGTGAAAAGCAAGAGGGCTACAGTGAGAATACAGGTAAACACAAATAATGCAGAAAGCAGAGTATGTGTGTAATGTCTAGAGAATGCAGAATACAAAAAATGTAGAATGCAAAGTGTGGCACAGTGTATAAAAAGTACAAGTGCAGAGCAGAAATGAGACCGTGTATGCAGTGTGTAGTATACAGAAAATGCAAAGCAGAAAGCATAGCAGAAAATGTAAAGCATACCTCCCAGGCTCTCCAGTAGCCACCCACTCTGTTTCCGCTCCTGCGGGAGGTCGAACTCATATAATAGTAGAGGGTAGCAAGGCCGGTGCACCCCCAATCATAGTGTCGCACCTGGGATAGGTCCACTAAGGCGCTCAGAAGATATAGCCCAACTGTGTTTGCTCTGTTAGCGAACAAGGTAGTGCCGAAGAGGAACATGAGGAAGCCTCAAGTGTATTACTTTGTAGCCTCGATCATCGTGGGCTCTGCCCCTCTGAAGTGGTCAGCAAACCAAGTGCACCGGACCAAGTCTAATGAGCGAAAAATAAGTGGGTGTGCTCCCAACAGATAGGTCCAAGCCTCCCACTCGCCCATGTCAAAGTCGTATGGGATCGGCTGACCTCCTACCTCAAGGCCTGTCAGCATAGTAAAGTCATACGGGGTCATGGCCATGTCCCCGGTGGTAGAGAAATGGAAGGAGTTGGTGGTGTCCCACCATCTCTCTACCAGTGCTCCTGCTCGCCATGAGATGCGAGAGCCCCGTGCAAAATAGGCCAAATCCTACCTCATGAACAATCTACTGAACGCCGTCAGGGAGGTCCATATACCACTCCCTCGCCGCGATGGACCCATACCCGCGGGTAAAACGGGAGTCAACCTGTGTGGGTGAGCAGAAATACAGTATGCATGTGTTCAGAATGGGTAGAAATGCAGTGTATGTATGTGTTCAGAATGAGCAGAAGTACAGTGTGTGAATGTGTTCAGAATGAGCAGATGACATACAGAGCAAAATGCGAGCTATGCAAGAAATGTAAAGTACATCACTGAAACTATAAGAGTGCCGTGTGTACCTCAGTGGTGTCATGAGATAGATGGGACTTTGGCTCCCGTAGCAGCAGGTCTGCGGGTGCGCGCCGCGCAAATCCAGTGAAGTCGCGTACTGTGCTAGGTGGTAATACATATGCCTTAGGATGGTACGTTGCTAGGTCGAATGGCCGGACTCTCGGTGGCAACGGTATATGCTCGGGCTCCTCCTCCATCCTCGGAGAGCCCTCGTCGTGTGGCGCGTCGTCTGCCATCTGAAAAGAAGGTGAAAAATGAGCAAAATGGGCAAAAATGCCAAAAAGTCAACAAAAGTCAACTCTCGAAAAGAGAAAAAGTCAAGAAAGTTAAAGCCCGGAAAAAGGTGCTAAACTCAAAACAAACTTGAGGGAAACAAACCTCAAAGGGTGAAAATGGAGAAAAAAGCTCCGAAAACAGGTTTTGATCGATTCAAAACAAAGAGAACCGAAAGGTTTTAGCGAATCAACTTCGCGAGGGGCGTTGGAAAACACGTGTGGAGTACAGATCTAAGAGGAAAAAGGGTCTAGGGGTGAAGAACAAGGGATTTCAGCAATGGATGTGTGAGAAAAAGTGTTTGGGAGTTGGGTTTTTAAAGTTCCCCGTGTAAAAGACCAAAACTGCCCCAAATTTTCTCAACTGGCCGACCGGCAAGTTTTTTTGGCCGACCGGCCACTTAGGTGGCCGGCAGATGTGGCAAGTGGCCGGCAATGCTTTATGGTGGCCAGCAGGTTCCCAGTACCCCTCCTGTGTGTTTTCATACTGTTTTGAGTCCTTGGCCCTTGAGAAAGTGCAAGAAAAGTCCTTTTTTTTTTCCGCTCAATGTGTCTCTGCAAATGCTCAACTCATGTCTTCGATGCGTGACTCATCATCAGCTGGCATGCACAAGGTGTATCCTTTTTGAAATACATTGTAACTCCTCTGAGAGGTAAATCAGAGGTTGCAACTGAATCGATCTTTTTCAGACACGCATTTCTTTATTCGATGTTTCACTTTGAACATGCTATCGATGTTGCATTGCATGTGCATCGTTGTCATTGAGCACAGAATACGTATGATGCAGCGCATTGCGTTACCCATGTTTCTATACTGCATAGAATATGCATGTCATGTTGTATTGCATTGCGCCTGCCCTTACATTTGTATAGAAGTTGTCCGTACCTGTTACATTGTGCATGTATTCGGTGTTGCATAGAATATGCTCCATGTTTTGTTGCATAAGATATGCTTTTGTTCCATTCCTCGCATGATGTGCATGAAACATGCCTCGCTAAGCATTGTGTCATGTTGTCAGTCTCGCATAGAGCATGCATTCTTATTGTATTGCATTGTACCTGTAAAGTTTCCTTCTTATGCAGGCACGATATTGTATGTACGGTTCATTTGAAGCTGGCACAATCAGATGATATTGTATGTATGGTTCATTTGAAGCTGGCATAACTAGACGATATTGTATGTACGGTTCATTCAAGGGAATTTCGGGCAAGATTATCCCTGTCCTTTGAACACCTTGCTTTGGTTAGAAACATTCGGGTATGCCCGGTGTTTACACCACACCTTGCTTTGGTTAGAAACATTTGGGTACGCCCGGTGTTTACACCACACCTTGCTTTGGTTAGAAACATTCAAGTACACCCGGTGTTTACACCGCACCTTGCTTTGGTTAGAAACATTCAGGTATGCCCGGTGTTTACACCACACCTTGTTTTGGTTAGAAGTATTCGGGTACATTCGATGCTTACACCATACCTCGTTGGTTAGAAACATTCGGGTACGCCCGGTGTTTACACTGACACCTTGCTTTGGTTGGAAGCGTTTGAACCGTGTGTCCGACGCTTATACCACCTCGTTGGTTGGAGAGATTGGGTTGTGTGCCCAATATCTGTACTCCCTTGGTTTGAAACACTCGGGTACGCCCGGTGTTTATACCACCCCTCCAGTTAGAAGTGTTTGGGACGTGTGCCCGACACTTATACCTTGCTTTGGTTAAAAACACTTGGGTCGTGTGCCCGATGTTTATTTCCCTCCGATGTTTATACCACCCCTCTGGTTAGAAGTGTTTGGGACATGTGCCCGACACTTATACCTTGCTTTGGTTAAAAACACTTTGGTCGTGTGCCCGATGTTTATTTCCCTCCGATGTTTATACCACCCCTCCGGTTAGAAGTGTTTGGAACGTGTGCCCGACACTTATACCTTGCTTTGGTTAAAAACACTTGGGTCATGTGCCCGATGTCTATTTCCCTCCAGTTAGAAGAGTTTGGACCGTGTGCTCGATGCTTATACCACCCCTCCCGTTAGAAGTGTTTGGGATGTGTGCCCGATACTTATACCTTGCTTTGGTTAGCATCATTTGGATCGTGTGTCTGACGCTTATACCTCTCCTTTGGTTAAAAACACTTGGGTCGTGTGCCCGATGTTTATTCCCCCTGGTTAGAAGCGTTTGGAACAAGTTTCGACACTTATATCTCTCTATTTTGGTTAGAAACATTGGAACGTGTTCTGATATTTATACCACCCTCCGGTGTTTGCACCACTCCTTTTTTCTCTCTCACGTGTGGCGCGTTAGGATGCTTTGGTTAAATGCATTTGGATGAACTTCAATGCTTATACTGCTCTTTGTTTTGGTTGCATGATGGTTGGATGTATTCCACTTATTATTATGTGCTCTCTTTAGTTTGGAACCTTGAGGTGTGTCCCTGGGTTCACACCACTTCTCTCCTCGCATGTGCCACGTGTTGGGATCTTGTTTGTCGCCCCGAGTGCACCTGATGGTTGTTCTTTGTCTTTTCTGTGTAGGCGCAATTAAGATTGCATAATTTTCTTACATCCTTTCTACATGAGATGTGGTTTGGTTCGTGTTAACTTGCTTATGTACGAGTTTGCTGTAGCATTTCTTTGCATGACATTTGCATCTAGATGTTTCATTACAGCCCTCATTGCATGATCATAAGTTATGTTTTGCATTGTGCATGTCATTTGCATTTTGCCCCTGCCTGCGGGCGCATCTATTTTGTTATCTTGCCTGTTTGTCTAAGTGTTCGGCCTTGTCAAAAATGGGTTGTCTCTGGGCTTTGACATTCACTCCCGTCATTTCATGACTTCCGAGTTCTGTCAAAGAGGGGCAACTGTAGACATCCCATTTTTTGACCGACCTTAAGACTCAGATGCCATCGTTTGTGCACGCAATGATTGTGCATGTTTGCGCTCGTTTTGAGCGTCTGAAGTTCTCGGCTGAGTGCCTTGTCTTTGAGCCTCTTAACACTCTGTGTTTTGGCCTTGTTTTTAGACCAAACCTTGATGCCTCTTGCCTGGGGAGGGGGGGGGAAGGCCTTGCCGGCCACTTGTCCTCCTTGCCGGCCACTTGAAGTGGTCGGTCGGTTAGGGGAGGTGGCCGGCCGGCCACCTGAAGTGGCTGACGGCCAATTTTCTCATTTTTCAAATATTTTCAGATCTTTTGAGCCAGCTGCTGAGCACTGAATGCATCCTTCATACACGTGTATGGAGGGATTGAAGCCAAGCTTTTGGCTTGACCCTTTATATAAGGAGAGGTCCCTCCCCCTTTTAGAGGGTTCAGAATTTTTAGGAGCAAAAATTCTCTCTCTCTAGAACTCTCTCTATATATATATATATATTTTTGTGCTTGAAGTGAGTTTTCTTCACATATTTGCAAAGAGACCCTTGATCAAATACCCCTATCTTGGAGCTAAGATTCCTTAAGGCTTGTTTGGAGTTCCTAAAGTTGGTTTTGGCTTAGAAATTGTGCTGATAGTTGCTGTGCTTCAAGGGTAAGGCTTTACCCTCTTTAAAGCTTTATTTATTTGCTAGTTTGGGCCACCTTTGCATGCTGTTTTGGCCTAGTTGTCAATTACAAAAACCTCTATTTTAAGTGTTAAAAATGGTAATTTGAGGCCCTTTTGGGGTTAAGGGTGGTCCACCATCTTTTGTAGTTTATTTGCTAAGCTTTGTGCCATGTTTTAAAGCCTTTCAAACAATTCTTTTTGGGCCTTTTAACCACTGAATTCTGGGGGAATTTTAGTGGTAGAAAGTTGGTTTTGAGGTCCTAAATAGGAGGGGGTGGCCTCTTCTCTTTGTGTTTTGTTTGCACGTATTGATGGCCTAATAAGTGAGCTTCTATTTCTCCCTTTTTGAAGCTTAGTTCAAGCATGTTTTAGGCTTTATTTTGACCTACCTTAATTCTGTTTTTGGCTGGTTTGGTCAATTCTTGCTTGCTTTTTGTACTTGTAGTGCAACCATGCTTGGTAGCTTAATATGCTTGATGATTTAGCCTATCATTCTAGCTTGTGTTATTTTGATTCCAGCATGTTTTTGCCACTAATTTAGCATGCTTTAACTCTGTTTTGAGTGGTCTTGATCATATGAGGCTTGCTTTGTATAACTATAGTGCAAGTGGCCTTGACTAGCTTTGAGTTTCAAGGTCTTTAACATGCTATGCTTGTGATGTTTGCATGTCATAGCATCATTTCACACATGATTTCAATGCATATGGCCTTGTCACACTCTCACGTATTCCACTCTTTCATCACTCTTGAGAGGTGTGCTTTGTGCCTTGTGTACGAGCCAATACATGAACATGATTTTCTTGCTTTTCATGCTACCATCTCAGCATGTTTAGGCCACTGTTTTGACATGTTTGAGGTCTGTCCAGAGTTGGTTTGGCCATTTGAGTTTGATATTGCATGGTTCTAGTGTAAAGCTCTTCATTAGTTTTAATGCTTAAGTCTCCTAACATGTTGTACATGAGTTGTTTGCATGTTAGAGTCTTGTTTTTCATGCCATATCAGCACTGAAATATCTATCATCTCCCTCATTTCTTCACTTTTGATTTGTTTTGAGGGTTGGTTTACCTTGTGCATGTGTTTAGGCTTGATAGAGTTTGTGCTCAAATGGCTTTAACCCTCTTACGAGAGTTCCTCGTAGTCAAAGGCATGAACTCTCTCATGTTTTAAACCATCCTTTGGTTGACCATCTCTCCAATTAGAGGACTTTTCACATTGGACCAAATCAATTAAGGAATGGCTTGGTAAGCTAAAATGTGTAAACAAGAAATGGACCAAGTAAAACATGAATAAGATAAGCATGTTGTTTGCATTGCATATGTTTGGATCGGACGTTAATCCAAACACAAGAAATGTGAGACGTTTCATACTCATAGTGATGAAACGTGTCACATTTCTTGATCGCCAACACCCTTGATCATACATGATAGGGTGGAGGCTCTTTGTGTATTGTTTGTGCATTCACTAAGCTTGTACAAGCTTGGTCCTTTGGCCATCATGCATTGAGATGCTTGGTTGGTGGCTTGAGAGCCGAGTGCCACACTCCTTTGAGCTTGAAAAATGATGAGGAGGGTGGCAGTGCATACATTTTCTTGCAAATACATTGATGTGCCTCTGTTGTTCTCTGTTGCAGCAAAACTAGAAGTTTGGAAAAGCAGGTGGCCGACCGGCCACTTGAGGTAGCCGACCGACCACTTTCACGAGTCGGCCGGCCAGTTGAGGTGGCCGGCAACCACTTTTTGTGGCCGACTGGCCACCAGTCCATTTTTGTGTAGAAATGGTCCTGTTTGGAGCAGAAGCAATGTGGAGGTTGGTTCAATGTTCAAAAACCAAGGTGAATGCAAACAGAGGCAATTGACGGCAAAGCAATGGATTTCCGAGCGGACGCCAATCGAGCATGCATGTCTCCCTCGCCCGTGAGGCCATTTTATCGCTTTAATTAGTTAGTATAGCTAATTATTCGAGTGTTGTAATATTCTAATTAGTTTGTGTAACTAGTTATTCAATTTCAAATTGTGTTGTAATTAATTAGCTTAGAATAGTTAATTGGTTTTGATTTGTAATTAGCTTAGCTTAGATTACCTTAGCTCTTTTATTCGGACCCTCCTTCGCGAGGGCACAATGTTGTAATAAGCGTGCGTGCGTGTGTGCATGTCTTCCAACCCCAATTCTTTCTTCATTTTACTTAACCACTTTCGATGGTTAGTTTTATGGCACGTTTTGATTAGCATACCTTATGCTTGTATGTTTGCATTCATTCATTTGTCTTGCATGCACCGGGCTCGGTGCATCTTTCAAACTGCATCGTATTTCAATACCTTTTTGAATACGTGTATCAAAATCGTCGCATTCATATGCCATCTTAGATAGCCGAGCCTATTAGTTGCATTATTGCATGTGTTGCATTAGGCATCTTACATAGTTAGGATCATGCATTGTTTCTAACTAGTTTTCTATTTTGACTTAGAGTACACTGTAAGTTTTTACGCTTTAGCATCCTTGCATGAGTGTGAGTGTTGCCATGTTTAGCATGTTTGCCATGAGGCTATTTGCTTAATTGCTATAACTGCATGAATGCCTGTGGGTGAAGGCTTGATTCCCTGAATTGGAACAACTCGATGATTGTGAGTTTTAAAGCCCACTTTGCGAAGTGGCAAAATCATGTTTTCAAGCCCACTTGAGGGTGGCAAATCCGCGCTTTAGCCCACTTGCGAGTGGCACTTTCAAACCATTTTCGAAAACAAACATGAGTCAATTTGTTCCAAATCTTGCGATTTAGTCTATACTTGTATGCTGTACGCATCACATAGTAAGTTAGCTAATAACTGGATAAGAACATATGAGGTTTATGAAACAACATATCATGCTTAGTAGAGGCCGATCTTTTGATCAGGCGAGCGGGGGTGCTCATTTCAGGACCTTCCCCTCTCGTACCCAAGTTCCCAAGCCGAGGCAACTTTGGTGATGACGGACACGTAGCCTTTGGCACGAGTTAGGGTTTCCTAAATTTTCCAAAAATAAAATATTTAGGTGGCGACTCTGTAATCTGGCAAAGCAGTCCTTGTTTGGCACTTTTTGATTGAAAATCAATTTTCCAAAACGATTTGCCGGATTTGGAGTCTTTGGTGTTTATTAGTCTCACATTGCACTTTGTGAGATTAGATTCAGAACCGTAATAGGAGTCCGAACTGTAGTAAGACCAATTCACGCCTTCTCCGAAAGGGGGGCGCGTAAAGAAAGTCGAGTCTATAGACACGCACAGGCACATGCCAACTTCGTACACGCTGTAAAGTCCTTGAATCGCCCCATGTATACCTTCCCTGAAAATCTCGTAATCACCCCTGCCGACAAGCGACTGTTGCACCTCTGGCGAAAATATTTGCCGCGTGAATTCCACCGCCACATTAGGATCATGGACTATTGAGTCCGATTTGGTCATTGGTTTGTTCCCAATAAAGACCAAAAAGCTCAGCGAGGGCGACGGTCTACTCGGCTCACTTTGCGCAGTGGCATGCCCACTCGCAGTCTTTAAGCCCCCTCGTCACTGCGTCCCATCTCTGGGGGACTTCGCTACTTCACCTCTTCTCGGGGACTGTAGCTCAACTTTTTCACCCCCTTTTGAAAGACGAAATAAGCCGTATAGTATCGTACTCCCGCGGTTCTGAATCTGATTCCACAAGTGCAATACAAAATAGATAATCACCAAAGAGTCCCAATCTGACAAATATTTTGGAAAATCGATTTTGAATAAAAAATGCCAAAAATGGACTGCTTTGCCAGACACAGAATCACCATCTAAATATTTTTTGGGGAAATTTAGGTAACCCATGACTCGTGCCAAAGGCCACATGTCTGTTATTACCAAGATTGTCTCGACTCGGGAACTTGGATACGAGATGGGAAGGTCATGAATTGAGCACCCCCGCTCGCCTGATCAAAGATCGGCCTCTACTAATCATGATATGAATCTTATGTACATTATATGCTCTTGTTCTGGCTTATTAGGCTAGCATTACTATGTGATGCGCACACACACAAGAATAGACTAAATTGCAAGAATTGGAACATTTCGAGTCATGTTTGTTTGTAAAATCGTTTCGAATATGTACCACTTGAAAAAGTGATCGCATATGAACATTGCTCAAATTATTCCAATTCAAGCAATAGGCCTTCATCCACAAGCATTCAAGCAATTTATCATTTAAGCATTTAGCCTCATGGCAAATATGCTAGATATGGCAACATTCACATACATGCGATATACTAAAGCGAATAAAGGCTCACCTAGTATTCCAAGCCAAAAGAGAAATGAGTTAGAAAAATGCATGATTCCTAACTATGCAATATGACTAACGCAACGCATGCAAAAATGCAACTAATAGGATCAGCTACTAATATGGCATATGAATCAATTTGATAACATGTGATCTAAGCACGTATTCAAAGAAGTATTAAACTAACAATACAAGTTAGAATGATGAACTGAGCCCTGGTGCATGCAATATAAATGGATGCAAACATGAAGTATGCCAAACAAAACATGATGTCCCTAAACTAACCATCATAAGCTAGTAAATAAAAGGGAGAAAGACATGGGGTTGGAAAACATACACGTTATTACAACATTGCGCTCTCACGAAGGAGAGTCCGAATGAACTAACCAGCTAACTAACTAATTAAAGCTAAGCTAATTATTACAAAACAAATGAAATTAGCTAAACTAATTAACTAATTACAACAAATTAACTAACTGTTCTTGTTAACTAAAATAATTACAAAACGAAATCGAATAACTAGTTAACTAACTAATTAATTACAACACTTTACAAAATTAACTAGTTACAACTAATTAATTACAACAAATATCTAAGCTAAGTATTCAAATTTAAACATGCTCGATACGCGAGGAATGCTCATGCACGTGCTCGGTTTCCACCCGAAAAGCCACTGTTTTGCTTCCAGAAGGTCTCTGTTGCACAATAGAACACTAACACCTTTGTCCACTTCCAGAATGGCTCTGCTCTGGTCAAAAAACACACTGTTGAATTTTGCATTAGTGGCCGGCCGACCACTGATTATGCACTGCCAGCCACCAGTGATGGCCGGCCAGCCACTGCTGCACAGGTCATCCTGCTAAAACAAAGCATACACAGGGTATCTCAAGGGTTTGTTTGCACAATTCACCCCTCCTTATCATGAACAAATCAAAGGAGTAATAAACTTGGTACACAAACCATCAACTCAAGCAATTTTCATTACATGATGGCTTATGAACCAAAGTGGGCAATTTCAATAAATGCAACAAAACAAGACACAAACCTCCTCCCTTTCATGAATTGATCAAGGGAAGTGGTGACCTTGGAAACTTGAATCATTTCATCACTAATGAGTATGAAATGCCTCAAGCTTCGATGTGTTCAATTAACATCTGATTGAACACAAAAATAAATTCTTATCTTGCACCATTTTAGTCCCATTTTAATTACTTTATTTTAATTACCAACCATCTTATAATTCATTAAGTCCAAAGGTGGGTTTAAGTCCTCTAAATAGAAAGAAGGCTCAAACCAAGTGTTGTCTTGGGTATGAAAGAGACATCATACCGTTGGTAATAAACTCCCTAAGGAATTAAACCATTAAGCATGACATCTCAATCTCATGCTTAAACAAACAAAGGATTTGAAACCACTTTCAAAGCAAAACAAAAGCCAAGAAAAGAGGGAGGTTGCAGAGATGATTAAGAGTGATCACAAGTATGGAAAGCCATAAATAAATGCAATCAACTCAAACAAGATGGTGTCTAAGGCCTAGAACACCAAATTCATGAGGACAATTACACTATAAGCATACAAAACAAAGCTCAAATGCAACTATTAACCAAAAATAGTGCTAAAACAATCTAAAAAAAAATCGTAAAACATGCTAGAATTAAGACAAAAATAGCTAGATTAATAGGCTAAAACATAGCACAAGCTAGGCTAGTAAGCAAAACACAAGGAGGGAAGGCTAACCCCTCCAAATTTTGACTTCAAAACATGATTTTGGCCACTGAAATAACTCTGAAAAATAGTGTTTAAAAGCTCCAAAAAAAATAGTAAAAGGATGGGAAACACAATGGAAAATGCCTCCAAAACAAGGTGCAAAGAAGGGTGAACCACCCCTCAACCTTTTTTGGCCTTAAAACCGAAGCTTCAGACCAAAAATACAGAGTTTTTATAGCCCAAAAACAGTTGGAAAAGAGCAAGAATAATAGCAAATAAAACAAAGCAACAAGCAAAGCCTTATGCCTCTTGAAGAGAAGACCAATTCTAGGCAACAAATCAAGATAACACACCCTTCAAGAGCTCAAACCAAGCTCAAAAGTACCTCATCTCAAAGATGAGAAGGTTTGGTTAAGAGTGTCTAGGCAAAGGTTAACAATATGTAGGCAAGAGTGTAGAAATTTGGAAGAGAGAGAGAGAATTGTAGAGAGAGAGGAAAAATTTTGCTCTAAAATTTTTCTAACCTTAAAACATGAGAGGGAGGCCCTCTATATATAGAAAACATGAATTTCCCTCAAGAACATCCAGCCCTACACGTGGGAGTAGATGCACGCATCTGTGCAAACAGCTGGCACAGCTGTCACAAAATATCTGCAAAAGAGACTAGTGGCCGGCAACCAAGAGTGATGGCCGGCAGCCCAAAAAGGTAGCCGGTAGGCCACCAAGGGTTGCAGGCTTGAAGAACCAAGGCTTAGTCCAAGAATGAGGGCAACAGGGGTGTAGGGTTTGAAAGACTCAAAGCTGTGGCATTCCGTTGAGGACTTCGAGCACTTGACAAGCATATAGACTCATCATTGGGTGTGCATGCAATGACGTCCAAGTCGTAAGGGCCGTCAAAAATGGGGTTTCTACAGGGACCTACTCCGACGTCTGGGCGACCAACGTCTCTCTATCCCCTCTACTGTCACGTTTCCTGTTCTCTGAGCTTCGCCTCCAGCAGCGCGATGCATTTCAGTGTCTAACTCCACCAAGCTCCTTTCTTCTCCTTTACTGTTGAAGCATAATCTTTGAGACATCTCTGGCCCCGCTCATGACCACCGTCCACACGCAAGTTTCTGCTCATTCTCAATTCAAATTATGGACTACCCCTTTCGTCGTTTGTGCCAAATCTGTTCCACGACACCTAAGACCTCTTAAATACTAGGTACCTCATACATTAATTATAGATGCAGCATTTCTGATGCGCCCCGCAACTAACCCCATGTCTGTAGTCGGGTCTGGAACGACATGTCCAAATGGGGCAAAGGTAGATATATGAATATACTCGACATCTTATGTTATTGCCAAATCATGATACACTGGCCCACTTGGCTAGACGAGCTTAGCATTGGGTCATATGTTTTCTTTGGCTCTAGAACATGTCCAAATGGGGCAAGTCATTGAGCCATATGTTTTATTCGGTAGATTATGTTTGGACAAGTCATTGAGCCATATGTTTTATTCGGCAAATTATGTTTGGACAAGTCATTGAGCCATATGTTTTATTCGGCAGATTATATTATAGCCAAATGTTGCATGGGTAGATTTAATGTCAAATTATAATATATTCGGCAAATTATGTTATAGCCGAATCACGATATACTGCCCCACTTGGCCAGACAAGCATAGAATTGGGCCATATGTTTTATTCAGTAGACTACGTTATAGTCAAATGTTGCAAGGGTAGATTTAATGCCGAATTATGCTACATTGTCGTACTTAACCATTAATTTAAATTAGCAAATACCGAAGAGAGACAAAAAGGCAATTTTCATTAATAAACTGAATACAAACAACCGTCACTTTATACATGAAAACTGCCCTACGAATGACTTCTAAGCAAAATTAGCCAAAACCTACAAAAACTACATACGGAAGATACCAAACATGAAGCAAAATTACATTAACACCATTTATTCTTCGGGGTCAGACTCCAACGGCTCAACCTCCAGTTGCTCGTATGGAATTGGCTGCTCCAATGTCACATTAGCGGCCGCCATGGCTTTAAGACGGCCGTGTTTGAAGCCCTTGAAGCCCCAGTTCTCAAACTTCAATACCTCATCCACATACTTCTCCATGGCCGCGTTCTCTCTGGCATCAAACACCTTGGAAATCTCTGAGTCTACTATTTCTTTCACCTTCTTCAATTCTTCCAAATCGGCCTCTAGCTTCACGATGGCCTCTTTGGCCAAATTGAGCACATCATCACTCATATTTTCCCATTCCTCGACTACCACCCTGAGTAGATCGGCGCGTTTGGCCTTTTCTTCATCAGTGTTGGCCCTCGTTCACTCCTCTTCCACTTTCGTAGCCTCAGATTTGGCTTTAAGAGACGCCACCGCCAATTTGGCCAGTGCCTCTTTAGCTTTTCCCTTTTCTGTTTCAATCTTGGCTTTAAGTAAGTCGATTTGCTCGACGATGTCATAGTGATAGCGCAAATTTCTACAATTATGCCCTCTGCCTGAAACAAGACATGGGCAAGTTACTAGGCATACAAAAGAAACGAAGTATGAAGTTTGCCAATTACATACCAATATCGCCGACTAAGCAGCTAATGTTATTGAAACAACATTCGATTTTGCACAGAACGCAGCCTTGTCCATCGGCAAAAAAATCGACGAAGCCACGCTTAGGGCCACGACGGGGTCTTTCATAGCCAATGCATCGGCAGAAATCGGGGCATTCTTCATTCTGGGTTGGATAATAAATGGCGCCGCCAAGTCCTGGGACGGCACCAAGCCTTAGGAATCTTCCACTTGAGGCCATTTATCGGTTAATTCTTCGGAAGAGTCGGCCTCTATCTCGGCGAGCGTTTTTTCCCCCTTTATTCAGTAACCAAATTGCCCGGTTGTTGTTCAATGACCGAGTCGGCCACAACAGTTTCTTGCTTCACTTCCTCAACAGGAACAGACGATGGAGGTTCTGATCTAGCAGTTTTGGCCCTCCTTCGAGCTGCCATCTTTTCGGCATTTTTCCTTCTAGCCATCTGTGCGAGTGATTTCCTAGCCATATTTTCAAGGTCTGTGCCAGGGTAGGTCTCCTAGATTGGTAAAAATGTTGTCTTCTAAAGAAGATGTGTCAATTTGACCTGAGGTGGATAAGAGGTCGAAGCCGACTTCTTCAAAAACTAAATTAAGAGTTGCGTTAACTCCCTCTCCCAAATGACCCTTAGACGTGTCCGAGTTAGACTGGCTCGGCTGCTCAGCGACCTGATCGCCGACTTCACCGCCTAGGTCTAAATCTGAACCCTCAAGGCCGATGTCCCTAAGGCTCTTGAAGTTTGGGAAGATGAGTGTCGTAAGATGTTGTTCACCCCTTGGAATTGGGATATGATCTGCAGCCGAAAAAGTCGAATATGTTGGGTTGTATCATAGTAGCACGTGGGCAACCAGCCCTTGCTTTTGAAGGTTTGGACGGCCAAAGAATTTGAGTGCGGTTTTGACTTGCTCATACACAGCATCGTCAGCCGAAGTTAGTGCTTTCTTCAGGTTGTTACCTGCACAAACGAAAAGATAAGTACATGGAATCGAAGTCGAGTAAACATATAAGAAATACGCAAAGAGAAATGGGTCTGTACGGCCACCTGGTTCACCTTTTTGTCTAGGCACAGGGTCCAAGCAATCTTTCCCTTCGCTGAATTCCCAGTTGCCTTAGACAACGACCATGAATTTGTTAACACGCTTACCAGAGCTGGCAAGTATAGTCACCAAATGCTGATCAGTGTCCTTGGCCCTGAGAAAGTAGCGTCCTTGCCGATTAAAAGATTTTGCCAAGGCATAACAATACCGAATAGCAGGGATTCCTCGATTAATCCTAAGTCGGCGATTTAATTCTATTATGCCCATTATGATTTGCTAAAAATTTACATTTGGCTGTGAAGGGAGTAGACCCCAATAGCAAAGAACGGCCCTCAAAAATGGATGAAGGGGGAAATGGACTCTGCCCTTATCAATTGACAGGCGAGGAAAGATGATTGTACTTGCATCAGTCCTCTCCATGTCAACTACGCTGTCCACCAAAAGAGACATATGGACGTCATCTGGAATTGAGAAATGGCGACGAAAAGCAGAAACATGGTCCGCAGAAAGGAGAGGTTTCAAATGTTTTGCAATTCAAATCGGAATAAAAAATACGCTAACTAAAAACGAACAAGAAAATAGGAGCTGGAATGAGGAAGAAATACAAAGAAGAGAAGAACTTATAGGTCTGAGAGAGAAGGACAGTAGGGAGCAGGCAGAAATCGCAAAGGTCGTGAAAAAGGAATGATACTGTGAGAGAACTAGAAAGCCTTGCATATTCAAAAAATATTCGAAGGGACAGTGCGGTTTCATATAACATTAAATGAGCAATGCGTATGAAGGGGCAGGAAGCTATAATGATTTCTAAATCGTGTTCATTCTGACGCTTCGGTATTGGAAGAAATGCGAGCGCCATATTTTTGACTTTCCATACGCAAAACCAAACATGTTGACTAACTGGTATTAGTCAGATGTTCAGGGGGCAATTGTGGAGGCCGAATATAATTAATGAGAAAGAGGCCAAGGCATCCAATTGAGACATCAGGCCGAAGGCAATTCGGCCTTGACCAGGGGCTCATGAAGCCGAATATACGAATCTACCATATGAGGAGCTGAATGAGAGACAACACTCAACTGGAGGGCCAACTAAATCACTATGTACAAGATCAAGAGTGAGGCTGACCCTGGGCCCAGACGTAATATAAGAAGGGAGGAATGTCAACCAAAGAGAGGTATGTGAAAGCAAAAAAGATAACTTGAGATAAAAGTAAATTTGAGAGGGTACTGACTTATCCATCAGAGTGCTAATTCCGACACCCCCGACCAGAGTGTTCATCCCTTTTTCAAGTAGCAATCAGAGGATCAAGAGCATCTAACTGGATCCAAGAGTATTTACAAACCACCACACCACAAGAGAGGAGGTCCCATATTTATAGAAAAATAGGCCACTTCCTCAGAAACATCTATCCATGCACGTGGGAGCAAATGCAAACATCTATGCAAACTGCTAGCACGGCTATCATAAAATATCTGCAAAACACACTTGTAGCCGGAAGGCCACACACTTGGCCGGCAAGGCACAAGGGTGGTCGGCAGCCAAAAGGGATGGCTGGCAGCCCACAAAAATGGGCCTGTAGGTCCCAAGTTTGTCAGGTTTAAAAGGCTGGGGTTTTAGTGCAAAAACAAGGCACAATGTTTGCAAGGTTTTGAGGTTCAGAGTTGTGGCAATCCGCTAAGGACTTTCGAGCACTTGACAAGCATAACATTCATCATTGGGTGATCAACCTAAGGTGCCCAAGTCTTAAGGGCGGTCAAAAATGGGGTGTCTACACACCCCAATTAAGTTTCCCGTTGAGTTAGATGCTTTTAAGTTAAAGTTAGAACAACTCATCAAGACAATAATTTCTACATAAGCATAAGCATCATATAAGCATTATGATAAAGAAATATAGGCACAACAATGTAAATATCATACCAAAGCATGAATCAATAGATAATAAGAACATCCATGAAATTAAGAACATAAATTCACAAACAAAAGTAAATTTCCAGATTTTGTGTACTTTAAAGATTGCAATTAAAGAGACATTTTTACATTTTTCCTTAACTTGGCCTTCCTATGGTTTGTAGAGAATTTTATCTAGTTTTCAGAACATTTTTCAGGACTGGCACAGCTTTTCTAGATTTTTAGTCATTTAAGAAATACTCTAGTGCTGTCTAGATTCGTCAACTGTCACGAAAATTGGGTTTTTCTCTCAAACCGCTCACTCTTTTTCGATTAAAAAATAAGAAAAAAAAAATCATGAAAGCTAACACCTAAAGGAAGGTTTTAACAAAAAAATAAGTTAATGATATTTTTCTACATTTTTCTAGAATTTTTGCAAGTGGGCTGTAAATACCGATTCTTTGAGCACAGAACTTGAAATAAGAGAAAAAAAATAAGCAAAGAGGGTAACCATGGATAATTTTGCACTTCTATTGTGATTAAAACATGCTAAATAATATATATTAAACTCAAAAATTTGGATTGAAGGTGCCTTTGGAAATTATGTAAGATATGTATAGAAAAAGATGGTTTTGTACTTATTAAGAGAAAACACAAGGGTAGAACAATACTCAATTCTTTTGATTTTTAACACAAGAAAACCATTAAAACACATCTGAAAATAATGTTTAGAACCTCTAAGAACATGTATTTGAAAGAGAAAAATAGAAGGAAGGGTGGTAATGTGGCTTACATGAATGCCTAGTGAAGTGTTTGCTCAATTTCTTTCATTTTTCCTCTCCTTCACCACCAAAGCTCTCTTTCTTCCTTTCCTCTCTCTCTCTCTCTCAACCAAATGTGGGAATGTGTGTGTGTTTGTGCTTTAAAAATGAGAAGGGGAGAGGTGTATTTATAGAGAATTTGGGGTGAAATGTAAAAAATGCCCATTGGTTTCAAATGAATTGAATTGTTCTTTGATTTAGTTTGAATGTAATGGAATGAGGGGTTATTAGGATCTTAATTATGTATTTAATTATGATCTATTTAGGCTTAGGACTAATTTAATCCATTCTAGTTACAAGTATATATCAATGCATTTATTGCAATTCTTTTGGTACCAATGTCATGATTTGATTATCATGATTTTAGAGATTTTGTTCCAATGGTGCCAATTATTATAGCCTATGGAGGAGGGGGGGGGGGCCCATCATGTGCTTGGATTTGGGGAGATTATGTCTACCTTTTGATATAAATTTTGTAGATTTTGTATACAAACAAAGATTGAATTAAGGTACATCATGCATATATAAAGGTACTAATTTGGGGTCAATTTGTAATTCAAGTAAAATGTGAGGGCTAAGGCCTTAATTTATGAATTAAAACATTTATTTAAGTGTAGTATTTAATTAAATTAGTATTTAGAAATTGAATTCGATTAAAGTTTCTTCGTTCTAATTAAATGGAAAATCGAAATGAGAACCGAAAACCTATGGTTTTGAGCGGCAAATATAATTAGAAAATTAATTTAATTATTATTAGGGCTTTGGAAATGATTCCTAAGTTTTCGGGTTCAATCAAAGTTTGCAAGTTTTCGATGGGCGCAGGTTTTCAACTCTAGCTAAAATTGAAAACAAATAAGGAATCTAGAGTCTTTATTGAAATTGTGGGGAAGTGGTTTTTGGAAATACTCTTCTGATCGAGGAAGATGCTCTTGATTCTCTGCTAGTCACCTGCAAAGACAAATATTCCGGTCGGGGGTGCCGGGATTAGCACTCCGACGGGCAAGTCAGTTCCTCTACTCAAGAAAGCTTGTTTTTTCAGTTTAGTGGAGTGTATTTTTCTTACATACCTTTCTAAATCCGGAGCTCTTGTATTTATATTCATTCTTCTGACCTCGAACCCAGTGCCCACCTTTTACTTATTATCCTTATGTTTATTCCAACATAAATCTCTCTGTCTATTCGGCGATCTCAGCATATTCGGTATCTTAATTGATTGGTACGGAGCCGAACAGTCTCTAAATTATGGGATGTACCCCTTCTTCCTCTTCTATATATTCGGCTCCCACAATTGCCCCCCAAGCACTCTCCCAACATCCGTTGGCTGGAGTGCTTGGTTCTGGGTTATGAATACTCAACCAAAATTTTGGCAGTTGAGCCCACACAATATTCGTCTAAGTACACCCCCTTTTGGCTGTCGTACCGACTTCCCATCTTTTCGTACATGCCTATTCATTGTGATTTTAAAGATTAGCGTCCCTTCGGATTCACATTCCACAATACTAGTCACTAGGTTGCCTTTTGGATCGTTCTTGCAATTTTGTCTCCTCCAATATCTTTTTCTCCCTCTATAAGTCTTCCACTTCTTTACTTTGAGAAGTATTTCCATTTTATTCTTTGGCATATCTGTGTCAACTTTAGGGCATGGCGACGCATTTGAAAGACCTCCTTTCATCAAATCGAATCGCTGGTTTTAGACGCCATTTCTCTATTCCTGATGACGTCCGTCTGTCGCTTTTGGCAGACGGCACCCTTGACATGGAGAGGGAGGACGAAACCTCAATCGTCTTTCCTCTTTTGTCAATCGCGGAGGGTGGAGTCCGCTTCCCCTTGCATCCGTTTCTTAGGGCTGTGCTTCGCCATTGGGATTTAATCCCTTCTCAACCTAACATGAATTTCTTTAGAATTATAATGGGGGTTGTAGCGTTGAATCGTCGCCTTGGAATTAACCTTGGCATTCCGACTATCCGGCACTGCTATGCCTTGGCTAAGTCCTCCGGCCGGCAAGGACGTTATTTCCTTAGAGCTAAGGATACCGACCATCAGCTAATCACTATGCTTTCCAGCTCTGGGAAACGAGTTGATGACATTATGGTCGTTGTCCAGGGTAATTGGGAATTCGGCGAAGGGGAAGATCGTGTCGACCCTATTCCTAGATGGAGGGGCGAGCCAGGTTGCCAAGTATCCCCTTGTTTTTGTCGTGTTCATTTTTATTATAGAACCTATTTCATTGAAATCTCACGGATTCGTTTCGTGCAGGAAGGGGTCTGAAAAGGATATTACCTTCAACCCACGACGTCACCCTTTCAGATATCGGGGTCGCTCTTAGGTATTTCGGCCGGCGAAGTCTTCAGAAACAGGGGAGGGCGGCTCACATTCTGCTTTGTTACGAACCGACATACACAACCTTCTCGGCGGTGGAAAACATACCGATTCCAAAGGGTGAAGATTCCCTTACTGCTCTTATTCTGTCTGACTACAAAAACTTGAGGCAGATAGGCTTTGAAGGGTCCGATTCGGAACGGAACGAGGTAGTTGATATCGCCGAATCAGATCAATCCGAGGCCGAGTTTGAGGAAGTATTGGATTCCGCCGCCACTCCATTTACGTTCCATACTCCTGCCGACGTTTTTCTATACACAGATCTTCCCGTCTCAGACTCCGCGGATATGGCCGGGTTGAGTCTGACAAAGCTTACCAAAAAGGCGAATGCAGAGAGGTTAGCCGCACGGCGACGAGCAGAGGGCCTTTCGTCTGCGATGCCGCCCGCCACCGAATCTCGACTTCCCCTCCCTGTTGCCAAGTCCGAGTCTTTGGGGGTTCTAGAGGAGATAGAAAAAGGTCGGGATGCCGGATCTCCGTTGGTCGGGGGAGTCGCCCGAAAAGTTGAGGAAAAGGCAGGGAAACGCCCTGCTGACCTTAAGGCCGGCTCAGACGAACGAGGTGGTAAGCATCCTCGATTGGAGGGGTCTGGTGAGGCTGTTCCTTTTGTCATTCGTCCAATGGTAAAGGACATGTCGGTTCCCTCTAACGCTTCGGCGCTTAAAGATCCGGAGGTTGCATTCGGTGTGGCTACCTCCTTGTCATTGCCGTCTGATGTCGAGGCTTTCTGGGTGGAACCAGATATGAATGCGACAGTATTGGCCGCGCAATCGGCATTCCTGGTACGTATTTTGACTTTCTTCATCTCATCCAAGTACTGTTGAGGTTAAGTTTTTTGGGTTCTTTTGCAGACCGTCGGCAGGATAGCCGACATGGGACGTCGGCAACTCGACGCCGTGAAAGAGATTGGCCGCCTTCGAAAGCAAGTAGAGGGCCAGAGAAAGAGAGCCGAGGATGCAGCTTTGAGAGCGAACGAGGAAGCTTCTCGGGCCGAGGCCGAGGTGGAAAAGGCTCGTATTGCAGATCAATCCCGAGCGTACGCCGAGAAGAGGGCGGACGCGAGAGAAACGGCGCTGGGATTGTCCCAGAAGGCAGTTGCCAGCCTGGAGGCTGAGTTGGCTGTCGTGAAGGCGGCTGCATCCAAAGCATTCGAAGCCGGAAAAGATGCTGGGCTCGCCGAATATGTGGACCAGGTCTCGCGCTTCGAAAACAGGGGGTTCAAGCACGGCTGGCACAAAGCCCTTGCTGCAGCTGGAGTTTCACTGACTATACCAGTGTCGTACGAGCAAGTGGATGTCGAGCCGTTGGAGACTGATTTCGAAGGCTGAGCAGGGCGAATGATTTAGATTTCACAAATGTATTAGGAACTTACAAATGTATTGTTAAGCTTTATCAGACATTTTTGTATTGATTTTGTATATATAAAAAAAAAAAAAAATGTCGCGAGCCGAATATATAAATGAATGAATGTTGAGATTTTTGTGCGGGCTTATGGCTTATTGATTTTCTACGTATAAACATGTCGCGGGCCGAATATATTCATGAACCTAATGTCGTGAGCCGAATATATTAATGAACCTGCCCTTGCCTTGGCCAGGGCGCGAGCGAGGGACCGAATGAGCCGATGGCTTTGAATCGGGGGCTGGGTAAGGCATAAGTTAGTCGGCGTGATTGTTTGAAAATCTAGCCGTCTAGGTTGATGAATCTGGCCCTTGCCCCAGCGATAGCGCTTGACGTTGAGCCTAATAGATTAACGAATCTGCCCTTGCCTTGGCCAGGGCACGAGCGAGGGACCGAATGAGCCGATGGCTCTGAATCGGGGGCTGGGTAAGGCATAAGTTATTCGGCGTGATTGTTTGAAAATCTAGCCGTCTAGGTTGATGAATCTAGCCCTTGCCCCAGCGATAGTGCTTGACGTTGAGCCTAATAGATTAACGAATCTGCCCTTGCCTTGGCCAGGGCGCGAGCGAGGGACCGAATGAGCCGATGGCTCTGAATCGGGGGCTGGGTAAGGCATAAGTTATTCGGCGTGATTGTTTGAAAATCTAGCCGTCTAGGTTGATGAATCTAGCCCTTGCCCCAGCGATAGCGCTTGACGTTGAGCCTAATAGGTCGGGTAAGGGGTATGCGACGTTTGACGTTTTCTCGGGGGAGCTGCATGTTCCCCAGAATAAATGGGCGAGTTCATGCCAAAAACTTAACTCGTTCCTTATTCAGGCTTGAACCAGATCTGGGAAGGGCCAACATTGGCTGGTTTAGAGATTAAAATGAGTCGCAGAAACGAGCCTATTCGCACGGGAAAGAGAGCGTCCATGGATCAGGAAAAAGAGTGGTCCCCCAGTCGTCGAAGCAGATCACCCCGAAAGGATGGACCACGGGGAGGTTCCCCGCGTCCACGACCCCTTGCTGAGCCAGACGCGGAGCCACGACCGTTGAGTTTTGTGGTTTTCGTGAAGAATAGACCAATGATGGAAGCGGATTCTATAATTAAAGACCCGGATGTGGCGGTCGAGTTCGCCCGGCAGATTTTTCCGCCGGAGGTACAACAGTCGATGGTCGGGCGTCGAGATTTCGAAGTATTTCGGGATGACATTCATGGGGCTATCAAAGGACTGTATAGCGCTTATGAAATCAGGATGCGTCTGCGCGAAGCCCGCCGTGAGAGCGAGAAGAACAACGAAAAGAATCGCAGTCTGGAGGCTCGTGCGCAAAAAGCTGAGAATGAGCTTCGGGAGCTAAAGAGTGTTCGAGTGGCCAAGTCGGTGGTGGACGGTCAAACGAAAATCATGGGGGAGAGGGCGAACCGAGAGGCCCCGGGTTATGAGAGCGGATATAGGGACGGCGTGAAAGCCGAGGTGAGGAAGGCCAAAACGGACCTAGCGGAGGAGGTCTGCCGATGCGAAAACCGTGGTTTCAAGCATGGCTGGATCAAGGCCCTTCAAACTGTGGAAGCTCTTGGGTCCGTGGGCATAAATTCGGCTTCGCCCCTATATCATCGGCATTACCTTCCGTATTCCGAGTTCGATATTGAGAAAAGTGACGACGAAGATGCCTAGTGGAGTAAATAGGACTTTTATCGAATGCTCGAAATGTATCGAATTGTATAGCGGCCTTTGAATAAATGGAATTTCTTTATTAGCAGATTTTGAAATGTTTTGCGTGTAATTAAACGCCCTATGTCAATTTATTGTCAGCTTTTGTACTGCGTAATGTAAACGTTCGGAAATACATCGATCGACTCCAATGTAGGAACCATGTTATCCACGAAGGGCGTTCCGAATCTGGAGACTTTATTCGGCCAATCGTGGTATCCACGAAGGGCGCTCTGAATCTGGAGACTTTATTCGGCCAATCGTGAAATCCACGAAGGGCGCTCCGAATCCGGAGACTTTATTCGGCCAATCGTGGTATCCACGAAGGGCGCTCCGAATTCGGAGACTTTATTCGGCCAATCGTGAAATCCACGAAGGGCGCTCCGAATCCGGAGACTTTATTCGGCCAATCGTGATATCCACGAAGGGCGCTCCGAATCCGGAGACTTTATTCGGCCAATCGTGGTATCCACGAAGGGCGCTTCGAATCCGGAGACTTTATTCGGCCAATCGTGATATCCACGAAGGGCGCTCCGAATCCGGAGACTTTATTCGGCCAATCGTGAAATCCACGAAGGGCGCTCCGAATCCGGAGACTTTATTCGGCCAATCGTGATATCCACGAAGGGCGCTCCGAATCTGGAGACTTGGGCCAATCGTGATATCCACGAAGGGCGCTCCGAATCCGGAGACTTTATTTGGCTAATCGTGATATCCACGAAGGGCGCTCCGAATCCAGAGACTTTATTCGGCCAATCGTGATATCCACGAAGGGCGCTCCGAATCCGGAGACTTATTCTGAAAATCGTGATGCGTATGAATTGAAGCATGAAATCGAGCAACTTTTTCATTACGGTAGAGTATGTACAAGTACCAAGCCCACAAATCGGGTCATTGGTAAAATTTTCATAGATGCGTTGAATTCCAAGGCCGTGGCAAGCTTCTTCCTGACATGTCCGAGAGCCGATATGCCCCTGTTCCTGCAATGGAGTCTATTTGATAGGGGCCGTCCCAATTCAGACCCAGCTTTCTATCAGCCGGTCTCCGGTCGGCTGGGAGTACTTTCTTTAGGACCAGCTCTCCTGGAGTGTAGCGACGCAACTGAACTCGTTGATTGTATGACTTAGCGAGCTGCTGCTGATACCGTGCCATGGAGGCCAGGGCGCGGTCTCTTCGTTCCTCGATTAGTTCCAGGTCCAAGGCGAGCATCATGTCATTTCGGCCGGTATCAAAGGCTTGTGATTTCAAAGTTGGGGAAGCCGATTTCCAGGGGTAAAATTGCTTGGGTTCCGAAGCATAGGGCGAACGGCGTTTCTCCGGTGGACCTCCTCGGCGTTGTCCGGTGCGCCCACAATACACTTGGTAACTCTTCGACCCATTTGCCTTTAGCTTTTTCCAGTCTCTTTTTGATGCCGTCCAAGATGGTTTTGTTTGAGGCTTCGGCTTGACCGTTGCTCTAGGGGTAAGCGGGCGTAGAGAAGTAGGGCGTGATACCGTATTTGCCGCATAGTTCTCGATACACGCCACAATCGAACTGGGTGCCGTTGTCTGAGATGAGAGCTCTTGGAATGCCGAATCGCGTAATGATGTTCCTCCATACAAATCGCTTTATGTCGGCATCTCGTATGTGTGCTAGAGCCTCCGCTTCGACCCATTTTGTAAAGTAATCTGTTGCTACGATTAGGAATCGCTTGTTTCCTGGGGCCCTGGGCAACGGTCCTACAATATCAAGTCCCCATTGAGCAAATGGCCAGGGACTGGTGATAGAATTCAACTCTTCGGCGGGCAGATGGGTCAGTGGGGAGAACTTTTGGCACTGTTCTCATCTTTTAACATAATTTTCTGCGTCGGCCCTCATTGTCGGCCAATAATACCCCTGTGTTATAGCTCGATGGGCGAGAGAGCGTCCGCCGGAGTGGGCTCCACAACTGCCCTCATGTATCTCAGTTAGAAGTTCCTCCACTTTATCCGGGTGTACGCATTCCAAATAGGGACCGGAGAGGGACTTTTTGTAAAGCCCTCCCTGTGGATCCAGATAGTATCGCAGGGCCTTATTGCGTAGCTTGTGTGCTTCTTTTTTGTCCTCTGGGAGTTGTTCAGAAGAGAGGAATCCGGTTATGGGGTCCATCCAACTTGGTGCGGACTCTATAATATTAATGTGGATCTCCTCCGAAGGGCCGATACTCGGCTTCGGGATGAAACCTACTTCAATGGTCCGTTTGAGTTCAGAATTGATGGTGGAGGCTAGACATGCCAGGGCATCTGCGTGTGTGTTCTGATCACGTGTTATTTGGTTCAGTTCGTGATGGTCAAACTTCGTTAGCAAAGAGTTGGCCGTTTTCACATAGGCAGCCATACGGTCGTTTTTTGCAACGTACTCCCCCTTTAGCTGGTTGATGACCAATTTGGAGTCACAAAACACTAGCAAACGCCGAGCGCCAAGAATATGTGCATTTCGTAGGCCAGCTAAGAGGGCTTCATACTCGGCCTCGTTATTTGATGCTTCGAAGCCAAGCTTCACGGCCTGCTCTATTATTGCGCCGTCGGGAGACATGATTACTACGCCGGCGCCGCAGCCCCGATGATTAGACGATCCATTACAGTATAGCTGCCAAATATCCCCGACATAAATTCTCCAATTCGACTTTGGTCGAGTTTCAACCTTTGGAAGAACGTCGGCAGGTTTAAGGTCGGAAAGTCCGCCTGTGAATTCGGCCACAAAGTCGGCAAGCACTTGTCCCTTGATTGCGGTTTTGGGTAAAAACTGAATGTCATATTGGCCGAGTTCAAGAGCCCATTTTGAAACATGTCCTGATGCTTCCGCACTTCGTAGTACTGATCGGAGGGGGTAATCTGTTATCACCCCAATGCTATGCCCCTGCAAGTAATGCATCAGTTTTCTTGCTGCCATGACCAAGGCTAGGATGAGTTTTTCCAGCGGAAGATAACGTGTCTCGGCGTCGACCATTGCCTTGCTCACATAGTACACTGGCCGCTGCTGCCCTTCTTCTTCTTTTAATAATACGGCGCTAACGGCCCTATCGGAGACTGCTAGATACAGAATGAGGGGGTCACCGGCAGCTGGTGTTGTCACGAGAGGCACTGACCGGAGGTAAGTCTTGAGCCCGGTGAAAGCTGCTTCGCATTCGGCGGACCATTCAAAAGCTTTGCCTTGACGTAACGTCTGAAAGAATTGTCTGCACCGGTCTGTTGACCGACTGATGAATCTATTGAGTGCAGCGGCCATCCCCATCAACTTTTGGACTTCTTTTACTGATCGGGGGGAACCGAGTTCCAAGATCGCTGTGACTTGCCTCGGGTTGGCTTCGATTCCGCGGTGGTTGACGATATAACCCAGGAATTTGTCGGAGCCGATTCCAAACGCGCACTTCGAGGCGTTCAGTTTCATTCTATATTTGCGTAGGATGCTGAATGTCTCCTTTAAATCGGCTATGTGATCCTGTTCTTCTTTGGACTTGACCACCATGTCGTCGATGTAGACTTCCATGGTGTGGCCGAGTTGTTCTTTGAACATGGCGGTGACCAGCCTCTGGTAAGTTGCCCCTGCGTTCTTCAGCCCAAAAGGCATAACTTTGTAGCAGTAGGTTCCTCTTGGGGTGAGGAATGCAGTTTTGTCTTGGTCATCTGGATGCATGGCGATCTGATGGTAGCCTCTGTAAGCATCAAGGAAACTCATGCGTTGATGGCGCGCCGTGGCATCGACGAGTTAGTCGATTCTAGGGAGGGGAAAGCAGTCCTTGGGGCAAGCCTTGTTCAGATCCGTGAAGTCGACGCACACTCGCCAAGTTCCATTTTTCTTCTTCACCACCACTGTGTTAGAGAGCCACGTGGGGTAGGTGACTTCTCTAATTGCCCCGGCGTCAAGCAATCTGTCGACTTCTTCTATGACGGTAGCGGCGTGCTCTGCGGTAGACCGTCGGCCTTTCTGAATGACGGGCTTGCAGGTGGGGTCGACGTTCAGGTGGTGCTGTGAAACGGATGGGTCTATACCCGGCATCTCATACGGAGTCCACGGAAAGACGTCGAGGTTGGTAAGTAAAAAGGAGATCAGCTGCTGTCTATCGGCTTGGTGTAACGAGGTGCCGATCATGAAGAACTTCTCCGGGATTCCGTCGATGTCAACTCGGTCTAAACTTTCTGTGGCCTTTTCGTTTGGCTGCCGTCCGACGTCATCCAGGATTTCCCGATTGGGTGCCTCGATGGAGTTTACCTGCAATTCCTTTGGCATTTTGGCGGCCAAGAGGTAACATGTTTGTGCCGATTGTTAGGAGCCGCGGATCTGCTCAATGCCGTGTTCTGTTGGGAAACGTAACAATTGATGGTAGGTGCTTGGGACGGCCTGCAAGGTATGCAACCACGATCGCCCCATAATGAGATTGTACGGCGACGGCAGTCGGACGACCAGGAATTCTACATCCACCGTTCTGGAACCCGCTCGGACGGGTAGGTTGATTTTTCCCAGCGGGTATTCGGGATTGGCATTGAAGCCGAATAGTGGATAAGGGGCCGGGGTCAAATCTGATTCAGTGAAACCGAGTTTGATGAAGGTTTTATAATACATGACCTCCGAAGTGCTGCCCTGGTCTATAAGAACGCGTTCGACAGTGAACCGGTTAACGCGTAGCGCGACAACTAGTGGATCGATGTGAGGGAGCGTTACGCCGATCAAATCAGAATTGTCGAAGGTGATGCTTGGTGATTCTCGGGGTCGCTTTGCTGGCGTGAGTTGCTGCTGAGGGCCTGAGAGAGACTGGATTGCATGTATGGCCGGTGCTTCCGGCAGGCTGTATATCATATGGATGTTATCGTGCGGAACACTTCGCTGGAGACGTTCGTCTTGTGTCAATTCCTCAAAGTAATCTGTTAAAGCACAACGAGCGTCGGTGTTTTGCTGTCGGGCCCGAGGCCGTTGGTTTCCTGCCCTTGGGTGTCACTTAGAGACCTGGCACACTGTTTGTTTGGGCTTTGCTATTTCCGAGGCCAGATCGCGGCGAAGGCGCTCGTTCTCAGCGATGATGCTGTCTAAGCTTTGTTTGGTCTTTCTAGCTCGTTCCAGGATCGCTAGCATCGAAGGGGGTTGTGAATCAACATTCAAGGCACGTCTTGCAGCAATGATTTCCTTCTCGAGCATGTTTGCCGGAGTGAGATCGACTCTCCGTGTGATCGCATCGGTGGCTATCGGAGAATCTTGAATCACGCCTTCCATGGATGTATTTGAGTATTCCCACAGACGACGCCAATTGTGGTGAAGTGGTTTTTGGAAATACTCTTCTGATCGAGGAAGACGCTCTTGATTCTCTGCTAGTCACCTGCAAAGACAAATATTCCGGTCGGGGGTGCCGGGATTAGCACTCCGACGGGCAAGTCAGTTCCTCTACTTAAGAAAGCTTGTTTTTTCAGTTTAGTGGAGTGTATTTTTCTTACATACCTTTCTAAATCCGGAGCTCTTGTATTTATATTCATTCTTCTGACCTCGAACCCAGTGCCCACCTTTTACTTATTATCCTTATGTTTATTCCAACATAAATCTCTCCGTCTATTCGGCGATCTCAGCATATTCGGCATCTTAATTGATTGGTACGAAGCCGAACAGTCTCTGAATTATGGGATGTACCCCTTCTTCCTCTTCTATATATTCGGCTCCCACAGAAATAATTCAAAAGTAAGGGTCTAAATAAAATTACAAAGGTTAGGGGCCTCAGATTTAAATAATTAATATAAAAGTATAGAAACAATTACTAAGCTATCAGGGTCGATTAGGGTTTGTACGAGTTCGTTCGTAATGGGTCTTCAGTTCTAGGGTTAAATTTGCGAATAAATGAGGAATTAAGGATTTTATTATAATAACTCAAAAGTCAGGAACTTAATAGGGTTTACAAAAGTTAGGGGCCTCACAGTCAACACCCAAAAACAGTGAACACCATCTCTAATTTCCAGCCCGACGGTGTCGACACCCAAAGAGGTTGTCACGACCCAAACTCACCCCTATAGGTTTAGCATCGTAACACCGAAAGCCTCTTAAATAGAAATCAAATTATTAGGGGCTAGCAGAAGCAAATAACAAATATACAATGTCCATTGAGCTGTGCAGACACATATATGGGACAGAAAAATTTCAAATTTTATATACATATATCATACATCACCTTTACGTTATCACATTTATATAGATAAGACAAAAAGGGACTTAGCCCTAATTACAGAATAAATAAAAACTAAAACTTTAATCACATAGACATGACCACTTGACGTATCCGGAACCTCCACGAGAGGCATATAGGTTGGCTGACAAGACAAAGTCCAGGCAAAAGCTCTAGACCTGGTCATACGTTGGATCATCTATATAAATAAATAATACAGTGAGTTGTAGCCCAGTGAATGGCAACAAAGTAAAGGTTTTAATGAATGATGTCCCATAACAAATTCAAAAATCAGAATTCAGATCAAAACAGATTCATATACATATTCAGATTTGTAAACAGTCATACGTGGTACATCCATTAGCGCTAACAAATCAGATTGGTCATAAAGACCCATATATAGAGCAAATGGTCATTAAGACCCTTATTCATATCAGACAAATGATTGTGCACAATCGTAACAAATAACCATATAGGTTTCACAGATAGTTCCATGATTGGAACCCACAGAGATCCTTGGTACCAGGTAATAAATAATAGATAACAAATTCACATGATGTTATAGATGCCACAATACATTTCAAAAATTGGCTAATCATTCATCTATACAGAAAATATCATTTCGGAAAACAAGGCTTATCATATCCATCAGAAAATACTTATAATTGAACATATCTTTACAAGGTTGTTACTTATAGATAGCTCTAAAAGCAGATCAGACAGATTAGACAGACGATAGCATGTGACCTACACAAGCACATAACATATACACATTGAAACACAATATCACTTCCTCGATCAAACTTGACTTCTATTGTCTTTTTCTATCTAAGTAATCCAAAGTTCTACTAGGCTTATTCTTTCTTTATTCAAATGAATCAATTTCTTACTTTGCTTCATTATCAATTAACTTTTGTTGGTTCTTAACTTATTAATCATCAATGAGTCATAATTTATGCTTGAGAATGTTTGGGAAGAAATGAGAATAAAAATATGAAGAAGATGTAATTTTTCAAATTGTGCTGAAAAGGCTTGACCACTCGAGCCACCACTTGGTCGCTCGAGTGGATGTACAGTCTACAAAAATACTGGCAGCTCGAAATGTTCGCTTGAGCCACCAATCGGTCACTCAAGCGGTCTGTAAATTTTCTAGGTTTTCAAAACTGAAGATTTAGCTCCCAAACTTTATTTCACAACTTAGGTTCATGCTTGACTGAATTTAAATATGTAATTTCATTGATAAACATGAATCCATGAGTAATTTTGAAATTATATTGCAAACCCTCTTTGATTTATCAAGATTAAAACTAAAACTTGATGAATATAATGATTTCAAAGCTTTTCTTCCTTTTTCTTACAAAATATGAAATTATAGCTATAAAACTCTTAGATAACATTTGCATGTCAAAACTTGCAATTGAAGTTGTACAATTCTTAGAAAAATATTTGCATGTATGAAATTCAATTCAAAATCAAGCCAATTCTTGATTGTCAAATTTTAAATCATCATTTATTTCTTGATTTATCCAAATTTAGATTTAATTAATTTTCTTCATATCAAAACTCAAAACTTAATTCATAATCATAGATGTTCCAAAATATATTTAATTTGAGTAAAACTCTTAAATTACATTACGTGCATGGGTTAGAGATCAAAATCAAATCAATGTCTAATTTCCATTATAAAATCAAAACCTTATCTAATTTTTAGGATTAACTCCAAATTTCCATAAACTTGATCATTATAAAACTTTTCCTTTTTTTATCTCTCTCTCTCTCTCTCTCTCTCTCTCTCTCTCTCTCTCTCTCTTCAAATATGAACTTGAATGTTTCAAAACCTTTCAAAACTCATGGTGCATGCAAATATATATCTCATATATATCAAGGTTTCCAAACCCAAGCTCAATTTGAAGAATTCTTACAATTATTATGTTTATTAACTTTAACTATGTTCATGAATCAATTCTTAAATTTCTCTAAATTACATGTATTTTGTTCTAGTTCTTTCTTGAATTCATGTGATGGGTGAGTGTAGCTCGACTTTTCGTGCTCCTTTCGGAAGACAAATAGCCCTACAGTTCGGACTCCACTTGTGGTTCTGAATCTGATTTCACAAGTGCAATGTGAAATAATGAAAACACAAAAAGTGTCCAAATCCGGCAATTCTTTTTGGAAAATCAATGTTTGAATCAAATGCCAAAAATGGACTGCTTTGCCAGATTACAGAGTCGCCACCTAAATATTTTTGAAAAATTTAGGAAACCTGAGACTCGTGCCAAAGGCCATTAGTCCATTATCACCAAAGTGTCTTGGCTCGGGAACTTAGGTACGAGAGGGAAAGGTCATGAATTGAGCACCCCACTCGCCCGATCAAAGATCAACCTCTACTAATCATGATGTGTGTCACGCCCCAAACTCGCCCCTAAAAGTTTGGGCATGACCACTTCAGAAACGGACATCTAACTAGATATATATGTGAGATATGGGGCCTGAACGGAGGCATTAATATTTTAAAATAACAGAAAACCATCTCCATTGAGCTATGACTACCATACCAGGATCACTAATGGAACATAAGGTAGATCAACATACAGTGACGTGCATCTGAGAATTTAACTATATGCATAGACACATACATATACAAACCCAGCCCTCAAGATTGGGCATACAACAAAAGCATTGAAAGGTAAAAGGATTACATACACTCCCTCTTTAGACAGATAATCAGGGTACAAAATCAAAAGTTTAGCAAAACTCCATAAAATGAGCTGCCTTCATTTAAGTGCCTGGACACCCTGAGGTTGACATAAGAGGAAAGGATGCCGTGGGTTGAGACCGACCTCCAAGTGGAGTGCCTACAGAAATAGACATAACATAAAATGAGCCAAACTCAATGAACAGTAGTACGTAACAATTTAATAATTAACTTGAATTACAATGTACATGTATAAGGGTGGAGGACATATAGTTAGCTTTATCCTGTAATTATTTTCAGAATGGCATTAGGCCTAAACTTAAACATAATGGTTTTTAGCCCTTAAACAGAACGACATTAAGCCCTTAAACAGAACGGCATTAAGCCCCTTTCATGCATGTATGAACTCAAGAGGTGGCTCGCACAGATTCTAGAGGTGACACACATAGCAGCACTTAGTTCTGTGCAGCACTTTGTTTCATACTAACAGATCATGTCACAAATTGGCCATAGGCCTCACAAATGTTACAGAACGGCTATAAGCCTCATAACTTTCACAGAACGGCCGTAGGCCTCATAACTTCCATAGAACAGCCATAGGCCTCATAACTTTTACAGAACGGCCATAGGCCTCATAACTTTCACCGAACGGCCATAGGCCTCATAACTTTCACATCGGCTTTAAGCCCAGTTCACATATGTATGGACTCAAGAGGTGGCTCGTACGGATTTTAGAGGTGGCTCGCATTGCAGCACTTAGTTCCGTACAGCACTTTGTTCCATACCAGAATCATTAGGTCCTAAAGATCGGTCAATCCATATCATGTCATAACATAGCGTAAACAGAATGGATAAACAGAAACATATCCATACATTTTTAATTATGCTTGAATCATAAACAGAAATTAGAATTCATGTTTGATTATACATGGTACATCCTATAATGCTAACAAATCAATATAGAGCATACTTGGTTGATTCAAAACGTAATATATCAGAAATAGAGTACTTCTTGTCATATCATGTCATTACGGTACACTTAACAGAGACAGAACAGTTTACATCATAATGTGAGTTACATGACAATGTCATTGATATTTAATTATGTCTTCAGGTTGAGTCATTCGTAAGTCAATCCAATGTTTATCATAATTCTTAACAGTTATTAACGTATAAAATAACCCGTGATCGTATCCAATTATTCATTCTGATGATCCACTCAGGGTAGATATTTATGCCATAAAACATGTGTTGAGCCAAATGAACTATAGTAGCAGGGTTTACACTTACCATTTCTTCCTGTTAACCAATTCCACAGCATTAACTCCCGAATACAGAACACAGTACAACAATTCTCTTAAAACACACCACTCTTGTTTTTGTATAACACAAGTCACTTTTTATCATAATGAACCCAGTTAGATTTATCTTTAAACTAATCCAACATTAATAATTCGTATGAACTTCTCATGCGAAGTCATAGATAATTTTACAGATTATGGCACATTATCGACAACCATTAACCATAACTGGAATGCAGATTAGTTTCAGAGTCATACCGATGTACACAAGTCTTTCAACGTTCCCATACATTCGTACCGATTTCCAATCAACATACATGTTAATATAATTACTTGCAAAGAACAAAGTGTTAAGAATAAGAATCATTAACAGTAAGTAAATGCACGATCTCCGTACTACTACTCACAGTGCTATAGCGGAGCGCTTGACCCTCTCGGGTTATAACCTACACATGTACACAATTTAAACATTAGTTCTTTTCTTTCTTTCATTATTTCCTGCTTCATTTTACTTCAAGCAAATTTACAGGCATCCTAGGGACATCAAACATAAGTTTCAAAAATACCAAAGGGTTAAGCACGCGAAACGGAGAAGAACATTTTTTCCAGCTTGGGCCGCACGTGCGGCTGTGAGCCCCGCACATGCGGCAAGGCTTCCCGCACGTGCGGCAGTGATCCCCGCACGTGCAGCGATTCTGGGCAGATTGCACTTCAAAAATTCAGCAAAACCCAATTTTTGGTACACTTTTTCAAGGCTCAAAATAGGTTCTTTAATTGTTAAAATATGGTGCAAAAAGCATGTACAAGATTCACAAACACACAACAATCTAACTATGATTCAAATCTTTAATTCCTAAAGCTTATAACAAACTTCAATTACATACTATTCCGTTTGTACACTCATACACTCATACATACAAAGCCAAGCTTGGTAATCAAGGGAATAGGATGCATCTTCCCACTAGATAACTTAAGTTGAATCAAAATAAATACATGGTAAAATTATCATGCTAATTCTTCAACACACACACACACAACTTCCATTACAACTCTAAGTCACACAACACCAAGGGATTCCTACTCTAAAGCAAGAAAAGGAATAGAATTAGGTGGGTTAAACTCACCTTGAACCTTAATCTCCAAATAACTTCTCAATTTCCCAAATTTCCTTCATTGTTGAACTTCTTTTCTCCCTTTCAAACCCTTCTCTTCTCTAATTTTCTTATCAGGGGATATTTTTAGTAATGGCTCTCTAAGTCAAAGGATTAGAGAATATGGACATATATATATTAAAGGTGAATAAGGACAAAAATTAATCAGTTTAATCATTCCAAATTGAAATTTCACGGAAAATCATATTATGACTTAAAAACTATGCTGATCTCAAATGTAAACTCAATTTCAGATTATCAAGCCTCTAAGGCTCTTAATTTCTAATCCAAACACCGTAATTGTGACAGATATTTTTCTTATCATACAGATATACATCCATAATCATAAGATTCACTTAATGAAACTCAATTTCACATAAAATTTCACAGTAAACATTTAAATGCTCAGAATAAGGAACTAAAAATATACCAGAAATAGATACGAGGATCGGGTTATTACAATGTGTTTCTTATTTACGTTATATACTCTTGTTTTGATTTATTAGCTATTCTTATTATGTGATCTGCATACACGGTATAGACTAGTTTGAGCACTTGATCTCATGTTTTGTTTCAAATTTGTTTTGCGAATTTGCCACTTGAAAAAGTGGGCTAAAAAAAGGACATTAATCAAACTATCCCAATTCAAGCAGCTAGCCTTCATCCACAGGCTTTCAAACAATTATATCATTTAAGTAATTAGCCTCATGGTATTCATGCTTTGGACATGGCAACACAAGCATTCAATGCAAGATGCTAAATCAATAAAAGCTCACCTAGTACTCCGAGCCAAAACAGGGGTAAGAGTTAGAAAAATATGCATGTTCTTAACACATATGATTTCATTCAAGACATGCGATAAGGCACATATTCAAGTAATGAGTTTGAACATTTGATATGCATGAAAGACAATGGATGCAAAGCATAAGAACGCTAATGAAACGTGATGCCCTATACTAACCATCATAAGCAAGTAAGTAAAAGGGAGAAAGACGTGAGGTTGGAAGACATACAACTTATTACAACATTGCCCTCGTGCAAGAGGGTGCAAATCAAAGTACAAAATTCTGAATTAAACAAATTATTACAAAACCGAATGAATTAATTAGCGAGGCTAATTAACTAGCTAACTACGCTATTACAACAAGGATCACCACGATAAACGAACTCGCTATTTAAACTAATTAACTACAATAATTACAAAGGGACAATAATGATAATTACAACACTTAATAGTTAATGAGACTAATTACAATAAGCAATATTAAATTAATTACAACAACGATCATAATGTAAGCGAGGATGCGCAAGGATTGCATGCATGCATATGCACAATATTCGAGAACAGCTCTATCTATCCCAGGCTTGCTCCGTTTCACCTCAACCACTGCCCTCTATTTTCTGCAAAAATACACTGCTAACCGAACATTGAGGACTAGTCGACCCTCAATGAAGCCCGATCGGGCCTAAAGAAGGCCGGTCATGCCTCAATTTTGTGCAAAACTCTATTTTGTGTTTTGAAGTGAAAATAGTGCAGACAGAGTTGTTCAAGCTCTGTCTGTCCCTCACACACTTCTCTGTCATAGGAAAGCCTCGAGAGAAGGTTGGAATTGTTTCCAAAACCATCAATGAGCAAGTTGATTGCTTGATGATTTCGGATACGATTTTGGACAAAATCAATGAATCCAATGAATATGACCACTCCTCCCCCTTTATCATGGAATGAACTCAAAAAAAGGAAGTAAAGACGCTTCAAGGATTATCAAAACGCCATGAATTAGCATATGACCACTCTTGACTCAATAAACTTGGCATAACATCCGGCCACGCCCAAGTAAGATGATTTATTTTCTTTACATGTGTTGGTTGCTTTTAAACCAATTCTCTTAGTCCTTTCCATTCTTTCTTCCGTTTGTCCCAAGTGATGATTAAGTCCTCTAAAAGGAGAAAAACGCCAAACATGAAGTAATTCTCAACATGAAAGAGAGATCATGCCGTTGACAATGAATGTCCGTAGAGATTAAGCCATTAAGCGTGAATCTCTAGTTCATGTGTTGAATGACCGTCAACCGATTGAAACAACTCTCAAATGAAAGAAAGGATTAGCAAGTTGATTCTTAAAATGAGGTTATTAACATGAAAGTTGGACAAAGAAAAGCTAAGGACAACATAATACAAGCTATATACAAAGACCAATGCTACAACAAAGGAACTAATCAAAGCTTGAATCAATTAAATAGATTAGGACAACCCTAAAACAATCTCTAATAAGCCAAAAACAGTGGTTGAAAATGCAAGAAATGGACTCGAAGAGCTAAACAAAACAAAACAAAACAAAACAAAAATTAAAGATACTAAAGCTATGTAAGCAAAAACAAGGAGAGGTGGCTAACCCCTCCAATTTCAAGACTTCAAAACATGTTTTTTGGTCGTAGTTCAACTCTGAAAATTAGTTCAAAAATCAAAGGAAAAGAGTGTAAAGGAACCAAGGGTTGAACTATGAAGATAGGTGCAAGTAAGGGTGTTAACCTTACCACCTTTGGTAGCTTATCCAAACCCAAGTTCTAACACTTAAAATGGATGCAAAACAACCCAAGAATACAAGAAATAGATAGAAATAACGTAAGCAAAGGCAAGAACAAAAGTTGCAAGCTTATACCTCTCAAAATGAAGTAAGCTTTGGTTGATGATCAAACTCACTCTTGACATACTCTCAAACTTGAATTATGCTTCTCAAGGGTCAACCAAGGCTCTAAGTGATGAGTCAAGGTTGTGTATAGTGTATATAGATGATACAAGGAAGGTAGGTTAACTCAAAGATAGCTTACAATGGCAGAAGGAGGAAGAAGGAGCTCTCTCTATATGTATAGGCTTTCTCCCAATTATTCAACCCCCAAAACAGAGGTATATGGTCGTATTTATAAAATTTGAGCAAGAAACATCACAAATATCTTCAAAAATGGATAGCTAGCAACCTCCAGTCTAGAACAGTGTTTCTCGCTACCAAGGCCCGGCCGGCCCTCAATAGCCATGGTCAGCCCTCAATGAGGCATGGTCGGGCCTCAATGCATTCCCATCTTTTCTATTTCAGCCTCAACATAAAGTGGCACAAGGTGTACAAATGAATTTCTTGGGTATGATCAGTGGGAATATGGAAGGTTTGGGGTTGTTTCAAAGCTTAAATGAGGCTCTTTTGTTGAGACCTCAAACCATACATAATACCACTTTCATCATCGAGTGTACCGAGCAAAGCGCTCAAGCCTTGCGGACTGTCAAAAATGGGGTGTCCACAGTTGCCCCTCTTTGACAGAGCTCAAAGTCATAAAGTGACATGAGTGAATGTCAAAGCCCAGAGACGACCCATTTGACAAGGCCGCAAGGCTCGGGCAAGAAATCAAGACATAAATGCAAAGATTGAACTCTGGGCAAAATGCAAAAACAAAATGCAACACTTAACTTATGATCATGCAATGAAGCAATGCAATGGAACATAATGTAAATGAAGCAATGAAATAATGCTACAATCTAGACAAGAATGCAATGTTGGAATGAAAATGCAAAACAAAGCAAAATAGACTTCGCCATGTTTTACACAAAAAGAAGTGAATAAATAGGCACGTCCCACGTGAAAAGGACAAAGAAAGAACAAATCAACCTACGTCTCACATAGAAAGGATGTAAGAAAATGCAAACCTAACTACGCCTCACGTAGAAAGGGGAAAGGGCGACGTAACCATCGAGGGCACCTGAGGTCTTAACCGAGATCCTAACGCGTCGCATGCGATAGGACGAAGGGTGGTGTGAACAAATAGGTGCACCTAATGTTTTTAACCAAAGTAGATAATCCTCACGCATCACACGCGAGAGGAGAAAAGATGGTGTGAACACAGGGCGCACTCGATGTTTTTAATCGAAGGTACAATCCTAACCCGTCACACGCGAGAGGAGGAAAGGTGGTGTGAACACCAGGCGCACCCGATGTTTTTAACCAAAGGTACAATCCTAACGTGTCACACGTGAGAGGAGGAAATGTGGTGTGAACAAATAGGCACACCTACAGTTTTTAACCGGGGTACAATCCTAACACATCACACGCGAGAGGAGGAAAGGTGGTGTGAACACCAGGCACACCCAATGTTTTTAACCTAAGTAAACAATCCTCACGCGCCACACGCTAGAGGAAGAAAGGTGGTGTAAACACCGGGGGCACTCAATGTTTTTTAACCAAAGTAGACAATCCTCACGCGTCACACATGAGAGGAGGAAAGGTGGTGTGAACACCGAGCACACCTAATGTTTTTAACTGGAGGTACAATCCTAACGTGTCACAAGCGAGAGGAGGAAAGGTGGTGTGAACACCATGTGCACTCAATGTCTTTAACCAAAGTAAACAATCCTCATGCGTCACACGCGAGAGGTGGAAAGGTGGTGTGAACAAACAGGTGCACCTGCTATTTTTAATCGAGGTATAATCCTAACACGTCACACGCGTGAGGAGGAAAGGTGGTGTGAACACCGAGCGCACCTGATGTTTTTAACCGGAGGTACAATCCTAACGCGTCACACGTGAGAGGAAGAAATGATAAACAAATCACATAAGCAGGAATTAAAAATAAACATAAATTCTACACAGAGAGGCATAAAAATCAAAACAATCAAAGCGGTGTAGTAAAGTGGAAGCCAATTTACCCACGTGTTAAAACAATGAACACAGCACACCGTGTTTCAATTGGGTTGTGAAATGAATGATGATTTTACTATGGCACGAATGATTTTATCTGGAACTCCTCTTGATGAATCATACATACAATATCATCTGGTTACAAAACATAATAACAAAATAAACTACGATTTAGACAAAGTAAATTATAAACTATTCGGAATAGTTTAAACAAATTAAAAGTTTTGAACAAATGAGTTTAAACAAGCAAGCCTAAACAGATTAAATCAAGAATCAAACTAATGCGTTCATACAATAAATAATAAAAAAGAACAAAAATCCTTTTTTTTTTTTCTTTCTCACTCTCTTATATTTTCTTTATTATTATTGTGATATCCCCGTTCCGTAATATGTCAATTAGTCCTTAATACGAATGTGATTATGTGTTTTGATATGATTTTGTGTGCCATTATGTGAAAATATGTGGTTTTGAATTTCTATCTGTTCACCGTAGGATTATCTGTTTGAGTATCTGCTTTGGAAATTAAATTGAAGGCCCTATCGGCCACCGAACCGGAAATTGATTGGGCCATTGTGATTGGCATAATTTTTAGAGCCTACGGTGAAACTTAATTGGAAATTGATTCGGGCCAAAATAATTAGATTCAGAATTATCAATTTAGTACCCCATTATCTAATATTAAACTAATGGCTTCGTGGGGACTTATGTAAGAAAAGGCACTACATCTCTATTCTCTCTTCTTGCTTCATTTGACTGAATTTGGGCTCAAAATAGAAGGAGAGCCGGCTATAGAGAGAGAGAGAGGAGAGAATTGTACAAGTTTGATCTTGAAGGCTTGGAAATTTGAAGTCCAACTCTAAATTGGACCATAGAAATAAGAATTGGGCTTCTAGGTAAGCATTGATTCTTGAATTCGTGAGTTTAATGTGTAATCTTGTGTGTTGAAGGTTTCTTTGTGATCTAGAGTATGTAGTGAGTTGGTTTTGTTGAACTGGAAGACAATATGTGCATGCATGTAAGAAATTGCTTTAAATTTTGCATATTGAGCACAAATATGTATAATCCATGTGAGATTTTAATGGAAACTCATATTTTGGCCACCTCTTCACCAATTGAGTTAAGGATAATGAGCATCTCCCACATGCATGTACAAATCATGGGAGAATAAGTCTTGAATGTTTGAATTTGAGCATGTTGGTGATGAGTTTGAGATTTTTTGGGACATGCATGTAGATAGATCAAGAAATTGAGCTTTCTAATGTTGTAATTTGGTATTGGTATCATGTTAGTATGTGAATATGTGATATTTGAGCCACTGCATGCAAGAAATGTTGTTTGAAAGTTGAATTGGAGCTCAAGAACACAATCTGGAAAACCCAGAAAATTGAGGTCCGCTCGAGCGGGGAACCCGCCGCTCGAGCATGAATTACGTGCTCCCAGTACTTTTTGCAAACTTAGATTTCTGCTCAAGCGGGTAAGTTTATGCTCGAGCGGGGAACTATTTAGACGGACCTTCAGCTCGAGCACCAGACCTCATGCTCGAGCATAATTTTGATGCATCCAGCACTTTTTGCAGACTTGGTGTCCGCTCGAGCGGGGTATTTCACGCTCGAGTGGGGAGCTATGTAGACAGGCCTTCTGCTCGAGCACCCTGTTTCACGCTCGAGCGTATTTTTCATGCAACCAGTACTTTTGCAGGCCTTAAGGGTCCGCTCGAGCGGGGAAGTCTACGCTCGAGCGGGGACCCTGTTTCCCAAAATTTTGTTTTCGCACTCTGTGTTTCGTTTTCCGTTCTCTTTCACTTGCAAACACTCTTAGGCATGCATTAAGCATTGTAATTGAATTAAAGAGATAAGAACAAAGCCTAAAGAGGAAAATGTGAATTAAAGAACGGATTAAATTAATTGTGACCCATATGTGTTATGTGATGTGTAGGGTCAAGCTCCAGGGCAAATCCACAAGCCGATCACTGTGAGTAATATCTGACACATGTTATTGTCCAATTGCTACTTCTATGTAAGTTTTGTAAAGTTCATTAATTTGAATGGTGGACATTGTTTGATCTGAAAGTCTGAAAGGCCTATGTGCTAGTTTGATATGGAAGTTTGAAAGGCCTATGAGCCAGTTTGATCTGAACGTCTGAAAGGCCTATGTGCCAGTTTGATATGAAAGTTTGAAAGGCCTATGAGCCAGTTTGATTTGAAAAGTTTGAAGGGCCTAAGAGCTAGTCTGATATAAGGGCCTAAGAGCTAGTCTGATATACAGGCCTAAGAGCCAGTCTGATATGAAAGTTTGAAAAGGCCAAAGGCCAGTTGACATGAATGAATTGGGCCCAAGGCCGTCTGTTGTGTAATGTTTCAATGCATTTCCCTTACTTGATATTATTCACTGGGCTTTCGCTCACGCTCATTCATGTGTTTGTAGGTGAGCCAAGAGAGGTCCAGACCCAGCCCCAGTAAAGCCTAAGTGGATCAACATAGGTTTTGGAAAGTCAGCCCTCGTGTCTCACGCACGAGACCCGTCTTCGCCCTTTTGTTATGTATTTATATTTTGTCATGTTGGCGAAGTTTTGTATATGTCTGTATATAGTTCCATGGGTTGACTTAGTTTTGGATGATCCGGTTTGAACAGAATTTTATAGCACTGTATTTCAGTTGTGAGTTATTAATATATTTATGTATGGTTTGTTTTGATGTGCCATGTAAGCACAGCTCTATGGACAAAGTTTTGAATTGCTTCCGTTTGGCCCCCATTAACTCTGTTAAAATACGTTTGGTTTGGTTTGAGGCCGCAGGTAACCTCATGATTACCGGCCGGTTATGTCCTTAACCCACGGGGGCGGGTTCGGGTCATGACAATTATTTTCTTTTTCAACTCTCTTATTTTGGTTTTTCTTCTTTTTTTTTTTTTTTTTTTTTGTCTTTCACTGTCTTTTTTGAACTCTCTTATTTTTGGTTTTTCTTCTTTCTTCTTCTTTCCTCTGTCTTTTTTTATTTTCAACTCCATAAAACAAGAAATAAATAACAAAAGGAAGAGAGAGAGGGAAAGAACAAAACTATACTATGTTGTCATTGAAGGCCAGCTAGGCCTCAATGAAGCATGGCCGGCATTGCAACAGCTGGCCGCACCTCGATAGTGGCAGGGGCAGTTTCGCCCTTTTCTCATAATTTATTTGTTTAAAACAAACCCAAACCCTATTTCCTCACACCTTTTCATCCGAAATCACTTCCTCTCTCTCTCTAGCTTTCCTCTCTCTCTAGATTTCCTCTTCTCCTTGCTTTTCCCAACAAATCTCGCCATTTTTTCTTCAAAAGCCTTCCTTTCCTCTACATTTTGAACAAATTAGATTTCGATTCAATCAATTTTTTGGGTTTCTCATTGTTTTTGCTTTGTTTCTCACGAGTTTTCTTGGTTTTTTGGGGACTCACTCTCGTGTTTTCACTTTCTCCTCTCATTTTCTCTCTCCTAGGGTTTAGCCCCTTACATTTTCTTGTTATCTCTTCATTTCCTCCACTCTTCTCCATGGGTAGTGACGAAGTTCCCATTCGGGACCTCGCCATTGGCATTGGGGCTACCTTAGGCGTAGACATGGAGGCCAAAGACGCTCCCGCGTAGCCTCCCGCGGCGACATACTAACCACGTACACATGCTCCACCTCCTCGTTGGATTTTAAGATTCGAGGGCCTCATCCCCAGGATAGATGAGGATATCGTGCTACAAGAGCCCACAAAACACTTGTCCGTCGATGTCTCCATGGTAAGCAATTTCCCTCTGTTTTGATGCATTGTTGAATCTCACAAGTAGACCACTAGTTAAATGCCATTATATTTCCCATTTGCAAGTGATAGCTAGGAGGATTAACGGATACGGATCCATATCCGGGCCCCGATGCTGGTATGAGAGACTGCCGACGGAGGTCCACACATTAGTTGACGCAACTGGCTTTGGGCCCTTCTGCTCAGGGCTTATACAGATGAGAGTCGAGTCACTCTTGTATGGGGCCCTGGTTGAGAGATGGTGGGACACCACAAACTCATTCCACTTCTCATCGATCAGGGAGATGACTCTAACCCCATACAACTTTGCGATGCTCACTGGCTTGCGGATTGGAGTTGTCGGCCTGATCCCATGCGATCCTGACATGACGCAGTGGAGAGCCACACAGCGTCAGCTTCTCCGACTTACTAACCACGGGATGGTGAGGTATAGCTGGTTCTTCAAGTACTTCTCCGACTTTCAATCCACCATTCTAGATGAGGTTGCCTAGTACACCCACAGCTTCCTTATGTATCTCCTCGGTACTACCCTGTTTACAAACAGGGAAAATACCGTGGGGTTATATCTTCTGAGGGCTTTAGTGGACCTCCCCCAGGTGGTAGAGTATGATTAGGGTGTTGCTGGCCTGGCCACCTTATACTTCTACATGAGCTCCATCTCCCGCCGCAAGACGGATTCACTCGGCGGCTATTGGAGGGTTTAAGAGGTATGCCTCACACTTATCTTTTCTGTTCATTATGTTCCTTCTGCATTTTCTGCTCATTTGTATTTCATCTTCTACTTATTTACTTCATCCATCCTTTTCTGTTAGTAGCTTTGGGTGTATACATACTTCACTTTTCTGGCTCCAATCCCGGTGAGGCCGATCGAGTTGTCAGTGCCCCGTTCACGATACTACAACTCCCAATTTGAGCGCCGCCGCCGCGTAGACTGAGATTTCCCCTACTTCTGTTGCTTCTTTGACACGATTTCTACGAACTAGGTAACAAAATACCACCCTTTAACTGTTACATACTGTAAGCAGACTGCACTGTTTCCCACATTACACGGTCATTCTCATACTGTTGCTTCTATACCGCACTACCATTCTCATACTGCACTGATTTCTGACACTGCATTGATTTTTAAACCGCATTGCCATTCTCATACTGCACTGATTTCTCACATTGCACGAAATTTTAACACTGCATTGATTTTTATACCGCATTGTCATTCTCATACTGCACTGATTACTCACATTGCACTGATTTCTGACACTGCATTGATCTAATACTGCACTGATTTCATAGGTTGACTGGCATCCTTGGGCAGGCATTCCCCAGGTATCGAGGACGACCTATGTCGCGGCATGGCATGCCTCCGCCATCAGATTCTATTCGAGGGCCCCTTCGGCCAGGCTTACTACCTGGAGGAGAGGTTTATCCGCCAGATGCGGGGTGTCACTGACCCTGATGTCCGACACCCCCCTTCTCCAATCATGAGAGTAATGGATGAGCTGCAGGACAGTCCCCAGATTGACCTCCTAATGTTGGGCGAGGATGGCGACCGACATCACGAGCCTGGCGACTTCACTACCTTCTTACACACTCGGGTGATGGCGACTCTTACCCCGGGCGTGGCTCGAGCTGTGTCGGAGGTTACTATTGCTGCTGCTGTGGCTGGTAATGCGCTTGCTGGAGGTGCCCCTACCGTTGCTCCTATTCCTGGATTTCTTATGATCCCCACGGAGATCATGTATATGCGTCCGATGGAGTGATCAAGCAAATCCCGCTTGAGCACATTGAGGAGAGGGACCGCAGACTAGTGTTCGCTCCTAGCATCGAGCAGGTATACATTTCTTCAAGCTAGTCCATACTGCACTTTGTCTTGTTTTGTTTTCTACCATTTTTGTTCATTATCCTATATCACTTTTGTATGCCTTTCTCAAATTCTGTTCCTTTTACAGGTACCACAGGCATATGCTGATGACCTCCTTCATACGATCGACCGACTGCTCCTCATGGTACGGAAGAGGTAGACTACCTCAGTCACCCATGGGATCGAGGTATATTCTATCTGTAGTTTATTATTGTTGCCATACTGTTTATACTCCTATTAGTCTATATTGATACCTGTCCTCAACCGAGAAGGAAGAGGGCGAGGATGGACTATTGACGATGGCGACGATTTTGTTGTTTTTGCTTTGTAGTTAAAGACTAGCTTTAAATAGACCCTTTTGTTTTGTTTGAAAGATTTTCTTTTGTTTTGTTGCCCTGTAAAACAATGATCGGGGTTGAACCCGCCAGTTATAAAAGACAAGTTTTTATTGAATGCTTTCTTTGCACAGTGTGATTAATGGTATTTGCATGTGATAAATGGCGTAACTCTTGCATGATAACTTCACATAAGACTTGCTCTTCCATTCATTTGAATCGGATAACTACCCATAATCGGACAAAATCTGAAATACAACTCGATAACAAGAAAACAAAATAAAAACAACTTGAAAATACCAAAAAACACTTGGTACAAACAAAACAAGACTCAAAATACAACTGTGGTACATCAAGGCAAAGGTTGGCATTTCCTGCAACTACACTAATTCTGAAACATCATTTAGGCCCGGCCGGGACTAAATATACACGATCGACCTTCACTGAGGCACGGCCGGGCCTCAATGTAAGGTCGGTCAGTGCTGCCCAACTGTCATGCACTGCCCCTTCTCATCCTCTATAAATGATGCTCCCATGTTGTTTCTCTGACAGAATAACAAGTCTTTGATGTTTTGTTCTCAAAATGGAGACATTGTGCAACAATAGGCTCCGAGATTGGATAACCACTTTGGACGGCTCGGAAAAGGTGAATTTTCACGGTTTTGGCCTAAATGCCCCTTTTCCTCCAAGTTGCACTTCTCTTTGCTTTCCGTTTCTACATGACGCTATTCGATGTTGGAACTCAATTACACATGTTTTTCAATTCAGATCACAAGACGTGTGTCCGACACTTGAGGAATTTCAAGCACTGATGAAGTCCCGGCGCGACGAAGAAATCATACCGCAGCCCCGTTTTGGCCATGCCCAAGCTTTAGGACGAATGTATGGGTTATCAGTACATGAGGCTCAGTCTTTGGCACATGATGGAGAGCTAAATATCCCCAGTTTAGTTCATCAATTTTCCGCCATTGGAGACAGGAGTGACCTTCTTTGGGGAAGCCGCCAGTAGTATGCTCTCTGTTTATGCATTCTCGCACAATTCCTTTTTACCCCTAGTTTCGGAGGAGCTAGTATCTAGTTGATCGAAGTAGCTCAACGTCTAAAAGATGGTAAGAGTTGCATGGGTTTGGCACTGGCCGAAACCTTGATGGGTTTAGATGCTTTCCACCGAGGAGAGACCACCCGGCTGGCAAGGAGTCCGTTACTTCTCCAAGTATTATTTTCCACCCTTCTAATTTATGATTCTTACATCACTTAGCTCTCATTCTCTGTTTTTCTTTCATAACCTCTTTCCTCACTTTTCTCTCATCATACACCTCTCTATTCTTTAATCTCTCTTATTTTTTGTCCCTCCCTAGGTATGGCTTATGGATAAACTGCAAGTAGCTGCTCCTTGCCCTGAGTATTCAGCCCGAGCTTACTTCTTTCATCAACGGCTAGTGGATTTTCCCTCAGAGGGTTTGTTGTGTGATTGGATGTGAAATCGGACCGCAGCTGACATAACTTGGCGTTGGCCCTGGCTTAATTTGGCAAAGATGAGCTACAACATGTCTCAACAGTCAGGTGTAGAGTTGATTGGCCTCACACATTGCATCTTCTATTTTCCTCTCTGGTTCGGACGCCAATTCGGGCACGATCAGATATGACCAGATGAGGGAGTGAAATACACTACTTCATTTCCAGTTCATGCCTCACACCTGTCCTGGTATCTTGTGGCCTGGAGGACGAGAGAGATTCTGGCCCCTGCCATTAGTTTTAGTTGCACCTTGTCTGAGGAGTGTTTGACTTGGCTTGTAGAGACGACAAAGGTTGGGCTGTCTCTAGTATAGAGCTACCTGACTTAGCTGTGCCCCTAGTTTTACTGCTTTGATCTTTTCCTTTCAAGTTTAAGATGTAAAAAGCAACTTTGATCTAAATCAAATAGTTTGGAGAATGTACTTATGTTGAAATCAATAAAATTAAAGTTGCGAGTACTGAAAATTTACCTTTCGGTCCCAAAAATGGTCCAAGTTGTAAAAGGGGTAAATTTTTGAACAAAATCAACTTTTATTAAAACTTTTCAAAACAATTTTCAAAAACAATCACAACTTGACACGCACGGAATCGATCCTCAAGATATACAATCCCAAATCAAAAGAAATCATAACTGCCCCTGATGGCATATCACTGCCATTCTGTGCTGCACTCAGCTTTTCTACCCGAAATAAAGAGCACAACCGAACTAACAGGTGATGAACAAGGATGACCTGATCAAGAAAATGGATAAGACAGTTGAATCGGAAATAGTTACATCCGAACTTCAGGATAAAGTTGCCTACGTATCCCAAAAATGGGAATCAGGCCTTACGTAGTTTGGTTCAGGTTCACTCGAGTATTAACTCTCTCCTTTTATGCTCTAACTTTTGCCAAAGTCGCCTTTTAGGGTTTTCAACCTTGCGAGCTCAGTTTTTCTTTATTTCTAAGCTTTCATGCTCTAACTTTTGCATAGGTCGCCCTTTCGGGTTTTCGGCCTAACGAGCCTCTCAGGGGTAATATTTTTTCAACTTGTCCATGTTGATCAGTTGAGAGAACTCCAGGCCATCCAAGTCCATAAGAATAACCCCTTCTGACTAGATTGACTTGATGATGTAAGGACCAGTCCAGTTAGGTTTGAACTTGCCCCCAGAGTCATGAATGGGAGCTAGGTTGTCTTTCAGTACCATGTCCCCTTCTTGTAGATTTCTAGACTTCGCTTTCTTATTAAAAGCCCTGGAAACTTGATGTTGGTAACCCTGGACATGATACCATGCTCTTAGTCTTCTCTCATCGAACAACATCAATTCCTTGAACCTACTTCGCTGCCAATCTGCCTCTGCTATTTGACACTCGGCCATAATTCGTAGCAAGGGCACTTCAATTTCGATTAGCAAAACAGCCTTCATCCCGTAGACAAGAGAATAAAGGGTCCCCCCGTAGATGTTCAGATTGAGGTTCTGTAGCCCCAGGGTGCAAATGGCAATTTATCTAGCCAGTCCCTATAAGTTTCTACCATCTTCTGCAGAATTCTCTTGATATTCTTGTTTGCGTCCTCGACAACTCCATTGGTCTGTGGCCTATAGGTCGATGACTTATGGAAAACCACGTAATATTTCTCAAGCAAGTCTATCACCTCCTTTTTAAAGTGCATCCCATTATCAGAGATAATCTCATTGGACACTCCATACCTACAGATAATATTGTTTTTGATGAACTTAGCCACATGCGATGCTTTTAGCACAGAGTAGGACTGGACCTCTACCCACTTTGTGAAGTAGTCGATTGCTACCAAAATGAATTCATGCCCGTTTGACACTTTTGGCGTTACTACACCGATAACATCTATTCCCCAAATAGAGAATGGCCATGGTGAAGTCATGTTATAGAGCTTTGACGGTGGAATGTTTATGCGATTGGCATAAATCTGGCATTTATGGCAACGCCTAACAAAACCAATACAATTCTCTTCCATGGTTGACCAGTAGTAGCCTTGCCTAAGGATTTTTCAAGCGAGCATCACACCGTTCATGTGGGCTCCACACTCTCCTCCGTGAATGGCCTTCATAAGGCGCTTTGATTCTTCTTCCTCAACACATAACTTGTGCATTCCCAGATGGCTTCTTTTGTACAGTTTGCCTCCGCGGATGATACATTGAACGGCCAGATGCCGTATTCCCCTTTTGTCCTTGGTATTTGTTCTGGGTGGATACACCTCCTTTGCGGCAATGGTTTCATAGGCCGGCGTGTACTTCTGTTCGATAATGATAAGACGCATCCTGACTCTCAATGGAATGTCTACCATAGAAGATAGAGTTGCTAGTGCATCAGCGAATTGATTGTTCTCTCTTAGCAAATGGGTAAATGTTAACTTTTCAAACCTCGGAATTAGCATATACAAGACCTAATGGTAAACCTTCATTTTCTCTTCTTTAACCCGCCAATCTTCATTGTCTTGAGATATATCCAAATTCGAATCCCCAATGATGTCCAACCTTTTTGCCCCTAGGTCCAAGGTAGCTTCTAAACCAGTGATACACGCCTCATACTCTGCTTCATTGTTGGATACTTTGAACCGGAGTTTAAAGGCTAAAGGTATATAGGAGTCATCAGGTGCTATCAGCAATACACCAATCCCATAACCGTATTAATTGGCTACTCCGTCAAAGTACATCGTCCATATTTTCTCCTCTATTTGTAGAATATCTTCATCTGGGAACAAGTACTCTACCGCTTCATTCCCCTCTACTGGGTGATCTACCAGGAATTCCGCTACAGCTCTTCGTTTAACAAACTTGCGTGTAACATATATAAGATCAAATTCAGAGAGAAGAAGCAACCAACGGGCTAGCCTACCCATAAGCGTTGGTTTTTCAAAGAGATATTTGATGGGATCTAATCTCGAAACCAGGATTACGGAGTGAGCTAACAAGTAGTGCCTCAACTTCCGAGTAGCCCATACCAAGGCTAGACAAGATTTATCAAGGGGAGTGTAACGAGTCTCATAATCTAGCATTTTCTTGCTCAAGTAGTAAATGGCTTTCTCCACCTTGGCCTCCGACTCTTGAGCTAACATACACCCCATAGTTGAGTTTGTCACTGACAGGTACAAAATCAACGATTTTTCCAATTCTGTCAGTGATAATACAGGCAGATTCTGCAGGTACTGCTTGACTAGTTCGAAAGCGAACTGACAGCGATCATCCCATTGGAACTTCTTTCCTTTCTTCAGGAGACTAAATAGTGGTTCACAAGTCAAGGTTAGTTTTGAAATAAACCACCTTATGAATTGCACTTTACCCAGAAAGCCGTGCACCTCCATTTCAATCCTTGGTGGTGGCATTTCTAAGATGGCCTTGATTTCGGAAGGATCTACCTCAATTCCTCTCTGTGTGATTAAGAATCCTAGCATTTACCCTATTGTTACGCCAAAAGTTCATTTTTCCAGGTTTAACCTTAATCTATACTCTCGGATCTGCTAAAAGAACTTTTCCAAGGCAGTGTAGTGGCCCTCTCAATCTTTGGATTTGACAATCATATCGTCCACGTACACATCAACCTCTTTGTGGATCATGTCGTTGTAGACTCAATTTTCTTCGCACGCCCCCCCCTTCGGAGAGGGCGCGAATTGGTCTTACTACAGTTCGGACTCCTGTCACGGTTCTGAATCTAATCTCACAAAGTGCAATGTGAGACTGATAAACACCAAAGAGTCCAAATCTGGCAATTGGTTTTGGAAAATCAATTTTGAATGAAAAAGCGCCAAACATGGACTGCTTTGCTAGATTGCAGAGTCGCCACCTAAATATTTTGTTTTTGGGAAATTTAGGAAACCATGACTCGTGCCAAAGGCCACGTGTCCGTCATCACCAAAGTTGCCTCGGCTCGGGAACTTGGGTACGAGAGGGGAAGGTCATGACATGAGCACCCTCGCTTGCCCGATCAAAGGATCGGCCTCTACTAAGCATGATATGTTGTTTTAAAAACACATGTGTTCTTATACCAGTTATTAGCTAACTTACTATGTGATGCGCACAGCATACAAGTATAGACTCAATCACGAGAATTGAAACAAAACAACTCATGTTTGTTTTTTGAAAATGGTTTGAAAGTGCTACTCGCAAGTAGGCTAAAGCGCGGATTTGCCACTCTCAAGTGGGCTTAAAAACATGATTTTGCCACTTCGCAAAGTGGGCTTAAAACTCACAATCTTCGAGTTGTTCCAATTCAGGCAATCAAGCCTTCACCCACAAGCATTCAAACAGTTAAGCACTTAAGCAAATAGCCTCATGGCAAGCATGCTATCATGACAACACTCACACTCATACAAGCATGCTAAAGCGTAACACTCACAGTGTACTCCAAGCCAAAACAAAAGCTGGTTAGAAATCACGCATGATCCTAACTATACAAGATGCCTAATGCAACACATGCAAAATGCAACTAAATAGGCTCGGCTATCTAATCATGGCATGCGAAGCAACTTGATAACATGCTTTGAAACACGTATTCAAGTAAGTATTCAACTCTCAAAAGCATTTAAAGAGTAATGTATGTGAGAGTGTGATAGGGGAATATGCTCTGAAATCACATACCAAATGATGCCATATCATGCAAATAACTCAAATAAAGCATGCTAAGAGCTTTAAAGCACAAAACTAGTAAAGGCCATTTACACTATAGCTATACAAAGCAAAGCACATGTGACCAAGACCACTTAGAACAGAGTTAAAGCATGTCAAAGTAAGGCCAAAAATATTCTGGAGGGAAGCCAACACATGCTAGAACGATAAGCTAAATCACCAAGCACACTAGGCTAGTGAACAAGATTGCGCTACAAGTGTAAGAAGCAAACAAGAGATGTTCCAACCAGCCAAAAAAGAGTTATAACATGTTAAAATATGGCCAAAAACATGCTTGAACTAAGCTAATATAATTATAAAAAGATGCTACTTTGTAGTGCTAACAAGGCATGGCATAGAGAGACAAGGAGGGCAGGCCATCCCCTCCCATTTTGGACCTCAAAACAAACTTTCTACTACTGAAATTCCCCTGGAATTCAGTTGTCAAAAGGCCAAAACAAGATTGTTTGAAGGGCTTTAAAAGATGGCACAAAGTTTAGCCAATAAGCAACAAAGGATGGTGGACCACCCCTAACTCCAAAAAGGACTCAAACAACCATTTTTAACACTTAAAAATAGAGGTTTTTGTAGTTGACAACTAGACCAAAACAGCATGCAAAGGGGGCCCAAACTAGTGTACAAAAACAAGCTTTAAAGGAGTAAATGCTTACCCTTGAAGCACAGCAGCTAAACACCTACAACTCCGAGCTAAACCCAGCTTTTTGAGTCCAACCAAACCCTTCAAGAACCCCAGCTCCAAGGTGGTGGTGTTTGGCTAAGGGGTTGTGTGCAAAAATGCAAAGAAAACTCACTTTCAAGCAATATAGAGAGAGAGAGAGAGAGAGAGAGAGAGAGAGAGAAAGACAGAGAGAGAAAATTTGCTTCTAAATTTTCAGAACCCTCAAATAGGGGGAGGGACCTCCCCTTATATAGAACAAGCAAGCAAAAGGCTTGCTTCATCCCTTCATACATGTAATGACCCTAAAATGCGTATAAGAAATCATTTGTATTTAACTATGAGATGAGGTGTTTTAATTTAACTATATCTTTTGGAATTGAAGCATTATCTGTTGAGTTACGATTTAAAATTGAAATTACCGACCTATATGGGTTCTGAAATCAAAATTGAGTACTTGGATATTTTAATGGGAATTTTTGGAACTATTTGGGAAGATTAATTGGAATTCTAATTTGTCTGATTCATTAATGCACGTTTGGGTGGTTAATTTTGTACCGCAAAATTGAAGGTCGTAGAGGCTTCAGAAACCGGAACAGATGACATATTTATGATCCGCATAATTTTTAGAGCCATTTGGGAAGTTTAATTGGAATTTGATTTTGTGCGATTCGTAAGGCCGCGTTTGGCCTTCTTATTGTGTTAAACATTATGTGGGCATATATTTATATAAGTAGATACGTTTTGGGGCGGGGTTGAACTCATCTTTTGAAAAGCCAAAAATATCTAAAGTAGAAAGAGAGAGAGAACCGTGAAAGAGTGAAGGAGAGGCAAATTCTTTAAGGAAGCTCAACACTCATGGATGGTTGAAGGGAATTAAAGAGAAAAGATCAACCTTAAAGCTTGGAAGATGGAAGAGATCAAAGGGAAAAAGGAAAGGTTGAAGGTATGGGGCTCTAATTATCATTTTCGTAGATAATTCATCTAATACATGAGATCAAAGATTAATTTGGAAGTTTGATATGTGAGAATCAACCATGGGTAAGATTTATTAGCATGATTTTGAGTTATATTGTGGAAATTTGAATATATGAAAAAAAGATGAGACTTGGATTCCTAACTTGAGGCAAAGATTGATTTATTTGAGATGAGATTATACTTGGTTGATTTTAGTTTATCATGTTATTAGGCAATTTTACATGTTTTTGAGTGATTGATGTTTAGAACCAAGCTTAAAATGGAAAGAACCAAATGTTTGAGCTAAAGAACCATTTTCGGACTGATGTTTTCTGCCCAGACCGCACGAGCGGCCACAGGCACCGCACGAGCGGAGCATGAGGGAAAAAAAGAGGTTTCCATTCTGCTTTTGACCGCACAAGCGGCCGGGTTTCTCTGCTCAATCGGAATTGGGCCGCACGAGTGGCCAAAGTGGGCACACGAGTGGCCACCCCTGTTTCAGCATGCACTAGGTAACTTTGAACAAGCATATCTTTTGCATCCGGACTCCGTTTTGAGTGATTCTTGATCCTAAAATCAAGCCCCGGAAGTCTAGTTTCCAATGGTGGTAGTCTCACTCCCAAATTTTAAATACAGAAATAGTTATGCCCAAATTAGTGACGACTGTTCACTTTCTATTTACCGATTTGTACCGTTTCTTCGTCTGAACCTTTCTCCTATCGATTCCTCCTATCTTATGAGGCATGGATTATAACCTATGGAGGACTAATGAGTCTAGAACCACCATAGCTATTGAGTGAGGAATAAAAAGAGATTGGTTTTATTCTCATAATCTGTTATGTGCATTGTGTTTGTAGGTCAAGACGAGGACATCGTTCCACCGCTATCAGAGACCTACCACTGTGAGTAATAGTATGGTTGTTACTAATGTCTTATCCTTGTAAGTGATTACAATAACAGTTATGTCAGCTGGAAATCAATGTGAATGTTGAAAGATTTACATACGTCGGTATGACTTTGGAATTATTTTGTTCTGTCAATAACGAACTATGTCGTCTTTCAAGAATAAAGGGAACTTATGTTCATCTTAGAATGATAAAATTTGGGTGAATTGAAGATCATTCTGGGTTGCCACTAATGAATCAAGATTATTCTGTTATATGACACATGAACTTGAGATCGTTCAGATCCTATGACATAAATGCAAAGGTCTAATGTTATCATATAACCCACGTTAGAATGTGAAGTGTTCTATCCTCATGAAATGCAACGGAATGGCATGTATGCCCTCTATTAATGGTATATTCGCTGTTGATCCTCGTTAATGTTTATGTTCTGCTATTTACAAGATAATTATGCTGATAGTTAATATGCACATTCTGTTATCTGCAAGTTAGTGGCATTAATTCATGATGAGCAAGTGAAATGTGGGTACATTATGAAACTACAGTATTTCTGTACCTTTGGAATCGCCCAATCTGTTAATGGTTGCTGTTAGAACTTTGTTAAATGTAACTTAATTATGCTAACTCATTTGAATGATAAAAAGAAACCGTGTGCCTCTGTATGACTATAAGACTAGTCTGTTCTGATGATATCTGTGGTTATTCCGTTATGATGTTCGTTTCGTTTATATTATGACATAATGCGACTTATTGTTTTCTGGTATGGAACAAAGTGCTGTACGGAACTAAGTGCTACACTTTGGTGGGAGCCACCTCTAGAATCCGTGCGAGTCACCTCTTGAGTCCATACATATATGAATTGGGCCGATGGCCGTTCTGTTATTTCTGGGCCAATGGCCGTTCTGTTATTTCTGGGCTACTAAGCCGTTCTGTTATTTCTGGGCAGATAAGCCGTTCTGTTATTTATGGGCCAATGGTCGTTCTGTTATTTCTGGGCTGATAAGCCGTTCTGTTATTTCTGGGCCGATGGCCATTCTGATAATTCTGGGCCTATGGCCGTTCTGTATCTGTTAGGCCTACGACCGTTCTGTATATTACTGGGCTTAAAGCCACTCTGTTAAGGAAATTGGGCCCATGGTCGTTTTATAGAATATAATTCATCATATGCCTCTACAGTGATATACTCTGCTGTTTAAGTTAACCATTACATTATTTATGTGCTATTATTCACTAAGTTTTACTCACTCTATATTTTGTCTATTTCTGTAGGTAATCAACCGGGAGGCCAGTCCCAACCCTTAAGGCTTGTCCCTCTCTTGTCAACCTCAGTGTGACCAGGCACTTAAGATGAAACCCGTGCATTTTGCAAAGTTTTACTAAGTTTTGGCTCATACTTTGGTTGTTTACCTATGATTGAATGTATATAACCCCTTCTTCTGTAATACTTGTGTAAGAATATGAATAACTATAATTGAAGCTCGGGCGTATGTCTCCTGTATATTATCTACCTAATGCAATGTTTGCGGTCCTGGCATGGCAGTGGTAGCTCAATGGATGATGTTTTATGTTATTTTATATTATTAATGCTTCCGTTCAGGCCCCATATATTACGTATATCAGGTTAAGTGTCCGTTTCTGAATAAGTCATGCCCGAAACTTTTAGGGGCGGGTTTAGGACGTGACAATACACGTGTATCGAGGATGAGCCTCAGTGCTCAGCAGCTGGCTCAAAAGATCTGAAAATATCTGAAAAATGAGAAAATTTGGTCGTCGGCCACTTCAGGTGGCCCCTAGCCAACCGACCACTCTAAGTGGCTGGCAAGAAGGAAAAGTGGCCGGCAAGGCCCTTCTCCCCTCCAGGCAAGAGACATCAAGGTTTGGCCCAAAAACAAGGCCAAAACACAGAGTGTTAAGAGGCTCAAAGACAAGGCACTCAGCCGAGAACTTCGGACGCTCAAAATGAGTGCAAACATGCACAATCATCGCGCGCACAAACGATGACGTCTGAGTCTTAAGGTCGGTCAAAAACGGGGTGTCTACAGTTGCCCCTCTTTGACAGAACTCGGAAGTCATGAAATGACAGGAGTGAATGTCAAAGCCCAGGGATGACCCATTTTTGACAAGGCCGAAGACTTAGCCAAACAAACAAGAAAACAACATAGAGATGCGCCCGCAGGCTAGGGCAAAATGCAAATGACATGCATGATGCCGAACATAACTTATGATTATGCAAAGAGGACAGTAATGAAACCTCTAGATGCAAATGTCATCCAAAGAAATGTTACAGAAAACTCGTACATAAGCAAATTAACACAAACCAAACTACATTTCATGCAGAAATGATGTAAGGAAATTATGCAAGCTTAACTACACCTCACGCAGAAAAGGTGAAGAAACGCAACCGTCAGGCACACTCGGGGCGGCAAACAAGATCCCAACGCGTGGCACACGCAAGGAAAGAAGTGGTGTGAACCTAAAGACACACCCTAGGTTCCAAATTAACAAAAGCACATAATAACAATTGAAACGCATCCAACTATTATGCTATCGAAACAAAGAGCGGTATAAGCATTGAAGTTCATCCAAATGCATTTAACAAAAGCATCCTAACGCGCCACACGCGAGAGGGAAAAGGGAGTGGCGTAAACACCGGAGAGTGGTATAAACATCATAACACGTTCCAATGTTTCCAACCAAAACAGAGAGGTATAAGCGTTGAAACTCGTTCCAAATGGTTCTAACCAGGGGGAATAAACATCGGGCATACAACCCAAGTGTCTCTAACCAAACTGGTATAAGCGTCGGACACACGATCCAAATGCTTCTAACCGTAGCAAGGTATAAATGTCGGGCATACGTCCCAAACACTTCTAACCGGAGGGGTGGTATAGACATCGGGCACATGACCCGCTATCTCCAACCAACAAGGTGGTATAAGCGTCGGGCACACGCCCCAAACGCTCTCAACCAAAGCAAGGTATAAGTGTCAGGCACACATCCCAAACACTTCTAACCGGAACAAGGAGGTATAAGCGTCAAGCACATGCCCCAAACGCTTCTAACCAAAGCAAGGTGTAAACATCAGGCACACAACTCAATGCTTCTAACCAAAACAAGACGTGGTGTAAACACAGGGCGTACCCGAATGTTTCTAAGCAAAACAAGGTGTGGTGTAAACACCAGGCGTACCCAAATGTTTCTAACCAAAGCAAGATGTTCAAACGACAGGAATGATCTTACCTGGAATCCTCTTGAATGAACCGTACATACAATATCATCTAGTTACACCAGCTTCAAATGAACCGTATATACAATATCGTCTAGTTGCACCAGCTTCAAATAAATCGTACATACAATATCATGCCTACATAAGAAAGCAACTTTCACAAGTATAATACGATAGGAATGCATGTTCTATGCAAGATGGACAATATGTTCTATGCGAACATGAAAAGTACGATTCTATGCGAATGTAAGAGCATGCACAATGCAATACAACATGACATGCATATTCTATGCAGCATAAGAACGTGGGTAATGCAATGCAGTGCACCATACGTATTCTGTGCACCAAGACAACAATGCACATGCAATGCAACACCGATAGCATGTTCAATGCGAAGCATCGAATAAAGGAATGCATGTCTGAAAAAGACCGATTCAGCTGCAACCTCCGATTTACCTCTTGGAGGAGTTACAATGTATTTCAAAAGGATACACCTCGTGCATGCCAGCTGACGATGAGTCACGCATCGAAGACATGAGTTGAACTTTCGCAGAGACACTTTGAGCTGAAAAGTGGACTTTTCTTGCACTTTCTCAAGGGCCAAGGACTCAAAACAATCTGAAAACACACAGAGCGAACACTGGGAACTTGCCAACCACCCTAGAAGCATGCCGGCCACTTGCCACATCTACCGGCCACTTAAGTGGCCGGTCGGCCAGTTTACGAAATTCGGGGCAGTTTTGTCCATTTACACGGGGAGCTTTGAAATCACAACCCCAAATCACTTTTCTTCACACATACAAAGCCGAAATCCCTTCCTCCTTGTCTCTAGACCCCTTTTCCTTTCAGATCTGTACTCCACACGCGTTTTCCAACGCCCCTCGCGAAGTTGATTCGCAAAGACTCTTTGGTTCTCTTCGTTTTGAACCGATCAAAACTAGTTTTCGGAGCTTTTTCCTCCATTTTCACCATTTGAGGTATGTTTTCCACAAGTTTATCTTGAGTTTGGCGCCTTTTCCCGGGCTTTGACTTTTTTTACTTTTGCTCTTTCCGAGAGTTGACTTTTGTTGACTTTTTGGCATTTTTGCCCATTTTGCTCATTTTTTCACCTCCTTTTCAGATGGCAGACGACGTTCCACATGGCGAGGGCTCTCCGAGGATGGAGGGGGAGCCTAACATCATACCATTGCCGCCCAAGATCCGGCCATTTGACCTAGCGACGTACCACCCCGAGGTACATGTGCTACCACCTAGCACGATGCGCCACTTCACTGGATTTACACGACGCGCGCCTGCAGATCTTTTACTGCGGGAGCCTGAGTCCCATTTATCCCACGACGCCACTGAGGTACACACTGCACTCTTACAGTTTCTACAATGTACTTTACATTTCTTGTATACCTCGCACTCTTGCACTGTATTTCATCTGCTCATTCCGAACATTTTCACACTGAACTTGTGCCCATTCTGAACACATGCATACACCGAATTTCTGCTCATTCTAAACATATTCACATACTGTATTTCTGCCCATTCTGAACACTTGCACACTGTATTTATGCTCACCCACGCAGGTTGACTCTCGTTTCACCCGGGGGTACGGGTCCACCACGGCAAGGGAGTGGTATATGGACCTCCCTGACGGCGTTCGGCAGATTGTTGACGAGGTGAGATTTGGCCTATTCTACTCGGGGCTCCCGCATCTCATGGCGAGCAGGACCCTACTAGGAGCACTGGTAGAGAGATGATGGGACACCACCAACTCTTTCCATTTCTCTACCACCGGGGACATGACCATGACCCCATATGAGTTTGCTATGCTCACAGGCCTTGAGGTAGGAGGCCAGCCGATCCCATACGACTCCGACATGGGCGAGTGGGAAGCTACTTGGACCTATCTGTTGGGAGCACACCCACCTATTTTCTACTCATCAGGCTTGGTCCGGTACACCTGGTTTACTGACCACTTCAGAGGGGGAGAGCCCACGACGATCGAGGCTGTAGAACAGTACGCCCGAGGCTTCCTCATGTTCCTCTTCGTCACTACATTGTTTGCCGACAGAGAGAACACAGTCGGGCTATATCTGCTGGGCGCTTTATTGGACCTATCCCAGGTTCGACACTATGATTGAGGTGGGGCCAGCCTTGCTACCCTTTACTGCTATATGAGTTCGACCTCCCGCAGGAGCAGGAACATAGTAGGTGACTATTGGAGAGCCTGGGAGGTATGCTTTACTATTCAGCTTTACAGTTTTTTGTTATGCTTTCTGCTTTGCATTTCTGTACACTGCACACACTGCACATTGTACACACATAGTCTAATCTCTGCTCTGCACTTGTACTTTCTATACACTGTGCCATACCCTGCTTTCTGCATTTTCTGTATCTGTACTCTCACTGCCACTGTCCTGCTTTTCACAGTTGTGGGCATACGCCTATTTCCTGGCGCTTGCTCCCGAGCTAGAGGTTGAGACGCCACCCGAGGTACCCTATTTACATCGATATGACGGCAGATGCCAGTTGAGGGCCCGAGAGACCCTCCCCTACCTGGGCCAGTACTTCAACACAGTGAGGCCAGTAGAGGTAATTCAGAACTCACAGTTTTTCCTGTTTTGGCTTCACTTCATTTTGCATATCTATTGGAAACTAATGCACTTGCCGTCTGCAGATTACATGGCAGCCTTGGGCGGCGATGCCAGAGTTTGGCCGGTTTCATTTTGCAGGAGCTCGAGGTGCTTCCCGATACCAGCTCTTACTCGAGGGACCAGTAGGCCGAGCCTAGTTTCTTGGAGAGCGCTTCATACGCCAGATACTGGGCTTGCCATTACAGTCAGTTCCTTTGCCACCACCACCGTCAATGCGGACCACAGAGAGTTTCTCTCCTCAGGAGCTTACTGACTCCATACGAGGTGCAAATGTAGACCGGATCATTGGGGAGGGGGACTATACAACTTACCTCCAGACATATCTCAAGCCTCCGTTGGTAGGTGCTCGTACTCACACAAAGAGAGCAGCTGATATTGTGTCATCGAGCAGGGCTTGGACAGCAGGCGCCCCCTCGATGAGTAAGGCCCAGGCAGCAGATGCCCCTTCGATGAGCAGGACTCGGGCACCGAGGGGTGAGGCCAGAGGGATGCATTCTACTAGGCAGTGTGTAGGATGGCCGGATCCCCCAACTGAGCTAACAGGTTGGCGGTATGGTGGGGTACCTTATGAGATTCCACTTGAGCCCCCGTTGCCTGATCACCAATACGTCAGGACACTTGGCTCACTACCGGTACACTTTACAGCCTTTTATTTATCACTCAGATACTTATGCATTCATTCATGTACTCATGATTTCAACTTGCATTTGTAGCCCTCTGTAGAGTATATCGAGGGGTTACTCCAAGTGATGGCCTCATTTGAGGGCATGATCTTGCGGAGAGAGATGATGCTGAGCTCTTACGGCATTCCGGTAATGTTCAGCTTTCTTGCATTTTGGTCATCATATTTCTGCTGATATACTGAAAATGATATCTTAACTGAACATTTTCCCACGCTGCACTAATACACTGCATGTACAGAGCACATCTGACACATTGCACCACATACTATATATGACTTCTACATACCGCACTTGCACTTGATACTTGCTAATAAATTCAAACTGCCTTTTCAGGTCACACCCTTGCAGACAAGACCCTCAGAGCCTTCTCGAGCGGCATAGAGAGAGATTCCGGCACACAACCGAGGGAGGCATCGGGAGCCTGTCACGCGCAATGACGATGGCGAGTCCAGCGAGGACGTGGAGGAGCCAGCAAGTCCTCAGTCAGAGCCATCCGAGGGTGGAGGCGACGGCACCGGCTTAGGTTCAGAGAGTGGTGATGATGCTGAGGAGTGCTCCGAGGATGGGAGTGGAGGCAGCTCTGGTTCAGGCACTGGCTCAGTTTCGGGAGGTGGCGCCGATGGCGATGGTGCAGAGTCTGCTCAACCAAGGAAAATGATGAAAAGAGCCTCTCAATCCTGAGCTGGATGGCACCGATTCAGATGTTTTTGCTTTGTTTTCTTTTTGCTAGTAGTGTTAACACATTGTACAGCCTTAGGCAGTTTTATTTTTCTTTAAAACTTGTACCTTTTGTAAAAGAAAACATGACTGAAATGAAAACAACTTTTTGTTCAAAAAGTGTTGCATTTTATATTCTGAGCATTGTATCTCACCATTTTACACAAAAATGAGATTGATGAACATTGAACATTTGTACATTGCAAAGTCAGGTAGTGAACTGACACAACAAACATAACAAATAAAACAACTTGAAGAACTACTCGATAAGCAAAACAACGACAACTCGATAAACGAATTGCAACAAACTCGGTAAGCAAAGTGCAACAACTCGATAAACAAATACAACAAACTCACTAAGCAAATTACAACAACTCGATAAACAAATACAACTGTTAATCAGAACAGTAGGATGCATCCAAAGTAGAATCAAACTCAGGTTTTCAGCATCCTCAGCACACAGGAAGGCTAAAGGTTCTCTGCTGGAGACAAGAAGTGGCTGCCGGCCACTTAGGCCCATTACCGGCCACTTATTCTCATTGTCGGCCACCTGAAGTGGCCGGTCGGCCAGTAAAGGTGGCCGGTCAGCTACTAGAACTGGCCAATCGACCAGAAATTTTGAGAACCTCCAAATTGCTGCCATCTGTCCTCCACTCAATGCCTTATCTTCTACAAAAACTCCAGCTTCATGGTTCCTTCATTTCAGCTCCATTTTTGCCTCAAATGGAACCGTTCTTCGCCCAAAAACTTTTCGAGTGGATTGCGACTTTAGATGGCTCGAAAAAGTTAAATTTCTAAGGTTTTGGGCTAAACACACTATTCCCGCTGAGCCGTACTCCACTGTGCTTTCCGTTCCTCCATACCGCGGCTAGGTGTTAGAATCCGATTACACATGTTTTCAGCTTTGGGGGACAAGAGGTATGCCCCATAATCGAAAAGTTCCAAGCTTTGATGGAATCCCGGCGTGACGAGGAAATCTTGCCCCAATCTTGTTTTGGTCACATCCAGGCTTTGGGAAGGATGTGTGGACTCACTTTGCATGATGCTCAATCCTTGGTTCACAACGAGGAGTTGAACATCCCCAATCTTATTCATCGGTTTTCCGACGCCGGCAATCGCGGTGACCACTTTTGGCAAGGTTTTCGACAGCATGCCATCTGCTTGTGTATGTTGGCCTATTTTCTACTTGCCCCTGGCTTCGGAGGGTCTAGCGTTCACTTGATTGAAGTTGCCCAAGGCTTGAAAGAAGGCAAAAGCTGCATCGGGTTGACACTTGCCGAAACTTTGATGGGCTTGGATGCTTTCCATCGTCGGGAGACAACCAAGTTTGCAGGAAGTCCACTACTCTTGCAGGTAATGTTTCCCACCCTTCTCACATGTATTTATCACATCACTCGACCCTCAGGCTCTGTTTTTCTCTCAAAACCCTTTTCTCACTTTTCTCTCTACGTACACCTCTCTATTCTTTAATCTGTCTTATTTTTCATCCCTCCCCAGGTATGGCTGATGGATAATTTGAAAGTAATGGATGCTTGTCCTACATACTCAGCGCGTGGCTATTTCTTTCGCCCATGGCTAGTTGACTTTCTGAACGAGGGATGGTGGTGCCACTGGATGTGCAACAGGTCTGCTGTTGACATCGCTTGGTGTTGCCCCTGGTTTGAGCTACCGGAGATAAGCTACAGCATGTCTTGCCAACCTGGCATTCAGTTGGTTGGCTTGGCACACTGTGTCTTCTACTTTCCATTTCGGTTCCGGCGTCAGTTCGGCCACGACCAGACTTGCCCGGAAGAGGGGATAGAATACCCTACTTCATTTCTAATCCGAGGCCCACAACTAGCTTGGTATGCCACAGCATGGAGGACGAGAGAACTTCTGGCCCCCGCTCCCACTTTCAGTTGTGCCCTTTCTGGCAAATGCATTGCTTGGCTTGAAGACGAGGCACAAACTGGGCCTACTTTGGCATCCGAGGCTTCCACAAGCTCTGAGAGGGGGCGTAGGAACACCTAACTTAGACATGCCCCAAGTTTATTACTTTATCTGTACTTTCAAGTTTTCTTTTGAATGCAATTAAAAGCAACTTCAAGTTGTATCGAGAGTCAGAGAACTTTGTAATGAAATTAATGAAATTGAAGGTTGTGGGTACTGAAAATTTTCTGTTTGGTCCAAAAATGGTCTAAGTTGTAAAAAGATTAATTTGAACAAAATCAACTTTTATTAAAACTTTTCAAAACCATTTTCGATATGGATCACAAACTGGACACACCCGAGATCTATCACTGAGATGTACAACCCCAAATCCAACAACTGAAAAGTTGCCCCTTGTCTAAACAGCACTGCACTGGAGATCACAACCGAACTCTTGAATGCAGAAAAGACAAAGATGGCCAAAACAATCACATGGACACAGTTGATTTGGAAGTGTTTATGGCTGGACTTCAGAATGAAGTTGCCTACGTATCCCGAAGATGGGAATCAAGCCTTACGTAGTTCGATTCTGGTTCACTCGTATATTAACACTCTCCTTTTGTGCTCTAACTTTTGCCAAGGCCGCCCTTTCTTGGTTTTCAACCTTGCGAGCTCAGTTTTTCTCATTTCAAATTTTTTGTGCTCTAACTTTTGCCTAGGTCGCCCTTTCGGGTTTTCGGCCTAGCGAGCCACTCAGGGATAGTATTTCTTCAACTTGTCCATATTGATAGGTTGGGAGAACTCGAGGCCATCTAAATCCATCAGAATGACAGCTCCACCCGACCAAATAGATTTGATGATGTAAGGACCAGTCCAATTGGGTCTAAACTTGCCCCTAGGGTCGTGGATGGGAGCTCGGTTGTCTTTGAGCACCAAATCCCCTTCTTTTAGATTCCTAGACTTAACCTTCTTGTTGAAAGCCCTGGAAATCCTACGTTGATAACCTTGAATGTGATACAGTGCTTTTAGCCTTCTTTCATCGAACAGCATGAGTTCTTCGAACCTACTCTGCTGCCAATCTGCTTCCGCTATTTGGCACTTAGCCATCACCCACTGCCATGGAACTTCAACTTTAATCGGCAGAACAGCCTCCATCCCATAAACCAAGGAATACGGAGTTGCCCCAGTAAAAGTCCGAATCGGTGTTCTATAGCCCCAGAGAGCAAATGGCAGCTTATCTGGCCAGTCCCTGTAGGTTTCCACCATCTTCTGCAGAATATGTTTGATGTTCTTGTTGGCGGCCTCAACTGCTCCATTGGTCTGCGGCCTATATGTGGATGACTTATGAAAAGCCACATTGTACTTCTCCAACAAGTCGATCACTTCCTTCTTGAAGTGGGAACCATTATCCGAGATGATCTCATTCGGGACCCCATACCGGTAGATAATGTTATTCCTGATGAACTTAGCAACATGCAACGCCTTCAGCACTGCATAGGATTGGGCCTCAACCCACTTTGTAAAATAGTTTATAGCCACTAGGATGTACTCATACCCATTCAACCCCTTCGGAGTAACTGCCCCAATCACATCAATCCCCCAGACTGAAAATGGCCATGGTGAAGTCATGTTGTACAGCTTCGACGGCGGAATGTTCATGCGATTTGCATGGATCTGGCATTTGTGGCATCGCCGAACAAAGTCAATACAATCCTCCTCCATGGTTGGCCAGTAGTAACCCTGTCTGAGAATCTTCCGAGCTAGCGTCACTTTGCTCATGTGCACTCCGCACTCTCCCCCGTGGATGGCCTCCATCAAGCGCTTCAACTCTTCAGCATCAACGCACAGTTTATGCATCCCAAGATGGCCCCGTTTGTATAATTTACCCCCGCAGATAATGAACTGAGCAGCCATTCTTCATATTGCCCTCTTGTCTTTGGCATTTGCCCCTGGCAGATAAGCCTCCTTTTCCAAGAAGTTCCAGATGTCATGATACCAGGGATTCTGATCTTGTACCTCATCTATGGCGGCAATCAACTCGTAGGCCGGCACATACCTCTATTCAATGATGATTGGATGCATCCGGACTCCCAAAGGGATGTCTATCACAGAAGATAGAGTTGATAAAGCGTCTGCGAACCTGTTGCTCTCTCTCAACAGATATGTGAAAGTTAGCTTCTCAAACTTGGGGTTTAGGACATCCAAGGTTTGGTGATAGATTTTCATCCTTTCTTCCTTAACCTTCCAGTCTCATTTTGCTTGAGACACAACCAGGTTCGAGTCCCTAATGACGTCCAACATTTTTGCCCCTAGTTCCAGGGGGGCTTCCAAGCCAGCAATACATGCCTCATACTCTGCTTCGTTGTTTGATACCTTGAACCGAAGTTTAAAGGCTAAGGGTATGTGGGAATTGTCGGGTGCTATCAACAACACCCCTATTCCATACCCATACTGATTTGACGCTCCGTCAAAGTACATAGTCCAAATTTCTTCTTCAACTTACAGAATGGCCTTATATGGGAACAGATACTCTACTGCTTCATCTCTCTCAACTGGGTGATCAACTAGGAACTCCGCTACTGCTCTCCCTTTTACAGACTTACGCGTCATGTACTTCAAATCAAATTCGAAGAGAAGAAGCAACCAATGGGCTAGCCTACCCGTAAGTGCTGTTTTCTCGAAGAGATATTTGATGGGATCTAATCTCAAGACCAGTATTACAGAGTGAGCTAACAGGTAGTGCCTCAACTTCCTGGTAGCCCATACCAAGGCCAAACAAGTCTTCTCAAGCTAAGTGTAACGGGTCTTATATTCCAGCATCTTCTTGCTCAGGTAATAGATAGCCTTCTCCACTTTGTCCTCAGACTCCTGTGCAAGCATACAGCCTAGTGTCGTGTCGGTTACTGACAGATACAATATCAACGGTTTCCCCAGCTCTGGCGGTGACAACACGGGTGGGTTCTATAGATACCGCTTGATCTACTCAAAAGCAACTTGGCATCGGTCGTCCCATTAGAATTTATTTCCTTTCTTCATAAGACCAAATAGTGGTTCACAAGTTAAGGTTAATTTTGCAATAAACCGTCTAATGAATTGCACTTTACCCAGAAAGCCTCGCACCTCCTTTTCAATCCTTGGTGATGGCATTTCTAAGATGGCCTTGATCTTGGAAGGATCAACCTCAATGCCTCTTTGTGTAATCAAGAATCCCAGCATTTTCCCTACTGTGACACCAAAAGTACATTTATGAGGATTCAGTCGCAACCGATACTCTCTGATCTGTTGGAAAAATTTCATCAAGGCAGTGTAGTGGCCCTCTCTTTCTTTGGACTTGACAATCATGTCGTCTACATACACCTCAATCTCTTTGTGGATCATACCATGTAAGATCGTGGTTGCAGCCCATTGATAAGTAGCCCCAGTATTCTTCAGACCAAATGGCATCACCCTATAACAGTAAGTTCCCCACGAGGTAGTGAAGGCAGTCTTCTCCCTGTCTTCGGGTGCCATCAAAATCTAGTTGTACCCAGAAAACCCATCCATAACTGAGAGCAGCGCATGCCCCGCAGTGAAGTCCACCAATTCGTCGATATGCGGTAGAGGAAAGTCATCCTTCAGACTGGCTTTGTTCAGATCTTTGAAGTCCACACATACCCGAATTCTGCCATCTTTCTTCAGCACCGAAACTATGTTGGCCAACCAAGTAGGGTACTCAGACACTAACAGGAACCCTGCATCAATCTGCTTAGTGACCTCTTTTTTGATTTTCAGAGCCCAGTCCGGGCGGATCCTTTGAAGCTTCTACTTAGCTAGTCGGGCCTCTAGGTCAAGAGGGATCCGGTGCTGTACGATCTCAGGATCGATTCCAGGTATGTCTTCATAGGACCACACGAAAACATCTTTGAAATCTTTTAATAAAGCGACTAAGTGCTCACGTTCCTCCGAAGACAACGTGGACCCGATCTAGACTAGACGCGGATCCTTCTCAGTACCAACGTTAATTGAGGTGATTTCATCAACCAAAGGTTTTACAAACCTCTCCTGCTTTCGATCAATCAAGTGTTTCAAAACTGGAGGAATTTCTTCCTCGTCGTTTTCATCAAAATTTTGAAAGTCCTGATTAATGCAATAAACTAAAGGCACAAAAAAATACTCAAAAGCCACAGCGGTACCATTCTCGTTAATAACTTCCAGATCGTCTGATTCTTCGGTTACAACCGACCCAAAGAAAAATGAAAAAGACGACCTGGACAACACAACGGCATCCAGGTTATCACCCCCAGGAATACCAAACTCTGACTGAGATTAACTGGAATCTGATTCTGACTCCATAGACTCTGTGGAATCAGATTCCGGTTCACTACCTGACCCAAAACTGCTAGATAAAAAGCCTTCCTCGTATTGCCAGACGAGGGGGGGTGCGATAGATACATCCAGAATGCCAGAAGATGGGCATACAGCCGAGTCATCTCTAATCATGGAAATTGAGAAATCAACCCCCAAGCACTCTGGTAAGATCTGCGGATCCGAAAGGAGATAGGCCAGTGCTGCTCCCATTTCAGAATCTATGCCACTGGACTCATCCTTTTTGCACTGGTCAGCCACAGCCAGTGGGTCAGTCTACTCTTCGGCAACTTCATCCCCTGGTAATTGCAAGTCAAAAAATATCTCAAAACCCGGCAAGCGCCGCCTCTTTGAATCCAGCCATGGCTCCGGAAAGCCGCAAAATGGGAAATCTTCCCCCTCCCGAACAAAGCGTCCGTTCAGGGTCCCTTGGATAGGTCTATGCACTAACTCATAGTGCTTCCCAGCTTGTTTAGCTCTGGTTTTTCTAGCCATCTCCCTTCCTTTTCTCACCTAGTCCTCTTTGGTAAGTGTATAACCTAGACCAAAGGTATGGGGGTTGTGTGGCACCTCGGCCAATGTAGCGACACCTTTTCGGCAACTCCTTCCTAATCTCATCCCGGGCACATGTTGAAGCATGTTCATGAGGTAAATAGATTGCACACTGACATACAGCCCCTCATCAACAGCTAGAAGATCTTGCACCACCCGAGCCTCAGCCAAGGTGAACCCAGACAGGAAGACATCCTCCTCGCCATGTGCAATTTCTATGATTGGCGTAGTAACCTCTGGCGGCGGATGTATTGAAGAGTTCCCAAAAACAATTGCCACCCCTTTCCCGTGGGGGTATTTCAGCATCTGGCGCAAGATGGAAGAGACAGCCTTTACTTGGTGCAGCCACGGCCGCCTAAGGAGTAAGTTGAAGGTGGACGGAACATCCAGAACATGAAATTCGATGTCCTGTTGGCCCGGGCCAACCTGAGTTCTAATCCGTACTGTCCCCATCACCTCGTGACTAGTGTTGTCGTAAGCTTGTATCACCTGGGCTGTTGGTGTGAAATCTGCGGGCTTCAACCCGATAGCATACGCCGTTTGCGACGGACATACATTGATTGCAAATCCCATATCAACCAAGACAACCGGTATCCATTTATCCTTACACTTCACAGAGATATATAACGGCTTGTTATGTTCAGAGCCCTCAGGTAGTAGTTCTTTGTCTGTGAAGGTTAAAGTCAGTGAAGCGCCACCCGAGAACACCAATCCCACCAACTGCTCGGGCGTTGTATCAATTGAAAGCTTAGCCTTGTCCATAGCTGAAAGGAAGGCTTGTCTATGCACCCTGGAGGCCATAAGCAGTCCCCAAATGGAGATGTCTGCTTGAATCTTTTTTAGCTGCTTCAGTACAGCTTCCTCCTCTAACAGTTTGTCCTTCTACTTCTCAGCTTCCCTATCTTTCCCGGATACCTCTGGCTAGTCCAAATGTGGGGGCTTGAAGTGCCGCCCACTCTGGGTCATATGGTCGACCTCCTCGGTGTACCAAGTGTCATCTAGGAGATTCTGTCCCCAGTCTTCATCAGTATGGGCCAGACGCAAATCATCATCTTCCCACCACATTCCCTCAGTAACTGACAGACAACTGTCCGGCTCCGCTGTAGTTGTTTCCGTGCTCACAGCACATTCTGTCCTCGCAGGACCTTTGGCCTTTCTAGCCTTGTCATCATTCTCGATTTTCTCTTGTTCAAACCACCTCAACGCGTCTTCCTGTTGTTCTGTGTCCATTGTACACAAACTGCCCAATTCCCGAGCAAAATTCTTCATATCGGTGCTCTCCGGCAATTCTTTCTTGTTCTCGACCATTCCGACCGCTGTAGATGTTCCAATTTCTGATTACCCCTGTTTCAGTTGAGACTCCTCATCAATATCTGGCTCGTCACTAAGCCACCCTATAGCATCTGTTGCTCCATTCAGGTCAAACTAGTTGACGCTCACATCCCCCGGATCCTGCTCATCAAAGAATTGCATATTAGCAATGTCTTCCTCAAGTTCTGCTAGATCAGCCAACCCATGACATGGCCTGTCTTCCCGAACCATGTTCACCTCAGTCCCAGTTGGCAACTCTACCATTGGCTTGGCCTGATCTATTGACACAATATAACCCCACGGGTTGTATGCTTCCTCAGTTAAGCTCTCAGATCCCTCAGGTTCTGAACCGACATTCCCATTCTTCTCCAAGGTCACCCCAGCTTTGTCTTCGACAGTCACCACCACTGGCTTAGGTAGGGTTAATGACGTACTCATCATGCACAAGTCTGTGCATTCCAGGATGAACAAAGCCAGCTTAGGCAGGTGGAAGGGAGTGATGTATATGTTGGGGTCATACGGGACGGCCGTTGTTTGGATCAGATTTATTTGCTTGGGTGGAGGAGAGGGGTTGTTATGTAGTAGAAGGGGGTTTGTGGTGACATTTGGCTTCTAGGAGGCACAATCACCTTGTTATCAATAAGACCTTGAATCTCATGACGTAATCTGAAGCACTAGTCAGTATCATGCCCATGTTGTTGATGGAAGGCACAATACTTAGCTGGGTTGTGTGTAGGAGGGAGGGATTTGGCAATGAGCGTGGCTCCAAGGGCTTCAGATGACCTTTTCTCATCAGAACCCTTAAGGCCGCAGACAGAGACATATACAGTGGGGTGAATGTCCTCTGGCCCCGAGGTAGGTATTTTGCTGCAGGTTGGGAGGTGGCTCCAGATGAGCCGGTGAAGGGTGTGGCTGTTTTTGAGGTGGTGGTGACCATGCCCACGTCAGAAGTCCTCGCAACTGCATTGCTACTCGTAGCTGCATTCGCATTGCGGGTAAAGGCCCTCTTGGGCTGTTCTTTCTCCTGGTCAATCAGACCTTGCTTCATAGCATCTTCTATCTGAACCCCAATCTCGTAAAGATCCGCAAAGGTTGGGAGGGGTAAGACAATCATTTTCTGCAGCAACTTCGGTTGCAAATTCCACACGACCATCCTTATTTGGTCTTTCTCGGCTGGCCTGGTTGTCATCATGGAGGCCTTAGCCCTCCACTGAGTAACAAAGTCAGAGAAGCCCTCCTTCGACTCTTGCTTGGTTGCCTCGAGATCACGAGTTGTGACCTCGATTTGTGTATTGTATGAATATTGGGCAAGTAAGGCCTCGACCATCTCCTCCCAATTCTTCTTCCCTAAATCCTCCAGTTTAGCGTACCAAATGGCCGCAATACCCAACAGGGTCCGACCAAAGAGGGACAGTTTCTGCATTCTAGTCAAGCCCATCAGGTGCAGAATATCTGAGAACGGCCTTAGATGGACCATAGGATCCCTCGAGCCATCGAAGCGATCTATATGAGGCATTTTGAATCTATCCGACAAAGTCACCGCCAAATCCGTGTAGCCATCCTCTATGTCCAGGATCGAGTTAACTCCCTGAGCCTGCTTGAATAGCTTTTCGAGCTTGCTCACTTTCAGAGTAGTTGGATCGACCTCAAATTCGAACGGTGTGTTAATTGGGTAGGCTGGTGCCTTTAAAGTTTGTAGTAGGACTGGTGGTAGGACTGGCCCTGTTGGAACGTCTGTATTCTCCTGAAAGTTAACTGTTTCCCCGGGTGTTGGAACCCTAGGTAGGGGTGGGTGTGAAGCAGAAGCTCCGGCTTGTTATGGTTGCTGCTATTACTGAAGCTTAGCAATTAGTTCTGCCTACTGGGCTACAACCTCTGTTTGCCGTGCGGTAACCTTCACTTGGCGAGTAGCGTCCCGCTGCATGCCCTCGATAGTCTGTTGGAGTTGACACATCATTTCTTCCATACTGACTGAAAACTGTTGATCTATCTGAACAGGTGTATACCCTCTTTCTGAGGTAGAAACTAAAAACTGATCCCAACTGCGCACAGGCGAGGTAGACAATGACCGCTGAACTAGCGACTGCTGTATTGGTACTCTATGCCTAACTACCCTCCGTTTTGTAACCGGGGGTAATGAAGCATACACTAGTTGTCCGTCAATAAGATCCTCAAATCTATGAAGCCTTCTACCTCTAATCCAAAGTGCTTGGGGGATATCTGCCTCGTCGGAAGCAATGATGAAAACACTACCTTGCAAAACAGAAAATAAAGCAAAAGACAAAAATCAAAAAAAAACGCACAGCACCTTGACTTAAATAAAGGCAACACACAGTTGAACTCATAAGCTGGACATTCTGTACTCAAACACTGATTTCCGCCCCCCAACTTTTCTATCACAATACTGATACCCTCAAACACTGATGTCCTCAGACTGATACCCAAACTTGCGACTGATACATACATTTCTGTAGAGACACGCCCTAATAGCACATATCAAGCAAGTGAGAGCCAAAACACCCCTATGGTGGGATAGGGTTTCCCTATCCTAGTTTCATCAGGAGCTAGGGTTTCACTACGCACGCATGCGGTTTCAAACAATCCTACATTCAGGTGAGCAACCTGTCCTAGTTTGGAACAATCTCTAAGGCTTCTGATATGCAACTAGGTCAATTGGTCAAAAGGAGTGCCTCAGCAAGACCACCTAATATACCTCTCGCTCCTAACACCGAGAAGTGAAAGGAGGATCAAACAGTATAGCGGCGATCCAGATCCAAGGTTTGTGTTCCCATCGTAGCAGAGCCCGCAACCGATTAGCCTTATGGCACGCTTTTCCAAGGGAGCCTCCGGCAAACCGTTCAGGAATGGCAGATGGCAAATACTGTGTCCTAGGCGCACCAATGCAAATGTAATGCAAAGAAACACATAAGTGTAGATAAAACAACATATCATGAGTTTGAGTCAAGTTCTCTAAGTCCCCAGCAGAGTTGCCAAAAACTGTAGACCAGACTTTCTTCGCGCGCCCCCCCTTTCAGAGAGGGCGCGAATTGGTCTTACTACAGTTTGGACTCCTATCATAGTTCTGAATCTAATCTCACAAAGTGTAATGTGAGACTGATAAATACCAAAGAGTCCAAACCTGGCAATTGGTTTTGGAAAATCAATTTTGAATGAAAAAGCGCCAAACATGGACTACTTTGCCAGATTGACTACTTTGCCAGATTGCAGAGTCGCCACCTAAATATTTTGTTTTTGGGAAATTTAGGAAACACTGACTCGTGCCAAAGGCCACATGTCCGTCATCGCCAAAGTTGCCTCGGCTCGGGAACTTGGGTACGAGAGGGGAAAGTCATGACATGAGCACCCTCGCTCGCCCGATCAAAGGATCGGCCTCTACTAAGCATGATATGTTGTTTTAAAAACACATGTGTTCTTATACCATTTATTAGCTAACTTATTATGTGATGTGCACAGCATACAAGTATAGACTCAATCACGAGAATTGGAACAAAACAACTCATGTTTGTTTTTCGAAAATGGTTTGAAAGTGCTACTCGCAAGTAGGCTAAAGCGCGGATTTGCCACTCTCAAGTGGGCTTAAAAACATGATTTTGCCACTTCGCAAAGTGGGCTTAAAACTCACAATCATCAAGTTGTTCCAATTCAGGCAATCAAGCCTTCACCCACAGGCATTCAAACAGTTAAGCACTTAAGCAAATAGCCTCATGGCAAGTATGCTATCATGGCAACACTCACTCATGCAAGTATGCTAAAGCGTAACACTCACAGTGTACTCCAAGCCAAAACAAAAGCTGATTAGAAATCACGCATGATCCTAACTATACAAGATGCCTAATGCAACATATGCAAAATGCAACTAAATAGGCTTGGCTATCTAATCATGGCAAACGAAGCAACTTGATAACATGCTTTGAAACACGTATTCAAGTAAGTATTGAAATACAATGCAATTTGAATGATGCGCCGAGCCTGGTGCATGCAAGACAAATGAATGATGCACGCATGTGAGCATAATGTATGCTAATCGAAAAATGCCCTAAAACTAACCATTGAAAGCGGTTAAGTAAAAGGAAGAAAGAAGTGGGGTTGGAAGACATGCACACACACACGCACGCTTATTACAACATTGCGTCCTCTCGAAGGAGGGTCCGAATACATAAGCTAACTAGCTACGCTAAGCTAAGCTAACTATTACAAAACAACTAATTAACTATGCTAGCTAATTAATTATTATTACTCAATTGAATAACTAGCTACACTAAGCTAATTAGAATATTACAAGACAAATTGAATGATTAATAAAACAAACTAATCATAAGCAGTGAAATGGCCTCGCGGGCGAGGGAGACATGCATGCTCGGTTGGCGTCCACTCGAAAATCCATCACTTCGCCACCGGTTGCCTCTATTTGCACTCTCCTTGATTGCTGAACATTGAACCAACTTCCACATTGTTGCTGCTCTAAAAAAGGATCATTTCTGCACAAAATTGGACTGGTGGCCGATCAGCCAGAAAAAGTGGCTACCGGCCACCTCAACTGGCTGGTCGGCTAGTGAAAGTGGCCGGTCAGCTACCTCAAGTGGCTAGTCGGCCACCTCCTTCTCCAAACTTCTGGCTTTGCTGCAGCAGAGCACAACAGAGGCAGAGCAATGTATTTGCAAGGAAATGTAGGTACTGCCACACTCCTCATCATTTCTCAAGCTCAAAGAAGTGTAGCGCTCGGTTTTCAAGCCATCAACCAAGCATCTCAATGCATGATGGCCCAAAAACCAAGCTTGTACAAGCTTAGTGAATGTGCACATAAGACTTAAAGTGCCTCCACCCTATCATGCATGATCAAAGGTGTTGGCGACCAAGAAATGTGACACGTTTCATTACTTCGAGTATGAAACGTGCCACATTTCTTGTGTTTGGATTAACGTCCGATCCAAACACATACAATGCAACACAAATGCTTATCTTATTCATGTTTTACTTGTCCATTTTCTTGTTTACTCATTTTAGCTTACCAATTAGTCCATTAACCAGTTAAGTCCAATTGTGAAAAGTCCTCTAATTTGAAAGATGGCCTAAGCTTCGAGTGCCTTGAGCATGAAGGAGCTATCATGCTGCTAATTAGTAGAAACCCTCAAGCGAGGATTAAAACCATTAGGAATGAATGCCTCAAGTTCATGCTCAAGCCAACAAGGGGCTTAAGACCACTTTCAAGGTGAATGAAAGGTCGGAACAATGGAGTGCAATGACACATATTTCAGCACTGAAATAATCATGCTAAATGACTTAAAAACAATGCAAACAACTCATGTAATGCATGGTTAAAGGCTTGACTCACTAAGCTAATGAAAGGGGTTGTGCCACAACCTTACAACACAAGCTTCAAAGGGCCAAACCAACTCAAAACAGAGTTAAAGCATGCCAAAACAAAGGCTAAATCATGCTGAGATTGAAGTTTACAAGGCAAGAAAATCATGCATAAAAATTGGCTAACAAGCAAGGCATATGGCACAACTCTCAAAAGCATTTAAAGAGTGATGTATGTGAGAGTGTGACAGCGGAATATGCTCTGAAATCAAATACCAAATGATGTCATATCATGCAAATAACTCAAATAAAGCATGCTAAGAGCCTTAAAGCACAAAACTAGTAAATGCCATTTACACTATGGCTATACAAAGCAAAGCACATGTGACCAAGACCACTTGGAACAGAGTTAAAGCATGTCAAAGCAAGGCCAAAAACATGCTGGAGGGGAGCCAACACATGCTAGAACGATAGGCTAAATCACCAAGCACACTAGGCTAGTGAACAAGATTGCACTACAAGTGTAAGAAGCAAAAAAGAGATGTTCCAACCAGCCAAAAATAGAGTTATAACATGTTAAAATATGGCCAAAAACATGCTTGAACTAAGCTAATATAAGCCATAAAAAGATGCTACTTTGTAGTGCTAACAAGGCATGGCATAGAGAGACAAGGAGGGGAGGCCATCCCCTCTCATTTTGGACCTCAAAACAAACTTTCTACCACTGAAATTCCCCTGGAATTTAGTTTTCAAAAGGCCAAAACAAGATTGTTTGAAGGGCTTTAAAAGATGGCACAAAGTTTAGCCAATAAGCAACAAAGGATGGTGGACCACCCCTAACTCCAAAAGGGCCTCATACAACCATTTTTAACACTTAAAAATAAAGGTTTTTGTAGTTGACAACTAGGCCAAAACAGCATGCAAAGGGGGCCCAAACTAGTGTACAAAAACAAGCTTTAAAGGAGTAAATGCTTGCCCTTGAAGCACAGCAGCTAAACACCTACAAGTCTGAGCTAAAACCAGCTTTTTGAGTCCAAACAAACCCTTCAAGAACCTCAGCTCCAAGGTGGTGGTGCTTGGCTAAGGGGTTGTGTGCAAAAATGCAAAGAAAACTCATTTTCAAGCAAGAGAAAGAGAGAGAGAGAGAGAGAGAGAGAGAGAATTTTCTTCTAAATTTTCAGAACCCTCAAATAGGGGGAGGGACCTCCCCTTATATAGAGCAAGCAAGCAAAAGGCTTGCTTCATCCCTCCATACACGTGTATGGAGGATGAGCCTCAATGCTCAACAGCTGGCTCAAAAGATCTGAAAATATCTGAAAAATGAGAAAATTGGCCGTCGGCCACTTCAGGTGGCCGACCGGCCACCTCCCCTAGCTGACCGGCCACTCCAAGTGGCTAGCAAGAAGGAAAAGTGGCTGGCAAGTGCCAAAAGTGGCTGATAAGGCCCTTCTCCCCTCCAGGCAAGAGGCATCAAGGTTTGTCCCAAAAACAAGGCCAAAACACAGAGTGTTTAAAGGCTCAAAGACAAGGCACTCAGCCGAGAACTTCGGATGCTTAAAGCAAGCGCAAACATGCACAATCATCGCGTGCACAAATGATGACATCTGAGTCTTAAGGTCAATCAAAAATGGGGTGTCTACAGTCGTACAGAATGGTAGTTGCAACCTTTTGATAAGTGGCCCCAGCATTCTTCAACCCAAACAGCATGACGCGATAGTAATAGGTGTCCCACAGAGTAGTGAAAACAGTCTTCTCCCTATCCTCGGGTTCCATTAGAATCTATTTATACCCGAAAAACTCATCCATGAATGAGAGCAATGCATGGCCCGCAGTGAAGTCTACCAACTCATCAATATGCAGCAGTGGAAAATCATCCTTCGAACTAGCCTTATTTAGATCCCTGAAGTCGACACAGACTCTAATTCTGCCATCCTTCTTTGGAACTGGAACAATATTGGCCAACCACGTTGGATACTCAGATACAAGCAAGAACCCTGCCTCAATCTGTTTGGTAACTTCTTCCTTAATCTTCAAAGCCCAATTTGGGTGAACTCTACGCAGCTTTTGCTTAACTGGCCGGGCCTTAGGGTCAAGAGGGATCCAGTGATGTACAATCTTAGGATCGATTCCAAGCATGTCTTCGTAGGACCACTCGAAAACATCTTTGAAATTTTTTAATAAAGTGATTAAACGCTCGCGTTCCTCCGAAGACAGCGCGGACCTGATTTGGACCAAGCAAGGATCTTCCTCAGTACCCAAGTTAATTGATATGATTTCATCTATATAAGGCTTAACACACCTCTCCTCCTCATGATCAACCAAACTTTTCAAAGCCCGAGGAATTTCTTCCTCTTTGTTTATGTCAAAATTTTGAAAATTGAGATTAGTACAACAAACCAAAGGCACAGAGAAATAGGCAACATTCACAATATTCACATTCAAAAAGTCTGGATTTTCTTTACGTGTGTTGGTTGCTTTTAAACCAATTCTCTTAGTCATTTCCATTCTTTAGCCCATTTGTCTAAAGTGATGATTAAGTCCTCTAAAAGGAGAGAAGCGTCAAACAAGAAGTAATTCTTAACATGAAAGAAAGATCATTCCGTTGACAATGAATCTCCGTAGAGATTAAGCCATTAAGCGTGAATCTCTAGTTCATGTGTTGAATGACCATCAACCAATTAAAACAACTCTCAAATGAAAGAAAGGAGTGGCAAGTTGATTCTTAAAATGAGGTTATTAACATGAAAGTTGGACAAAGAAAAGCTAAGAACAACATAATACAAGCTATATATAAAGACCAATGCTACAACAAAAGAACTAATCAAAGCTTGAATCAATTAAATAGATTATGACAGCCCTAAAACAGTCTCTAATAAGCCAAAAACAGTGGCTGAAAATGCAAGAAAATGACTCAAAAAGCTAAACAAAACAAAAGAAAAAAAAGATAAAGACACTAAAAGCTATGTAAGCAAAAACAAGGAGAGGTGGCCAACCCCTCCAATTTCAAGACTTCAAAACATGTTTTTTGGCCTTAGTTCAACTCTGAAAATCAGTTCAAAAATCAAAGGAAAAGAGTGTAAAGGAACCAAGGGTTGAGCTATGAAGATAGATGCAAATAAGGGTGTTAACCTTACCACATTTGGTAGCTTATCCAAGCCCAAGTTCCAACACTTAAAATAGATGCAAAACAGCCCAAGAATATAAGAAATAGATAGAAATGAAGTAAGCAAAGGCAAGAACAAAAGTTGCAAGCTTATATCTCCCAAAATGGAGTAAGCTTTGGTTGATGATCAAACTCATTCTTGACACACTCTCAAACTTGAATTATGCTTCTCAAGGGTCAACCAAGGCTCTAAGATGATGAGTCAAGGTTGTGTATGGTGTATATAGATGATACAAGGAAGGTAGGTTAACCCCAAGATAGCTTGCAATGGAAGAATGAGGAAAAAGGAGCTCTCTCTATGTGTATAGGCTTTCTCTCAATTGTTCAACCCCCAAACCAGAGGCATATGGTCGTATTTATAGAATTTGAGCAAGAAACATCACAAATATCTTCAAAAATGGACAGTTGGTAGGCTCCCACCCAGAACAGTGATTCCTCGCTACCAAGGCCTAGTCGGCCCTCAATAGCCACGACCGGCCCTCAATGAGGCACGGCTAGGCCTCAATGAATTCCCCTGTTTTTTGTTTCAGCCTCAACACAAGGTGGCACAAAGTATACAAATGAATTTCTTGGGTATGATCAATGGGAATATGGAAGGTTTGGGGTTGTTTCGAAGCTTAAATAAGGCTCCTTCGTTGAGACCTTGAACCCCGCATAATACCACTTTCATCATCAAGTGTACTGAGCAAAGCGCTCAAGCCTTGCGGATGGTCAAAAATGGGGTGTCCACAGTGAGTTACATACAAAAATTAAGGGTGAAATGCTTACCTAGAGCTTGAATTATTGAGTTCCTTAGTGAATTCTTGAGTTTCCCCCCTTCAATTTATCTTCTTTTTTCTTTCTTTCTTAAAGTTCATGAGCTTTCTTTCTCTCTCTAGAGTTTCATTCACAGCAAAATATTTTTTGAGCCAAATGGATTACACCTACCTCTTGCTCACTAGCACACATATACACGTGCTCACCCTCTCCTTTTGACGCTATAACTCACACGCACAACTTCTCTATATTTGTCTACACTTTGCTCTTGATTAAGTAAATGAATAAGATTAGCTTAGTGACTAATTATATATTAATTTAATTAAACCCCACTTAGTCTTAACTAATTATAATTAATAATTAGTCTTAATAAATCTTGATAAACACATAATTTAATTAATCGCAACTAATCACAAATCCCACATAATTTGATTAGTCTAATTAACTTCAATTGAAGCCCAATTAATTATATTTAATTTTTACCAATTTGAATCAGATTCTCAATCAAACTCCCAAAATACTCCAAATATTAAATTAAACCCATTGTTATCATCAATTTTGTTTTTTCAAATCATTAAAGCCTTCAATTTCAGATTAAACTCAAAATCTCCGTCAATAAATTGTGTATTCAAATTGAGCACCTCATAAGTAAATTTAATTCAAACTAATCACAATTCTCAATCCTCATAACTTAATTAATTTAATTAACTCCAATTCGGACTCATTAATCAAATCCTAATTTTACTAAACTGAATCGAATATTTAATTAAACTCTCATATGGTCTGATACTTGAAATCAAATTGATTCAACTCATTAATTTTACGTCCTTCAGCCATTAGGCTTTCAAAATAAATACTTGACAGAACCATATACAAATCGAGCCCAATAATTCTCATAGATTCCAAATCTCATAATTCTCAATAATTCTCATAATGACTAATTTAAAATCCAAATCTTCTTAATTACTTAAATATAAAATATTATACGTGGTGGGATCATTACAGAGGTAGTGTCAACCCCAAAAAGCATAATGCAACCAAGGGAATTTCAGGGATGCTAGTGTCGATCCCAGGCTGCTCTGGTGTCGACACCCAAAAGCAGTATGATGAAGAAGAAAGAAAAATGAGCAAGTGTCGAAGCATAGTGTCAACACCCAACTTAATTTCTAAGGTTCCAAAACATCTTCCAATACGTCCCAAATGCGAATCAACATTCTAATCACTTATAAATTCGAATTTCTCACACAATCACTTATCAAAATATACAAATTAAGGGATTTCAAAGGCTACAATAGTGAATTAATTATGTTCTAAAGGTATTTTAAATCCATGAGCATTACATTTTATATCACAATTATTTTTAAATTCTTAATTATTTATTGTAATTCCTAATAAGTTAATCTAATTTTAATTTAATTACATTTCAGATCAATTCTTAATTATTATTTATTACATTTTAATTTAATTATATTTTAAATCAATTCTTCATTATATTTTAATTAACATAGGAGTACTAATTTAATTTTAAGTTTGGAAAAAATAAGCAATAAAATTGTCTTTTTATTATATTAAGGATAAATTACACTTACACCCCCTAAGGATTGAGTTTAATACATATCACTCCCTGACGTTTGGAAAATTACACTAACCACTCTGTCATTGTAATTATTTAGACGAAATGAAGGCATTAAACTCATATACTCTCCATTTTCTTGCTTTGCTTTACTTCCTCTATTTTTTTTATTTATTTTTTTTCGTTTCTTTTGCTTTATTTTTTTTTTCCAATGTAATTTCTTCTATTTTTCTACTGTTGCATTTTATATAAGTAGGAGGGTTGGTGAAATGAGACTATTAACCACAATGGTGGGAATATAATTTTCAAAATGTCAGGGGGTGGTATATAATTGGACCAAACCTCAGGGGGTATCAGCATAATTTACCCTTATATTAATTTCAATTCTATTTTTTTAGAAAAGTAAACTCACCCTAAAAAATGGTGTGTATGATACGGTTTGTGTTAGTTTGGATAGAAAAATTAACGGTGACACTTTAATCCAAAATTCCATGAGAACTTTTTGACTATATTTGAATTGTAGGGAGGTAAAATGTTCAAGCCCCAAACCACGAGAGGTAAAATGACTTTGACCCTTAAATTTAAAATGCAAGTGTATTTCAAACATTTTATATACATTTACATTGAGTTTATTAACTAAAATATAATTTTTTGATCATTTTTACTTAACGAAAATAAGCAAGTGATTAGATGGGGAAAAAAAAAAGATTTAAATTGCCAAATTTAAAAATTCAAAATTTATTTTGTTATTAGGATCAAACTCAAATTTGAAATTTAAGACTTGGTTAGTATTTTGGTTTAAAAAAATTAAAAAGCCAAAAAATAATTCAAAAAATTAAAAATCAAAAAATTATTATAAAAATTAGTTATAAAATCATTATAAAAACAAGACATACAAATTCATTTACGTTTTTCTATAAAATTAAAAATAATCATTTTCAACAGGTTAACTTGTGTTTTTTTTTTTTTCCATCATTTAAAAAAGAACATTTAAGGCGGAGATCAATTTTTGAAATTTTTGGCTAGGCCCAAGTTTAAATCCTTCTAGTCCAAAAATACATTATATGTCTAAAAAGATACCTATTTGTTCAAAACTTGCATATCTGTCTATGTTCAAATGTCAAATATCTGTCCAAAATGTGACCTATTTGTATACGTATCACTTATCTATTCAAATGTCACATATTTATGCATATGTGACCTATCTACTTATCTATTTGTTCAATGTCACTTATCTATCCGCCTCACTGCTACCAGCCGTTGTTTGCCAGCCACCGCTAACAATTTTTCTAGTTAAGACGACTTTTCTAACGACTTTTCAAAGCATGTCCTTATTACCAGAAAAAAAAAATTGGGGGTGACTGTTGTGCTTTATGTACAATGGTCACTATTGGGCGAACAATGGAGCCCGTTCTGGGTCTTATTTCGATAATCTACACTATTCGTTTTTTATGGTATATCAAGTAGAATATATCTGCAAAAAATCAAACTGATCGAATATTGTTACGCCCCAGATTTTTATTATTCGAATACATTACCAAATTCCTTATAAAAGTCTATTTCCAAATTATAGTTATAGAAGAAAAACAAGCTAAATAGAATAAATGAGGTTCTCTTTCGTAGAATTACAATGATAGAAATGTTCAATACAAATATTCACAACACATGCCTCAAAAGGCTTACATGAAAGACTTCCAAATAAATAATTACATGGAAAAAACCACCTCAACACTACAACCCTTTAATAATTCATTTACAATTTACACCGAATGGACTTATAACACAATAAATAACTTCTTGATCTTTAATCTGCTGTAACAGACTCTATCCCTGAAAAATGGTTAAACAACATGGGATGAACACAAGGTCTAATAGGGATCTACAGTGATTCTCAACAATAAAATCAATAGATATATGTGATCATGAAAGCTATAAGGTGATACTTAAGTAATAATGTGCTCTTATATATGCAAAATAGATTATATATATATATAGATACTCTTTTGCAAAAATCCCACTTAGCATATCTTCTAGAACTCTTTTATTACCTTTTTATGTTATCAAAACTTAGTCGAATGATTTCTTTAAATCTCTTTTACCTTAGATAAAGGTTTTAGGCCAACTAATCATTTACTTCTTCTAGTTCATATAGCACTCCGTACTTCCTAGTATAATGGAATTATATTTGACTCTTTAACTTTTCATAGTTAAGAACTTTCATACTTGATATTTGAGCCGTGGTTAAGGTGTTACCATAGTGGTTGGGCGAGATTGGATCAAAAACTCCAAATTTGAATAGTTGTTATTGAGTAGTCTTCACTTTTTTATCATTTTCTCTCTCCACACTTTGAATCTTGATGTGAGGCTAGAACCATTGGAAAACTTACTTCCAGGGCTTCAATTTAGACATAAGAATGACCCTAAATGGATTCTAGATGAGAGCGTTATACCTGTTTGAAGTTTGCGAATTTGTGTTGTATGCATAGTTCGCTTGAGCGAAGGTTTCACCACTCGAGTGGTAGATAGGCCCTTCCAGCTCTATTTTTCAAAATTGTATAAGATACTACATGCCTCGATTCACCACTCAAGGGTACTTTTGACAGTTTGAGCGATCTGTCTAGAATCAAATCTTTAAAAGTCACTTTTTGGGTCAAATCTCTTTACTTTTCACCCTCTCTTATCTCTCTTTTCGCCATTGTTGAGTTTTCAAGCTCTTTGACCTTGATTTCATCTATTTCTAAACATCTTTGAACCCTACTTTCATATACCAAAATATAGAGCTCGATGAGGGCTTCCATTTAATATAAGCAGATTGTCATTTCATCGCCGGTGATTTTTAAGTTGTCTCATCTTTGCTTCAAAGGTAGGGATTGTTTTTCTCATTTTCAATGCCTCTTTATAGATAGACATATGGTAGTTTTTATTGCACTTAAAAATATGTTTGTTAAGGGATTTTCTAGAAGCATGAAAGGTGATTTGGGGTTTAAGTTTTGGGAGTTGGAATTGTATAATTATTGATTGATTTGGTATGTTGGGAGGTAGTTAATCATGTCTATGTTGATTGTGGCAAAAGGCCCTAATTTATTATTAAGAATTAATAAACAAAAAAGGGTAAAGTTGGGTAATAATTGGGTTATGTGTTATGAGATTGAATTAATGATTATGAGATTGAACAAATGCTTTAGGGGATTGAATTAATGCTTTGGTTGCTAAAAGGGATTAACCGGGTCTTATGGTTGCTTTGTTCGTGTTGCGTTGAGTTGGGTTGGGTTGAAGTTGTATATCTTAAAGAGGGTTTCATTAAAAGAATAGAGGGTTTGACAAAGGTGTTGAGGTTTTGGAAACAACGGGTTGGGTTTGATAACAAAGCTATGCTGGTAATTCTTTTGGTTTAATGAAATGGAAAATGGTTGATTTGAAATGGTGGAATGAGTTGTGAAATCGAATTATAAGAGTCTTGTGTTTAAATGTTAGAGGTTTTGTCCTTAGTCATCAGTTGAGAATAACATTATTGTTGTTGAAAATTATGTATATATAATACACTTGTGTGGTAGTTATGTGATCTAGCATGTTATGATGTGGTTGGAGGTCTGTTTTTCTCCAGTTAAGCTGGTAAAGCATGGCGCCTTGACAGAGGTTCTTCTCCCTTCCGGTTTGTGCTTGGTAAAGTGTGAAATTAAGGTTAGTTTCTCTCCAGTTAATCTAGGAAAGTGTGGCACCTTGAGATAGATTCCTCTCCCTTCCGATTTGCACCAGGTAAAGTGTGACCTTGGGGTCATTTCCCTTCAAGTGAGACCGGTAAAGCGTTAAGTGTTATGTGGGTTGTATCATTTGCCACCCGTGCTGGAGGCCGATGGGAATGGAAGTATGTATTACATTCGTTTAGCTATATTTAGAAATATATGTTTCTCGGTATTTCTGTTATGGGTGTTCCTTGCCCTTGGGCCTATGGCCGGGGAATATAGTAGATGTGTTGTTGCATAAGTGTGTGCAGTGGGTTGAGTTATGGGATTGGGTTATGACTCGTATATGTGAACATGTTTTCAAAACAAATGTGGAGACAAAACTCTTTTATATTAATGTAGAGATTTAAATAACCAAGGTTGTGTTGTGAAGAAATGTTTTTGGAACTAAACTGGATGATTGGAAAGAAAACAAATGGTTTTATGCTTTGTAGTGTTCAAATGGATGTTTTTGGAGAAACTGTACCTGTATAAGTATATTTTGAATGTTAAACCGTCACATTATCTATATTGTACGTCATGGGCATTCATGATCATAGATATCTGTATGTTGTTATTGTTTAAGATCATGTTGGGATTTCTACTGGAGTTTAT